>SFZH01000008.1:7988896-9188896 GCA_021234535.1 Stichopus chloronotus
ACATATTTCAGGGAAGGACAAAGACTGACAAGCATGATTGTTAAGGTATCTATCAGCAACGTAGGTGACATTTCCCCATCTTGAAGTTTGCTTACATAAGTCAAATGTTATAAATCAGACTTTTAATTTTGTTCTGTCTCACCCTCGGGAGATGGTCCTGCATTTGATAGTTATCGTCAAAGTCAGCCATGGTGTCCAACACTTCGGAGTACATGTCGATGAGAGATTTCTGAGCACGAGCGACATGAGGAGGTGACAGAGACGACAGAGACGGAAGAGAAGAGAAAGACGACGTTTAAAAAACATTATGATCTCTGAAACAGATCCAACACAAAAAGTGAGATTTCGGCGTCTTGAAGTTTGCTTACATAAATCAAATGCTATAAATCATTATTATAAATGTTGAAAATTAGTATTATATTAACAGAAGTTATGAGATTAAACTTTGGAGACGAAGCCTTACACGACTTTACCATCATATGGTTTCATTTGATTTCTAATGTTATTGATTCCATTACATTGACTTGACAGACTGCTTGGAATGTCAGTTCTATGTTTGAAAAGTAAGGGAATGTACTACAGATGTTTGTTGTTGCCTTCTCCATGTCACTAAAGTTGACTCTTCCTTTCTTTTTTATCAACAAATTATATTTTATTACACAGACACTTTTTTTTCTCGAATTCCTCTCCTCAAATTTTAACCCATGTAGGGAGTTTTAAATTGTTACCTCAGCAAGAAGCAAACCATGTCCACATGTAAATTTAATATTTAATTTTACAAGGAAATCACTGCAAAAGCTGCTACTCAGAGTGGCCTACAATGGCAGTCATGTGATCAATGAAACTGACAATAGTAGGTGCGTACATTGATCTTGTAAAGTATGGTGGGTCCACCATTTTGTATTTAAAGTGAAATCAACATCAGCAAGGTACTGTAGATGGAGGTTCCCAGTTAAGTGAGGCACTTGTGGTAACAGCAGTTCACTAAGTTCAATATGTTAGCTCCTCCAACATTACAACTATGACCCCCCTCCTCCCTGGCCTGCATGACACATACCTATGCTGTTAGCTATGAACCTTATTCGGAAAGCTTTCAAAACTACCCACAGTCCTTTCACATGACTTCTGCATAATTTATTCTGGTCAGATGTGATGAAATCATGCAACGGAAACAATAGGCGAAATTGACGACTTGTGCGGGTCAGGTTGGTCTTGAAAAAGATGATAGTCTCACAATTGTGTATGATATGACACCAACAAGATCGATGCAGATAGAGGTTTCGAATCTTGTCTTTCACCAGTGAGATGCTTGAAGTCACAGCAGCTGAAAACATTTCATATATTGATTCCTCCACCACTACAATCATCCCAAACTTACCCAGGCACGCCTGTGGCAAGCCTGCATCATGCTCTTGGGGAAAATAAATAATCCCCTATGTAATACTTTTTACAGGGCTACCTTTTTGCACACCTCTGATCGGTCGGGCCCAGTCTCCACATTCGAGGAAAAATGGAATGTTTCACTGAATTAAACTCAAATAAACAGTACAGGAAAACCATCTCACCTTTTCCTTCCTCACAGCATTTTTGTCCCCTCGTAGAAGGAGGGACTTCTTTAATCTCTTGTTTTCCTTCTCCAGACGTTCTATTTCTCTTTGGTACCTCAGCTGTTTGATATCAATACAGATCAAGAGAGCAATGTCATTTTGCATTTCAGGCAACTGAGTGATTTCAAAGTCTTGTTTGTTATTTGAGCAATAGAAACTGCAATCCCTCGGGATGGTTGCTAAAAACGTAAGTTCAAAATTCAAATCATCATCAGGTACACTGGTCTGTGGTCACTATTTTCTTTCATTGGTATTTCTAACTTTTCAAAACTTGCTAAGCTCAATTAAATATGATAACTGCTTTAATGAGTTCACAGATTGCGCACACCCAGTTAAACCTACACGCCCAGTTAAACCTATCTTTTTGCTTATTTAAGGCTGATCGTCATTTTCTTTGTATATTACCATATATCAAAAATTTAAAGTTTGATGATTGTTTTCATGATTTTGTAGATTCTCTCTACATCCCAGTCAAATCTGTAGTACCTCCTTTGTTTGCTAGAACAGTGAAGATTGATCAGTAACTCATTCACAATTTGAACAGCTGATCCATGAACGCAGAGTACATTGATATGGTGGTGATAATGATTCTACTGTCGAACATAACATGCAACAAGGGTAATCAAGAATAACATTCCTTTCACAAATATAATAGCTAATTTTGTCAACCTACTCAGAAAATCTTTCTATTTCTTCCATAAACTTGCCTCTGAAACTTCATCAGCAAAATGGGAAATGAGGCTCTTTAAACTTTGACAAATCAGGTTCTTGCAACAAGAGGAACATTTGTGTTCCTTTAGTGGGCAAAGTTGAGGCAACGTTTTGTGTACTTTTATAAAATTGCAATCTCTTCGCACGATCGGCAATGGAGCTGGCAACAGTTTGTCCTCCAACACATATGTAAGTGTTACAAACTCTGCAACATCCACTTGGTAACCATGAACTGATGATCTTTTTTTTTTTTTGTATATTGCTTTATCATTTGAAGCAAGCAAGCATCGAAGAGATATTCTTGACAGATGTATCAGCTCTATGAGAGCATGAAAAGTTTACCGGAACAAAACATATACAGTTGCTTTAGCTGGTGATCATAGGGGACATGTAACAAATTGTGACAAATCTGTCTTTCTAACCCTTAACTCTTCTGGCCCTTCATTATAAAAGGAAAATTTGAATGCAGAAAGGTCAATATGAAATGTAAATGTAACCCTTCTTCACCCTGAATTTCTTGAAAATTGATAAACTTGAAAAAGTAAGAGAGAAAATATTTCCTCTTACCTGTGCTTCCATGAATTCTTCCTGAACTTTTTCCAAATGGTCCTTTTCTTCACTCTGTCCAAAGAAAAAGAAGTTATGACCAATAGCATATAACATGGAAAAACTTGAAACAAATTCTCCTAAGGAGATTTCACTTGAAACACTACACTAGAAACTGGCAAGGGGAGAGAAGGGACCAGTGATTCTGAATAAGTCCTTGGACAAATCGGGAGAACTTTAAAAAGGAAGAAAGGAAGTTGAGGCAAAATAAGGTGAAGGTTGATTAAAGGACATCGACGCTAATGTGCAATTGCAAGCTACCGATAAGATTTTTGATCATCATAGGGATTAAAGCACAGGAGGTTATTATCAATAGACTTTTCCAAACCTCCACAATTGTCTATGCTCAAAGAATGATTTCTTCAGACACTTAGAAGTGTGCCATGTCAACATGTCCCACTTTCCACCCCAAGGGATGTCTGATGGTTTACCCATTGATGAAGTTGGGCAGAGAGGCACAATTGGCATAAATGTACCGTGATCCACGATACATGTAACCACGGCGACGGGAGACAGGACTTCAAACCGACACCTCCTTGGATCACAAACCCAGAGTCCTTCCCCAACATCACATATCTCTCAACAAAATTAAAAGTGGATCACTTTGTTTTCTTAAGCTTACCACAAACATCCAACACATACTGAGATTTCGAGGCAGCAGCGCACCTTACCTCCAGATAGAGAGAAAGAGGATGGTGGGGTGTGTGTGGGGGTATGAGGTTTTCTATTTGTAGCTTAGTCTAAAACATGGAGCACTTCAGAGGTAGCAGATCAATTAAACAGTTAAAACTATGACCAGGTAACCAGCAACGATGACAAAATCAGTACAGGATCCTCATTTTGGATTGCTTTTTTCCCTAGGCAGCAAAATACGGGGAAAACTTTGAACACAAGAGCAAATCCATTTTTTCAGTTTGCACATGTGTGTGTCTGACACAAATAGTTAGAAAGCTCTCTGAGTGGAAGAGGAAGGGCGACTGACCTTTTCTGTCTTTTCGGTGGAGCCTCCTTGTGATGACTGCAACGAAACGGTGATTGGCGATCCGGCAGTTTCTGCAAAGAGAGTCCAAACTGAAGGGTGGAATTATGCAATCAGGAGACAGGATTCACGAAAATGTTAGTTTGAGGGCCATCGGAGCCAATAATTTTACTAAAGGTTTGCTTCGTTTTCTACAGTCGTGAGATAGTGAGAGCACTTGAGATGCTGTACCATTGCTAAAAATAGTCTGTAATAATATTTTCCTTGATCTGTCCACTCCAATATCCTCTCTAAACAGGTCTCAATCCTACATTTTTTGAAATCTTTGACATCCTACCTGAACATATATGAGTAACTTTCACATTGTTTCAACTAGTACAGGGTCACAACAGAGGGCTCTTGGTAACACAGTCACCCAAGGAACATGCAGTAACACGTGTTGCTTGAAATTGCAGAGTTTTTTAATGCAAAGAACCTTTACAGCAGCAATTTTCTTTCTATGTCACTTATGTTATAAGTGATCACTTGAGTTGCTTCTTTGTTGAAGTAGAGTTACCTTCGGCTAAGAAATCACAACTTTGCATGCAAGCAAGCATATTCATCCAAACTACATATACCCAGACTGCTTGTACCTCACCCCTTCTTTGAGATTAACAATATTTTGTTTCACTTAAGACAAAATGCAATACTAGCAAAAAAAAGGAAAAAAAAAGAAAATGTTAAAGGAACTAAAATACTGAATGCAGGAATAGAACAAATGGTACAGATGTTGGCAATAACTGTCTTAACCAAAGGACTCCGGTCTTCCTGTCCCCATGGTAGAAGCGGGTATGCAGTGCAGCTGATCAACAGCAATCTTTGTTCGAGAAGTTACAAACCAGAGGGGAAAATATTCATTCAACAACCAACTCAACAATGTCAACTGATAGGTCATTTTCACTGCAAGAATTGTGATCAATGTGGCATAATTTTGCAATTTTGGAGTGAGGTTACTTCCCGGCTAGGTGTCATCAGTAGATTCAGGAGTATCACCCCTGCAAGTTCAAAGGCATGCCATTCAACCTCGTCGACTTTATCCTCACCTGTGCACCATCAAACACTTTTATTTCACTTTGAGTACAAGAACATGGATTTTCGCATACTTTAGGCTAATGCCATGGTTTGTTGGCAACTCCCTGCTAATGCATGGGAGATGGAACAACGTGCCACTTTGACACCAAATCATAGCCACAGAAGGAGGGTCCTGTGTACACAAAACTTCAACACAATTATGAAATGATAAAACTGACGTGGTACTGTACTTAATAACAAACGTCTTAAAATCAGTAAACAAATGGGGCATTAAAAAGAAGGTGACAAAAAAGAACAGTACTAACATGATGTTTGGAATCAGTAAAAGCAGGTAATCTTTAAAGTTAACTTTTCCTTTGCAAGAAGTTGGTGGCAAGGGAGAGAACGGATATCTAGAAGGATATCGTTATTATTGATGATCACTGCATCATGGCAAAACTAAGTCTACATTTTTAGTTAAACAGAGAATAGGAACAATGGGAAACTTAAACACTGGTGGAATAAAGAATAAGAAGGCATTAAACTGACTTCCCTTATCACTGCAAATTCACACTTTGCAGCAAAAAAAAAAAAACCACAAACAAAATGACGACAGTTTGAAATCTGTAAAGAAGTATTCCAGCCTCAAACACACCTGCAAGGCTAGCTAAATCAATGTTCTGGTTGCTTCCACTTAGCAGATCAGGGATGGGAAATAGTCCTGTAGAGGGGAAAACCAAACAAGTTTGTTTTGAAAATTCAAAAGGAGGCTTGAAGAAAGTTTGGATGAGTGGCATGATGGGTAATGACCTTTGAGGTCACTGAACTGTGTGGGCAGGAGTGATTATATAAATGAATGTGATTTGCTGATTCACCAGAACACTGTACATATATGTGCATAATAGAAAGAGGTGTTCATATGGCCCCCTGACGTCCGCTGTCGAATGTTAGGAACTGATTGCTTTCTAAAGAAAATAAACATGTACCAAATAAACATAAACCATGTGCAACTCAACATGCAAAGGATTGGAAACAAATTATACAATTGGTATTGCTTCACAGACAAAGGCTGAACAGACTTACGAACTGTTCGATTGATTGTAGTCTCAGTGTTCCCCACAGACTTTCAAGAGAGAATGGGAGGGGGGCGTCATGTGCAAAGTACCTTGGCGATCCCAATGCGATAGGGTTAGGTCTACATTTGAAATAGCAGAGGCCTATTGTCAACTTCCATTTGGAGGCTGAACAGAGCTTTTGTGGAGAGGGGGGGGGGGGAAGACAGTCACTACTTAAGGGGTGGCAATTTTCACTCTGGTGACTCATCCCACAACCCCTCATGGAGAACGAAGACTCTCTAATTTACATAGATCTTAAAACAGCCCCACAAGCATCGTCCATCTTTCTTTACATGTATACGTACATCTTAAAGACCAAGAAACATGCATCTAGAAAAGAGTTTAAACTTCATTGAGAAGTTGCAGAGTGAAATTCTTAGTGGTAATCCGTTGGAATTGTGTTTCTATCTATTGCCATTTTTGAGAAACTGTATGGCTATTCGAACTTTGACGATGATGTTGGGTGTTGCACAGTGTCAGTATTTCTTTTGTTAGGCCTATATATTTTATCTCTTAATTACTGGGTTTCACATCGATAAGTAAGAAATAAGTGAGTGATATCAATATTTCTAAAGAAAGAAATACAGGTATGTTCTTCCAAAATAAAACTGCCAGAGCATGTAAAATTCTCAGTTGTTTTTAAAATGCAGGATAAGTCAACAAAGAATAACATACTGTAAGGCAAATCAGTTGAGCCCCTCCCTGGATGTCACAAATTTGAGTATTTGGCTTAAGTTTATTCATGATGCAATTGTAAAAGAGAAATCTGCTTGTAAGACGGTAAATTTTTCCTGTGGCCATTTCAACTTTTTCAATAATAAATTTGGTCTATACTCCAAGATGTGTCTTTCATGTAGCATGTGCTTTAATCGTTGATCTGTGTGTGCAGTATGCAAGCAACTGAAGAAAAATATTCACCTTGTTGCAGAAATCAGACTGTGATGTATTGCATACAAGACCAAGATGACAGAACTGTCTACCAAAACATCCCATAATGAACAGAACACTACCATGACTTTCAGTTTTCTTTGAGTAGTGCAGGAACCATAGTTCCAGAAAATTTGAAGTTCAATCTGGATTTCTGTACGAGCAGATGCTGTACTTTGTCAGCCCAAAATAGTAGCTGGTCCTAACTATATTTTCTACTTATGGCATTTGCAGGATGATGTCTGGAGCACAACTGTAGGATGATGCCATTTAAAGGCCACAGGTCTCTGTCATGGTCTTAGCAGAATTAGAAAAACATTATTTCTGATAGTGTCATTTCTAGATTGACATCTGCACGATTTGATGTGTGCACCAGAAACAGAAATGGAAGTTTAAAGGAAAGTTTTACTGACACTGTAAACTAGTGTGTGCATTTGACTCCCTCTAGCATCAAAACTTGAAAGATGAATTTCGGGGTCTGACCTACACCTCCAGAGCAAGAAGACTATTTCATCTACTTGATACGATGAACAAATATCACAGCACATACTGTACTTCACTGGAAGAAACTGTGTATTCATTATACAATGCTCATGTATCGAGTCACTGCTCGAAGGTAACAGAGATTCACGTATGATTCCGAGGCGGTTCAAGTCCAACAATTCCAGAAAAATTTTTCCATTTGCAAATATTTTGATCATCAGGAGAAAATATGATGATGTTTTGTAACTGACAGGTATTAACTGTCAAACACTGTGAATGAAGTAACTGGAGTTGCTTTTCAGTGACAGAACTACTTAAAGACTGTGTGACATCCTAGATACTGGCTTCATGCAGACGTTGTGGCATGATATCCTGACTGACAGTCCCTTGAAATTGTATTTATATAATTGTATATCTAGACATATGAATGTTTTCGATATATATGGCTTTTCAAAGTTTAACAAAAATGCAAAGCAATGATGATGTGGAGTGTTGCACAGTGTCAGGATTTCTTTTGTTAAGGATATACATTGTTTCTTAATCAAGTGACTCCTGGCTTACACTGTGGTAAGCAATATCATTACTATTTTTTTTTATAGATGATTATTGTTTTTTTTATAGATGACAACATACGCTTTCAAAACAGGAACCTCAGGGCTTATGACATTCTCACTTGTCCTAGAAATAAAGGTTTGGAGTAAACTAAGGAATCATATGAGTTTCTATCCCTGCATTACAAATATGCATATTTTGGATTATGGATGTTCACTCATGCTGTGATTGTAAAACAGATTCCTTTCTGCCAAATGGTCAATATCTGATGGATTTTGATGGAGGTTGTTGTTAATTTCAACACTTTTGATGATTAATTTGGTCAATACTGTATAAAATGTGTTTTCTGTGTCACATGACCTTAAATATGCTAATTGGCGAGAAAATCAAAATGAAGCGACTAATTCACTTGAGGACTGAACACCAACCTTCTTTACGTTCAGGTAAGGCGTCTTTGACTGCTTCCAGTTTCCTCTTGAGCCAGCCTTTCTCTGGGAGTTTGATGAAGCTCATGTACTGCTTCAGGTCAGCTACAGCCTGCCGTGACCTTTCGCTATCTGGCACAAGGTCAGAGAGCCAGCTCAAATCTGGTAGTCGGTCTTTCCATGTCTCATATTTCTGGAAAAATAATGTAGTATAAATCATTAATCTGATTTTCACAGCCCTTAGAAGGAAGATGGAAATTTTCTTTAAATTGTGCCAAACCATGGCTGTGAAATTGTCTGTGAACCACAGTCACTCTACTTTGCAGACATGGTGATAAAAATACACTTGTGTAAAAGCACGAACAACAAGGGTTTAACGTGTTTGCAAGACTAAGAATTGAGCAAGTCTAGAAGGAATTTTACAATTAAATGATGCATAACTCCCATCAGAAAAAGAAGAATAGGTGCTCCTTATGCTTGTTTTACAGACACTGGAAACAAAAAACACAATGTAAAATCATAAAACACTTTTAGTAAAACCCTCCTGCTTGAAGCAATTACAGTGTATGTCTAGGCAAAAGGTAAAAACATTGAAATTTCATGTCCAAAGTTTGATAATGCTTGCAATTGCATTATTCAGATGATTTTTGAAAACAAACAGGTTTCAGTTGGTAAATTCTGCCATAGGATTTCAAATTCTAACGTAATGACAAAAACACGTAAAATACGATAATGTAGTGGTTGACTGTTTTCACTCAAATCAAGTCAATCAAACGTGAACTTCTTTGAACAAGCTGATGGGAACTTGGCGTACAGTACACCAGTATTAAAAATTCAGTTAGTCAAAACAACCCAGGATCACTGATGTTGCAATGATGTAATTAGCTTGTGGATTATTTGTAAAAACAGTGCTTCCTCTCACCAAATACTACAATTCACCATACCGACCAAAGAGTGAAGACTAGAATAGTACATATATTTTTGATACACCAGTGAGACCTGTGTTGTTGCATATTCATTATGTAGGCACTTATAGTAAGAACCATTGATTTTTCATTCGAATACGAATTCTATTCTCTACTATTTTAATGCCAATCCCATTGCTTTTCATAGTAGTTACCATCATTTTTGGTCTTTAAAAGAAGAAGTCCAACTCATGTACGACCTCACGAGTACATTTAGAAATACAGAAACAGTGGAGCTCAAATGTACATTACACTGTGCTGTGGTCTTATCCTTCTTGTTTTTCAGTACACACACAATCACTTTAAAAGTACATTGCTCCATGACATGGCTATCCAAGGAGATTCAGACTGGTACATGCAGAACTACCAACTACAGTAAATTATGTCCCATAAACATACCACTTTCAAGGTAGCACCACCTGCCACTGCAGACCCAATCACGATGTACCGAATCTTCACAAGCCGCAGAAGCTGGCTGGCTTTCGCCATGGAGGACATGGAGTTAGCACTACTGACATAAAGAGGAACCTGGGGTCGGAGGCATATATACACTCGTGAGAAAGTGGAGTATCCGCGGTGATTGACTGCAAGTGGCTGCAGGGATTGCACTTGGATGGAGGATGAAGATGGGGTCCTCGTCCTCTTTTGCAATCTCCTCTGCAGAAGTCTTCTGAGTTGCTGCCCACAGATAGGCCTTTTGAAGAGATATAAAAAGAATAGATATGATTTCAAACAAACCGACTCAAGAGAGAGACGTTCTTCCATCTGTTCTGATCAGAGTGCACCATGGCCTGCAAGAATGGTTGGTCACACTTTATAGTTCAAACGTTTTGAATTAAAAGTGGTAACCCCAGACAGAATAAAAAAGGGGTTCTTCAGACAAATGATGTAAACCAGCTACTTCAATGTCTAAACTGAAACTGCAATTATGTTAACTACATAAAAGTACTTTGGTTATAAACAAAGTTGATGGGACACAATTGTCAACATGCAGCTCAAGTTATAGCATGGTGGGATCTCATGGGATTCCCTTGTAATTCATGGGTGGCAGGAAAACGTTACCCATGAATTACAAGGGAACATTCAGAAACATTTCTAGTCATTCAAGAATACTGTATTTTTTTTGGCAAATAACTCTGTGATTAAAAGTTAGCTTGCAATGCATTGGCAATTGGAGAAATTTTGCATCAAACATAGCAGAATCCACCTGACCTGAAAAAAAAGGTTTGAAACGGCCCTAAGTTTTAAACACCATGATGTGCTGTCATTGTCCAGAGTCAGCATGAAATGCTCAGCTCTCGGCTTGCTAAACAATGGGCTCTTAAAAACTTGCGGGAAAAAAAGCAAAAAAAAAATCACTCTCTCTTAATGAGAAAGCACTTAAATATAACAAAATGAGTCAAAATTACATTAAAAGCACAAACTTTACCCAAAGTTGCTCACATTTACATCAGTTTGATGGCTTGGGGAGGAAAAGAAATGTAAATTTTGGTTTGTTGAGGTTTTTCTATTGTATGTCCTCCAGCCACAGAATATTTATTGCCACCTGTGTGTAACTTCATCAATCCTTACAATCATGTGCACTTTCAGTCTTGATTTCACAAGATGAGTTCCAACATTTTGTTCAACTGTCTCTTCTACACAACGGTGTGAGGTGACCTGCTCAAAATTTTTAAACAAAGTGACGAAAAATTTTTCAACAAGGTTCATGTTACTAATTTATCCTTGCTCTTTACATTCAACTTGGGTACTAATTTAGAATCAGTGACTGGAAGTAACGTAATCTTCCTAAAATCCGTGTTTTTGCCTAATTTCACCCAGAAGTTAACCCTAACTCTCAATTTTAACCATGATTGATGGTTATTTAGGTTAGGTCTCAATAGCTTTTTACACCTTAAACTTGGTTTATTCTCATCAAATACTCAGTCCTCTCCATCGTCAATAACCTTGACTGGTGGTCACTGATTCTAAATTAGAGCCTCAACTTGCTGCTGTGCAAATTAACAATATTTATCAGAATCCGCACTGCCCGACCCCGCAGTACTGGCACTAGTTACACTTACAGTAGCCGTTTATAGGCAGGTTAGAGAGTTTAAGACACACTTGGTAGTAGGCTATAGGTACCTGACATTAGCTTAGCTAATTTCAATACTTGTCACGGCGTAGGGTTGGTACTATTTTAACCACCGGGATAGTTTTACGTAAACCATGGCTAGCGCTCGCCGCGGTCCGAAGTAAGTTAGGAAGCCTAGCCTCCTAACGTTAGGCCTACGTGATCTGAGACGATGTACCGCTATATGGCTTACGAGTGTAATGTTACAACTTTAATTACACAGCTTCAGTCTTCAGAATGACCTGCCTAGAATAATGTCAGACACACACACGCACGCACACATTATGAGAAGAAGCTCCATGTGGAGTCTTACCCAAATTTTCCGCTTGATATTGTTGCCATTGAGGAGGAGAATCGTTGAGACTAATGAACATCAATATTCAGTACATCATATTTTCCATAAACTCTGAAGAAGTAGTTTCAATTTTTTTCAGTAATATACTCGAAGGACACAGTTACTGGACACGTTGAAGTTAGCAGAAATTCATCTACACATTTTACTCATAATATCTAGTAGTCATTTATGGAACTCCGATATTGTCAAAAATGGAGTTAAAACATGAACGCGAACGTACTAGTTCCGATGCCACGAGGTTGCTGCAATTAAGTATATGGCATGCATGGATTAGAAGTCGTTTTCATCCCTTTTACCTCCAAATAATAACTGCGAATAGGTAAATTTACTTGAAAACGTAATTCAGTGGCAGTTTTGCTATGATGATTGTATGACTATAAAGACATATCAATTGCAAGACTTCTCTCTCTTCTACTCATGATAATTGTGACATAGGTTACGTCTGTCACAATGTGCCCCAGTTGGTGAGAATAAACCTGTGATTTCCGATCTGAACTTGTTATGCTCAGATTGGACTCTCAAAATAATGGGAGGGAAAATGATAATTTGTTATTTAACTCAATTACGAAAGCTGCTAAATGTGATTTTATTATCATGGGTGACTTCAATTTTCCAGACATTGATTGGACTAAGGAATAAAGTGGTAGTAATGGTACTGATTTTCTTGAGGTTCTTCAGGACTGTTTCTTGCACCAGCATGTTTCTTTTCCTACTAGGGGTGATAATATTCTTGATCTTGTTATCACATCTGATCCCAATGTTGCTGACAATTTTGAGAGTCTAGGTAAACTAGGTAATCGTGACCATGAAGTTGTAGCCTTTGATGTTGTCTGTGAGGGGTTCAATTCTATAAGTAAGGAAAGGATCCCAATTTTTTCTACAGCAGGTACTCTAGCAATTGATAATTTCTTGAAAGTTACAGACTGGATAAATGGAATGAATAGCAAAAGTGCTTCAGAATCTTGGGACTTTGTATCTGATATACTGAAGTATGTTATGAATAATCATGTTCCGTGGAAGTTTCGGTGTCGTTAAAGTAGTAGGCCTTTATGGATGACTAAAGAAGTCAGGTGTGCCAATAGACAAAAGCGGAAAATGTGGAGGCGTTATACGATGAGTAACTCTCTTTCTGACTTTTATAAGTTTAACATTCAACAACTTAAAGTGAAAGGGTTAATCTCTAAAGCTTAACTGAATTTCGAGCAGAGTATGGCTGATAATATTAAGGACAACCCGAAAGCGTTCTTTTCTTATGTTAGGTGCAGAAGGTTAAAGAAACTGTTGTTTCTCTTAGGGATCGTAATGCAGATAATGTAGTTACTGATAGTGAAGATCTTGCGAAACTGCTCAACAATTATTTTTCAGTTTTTACACAAGAAGATTTTTCAAATCTCCCTAGTGCCATTGGAAACAATGTTTTCCCAAATTTGGATTCTGTCTTATTTTCTAGCGACATACTGTAGTTCTAAAAGAGTTGCTTTCTCTCAATATTTGTAAAGCCCCTGGAGCGCATGCAATCTATCCAATTTGATGAGGTCATTTGCTCATCATTTCTGTGTTCCAATGTCACTGGTCTTTAATAAATCTAGGTTGAAGGTTATGTTCCTGAGGACTGGAGGTGTGCTGTCACCCCAATTTTTTAGAAGGGAGATAAGTCACAGCCCTGCAATTACAGGCCTGTCATTTTCACAAGTGTTGTTTGTAAGGTCATGGAATCTATTGTTCAAAAGTCTATGGTTAGTTTCTTCAGTTAGTTATTCGTTAATCAGAATGTCTCAACATGGCTTTTGTCAGAAAAGGTCGTTCCTCACCAACATTTTGGAGTTCATGGAAGATGTTACTAGTTCATTGGATAGGCAAAAGTATGTTGATGTTGTTTTTCTGGATTTTCAGAAAGCTTTTGATAAGGTTCCCCACCAGCGTCTTTTGCTTAAATTCAAGAGTGTGGGCATCTGTGGTAATTTACAGACCTGGATTCAGAATTGGCTATGTAGTAGGAAACAGAGGGTGGTTTTAAATGGATGCGCTTCTTCTTGTCAGGGGGTAACTAGTGGGGTCCCCCAGGGGTCTGTGTTGGGTCCTCTCCTGTTTATTGCTTTCATTAATGACATTGATGCTGATATTGTGTAGAGCCAAGAAGTTTGCTGCTGACAAAAAACTGTATTCTGAGGCCTCCTCTGATGGTGATTCCAAAAGTTTTCAGAAGGATTTAGACAGGGTAAGCGCTTGGTCTCAGGAGTGGCAAATGCTGTTCAATATTGATAAATGCAAGGTAACGCATATTTGCAATAGTAATCCTAGGTATTCGTACACTATAAATGGACAGTCACTGCAAGAGGTTTATGTTGGAAGAGACTTAGGTGTTCACATAAATTCTTCTTTACAGCCAGCTACGCAGTGTCTTGAAGCAACTAAAAGAGTAAATAGAATTTTAGGTATGATTAAGGGAAATTTTAGTTAGCTTAAGCAAGACATTGTTGTTAGACTCTATAAGCAGTTGGTTATAGGCCTCATTAAGAGTATGATGTTCAAGCTTGGAACCCATATTTTTCTAAAGATAAGGAGTTACTTGAGAAAGTTCAGCGCAGGACTAGATTGATTAGATCCTTCAAGAGTGTCCCCTATAACAGCAAGTTACGCCTCTTAAATCTCACCTCACTTGAGCTGAAAAGATTACGTGGAGATTTGATACAAGTCTACAAGATTGTTCATGGTTCTGATAATTTATCATTTTCTGATTTTTTTCAAGTTTGCAAATAGTAAAATTACTAGAGGTGATTGTCTTAAACTTCAGAAGGTTCAAAGTAGGATCAATATTTGTCGTTACTTCTCTTCTCAAAGGGCAGTGAATGAGTAGAATGGGTTGCCTGAGGGTGTAGTGATGGCAAGAAGTGTAATGGGTTTAAGAATGCACTGGACAAGTCTTTTAGGCTTTGTGATCGGGTTTTATTTCTGTATTTTTTTTCCAGGGTTCTAGATGGAGACTTAATTGTCCCTCCTGATCCTTTTTTCTACTAAACTAAAATACGTTGACAACCTATGTGAATAACATTCATGAGTACGGCTTGAATATGTAGTGAAGGCACCAAGGGGCTGGGCTAGGGGGGCTATCGAAAAGATCTGTACGCAAAACGAAGTTTGCCCATTTGATACTCAAAGTTCTAAATTGCTGACATTAAGTTAAGCTTCATCGGTTAGCCTATGCCTTGGAAATAAATGTCTAGATGTAAACAACTCATGAAATGGCGACTTATCTTCGAAATACCTAATTTATGACCATTTCAAATTTTAGGAATTTCCCCAAAATAATGGGTCACGTTATTCCCACAACTTATGCCACCTAAATATGACAAAATCATAGATCGTAAGAAAAACAATTCCTCCCCTCCTGCTACCTATGACACGCAGCTCCCAGAAACGTGTTTAGCCGTTTAATTTTACTGTAGTAGGCCTAATTGTCTAAATTACGTAAATTTGGGACCAAAAATGCGTCCTTGCCATAAGAATCAATTTCATAATTAAATTGATGATTTACGGACAAAAGTAAGGGGTGTACCCAATCAAAAAAGTATGCAACAGGTGTGTATAGTATGAACACCACAAGCGTGAGCCCAATTTAGCCAGATCTTAAAAATCATAACCCCGAATACTACATAAAACGAAAACCCCTAAAGCTACACCATGGGCTCACACACTGTAAGGCATTTGTTAGGTTTACCCCCAAATTTTCGATATCATGGGGATGGAGTCCCAGTCAGAAAGTTGCCTCCTCAGTTTGACCTCTCTCAGACGAAGTAACCCGACAAATACATACGTGTATATGTATATTTCCTGTTTCTAATCACAATTTTGCATTTGCCGTTCTGTTTTAGGAAGTCAGTGAGACTTATCTCTTCACCCAGAGATGTGCTAAAACATAAGAGCTTCCGGGGCTTCCCCCTGAAGCCCCCAACAGGTTTTGCCTCTGGACCCCCCTCTAGGGGTCGAGGTTTACATTTCGTCAACTTAGAGGAAAAGCCGATTAATTACACCGTTTGAAATATTTGCATATAATATTTGATATATTTTCATATTTGCATAGATGGATCCTGAACAAAAACATACCTATCCTGACTAAATTATAGGGTTACCTGCGTATTATGCTCTGAGGTATGTTACTATCCAAGACTAAGTTCGTCTGCCTTTTCGTTGACAATCATGTTACGTGGACGGTGGCATATGCATATACCCATGAAGGGGTACTATGCAGTATTTGTGCGCACGTTATATTTCGAATGTCACGTTACAGGAAATTTTTCATGAAGAGTGAAATTTTGTGCAATCTAGAGCAGTGGCTCTTAACAGGGGGAAAATTTCCCAGGGTGGGGGGGGGGGGACTTTCGGGGTTCCAGGGGGAACTTTTTGCAGGAGCTTTCAGCCTGATTCCGTTTAGAATTTGGGAAATATTCATGAAAAAAGGGCAAAATTTGACCCTTTTTTCCTTTTTGACCCCAATTTCCGGGTACCTTTTGAAAAACATCCTAACCGTTCAAGTTATCATCGCATTCTTGGTGTCATTAGAAAGAGCAGAAAATTCTGAGTGAATAACTGCGCCATGACTGTTTGCTGGCTTCAGCATGGTGAATAAAAACTGAATTGAATGCTGTTCTAGCTCTGAATGCTGTGTGGAGAGTACACTGGTCCGTGATCCTTTCAGAGGGAAAGTTGACGAGGCTCCGGAAGAACTGCATGAAGAGCTGGTCAAGATCCAAAATGATTCTGCATCGAAAGATCAATTCAAATTTGTGGACCTCGAAGAGTTCTGGATTTCAATGCAAACAAGATATCCGCGACTGGCTAAGAATGCTCTTGTTGTCTTGACACAGTTTTCGTCAACTTATCTCTGTTACCTCGTAACTTTTCGCTCTCTGCAGTTGTTTTCCTCTTTTAAATCATGAATTTTTCTCCCTGCGACCTTCGACCCTATTCGACCCTATTCATTTGGCCCTCACCCTCAAAAAGTTTGGGAACCAATGTTTATGCTAATGGCAAGGCCGTCGCAACCGGGGTGGGTGGGGGTGGGAGGGTGTCTTACTTCGTCTTTTAAGGTTACCTGGTAGTTGAAAATTTCTGAAAAAGAAAGCACTGCTATCGTTAGAGAGTAAAAGCTTTTGAATTGTGTTCTGGAAGTGACAAGAGCATAAATACTCTAGATCAATCCAGATTAGTAGAATTTTCAATAAAATATTTGTATCGTTAATTGTGAAATTGCAGACATAGGATCCTATCTTAAGGCGGGATACATGCAGATCAAGTACACTTGGGAAGTGCCGTTTCCTGCCATATGGAGGTTTTAAAAAGCCAAATTTTTTCTTGCATGCTCCCCTCCAGCCAATGGTGGCGTTAAACTTAGATAGTAATTCCGCTATTTAGTAACAAACATTAATAGTTGAAACAATCTCTGCTTCACCCCGTCCGATTGCTGGGCGTCGGTGTGCCAATTTGTTCATCATTTTTTTTTTATTTCAAGAACTCAACTTGAAAAAGAGGATGCGTAGCTTATTATTAAAAAAATGAAAGCGGATGGGTAGCTTCTTATGATTCTTCTATCACCTCAAATATAGATCGATTTGTGGTAAATTTACTTCGCACGAATTGATTAATTGCAGATATGATATCCATAGTTCATTGCTGGGTACAGGCAGTTCAAGTACACCCGCGAAGTACCGTTTCCTGCCATCTGGCGGTTTGAAAAGACAAAATTTCCTTGAGCGCTCCAACCAAAGTGGTGCTCCGCTTAGACTGTGACCCCGCTGGTTGGTCACAAACATAATTCAGGAAAAAATCCACCTCAAAATAAAATGGCCTAGCCACCGATGGGCCAATATGTGTTCAACAAAAAAATATTTTTCAGGTACTGGAAAGAAGAGAAAAAATAAAAGAAGAGGATGTGGTAATTCGTTCCGATTCTTGTACCACCTGAAAAACATATGTACTACCATTTTAAAAAGTTAATTTTCCTTTTCACAAGGTTGAGGAATTGAAGACGAGGCTGTGGACATTCAGCACAAGTACACTTGGGAAGTGCCGTTTCATGCTATTTGCGGGTTTTGAAAAACCAAATTTTCTTGTACACTCCGCACCAACTAATGATAGATATAATGATGATATAATGACTAATGATAGATATAATGATGATATAATGACTAATGATAGATATAATGATGATATAATGACTAATGATAGATGTAATGATGATATAATGACTAATGATAGATATAATAATGATATAATGACTAATGATAAAATATAATGTCGCTGACAAGTCGCAAACATAATTCAGTCAATTTCTGTTCCCCCCCATCAGAAAAAAAAATCTAGGCTTTTTTTCCCTATGTATTAAGTCACAAAGGATTTTCCAAGCTCTAAAAAGAAAAAAAATGGGAGAGGTTGCGTAATTCAACATTCCGACTCTTGTATTACCTCAAGCCAACTGGTATTTATTATCATTTTTTCATATGTACTGATTTTTCTTTTCACATGAAATAAGGAATTGACATGATATCCATATTTTACGGCTTGGTACATGCAGCTCAAGTACACCCGCAAAGTGACGTTTCCTGCCATCGTGGGGGTGGGGGGGGGGGGTGAAAACCAAAACATTCGTTCAAGTTCTACGCGGCAGCGCCAACCAATGGTGGCACTTCGCTTAGAAAGTCCTGCCGTTACTCACCCTACCCCTTCTGCAAGATTTATATTGTGGTTTTTTTTTTTGTTAATTTGGTTACTTCGCATGATAATGCCAAGACTGCCCCTTTTCCATGCACTGTTGAGAAAGGTATTCCAAGTGTCTGAAATCCATCTTGGTGGGGTCGCCACATAGTTGTTGAAAAAAAAAACAACACCCAGCCAGGTCGGAATGTTTACTTTCACACCACTTAAAAATATGACCCTAGCTTCGGCCCTGCCTAATGGTGTTTGAAAACATGGAATTGCGTCATACTGTTTGGTATTCATCATTGCTTGTATGCTTTCCTCTAGGACATGTAAATCAGTTGGTATAGTTAAATATAGCCACCCCAGACATAACAATTTTCCCAATAAAGTAAGCTTCTACATTCTCCTCCATTTCAAACGGAATCCCGGGTCAGAACCTTTCACCTTTTTTTCTTAGTACTATTTACTATAGAGAGCCATGATAGCGACCTGGCGGAGTTTACATTGCCAACAGAAGTCCCTGCAGGTCAAACCAGTGTGTGGGAATACTTGTAAACACAGCGAGGTGTACAACTTATTGTTGACCAGCGAGTGAATTTGTCTTGTTTGAATAATGTCAATCAAAGTGAAGTTATCAACTGTATTTGGAACTTTTTTAATTGGATATTCCTAAATACGTTTTGTCTGAGAGTTGCGAGCAATTTTCCTACGATCTCGTTTTAGAACTGTGTCATTTCCATAAAGAGTCACTAAATCTGCTCTTTGTAAAGCGTAACCAACACAATGAAATCAATAAACTTTTGGTTTTTAACAATCTTGCAAACAACCTAAATGCCAAAGCATCACCCTCATGGCACCCAACAGGGTTGCGTTCAAAATCATCGCATAACAGCAGTAAAGGAGACGCACTGTATACAGTGCGATGTTTGTTGTTAAACCAAACAAGAACTTCGATCTAGCTCACTGTCGTTATAATCATCTAAATGTTGACGAAAAAACGCAAGAACATCATTATCAGCAATTACGCTCTTTACCGAGCGTTCTGTAAGTCTCGCTTTTTAACCTACGCTCTGCTAAAATCACAATTTTTGCCCAAGGGGAGGAGAACCCTCACCTCAGAGTAGTGCCTGTGCAGTGCAATTAGGACTAGACTGTATGCTGTGTAACGTTGCTGGAGTAGAGAAGTTTGTACGCCACGTAGGTAACACAAACTTCAGGTGTGATCGATGTAACTTTGGGTGTTAATTTATAGTGTGATGTTAAGGTTGAAGTTAAATTCATAAAATAAAAGTAATAAGGTATAAAAATGTAACATCAGTATGTCTGAAAAGCCTGTCATTGAAATCTCATGTTTAATGGGGTGCAAGAACATATATTTATTTGGAAATTCACGGTAATGGTACAGTCCGAATGGAGCTAATGATATTGACAATACTGCAAAGGGGGAGGAAGTTTGTTTGCGAGAAGAACACATTTAAAAACGAATGAAGACCGTGATATTTTGATAAATTGCTTCTCACCCAAACCAAATGTTTCGTTTAAAAGTGCAATTCAATGGTAGATAGATTAGATTTCTTATCTGGACATATTTTACTGTAAATTTCACTTTTGTGTGTTATCTTGTAAAAAGGAGGCCAGTCAGCCAATGGAGAGCGGTATTGAATTTCTTTCGAATGAAGCGGTTGCCTTGAAATGTGCCTGAGGCAACGAAAACCGGAATGGTAGTGCGATTAAAGGGCGCTTCTTCACATGATACGAAATTTAAGTCGATCTAGTGGGGAATCAGGCTTACTCGCCATATAACACGGACAAATGACATTTCATTTGCAAATAAACCATTATATATGTAATGTAAAATTTGTTAAATACTACAGATACCAACACAGACTTAAATTTGTATGTCATTAAAAATTCATTTGGTATCTTGATGTTATGACACTTCATCTCTACGTCTTGCATGGCACTGTACTTTGTCATAGCCTATATAGCTAACGTAACTTCCCAATACTTTCCTACTAGACTCCTCTAGACTAAGGTGACCCTCCAAATTCTATACACCGTGTCATCCCCTGAATCTCCACTGTAAAGTCTGATTAGTTAATCACCATCTGCTTACAGTGATCTATTTCTGTCAGTCTGTCCTAATTGTCTGCGAAATCATGGACAGTAACATACAAATTATTGCTTCGTTGTTTTTTTTTTTTTTCATTAGGCCATTTAGCGGTGTCAGGTACAGCTGACGTCTCGGCATACTTGAGTAGTCCTATCAGAATAAAGTCGTCAACAGCTACGGTAATAATGATGCAGTACGTGTAGCTACATAAATAGTACATCGATGTGTGTTTTCTCGATGTCATCAGTATCACGCAGCTGGTCAGTCATGTAAGAAGGTCTACCCGTGTTTGTTGGAATTCCTCCACTAATTCTTCCACTTATGTCTGCCATTTTCATAATTTGAGATTCTTTCAGTCCAGATGGATTTTTATTTAGTTCACTTATCTTTTACATGGGATGATTTCGTTTGATAGGATTTGACAGGAATAGTTTTAAGTTTAGTTTAGAATTTGAGTAGTAGAATATCTGAAGACTCATCGAGGACCCTATGCGCCATGTTGATCGTGGATGAACACAGTCGAAAGTCGCCGACTTTTTTCGATCAGTGTTCAGAGAGTAACGAGGTAGGGGTGAACTAACAATCCTATTCAAACCCAAAACCTGCTCCCGGGGCCGCCATTTAATGTCCATATCCGAAGGACGCGCGTGTATTCCCCGAAGTCTTTAGTCACGCTGCCAGAGACTTGGAGGTGTGGAGGACCTGCCTGGATCAGCAACCCACTAGCTGTACCGAGCAATCTAAAACGGACGATACCTAAATCGGACAATATGAACCCAAATTGAAATCACCAAATAACTAGCATCACTGTGAATAACTTCACTGAAAAAGTACTTAGTCCCCAGAAAATTTCCCAATTGTTCAACCCGGATTTGATCCGGGGATCTAGGGATTGAAGAACAGGTACTCTAACCACCAAGTTGACCCTGTAGGGTTGACCCATTGCTAAACCTACAGCTACCCACAGCTAACCCGCCGGCCACCCATAGCTAAACTTACAGCCATGGCTAACCCTCCTCAGAGGGTTAGGAGTAACTTCACTACGTACCTTACTTTCCAAAGGTGATTTTAAGGACTGTTTTTCAGGCCAAACATCTCACCGGATATGTCAAGTTGCGTCAAATTTGTGGCAACACAGAACGATAAGACATGATCAATATAAGTGTCATATGCTGCCTACTCATTTGGAATATGAACTGGCAACACAAAACGATAAAACATGATCAATATAGGTGACATCTGCTGCCTGCTCATTTGGAATATGAATATGAATCTGCCGCTTGATAATCTTCCCATCAAATTATTATTGAACACCCTTCACATACATGCACCACTTGTGTAGCACGTACACTGCAAAAAGACATTCTAGCCCAATTTCAATTACCACGGTGTTTGCACTTCGGTCTGACCATGGAGTTTTTATGGCCTTACAGTGCTTGTCGTTGTGAAGGTGATTAATTGCCTACCATTATAGTTATAAGAGCAACGTATTGTCGTGTATATGTGGGTCACTACGCTGTACTTGTAATCGGACTTCGTGCCATTCATATCTATAACTATACATACATATGCCTTGACAACACAATGTATAGATAATAAACCAACCTCTAGTTTTGTGTGCGCCGCTTCAAGGTTGTAAGGGAAGGAGTTTTGAACGCACACACTATGTATGCACTAGAATGAACGTGCCGCCCTTCACACTTCTTCAGTATTACAGCAATTCTTTGCAGGACGAAAGTTTTCTTGGGAACCAATTTTTCTACCTTGTGTTTTCCTTTTGTTTCTTTCACCATGGCGTGGACAAGACAAGTTAACTTAACTACTTGTGCAGTCGGTGTGGCGACGTTTTGGTTACTTGCAAAACTGTTCCGTAGGCCTACAAATGCACCTCCTGGACCGTGGGGAGTCCCTATTTTAGGATGTATACCATATTTTATCTTTTCTGGAAAGTCTCCGCGTAAGATGTTCCAGGAGTGGTACAACAGATACGGACCGATCTACAATCTGAAACTTGGTTCGGCGAATGTGATAGTGCTGAATGAATTCAATGACATCAAAGAGGCGTGGACAAGACCAGAATTTCAGGACCGAATCGCGTTCGACATTACCATTGGTAGACCAGGGGACGGTGAGTACCTTTATTTACCATAGGCATACATCTCACATTGTTCAAAATGTGACTTTGTGAGATAGGTTAATTACCTGCACACTCAAAAGATGTCCGTTTTTAACGAGACGTGATTGCATGTATTTTCATGCATTGTTGGGCCTATAGAAAAGCCAAAATATAACATAAGTTGCAATAATTTGTTAAGTCTCTTTAAGTTTATTGCGTCTTTTCGAGATGGCAGAATATGCATGCAAATCAAACCATACTTTTGTTCGTCTTATTAAGTATACATTTCCTTCACATGGAACAGGTATGCGTTTGTGCATATTAACATTCATTGTCAGGCATGTTGAGATTCCAAACTTGACTATCTTAAATTTAAAGTCTTATTAGATATTCTCATTGATCGATGTTCTGATTCTCACTCCAAAGCTTGACAGGCGATATATATGTCTATTAACATCCATGAGTGACCACGAATATGTCCCAGAATATCAATCTTCTCACCACTATCGGCGGGTGCATGTGGCTGTCCTTGTCGAATTCTTTAATCTTTTGTGTCTATTATGGTTTCAATATTCCTCAAAATAGCGTCTCAACGAATTTCCAAATATGGATAGCAGTTTTGATCGACGTCACTATTTTGCGATATCTATTTTCTATAAGGGTTTCCTCGTATTTCAACTCTCTAGGCATCGTGATGTCTAATGGCCGAGTATGGCAAGAACAGAGGAAGTTCGTTCACCAACATTTCCGAGAGTTCGGGATCGGAAAAACAAGCTTTGAAGACTCCATAGCAACTGAAGCTCGGGCCTTGACGGACGCCATTGAAAAGTTGAATGGCCAGTCAGTGTGTTTGGACCATTTGATAAATAATGCAGTATCCAATGTCATATCTTCAGTAGGATTCGGGAAACGTTTCGACTATGACGATCAATCCTTCCAACAGGTTCTGGAAAAGTTCAATGCGAACACCGAGGCTTCGATGGTACGATTCGCACTGGGCGTATTCCTGCCGTTTACAAAATATATCCCATTTGGTGGCACTAACAGGTTGCGAAAAAATTTACAGACCTACGTAAACTTCCACGACAGAATTGTATCCGAGCACCTAGCGGCCAAGGTCGACGAAGATAACGTCCGCGATCTAATGGACGCTTACTTGGTGGAGATAAAGAAACAAAATGGACAGTCTGATATCTTCAATGATAACAACATGATGTGGACGATTGGGGATCTCTTTGCCGCAGGAACCGAAACCACTACGACAACCTTACTTTGGGCTTTCCTGTTTCTTCTTAAGAACCCACACGCAGAGGCCAAAGTCAGACGTGAACTTGATCGCGTCGTTGGCCGTAACCGCTTACCACGGTACTCAGACCGAGGGAACTTGCCATACATTGAGGCAGTGCTATCGGAATGTCTTCGAATCGGTACAACATTTACTATAGGACTACCTCACGTTGCCTCCGAGAATTCAACTCTACAAGGCTTCGACGTTCCAAAAGGAACGATATTGATACCGAATATGGTGACTTTGTTCTCTAATTGGAGTAAATGGGAGCAGCCAGAAGATTTTCTCCCAGAGAGGTTCTTAGACAAAGAGGGGAAGTTTATAAAACGTGAAGATTTCATTCCATTTTCCATAGGTACCGTACATGCACTTTCTTGTGTATAAAAATTAATTTATCCAATGCATTATCTCATTTGATGTACTGGTAAGATATTTAAATAAACCTCATTGTTACCTTTGACTTAATATTTTGGTGATTGTCAACATTATCGTAATGTTTGTGACCTTAGCAACATGTTGGATCCGAAAACGAGGATGAATCAATAATTGCTCTTCAAAAAAAAAAAAAAATCATAATTATATTTCATTCTTTCATCAGTCAGCGCTTTGTTGTCGTCGTGGACACAAATTTCATTATCATTATTATGATTAAGATTAATGTTATCATAGCACCATAGTTATCATCATTCTCATTTATCATCATCATAATTACCACCATCATCGTCGTCATGGTAGTCTCCTTCAACTTCTGCCTCCTCTTGATCTTGAAGCATGTTCTGCCTAATTTGGGGGGGGGGGGCACAATTGATATTGACAAGATATTGACAAAGTATGAAACGTGGTGGCGGGGGGCTCAAGCAGTGCAGATGATCACTAACATGATAGCTAAAATTGTGGGAATACAGTCGCCATCCGCTGATGCGGAAATTACAAGCATTCTTTGTTGCTCGGTTGGTGGGCGGGATGTATCCTCTGAACCCTAGGCGCCGCCACGTACAATGTCGTACAATGTCCTTCAATATATTTGCTGATTGGTAATGCTTTCAATATATTGAACACTGAAATGTGATTATTCTAAGTCCAAATATTTATATTGTTGCTTTTGTGTCTACACAGGACGTCGGCTGTGCATTGGTGAACAGCTTGCAAGGATGGAACTTTTTATCTTCTTCACCTACATCTTACAGAAATTTAGTTTCTCGATTCCTGAAGGAGCCAACCCATCTTTGGAAGGAGTGGAAGGCCTAACATATAAGCCCCAACCTTACAATGTTTTGATTCAAAAATACGAAGAATGAATATGCGTAATTATGGAAATATTTTGCTCGTTTGCAAAAAAATTCGCTTATTAAATTATCGATTGTCGTGTACTTGAATTTCGGCTCGGGGAACCATATACATCTGCTATCATGCAATGGGATAGTTATGGGATAGTAATTAGTTATCTGTCACAGGTACCTTTAACACTAGAAGGGAAAAGGGTAGTTGACGAAAGTAAGGTGTGAATCTATGCGATGATGATTTTGGTTCGGTGTATTTGTGTGTGTTGGGTGCGTGTATGTATGTGTGTAACGTCGTTGATCTCGTTAGCACTCCAGCATTTGTAGGGAAGGTAAAATGTAAGTGAAAGTTGGTATGTGAGTAGAACATATAAGATCTCAGATGGGATTGTTTATGGTGTGGGTCAAAGGTCATAAGAGGATACCAGCTGCCATTATATAGACAACGTATGTTTGCAGTAGCTCATGAACTACATGTTGCATTAACTTTAAACTTGGGAGGTATGTTCTTCCTTTTCATTAAATAACATTGTGATGATTTTCTTGGAGGTTAAAGCTCATATGGGTCATCAGAGGCCACAATGTGAAAACCTTTTAAACATTCGTTGGCAGTGTAGCTTTCGAAGGAAAGGTGTAAGCCAGATAGAAGTTGTTGTTTGGGGAGGACATATAAAAATCTCGGCTGGGTTTGATTTTGGTCCAGGCCCAAAGGTCATCTGAGGTCACCATTTTACTTGTAAGGTATGATCAGATAGTAGTTATATTTTGTGGATTTCCAGCAAGGGAAAGAGTCAGTGACAGGCAAAAAGGGAACGACTGCCGAAAGATAAAACAGTAACTGTAATATATATTATTTGATGGACTCAGAATTCTTCGCAATCAATTACAAACCTGGAGAGTAGAAGGGTATTTATGGAAATCTTCTACGAAAAATATGAAATTTCAATTTCAAACTTTAACGCAAAAACCAGGAAAAGGCTAATATTGCTAAAAGCTGTCTTACTGCTTCAGTTTCCTCCACCTTCAAGTTGTTATGATTAAGTTTTTCCAGATCGCATGATGTAACTAATATGCATGCAGAAAAGACCAGTGAATTTAGATAGGGGTCTGACTGAATTTCTCTGGGGCACAGTATCGTAGGAGGGCAGTAGGACATTCACGTATGATAACGAATAGGAATCACTGAGTCTCATGGCTTTCTGGTAGTAAAATAAACCCTGCCCCATACCAGTAAACTAAAAAACGGAAAAAAAGGGAAAGACGGGAAGTAAATTAGGTGACGTCATTAACAAATCAATGTCCGTCGATCCAGCCCGTCCTGTCCTGTGCAAGTCATACTAAGAAACCCCCAATATGAAGACAGTATATAAAGATAAACTTGCAAATTGACAAATCACCCTGAAAAATAGGCAGTAGAAGGAGAACCTCATTTTGAAGATTACGTATCAATCAATCATCACAATAATTTCGAAATGTTTATTAAATGGTCAACTTCTGCATCCATAAAAATACACGAATTATTATATCATAAGTACTTATTTACAAGTCTCTTGCAAGAAATTAGTTAAGTACGGCATATAGTCTACACATTAGAATTTCTTCCGTAGTTATAAAACTACTGTGTCTGAAATAGAGGGGAATGTTGTGGTGACAGAAACTCTCTTTTTTTTCTCTAGATCATTTTCTGTAGAAGGTGATAGTCGATATTATCCAACCCAATAATTTTGCTGAGAAATATTTCACCCCGTGACCACCCTTTATGTTTGATGTATATTGTTATGTAGAGATGATCATCCTACGCCACCGCACTCATAGGTCATACAAAGTTCAGTTTCTGGCGTTTACCAGAGTTTATTAACCTTTTCTTTATTCCCTTCAGACAGTCAGATAAGACAAGGTAAACCACTACAAACAGAAAAGTCAGACACTTCTTCGTGGAAAGATTTCGTAATGCTCATCTGATTGGTAGATCACGGATAGCAACGATTTACATATGATGACATAGACAATCGTTTGCTCTCTGATTGGTCAACATTGTCACGTCGACCTCGTGACCATCTCACCCGGGGAAGCCACGCGGTCAAGCGTCAGCCACGGGGCCCGTATTGGTAAATCAATCGTCGAACTGTCAACGTCGTCGTTTCTCTGTAAATATATAGGCCTGTGTCATCCTATCTCTCCGTTCCTCGTTCTTCCTCTCATCGTCATGTAACTCTGATATCGATTTAAATCATCATCCTCAATCTAATTCTCATCAAAGTTCTGTGTGCCAATCGAATCATCGAATAAATGGAACTCTAATCAACAAAAGCAAATTGATCTCTCTGGATTCATCAGTCCCGAAGTTTCTATCTCTTTACTGTAACGGGAACTTTCTGTGTTAAAGAACATCCGTCTTTGGGGCAGTCATACCGCTACTGTAAAACCCACTAAAAACCCCATAATACGACAATATATACAATAGATATAATATCTCCACAATCATCTATACTTAGATTTCATTTCAGTCTTTCATTCAGAACAAGAATAGCTAAAACAATTCCGATGCTAGGTGTATACTTGGCCCTCGGTTGGAAGGAGCTCCTTTGAGCTGATAAATTTGCAGACTCCAGAGGACCTATATTTCCAAGTACAGTCGATAACTTTTGGATCAATTTGTTCGACTTTTTGCTTTGGCATTTTAACTGTATATCAATTTTTCAAGTGACTGGACTTAAGTGAGGATATATGATTTAACCTATTATTATCTTTGTGACTGCCCTATATAATTCCGTCAGCAGGAACGGACCTGGGACTTTTTGAAAGGGAAAGGCTCCAACATAAAAACGCCACATTTAGTAGTGTCTAAGCGGACCTCGCCGTTGTGGCGGAGCGTGCAAAGAAATTTAAGCTTTGCAAGCACCGAGATGGTGCACCATCCTAACAAGCCTTGAAAAGAGATCTCATGTGTGCAATATTTCTCAATAAAAAAAATGTATATATCAATCTATGTAAAACGGTAATACATATGAGATTGTTGAGATGATATAGGATTCTAAGGAATTACGCATCCTCTTCCATTTGCTCTTTAGCCTCTCATTTATTTATTGAGCCTTAGCCCCAAGACCCAGCCCCGATTTTTCCTCTGCAACTGTTTATTGGAGTGGCGCATTCGTTAGAGGCGATGCTCAAGTAGCGCCCTTCATCCCTTACATTTCAGCTAGAATTTTGGGAAGACTATCCAAGCGAACGCCACCATCAGCTGTGGCAGAGGGTATCATAACATAAAAACACCCCCGAAATCGCTGGGAAGTCGTCTTCAATCTCTTCAAAGAATATGGAAGGGCAACTACCATTGACGTACTTTTATCAACAAAAGAATGCTCCCGAAATCCGGAGCCCCTTATCCCCGAAATTCGAGGTGCAAAGGGGTCCTGACCCCTTCCGCATATCTGCCCTTGGTCAGTATCTTAAAGACCTCCTTACACAAGTCCCACGACACAAAAAAGTGAGTTGCGAGGCGTGCCATATTGGATCAGAACTGGTAAATTGTATTTTTCGTTCAATAAACCAACACGAACAAACACTGCAAATTAAGTGAACAAGCATTCCTCACCAGATACCTACCGAGAAAGTTAACACCCATTACAAATGCTCTGTGTATTTAGATTAGTTTAACTGAGGGTTAGACATACAAACCTTCAAAATATATAAAAGTAGAAACAGAAAATCGCAAACACTAAGATCCTTCACCAGAGAGCGTCAAATCAAGACACAAGACTCTAATCTACATTACCAACATCCACATATTTTGAAAATTTTCCACACCCACAAACTATTTTATATCATACAGGCAAGCTTCTATGGATAGTAAATATTTAATTTTGGTGCTATTTTTGGTCGGATCTTGGTTGCAATTGGGAGAGCAAACAACAGAATTAGAACAATATGCAGTACAATCAAATAGAAAGAAATCCATGTGAAGCACTTGTATTTTCGGATGTAGCATTAATTGTTTGCAAAACATTCTCCCACGTTCTGAGAGGAGCAGAACCATTATCATGGTATGCAATGAAGAGGAAAGATTTAAAAAACAAGTAAATCTCAAATGACGAGGAATGATGCTGGTGACCTGGTGTGGTATTTTTTTACACTGATGGTGCCTTAAATTTGAAAGCACATTTAATTACTCAATGGCTTAGAGCCCTCTTATTTAAAGGTCGTTTGACATGCATCTAAGAAAAAGTTGCCTTACCTTTATTTAAACCTTGCTGAATGAAACCCTCCATGAATATTCGCTGTTTCGAAAAAACAAAAACAAAATGTTTCTATCTACTACCGTGTTTGAGGTATGGCTTCTAAAAGTTCTCAAAGTGGAGAGTTCTACATTGTAGTATTTCTTTTGTTATGCCTATATATTTCTATTAATTACATAATTACTGGATTTCACCTTTGCTAACTGACTATTAACATTTCTGAAGAAGAAAATGCTTTACAAACAAAATCCACGTTGCGTGCAAAATTTTCGATTGTCCCTGCAATAACGGTTAAGTAAACAAAGTAACGATAACGTACGAAAAAGATATCATGCAAATCCCTCTCTATTCATAAAACAGGTATAATGAAAACTTTGGTCTGTAAAATTATCAATATTCGATGAAGTTTGATTTAATTTGTAGCTGTTTTCAACATTTCTTGATAATTGATACAACCACTAGCACAATGGTGAGTAGACGAAAGACTAGTAATGTGAACATTAAGTTTCGTAGTAGACTGAAATCCGTCAAATTATAACTATTTGCAAAGCTGCCAGCTTTCAAAAATTCTGTAAACTCATTTACCGACCAGATCCGAGCATTTTCTCTCATTGAAACTAATATGTGCTCACGGGAGACCAATGTTGACTGTACAAGTTCGTGTCGAGTAAAGCAGCTTACCATAAACCCTACACTATTGTAGAGGCAGTAGATGGTGGGCTGAGAAATATATTTATCCGATGTATCAAATCTCACATCGAAGCTTGTTGGTGCAATTGCTGAAGTCGTCGAAGACAAAATCTGCATCGCTACGGGGCATTTCAAATAAAGTTGGTTGAAAAACAAGCTCAGCCAATTTAATAACACCACGAGGGAATAGTTCAGCTTCAAGGAAAACTTTCGGGTACCAAGGAACTTATAAGTAGACAAGAACAGTATTCTCGACGGACATACCTGAGACTATATGGCATGGAAACCCCCCTCTCAGAATAAACTGATGAACTTATTACCAAACTGGCAACTGAGAAATCGAAAATCAATATCGATAACAGTCACATATGGATCTATCACATCGAATCTCATCAAAACCATGTGCAACGTCTCTTCATCACGTTCAAAATGGAGTCCTCCCATCGTTAAACTTAGGACATATACCGCGAGGGCAATCTTATCACAGATCGCGAACACTTCTTAAAGGTACTGATATCAACATTAACGAGGATTCAACCCTCCCGCATCAACTTCTTTCCTCTACTTGAAGGAACCATCACAAAGCTATGAATAATGGACTCTTGATTTGAACATTTACAGGCCAAAGGAAAAGATTTATCTCTCACTCTGACCTAGACAGACTTTCTTAGTAGAAAGCTTTTATCTAGAAGGAGGTGAAACGATTCGAAGCACGTGTAATGTGATTAGAAAGCAAACATAGTATGGTATTTGTGGTCTGCTACAGGTTTCCGAGTCAAAGGGAGGTTTTCTCAACTTCCACATCGTTGCCTGTGTCAGCGAATTGGATTATTTTTCTGACTTTTGCCGCTCTTTGCCGCTTTTGACATTAGAACATTCAAGGTGTGTGTTAAACAAGAATAACGTAGATATGGCTATTTTAGGAAACTTCCGGAAACGCCTCTTTCTTGTTAGAAAATCAAATAGGAATTAGGAAGAGGGTAACTTTTCGTTGAATCTCCTTCTAATTAACGGTTCCCATTTTTACTTCACCACTCTGCAACTTGTCCCGTCCCAATAGGTACGACAAAGAGAAGTGTTTTTCAATACCCTGGGGGGTCCAATTGTTTTGACTACTGCATTCCCCATGTTGGAACAAAATTCTTCTTACTTCGGATCTCAGTTTGCTGCTAGGTCACTCCTAATTCTTCTTCTGGTCTGCCTTGTGGGATCAGCAACCATTTTATTTTGTTGGTTTTGTAGGAGTGTTGAATTTAGGTCCTGGTTTTGTTTTGTCCTATTTTCTATTGTTCTTCGTCTTCTTTTGTTATCTTCATCATTTTTGCTCTATTTGCTTGCATGACTTAAATCTGTTAAAAGTATAGCGTCCCGTCGGAAGCTATCTGCAGTTACTGATCCCCTGTGATCAAATTGCTTGAAATTGGTACTACTTTTTTAACAGTCCAATTGAAGATATTACTTGTTTTATTTGCAGACAATCATGCCGGGACATTTCCAGGGAGACAATCGATAATGATGACCCATTCCGTTGTGATGTACATTTTTCAAGTAATGATCAATTAAAAAGTGTAACTGCTGTTTGATATGAGAATTTCACTCTTTATCACCTGGATTCCATACCGTTGCATAAAGTATCTATGTTTCTCTACAGTCAGTGAATCATAAAGTCCCAGTCATTGCTGTAACTCAGACTTTTGCTAAATGAATAGGATGATCTGTGTTCTGTGTATTAAGTTCCAGGGTATAATGTTGAGACTGCATAGAGACACAGCTGTGATGGTAGTGGCCACCATTTTTCTTTTAGTTCATAGGTAGTTATAAAGTTCGTCCCTATCTTTGCCCTTTTACTAACCGTATTGTCTAATCACTCTTCGCTGAAATTGAATTCTCTGACTCCTCCTTCTTCAAAGGAATTATCTACCGCCCTATGGGAGTTAGTGATCATCCGTTTGACCGGCCTTTTTTGGTTTTGAGCAGACAGAGCTTTACTCCTTTTAATGGGAGATCTTCACTGTAATCTTGAACCTCTCGGATTTTGAAACCAATCATATTTTTAAATCTTCGATTTAAAAATTAATCTTCAATTAATTTAATTAATTCTCTACATATCGCTTCAATTAGGGTAACGCTTTCTATCTCAACTCTTCTTTTTGCCGTTGCTTCCCTCTCGGCACAAGTAAGGTAAGGACGACCGATTTGCAGTCGATATCAGCAGTTATTTCAAATTCATGTAAGACAAAAAATTCGAAACGTCTTTACAAGAAATATCTAAAAAGTCGTAATGTACAAAATCTGAATGATTGCGAGTTCTTTCGCAACGGCCTAACCACTGTTATAAGATGTTCTAAAAATAGCTTCGATAGTCCTCTATTTCATAACTCTGGTAGCGATTTCAAAGGTAGGTAACTTAATGTAACTTAAGGTAAATCGTTTTCTACGGCGATGGCGTCATAAAACGTCCGTTGATCAAATTCTTTACTATGGTTACATAGTTTGTGATTCTGAGGAAGTCTGTAACACTTTTTAACAATTACTTTAGTGGTGTTTTATTCAACTACACAACAAAATATCCCCTTTTATTTAATTCCTATCTCAAGCCACTGATTGCCGGCTGCACGTTTATTACTTCTTGCACTTAAGTAGAAATACTCTAGGTAAGTTTGGTTCTTGTAAACTCTGCCGCTTGACGGGATTTTTTACAGGCTTTTTACCTTTTGTAAATAAACATGTATCTAACAATATTTGTGTAAGAAGTAAGTTTTGTACTTGTATTTTCCCAGTTAAATCAAGAGATGTAAAAGTAAATTTCTTTCCTAGGAATAATCTTTCCTAAGTCCCTTAAAACCACGTACTTCTAGTTTCTAAAAACATTGACAGTAATAATATCAGCAATTATAAAACATTATTATATACCTGGGTACAAATAATACCCCACCTGATTATGCGCATATAAGCAAATACTTGAAAACGTTGAAAAGAAAGCCTAAAACCTACTTAGTTTGTAAATATGATTACTTCACTGGTTCTGCTCCTCTGTTTCTCCTTGTTCTGTTTTCTTCAAAGTGATTCTCTTTTCTCGTTTTCTATTTTGATTTAGCTTTGTTTCTTTTTTTAACATTTTCTCACTCTTCCGTCTTTTAACTGTCTTTAAATTATTTTAAATTTCCCAACTGTTCATATGATAACGAAAGACTGAGATAAGTCATATGAGGACAATATTCTAAAATGTCATTTTCATTCCACTTAGTCATTAAGGGATACGTCGAGAGTTCTTCCGGGGGATTGACACCGCAGGATACTGAAGAACGGTAACGTTCTCCTATATCGCATGCAATGGGGTGGCAATGATAGGACAACATTTTGGGGGAAAAGACTTTTGAAGCAATGGGGTAAATTTCATTCAATAAACTCTAGAATTCTTTAAAAAAAAAGGTGCCCTGTTAAGAGTTTTAAAGTTAATTTGAAAACATTTCTCTTCAGTAACGTTTCAATTGTTGATTCTATTCATTTAAGTTGTTACGTTTTCAGTTTATCCTAATTTCGCACTGTGACATTTTTGTTATGTGTGATTTTTGTTTAAATTGTCTAATTTTAGTAGTGATTTCATTAGGTTTAATCCTTGTTTATCTCTCGTACCTGTTTTCTTTATTGCTAAACCATTTAAAATGCCATACGTCAATTTGTATGTAGTTATGTTTGTTATTTTTATAGTCATCACTGCAATAACTATTGTTAAATAATAATATGATACTTTATACCTAACAATATTATCATTTGATTTCGGTTGATATGGACCAGAAGGAGGTATCTTATCTCTTTGTTGTGCCGTGGATCTGTAGACTTTATAAAGTATCTACGAGTATCTGCGAACAAATTACAATCTTAAATGTTACAACACTTAGGAAAAGTAACCATCACTTTTCAAATTTGAGATCCCCGAACAGTTTAACTCTACAAGGAATGAAAGGGATTATTTCTACCAACATTCTCTTCAAATTCTGGCCGGCGCCTTCTAAGAGCAGAAATCAACCAGATTCCCACTTTAGGCCAGCTGTACAATCCTATATTTTCGTCCCCAGTCTGACGTAAAACTGACACAAAGAAAAAAAAAGAGAATGTAACTTTGTATTGTAGTCTGTTTCTTCCGTTTATTTTTTTCTCCATAAACATACGTAGGAATTCACCGCAGAAAATCGCTGTTCATACGTGGGAATTCATACTGAAGAATTATCCTCGGAACACGGTATCGATGAAGTCAATAACACAAGACAGAATCTACTGAACAGAAACTCCTGAGTGTAATGGAAAGAGATAACCACACACGGGGAGCGCTTCTAATAAGTCAACAAAGGCGTATGAGAATCTTTTCAGTAGAAGAACATGTTACGAAACTGAACTTCACAATTTTAATTAAAAGTATGATAATAACAGAAACGAAATAACTCATGATCATCTGGTAAATGCTACAATCTTTCGCTTAGACTCTAATATATATACCTTTAGGTAAATGACAACATTATTTTAGAGATGGCTCATCTCATTGTTGACACTAAAGATCGATCACAGAAAAAAGCAGAAGAACAACTTTTCCAAATCTAAAATAAACGACGCCACCGGTTTTAATTTAAAGAAAGAAAGAAGATCAGAATCTTTCATATACACTGAAGGAAATAGTGTATTAATTTTTAAAGATATAATGAAAAATTTAGCTGAAAGATTAGATTTGACTATGAGAAGCAATTGTACATCCATTCACTTGTGTCCTTCTTCTATGAACAATGTGGAGCTTTTGGTCAACAGTGAAACGTTCTTTCTTGGAAAATTTCATTCTTGCCATTTCTCTGCAATTTATGGGAATATATATATATATATATATATATATATATATATATATATATATATATATATATATATATATATATATATATATGTCTACGGTGTGTGTGTAGTCATAATAGACGGTTTGATGGTGAATTCTTTAAATTCTGTAATAGATTCATTTAGTTTTCAAATGTACGAATATACTTGCTCGATTTGTTTGTGTTTCCTTCTTTCCTTGTTGAATGAGCTTTTGTAATTGTTGCAGCTTAATTTCAGTTCAGTGGCTGTGATTCCTTTTTAGACCAGGCCTTTGCTCCCAGACAAAAGATCCGAACTATTATCCAAGTGCAGACACCAGGACAGTTTCCTTCTGAATGCAGTAAGTTAATGACAATGACTTTTGCCCAACCTCACACTCATATGCTTGAAGTGGGGCAATCTTCCACAGAGTACTCGAAGTTAAACATCACACACACACACAACATGAAATAAAACTCATAGTTGCCCATATGCTTGAAGTGGGGCAGTCTCCTATAGAGTAATTGAACTCTACGCACAAAGAAAACAGGTAATAAAACTAGTTGCACATAGCGGAGTAAGTCAGGCAAGGAAAAAAGACAGGAAAACAGCTTCAAAATCGGTTCAAATGTCAATACTCAAAACACCTGTAAAAAGTTAGTATAAAAACGATTTATAAGGCTAAGATACCTTGCAAGATCAAAAGGAGTTGAAAAAGGTCGAGAAACTCCTTTTGTTGAGCAAGAACGGAAATAAAGCGTTTAAATGGGCAACCAATAACATTCTCTTTTCTTCAAGAATATTCGATGGAGCGTAAACCTGTTCAACAATAGTGAATTTGATGATCTCAATTTGATGCAGATCATAATTGTAATGTACCGCCAATTCACATCTCTAAGCTGGTTACCAGTTACCAGGGGCCATTCTTATGATTTCTGAAGTCTAAGTGTAAAATTTTAATTAACTGAACACCCTTATCTTTAGCCTAATCAAATAGTAAGATTGTAATCTGTTTCTGTCTGAACCAAAGGTCAGAACGAGAAATTTTTATTCAAATTGAAACTAAAAGCTACCCTCCTGATCCATCAGTCGTCTGCTTGGGTACATGTTAATTTGCATTGTTATCTGTTGCCATTCCGTGACAAGATCACTACGTGTGATGTGAACCCAGACAATCCCTTAAAAAATTGTCATTTCTATGAATATTCAGTGAAATATATTGAAAAAAGTGTCCAGATCCGTAACCAAGACCGTAAGAGAAGAAATTCGTTGAGAACTTATCCAGATACTTTTTATAATCGAAAATATTAGAGCAGATTCGAATAAAATTCACAAGTAACATCTGCAAGGCTTTTTCTTCATCTTTTTCATCAATTGCGTATACAGCTGTATCTGCGACAGTTGATTACATTTTAGTTTTCAAAAAACATTTTTCTTCAGTTTTATGTTAAACTTTTGAATGTTCAATCATATCTTTTGAAATAAATCTCATACACTAGCATCACTCATTTTAGCACCGCCTCACACATGTACGATTCTTTATTTTACATGGAAAATGCTATTATGGGTTGCGCGAATTTTGAAACGCAATACTTGCAGTAATACACTACCTACAATCGGAGACAAAAATACACGGGACACCTTCTCCGGCTCAACCATTCCATGTTGAAATTTGGGATATCCTTTGGTTGGTTTTTGTTTTCAGCCAGTCACTGATTTCGAGACAAAACAATACAATAAACCTGAAAGTAGTACTTAAGTTTTGCATTCCTGAGGCCTAGCCCATCGCTGATAATTGTCGTAGCCAAATTCCTACTAAGAGTAACCAGATGAAAGAGCAAATTAACACGAAAATGTTAACAAAAGTCATAGTTTAATACAAACGTTTTCGAAGATATCTCATCTCTCTCCTCAGATAAGTGAAAATACAAAAATACAAAAAAGACAATATAACATAAGACAATATAGTATCAGAAATATAACGTCTGACAGGTTTTAGAAAACGCTGAGTGTATAGGATGATCCATGTTGGAACAGTTGGTTATTTAGAACAGGTTTGAGTTTTTTGATATGCAAGGCTTCTTTGATTTTGAGTTCAAAATCTGTATTTCCGGTATTTATGATGGTAAAGTTATTGCTGTTTGCTGTTCGGCAGTCTGTGCACTGAGAGATGTGTTCATGGATAGCTGATTATCCTGAGAGATGTTCCTTGATCCTGGTTGCTAGATGCCTTTTTGTCTTACCAATGTAAGTTTGGTTCTTATCACAAGAACCTCCAAAAGAATAGATGGCATTAGCTTTAAGCGTTTTAGGAGTCTTATCTTTCAAGGAAAATTAGGTACCAACTTTGAAAGTTTTGAAAACCACATGGCATTTCTTATTGAAATGCCATGTGATTATGATATTGAAATGCCTTCCTGAGGAGGAAGATGTGATATCTTCGAAAACGTTTGTATGACTTTCGTTAACATTTTCGTGTTAATTTGCTCTTTCATCTGGTTCTTCAAATGTACAACTCTTCCTAAATTATCCTACTAAGAGTATTATCTAAGCCAAGCCTAGTAGTACAAAGACGTATAGGCTATCTAAAATGTCTTGGTTTTTCTCATTTACTTAGAAACTTGATTTCCATGTTCTTTTTCCTGAGGCTTGGCTGTGGGTTGACCTGCCTGAGGTGTTCTCTGGAGTCTGCTGCAAATTTCAGTGATAACAATTGGTGACTGAGTGTCTTCCTGATCTTGCAGCGTGGAAGAACTTGTTTATTCGCATTCGTGTTCCATTTTAGGCAAGTGATTGAGAGCATTATCAGCATTCGCTATGTGCCATTCTTATGACGCTATGTCTCATGAATTACATAAATGATGTCATGGTTATTGCTTTCCATCCATAATGCATCAATGTTCCAAACTTCCCAACTTGTAATTTAATTTCATCACTTTCTGATTTCCATCACACTAATACAGTAAGAGCCCAACAGATAATCGTAGTACAGGACTATTAATTATATACACAGGGTTATTATACAGTCTGATAATGCTGTCAACATTTCTTGTAAAATGTAACAAGATCAGCAAATGGTGAGGTTGATAGACGTATGTGTTAGCTTCAGTGGCATCTGTTTTATTCTATTAACATTAGGCCTATTTACGCAAGGTTTTATTCTTTCATGCCGAGCTATTCATTCGGTTTATCTACTCATGATACGTTGTTGTGCAAGTTAACCATTGAGTTCTCTCAGCTCTACCTCATCTGCAGTTAATACAGCGCCTTGCGTACGAAGTGGATGTTGCTTTGTGTGGTGATTTCATCGTTAGGGTATCTGTTAAACTGTTCGAAGCTCTTCATGAGACCTTGATGAGAGTTTTATGCTCTTCATGATGTTTGAGTTTTTTTAGCACAAATTATTTTAGATGTGTACATTATTTTTACTCATGCCGCGTCTTCTCAGTTTTCCGCACGTACTGCTCGTTCATCCCATTTTTATTTTCGATTTCAACTCAGACTTCAACATTCGAAGTATGATATGTTACACCTAGATTAACTTACGAATGGACCGATTACAACGAAATTGTTGTTACTAATATGACGAATCTCACACATGTTCAGTAGCAGCAAATTCCAGAGAGAGACGTGACTCCCACGTGAAATTTAGTGAGGACAAGGAGTTAGACTTGCTACTGCTTAATGCCTTACCCGACCATTAGACGATGGACATCCACGAGATCCGTTAACCCCCCTCGGGAAAAGTGCTCGAACTGAGCCAGGGGGTTGTGTTTTTCGTCATGCTTTCAGGTATCATCTCCCCCTTTTTTTACTTGGATGTTGAAGAACGCCAATTAAAAATACAAATGATGCGTAAATGAGGACGATTGAAGGAAATTTAGATTGCTTTAGAAAAGCGAAGGTGTTGTGGTGATATCGCAGTGGGAGATAATTGCCAAGTTTTTAAATCAGCAAACGGTGACGATGTCAAGTTCTCCGTCTTCGTAGCAGCCTTAAAATACACTCACAGACAGATGTCATTCGGTCTTAAAAGTTCTTTAACTTTCGGGAAGTGTCGTTTACTTGGAGAACATTTTAGAGTTAACCGTTCAAGGGTCAGAGTAAACACGATCTTCTATCGTACGGACATTTTTAAATGTCGTGATAGGTCAGGCCATTACCAATCACATGGCAGATAGGGAATCTCTGATATGATACACCTTGCATGCGCAAGAGGCCCCTCGCAGGGCGGTCTTTAGTGTGTGAGTCTATGGGAAAGACAAATGGTGATATCGTAACCTTAACCGTGTCAATGCAAATAAAACGTTTCTGTATGGGGAAGTTCTTAAATCAGCAAACCGTGACAATGCCAAGTTCGCCGTCTTCGTAGCAGCCTTCATGTACACTCACAGTGAGATGTTACCAGCTCTTAAGGGGTAATTCACCTACGGAAGATGAAATTTACTTGGAGCCCTATTTGAGAGTTAACCGTTCAACCGTGAGAGTAAACATGATCTTTGATTGCCGATTACATTACGCTTTTGTTTTTGTGTTGTGTTTCATTGCAAGAGGACAATGTAATCCATGTAAGTATATCTCCGTTGCGATACCGGTATATATGTTCTCATTTCATTTCAGAAAGAAAACTTCATTAGAACCATATCAAGGCGTATAATATGCAATTACATGAGAAAGGAAACATAATTATAATAAAGTGCGAAGATATAGTTCAGAAGTTCAACTAGGAAGCTACTCAAAGCTTGTGAGGAAGTAGAACCCGAGACGTCAATTGAGACAAGTGAATGAAAACTTCGATATTTTTTTGATATTTTCTATTTCACTTCAGAAAAACATTATAAGAACCATATCAAGGAGTAAAATATACAATTACTTGAGAAGGTTAGCATGATAATGAAGTGAAAAGATCTAGTTCACGAGTTTAACTAGGGAGCTACTCAAAACGTATGAGGAAGTAGAAACTGAGACGTCTTTGGAAACAAGAGAATCAAAACTTCAAAAAGAAAGCTTGATACAAAAAAGCCAGAAAACACAGAATACGCAAAGCAACAACACCCCTGAACTCCACAAAAGCATTCCCCATCCACAAACAGAAAGGAAAAAAAAAAGGATCATATCCTTCTCAGAAAATATTTCTTTAAATTCCGTTTAAATGATGTTAAGGTAGTAATTTTGTTAAGTGAGTCTGGTAAGTTATTCCATGGAACAGGTCCAGTGTATTTAATATTACATTGGGTTATTAAAAGTCTAGAATAGGGGATAACGTAATCACAGTTATGCTTAGTATTAAAAACATGGGTGTGTTTTGTAAAATTCCTGGTAGGCAGCAAACTGGAAGTGTCTTGAAACATTAACATTGGGACAGTAGTATGGTAACTTACAACATCACCGAAATGACAGTAAAGAGAGTCTCTTAAAAAGTGGGTTATATATATATATATATATATATATATATATATATATATATATATATATATATATATATATATATATATATATATATATATATATATATATATATAAACGGTAAAAAAAGTATCACACCATAACACAAAACATAAAAGCAAAACAAGTTATGTGCAGAACTAACTCTATATTTCGGCAGCAACCTGCCTTCCACAGGAACGAACAGAACTAACCGAATGAGAAAATAGACATGAGAGCACAGACTCAATACACTACAAAGGAATGTACAATGCAAGACTAAAATGTAAAACAAAAGCATACAAAGCTAAAAACCTTAAAGAGAAAAGTATGTAAAAATTTTCAAGGTATATATATATATATATGCATATGTAAAAATCAAGTGAAGAGAACTGGATTAACATAACATGCCTCAGTAAATTTATCATAAGGAACTGGGCTTTTGACTGTGGAGTGTTGGATTTGTTTTCTACTTGTAACACAAACGACAAACGGACGGGAACTTACATATAAATTCGTTTAACAATGGCAACAATGGCAACTCAAAGTTTAAATTCTTTTTAAATGGATAATATTTATGGTGAAAAATTAAGAGGTAATTGGGACAGGGTGGTAACTAGGGTTACATCTTTAGGGGGTGTGCAGAGGCATGAAGGTGAAAAATACCGACTACACTGGTTGTTTTTTCCAACTATCTGGCGACCTCACCCCGATAGTTTTAGACACTTAGGAATGCCTTTCTCAGGAGGAGTTGAAGACATAAAGGGGTGCAGTCTTCACAAAAAAGGGCACTATCATCCTCTGCGAAAAAATTAAAGCTTGGGGAATGGATAAGGGAGTAAGGGCAGGATTATCTAAGCGTGGCGCCACCACTTGTTGGCGTGGAGCGTACAAGGAAAATTTTTAAATTTTCAAAACCAAAAGATGGCAGGAAACGGCACTACCCGGGTGTACTTGACTTGCATGTACCCAGCCTTGAAATATGGATATCACGTCTGAAATTAAATTTTTGTGAAAAGGAAAGTCAACCTATTGAAAATAGTCATAGAATCTGTGTTTTTGAGGTGATACAAGAGTAATAGGCTAAGCATCCTTTTCATTTTTTTGTTTTCTTTTTTAAGTTCTTGACAAATAGTTTTTGAAAGAGCACACTGGGACTCCTAGACATTCATGGGGGGGGGGGGGGCGAGGAGGCAGAGAGGTTGAACTAATTATCTTTGTTATTAACTAGCGGGATTACTATCAAAGCGGAGAGCACTCATTAGTTGGCGTGGAGCGTAAAAGAAAATTTTGGCTATTCAAAAGTTGTAGATGGCAGGAAACTAAACTTCCCAGCTAAGTGTACTTGAACTGCATGTACCCAGCACTGAAATATGGATATCATGTCTGCAATTAATCAGTCCATGTGGAATAACAATTAACCTATTAAAATCTATCATATAAATATAAATTTTCTTGAGGTGATACAAGAATCATAATAAATTACGCATGCATCCTTTCATTTTTATTCTTTTTTTTTATGTTTTTTGAGTTCTTGACATATTTTTTGGATTAACACATTGGGGCACCGGGACCTAGAGCATTTTTGTGGGGAGAAGGGGGAGGGAGAGGGCCATGCATCTATTGCGTGAACTAATTATGTTTGTTAGTAACTAGCGGGACTATTATCTAAGCGGAGCGACACTATTTGGTTTGGCGGAGCCTACAAAAAAATTTTGACTTTTGGAAACCTCCAGATGGCAGGAAACGGCACTTACCGGGTGTACTTGAGCTTGTCTAATAAACTATTTTGATAGCTGGGAAGAGCATGAGATGAGTGACGGTTGGCCTGGGAGAGGGTTTTAAGGGCCCCACTCCCATTGTGAGAAATGTTTCACCTTCAAGGTAACCTTAGATGCAATCCGTGCAATATTCTTCTGCTAAAGTGAGACGTGAAAAAACTCCAATCGGTATTTCACACTTTCCGACTATCGTCCCACCTAGGTTGAAAATATGAAAAATTCCAATTCTTTAGGAGTTTCTGAGAATTTCTTTTTCAATTATCAGCTAAGCTTAAACACAATCTGATGCAATATTTGGCATCTTCATAATCATCTTATATAAGGCTATAGACTGCATGCAAATTTTTTTCAACTGGCATATGTAAAATTTTCCTACTATCATCGTTTCTACACTTTAATAAGAGAAATTCCAACTGGTATTTCAGATTTTGTGATCAATTTATCAAATACCAGGTAACCTTAGACACAATATGGTACAACAGTAGGCATGGTTCTGGGTCGTAACATGTGCCAGACTGAGATATGGAAAATTCCGACCTGTATTTCAGATTTTCTATCGTCGCCCGTATACGGAAATATAAGAAATTTAAATGGTATTTCATATTTATGGAGAAGATTTTCAATTATCAGTTAAGCTTAGATACAATCTGGTGCAATATTTGGCAGCTTTTTATGCCACAGAATGAGCTTAAAATGCTGATAAAATGAGCAAGATATGAAATAGTCCAACTGGTATGTTAGATTTTCCGACTATCGTCGGTCAGACGGATTTTTTTGGGGGGGAAGGGGGGGGGCATTCCCATATCCCCCCTTCTGGTCCCGACGGCCTTGTGTGGTGATGATTGGGAATAGACTTGTAGCCAAAGGAGGAATCTTGTCTAGAAAACACACACTGTTTGCCCAAGTGAGGAATGCCCTACGTCTGATAATAAACCCTAAAGTAATTATGCATTCCCCAAAAAGTCGGTGGATAGTTTCATCGTGTTCCCCACACAATGACCACAGTGAATCCCCCCCCCCCTCTAATTCTTTTTCTGTAAGAGTGTATTTGCACCAATAATTCTATTGATACAACGGTATTGAAAATATAACTAAGCTTGACCTCTCAACTGAGTATTTTTGTACTGAACCAACATCTAATGTAACAAGTCCACCAAACAGAGAGCGAGAGGGGGGGGGGGGTTGGATTTGACAACATTGCTGTGCATTATACCACCGTCACGATGATTAACAAGAAATTTTCGAAGGTACCATGAGCACATTGAGAATGTCCCCCCCCCCCCCTCCGGCCCAAATCGTTCTGACCAGAGTATAGCCAAAAATAGTCAGTCGTGATTCACTACTTCGGTTAGGACGATTGGTAACAGATATATGACTCATTTCATGTTACTAGAAATTTTAATGAGCTTGATTATGAGATGCCAATGGGTTCATTAGGTATATATTGGTGAAAAGTACATAGATTACGCTCTGTGTGACGTAGAAAACAAGCAGGAACGCCTTGACTCAATAGTGCAAAAAGTCAGTCTATGGCACTGTGTTTATTGATAACAATTCCCTTGTCCTTTTCTCATGTGGTCAGCCATGCATGAGGTTTAGATTTTCATTCAAGAGCAGAAAAAACCCCAAAATTTTGGGGGGCCTCTTTTGCTGGGCAGACAATAAAATACAAGTTTGTATTCATCGGAAGTCAACCATAACACTTTGAAAAAAGAAACCACATCTAAAATTATATTCTGTTTCGATTTATATCACTTTATATTACTATAAAGAGCTAATACGCAGCGGACAGCGTTCTGCAAATAGTAGTTTCATATTTGAAGGGAAGCCGTGAAAGGTAATTTGAAATAACAACTCCTCCCTCTGTACTAAACGCCTACTTATACAGGTCCAGCTTCACAAAGGCTGACTGCTTTCTCCATCACCCCTTCTTCTGTTGGCTGCAGGATAACTGTTCACAGCGTACATGAACTATATACTTTAGCACAATAACTTTTCATTGTTGGGTGCAGCAATACTGTTCAGAGCAAATATATACTCTACTTTACAGCCAACGTCTTTTTAACACTATCGGTGGCGTGATTACATTTCACTACATGCATCCATTATTTGCCTGATATTGGGCAGGGGAGAGGGGTTTCATTATGATAATCGGAAGTGAAATTCAGGAATATAACAGCAAAATGTCTTCACAGCCTATTTTTTTTCCAAGATTGATTTTCCAGACCTATATGTTTCCACTGCCGATGATACGTCAAACAGGCTTTGTTCTGTAAAATAGACAGGTCTGTATGGTTTGACGTCATATATCATGTCAGACGTTTGCACGAAGACAGTATATTTTCGACGAGCAACCGGATCCACGTTAAAACAATGCGTTGTGTGCATTGTACAGGAACTGCATAAGGAGTGGATAAGTTTCGGATGAAACGTTTGCACAAAAAAACTGTTCATTTTAGCATTTCACCTAAACAAGGGAGAGGGGGGGGGGGCTCTGAAGAATAAACCCAGACACCTTCGCATCCTTCTTTCAGTTTTTGTTCCTTCTAGTCTGTTTGTCTGTGTTAAAAATTATGATTCGCTGCCCGAAAGCCAGCAACTCATGCAACATTCTAAACGTGCAACCAGTATGTATAGTGCAAATCAGTGATTCGGGCTTACAGATGAAACACGAACTGATTTGGGTCCCTGTTGATTATAACGCATGGGAGTCAGGACACAATGCGGGAGTCTGTTCATTATGCTAGTTTTTCACCTTGATTTCTGTCTCCCCCCCATTATCTTTCTACACCCCTCGTTTCTTAGTTTGGCAGAAACTAAAATTTGTAACTTCATGCTAATTATCCCCAAATGACGCAAAAACTTCGAAACTCCACCTCTTAGATTCCATTTCATTCAGCATGTGGATTATTTTCAATCAAAAGTTTTTTCGTAACAGGTGATGGCTTTAAATGAGAACGAAAAGTTCCTCTCACAGAAAAGTGCAATTAGCAACCCATGTTTTGTTAAAAAAAGGAAAAAAAAATCAGTTTTATAATTGCAGCAAGCACATCTTACCATTTAAGCAAGCATGTTATGTCAATTTGGCGTTTCTGTGACACGACGACTCTATGTTGTCTGCCCTGAGGCTATGGTGAGGCTATGGTGAGGCCATGGTTAGGCCATGGTGAGGCATGGTGAGGCCATGGTTTGGCCATATGGTGGGCCATGAAGCCATGGTGAGGCCATGGTTGAGGCCATGGTCATGTGGAGGTGAGGCATGGTGAGGCCTGGTTGGTGAGGCCATGGTGGAATCCAGTGGTGACCATGGTGAGGCTGTGCCATGTTGATGGTGGAGGACATGGTGAGGCCATGGTTGAGGCTATGGTGAGGCCATGGTGAGGCCATGGTGAGGCCATGGTGAGGCCATGGTGAGGCCATGGTGAGGCCATGGTGAGGCCATGGTGAGGCCATGGTGAGGCCATGGTGAGGCCATGGTGAGGCCATGGTGAGGCCATGGTGAGGCCATGGTGAGGCCATGGTGAGGCCATGGTGAGGCCATGGTGAGGCCATGGTGAGGCCATGGTGAGGCCATGGTGAGGCCATGGTGAGGCCATGGTGAGGCCATGGTGAGGCCATGGTGAGGCCATGGTGAGGCCATGGTGAGGCCATGGTGAGGCCATGGTGAGGCCATGGTGAGGCCATGGTGAGGCCATGGTGAGGCCATGGTGAGGCCATGGTGAGGCCATGGTGAGGCCATGGTGAGGCCATGGTGAGGCCATGGTGAGGCCATGGTGAGGCCATGGTGAGGCCATGGTGAGGCCATGGTGAGGCCATGGTGAGGCCATGGTGAGGCCATGGTGAGGCCATGGTGAGGCCATGGTGAGGCCATGGTGAGGCCATGGTGAGGCCATGGTGAGGCTATGGTGAGGCTATGGGCTATCTACTCTACTGCTGGTCCATAAGTATGGATATCAATCAACTGGAGTCATATTTATTTAACATCGTTGACCAATACAGAATCAACGTTTGAAAAAGAAAAAGAAAAACTTTGTTTGATAGAGTTGACGTACGTCAACATTTAGTTGCCACAATATGAAACAGTCAATAAGAGTACAAAATGACAGACTTTTCAACAATAGTTATGCACTGTAACTCCAGAATCTCGGGGTAAATAAAGAATTTACTTAAAGTTATGACTCAGTGGATGAAGGACGTATTCAAGAAGGAAATAATTGTCTTTATGTTATTGGCAACGTTCGCCGTTCCCACAACAAACAGAGTGTTTGCTAAGTCATGATAATAAAGATAAAGGAAACCCAGCAGGTTTCAAAGAACAATGAAGTTCAACATTCCTCGATGCAACAAACGTCATGATAATTAATCATTTCTCTTCACAACTGACAAGTTCCTTCATTGATCTTCAATTTATGTCCTTCGTCCTTTGTTTAACACTCCATAAATTTAGCAAAATCATATGCTTAAAGGTATTCGCTCGCTTCGCACTTATTTTCTCTATGGACCACTCCTATTATTATATATCAGAAACACCAGAAAAATCGGTGTTACGACAAGTTGCCCTTTTCGAGACTCGAGACCTGCGACGGCACTACCTTACCCGAGTATATATATATATATAGATAGATATAGATATATATAGATATGTATATAAATATAAATATATACATATATAAATATATATAAATACATATATATATATATATATATATATATATATATATATATGTGTGTGCGTGTGTATGTGTGTGTGTGTGTGTAGACGCAAGCAGAAATACCCCAGACGCTCAACTTATATACAATAAGGCTTTTGCAGTAACAGCCACCAGAACAGGAAACCCATTGAATGAGCATTGTCCTCGCTTCGCCTTTCGTTCCCTCCTTTCTCCTTCCTTTCTATTTTGGTTGGATTAATTTTGCGTTTGTCCATTTTTCTCTCCTTTCCTTTGTCGTTTTCTTCTTGTTTTGTTGGGTCTTTGTTCCCTCCTGGTTTTTTTTTTCTATCACAGCTTTCCTCCTTGTTATTTCTGTCTTTCCTCACCTGTTTAGTTTCTTTTCCTTTCTGTTTCCCTTTGCTTTGGTTCAGTATCCTATGGGGCTCCTTTGGTCTTCTCCTTTATTGCGCATTCTTTACGATCCTCTTCTTTTTTTCCTTTCCTTTACTCTTCCCTTTCGGGAAGAGTTTGATTGTCTTTAGGTGAAGAGATCAAGTAAAATCTGTTTTGATGGAGACTTTCATGTTGGGTCAAGACAGTATACGACCGTGATGTTAGATCTTATGTCATTACTTTTCCAACTGAACACCAGTGATCCAGAGCAGATCTCCGAGTGGAAGTGATAATGTTTTGTGTCTTCCATCATTTGATATCGGTTAAGCCTTTATCTACCTGTCTTTCCTCTGAAACTTTGGCTCCAGTTTAAATGGCAACTCTGTAAAAGTAGTTTTCAAACGGCTTCCAATAAGAAGTTGAAAGAGAGGAAGGTCCATGTTGTAATGGTGTTGACCTGTAGGCCAAAAGTGCCAAGTGACTTTCGTAACAAGTTTTTATGGTGTGCACAGCTCTCTTTATTTCACCATTACACTGCTGATAGCGAAGACTTCCGGTGGTATGTTAAAATCTATATTTCTTTTCGCAGAGTGCTAGCTAACTACTGCTAAATTGGGACTCATTATCTGAGATTCAAGGATACCATGAAGTACGAACATAGATTTGACGTGCTCTATCACACCTCGATGCCATCTATGGGAGGGTTGTCACTTGCAAAAGAAAAAAAAAATGCTAAAATAATCAATGACGAGCAGATATTGAGTTTTATTCCAATCAAAGAGATCGACAGCTACTTTCTGCCATATGCTTCTTGAAAGGTCTAAAGTAATAATAGCCTCGTCATAGTTACATCTTTCTCTGAAACATGATGTGATGACTTTTCCTAGCTGTTTAATGATGTCTGGTTACGAGATGGAATGTCTGGCGCGTTACACTTGGAAATACCCTGGTGGCCTTGGTCTATGCAGTCTAGTATCTCTGCCCCTCAGTGGTCTGAGATAACTAATCTGTCCCCCTGTACAAGAAGATCTTGGTAAACCACCAATCCTGCCGCTACTGGCAGGACAGGACAGTTTAGACTTATCAGGCCATTCTTCCGGAGACAACTTTTTCCCTTGCAGATACACTCAGTCTTCTCACTGACCTTTACGAATTTCCTCACGTTGCTGCTCTGTAGCTTGTAATTGGGACATAAGTATGTTGACAAATATCTCAAATATCTCTTTATTTTGAGAGATCACTTCTTTTCTATATGTCTCTCTACAGAAAAGTCTGGATATGGTATCTGCTGTATACACGTCTTTGTCTGTTTGCCTGGTAGATGAACGAGAAGTCCGTCTTATTCTGAAACGTTAGATCCTTTGCTGGTAGTTCACTAAAGTCTTTCTTCCCAAACAGTGATGTAAAGGGCTGGTGATTAGTTTCGATCATCGATGTAATCAAACGTTGGTTTGTGGTCGGCTCCTTTAACACCAAAGCGTGTCCATTCTCGCAGCTACTTTCTTAATGCAGCTATAAACTTTATCTAATATGTGTATTTATATATTGTGGTTATATAGACTATTATCAACCCACAGTACCTCGGTGATTTGCAGAACACACCCCTTTAAGCAGATGGGGCTTCGAATGACTCCTTATTTGACTTTTTTTCCCCCCCGCCCTCGGGTGTACACGCCTATATGTGTAACTCCTCCGTTACTCCCACAGTATAACAGCTACGAAAACCACACCGAACTCTTTAAATACATTTAGGTTAAAAAAAAAACGAAAATGAGGACTGCTCCATAGGATGTAACAAACCAAATGCCTTAAATACTGCTAAATTAGGCCTCTGCAATCATGCATGAAAGATAGAAATAATCGGTGTCAAGGGGAAACACGCGGAATAGCAAAAAATAAATTAAATATTAAAAATAGTTCATCGCACTTGTCGATATGGAAACACACACAAACAAAAACCACCGAACCGTAGCAATCAAAAACGGTACCTCACTAAAGTATTGAACTGTACAGATGACGTTTTTAGTTACAATTACTTCACCGATCATTGTCACACAAAGTGCGTAAAACTAGGAGTTGTTTTTTGTCGGCCATTTTGTTTTTTTCTTTTGTTCTGTGCCGTTTTGTCATTTCGCTTGGGTTTTCGATAGGCGGGTAACGTCAAAAGCAGAATTACAAAGATTCTGTTAACTCATCGTATATTAATTTATGTACACTGTACAAGTTCTACCGAGCACCATCATGGTTAGAAGTGACAAAACTATTGTATAGCACTGTATAAGTAAATAAATTAATAAATAAATAAAAAAGGATATATATATATGTTTATTGTTTATATTGTTTACATGTTATATTGTTTATATGTTTATATTATGTTGGTATTAAAGGCACTCTCATCCATTATATGGACGCATGTGATTTATGCTTTGCTATCTGTATTTATATACCAACCCACGGATTCTACTGTCATATATATATATATATATATATTGTACATATAAGCGAATACATTATTAACATCATCAATATTCATGGATATTCATTCAAGATTATACGTACATGAAGCTGTGATAGATGCATGGAACGTATTAGTCATGACCATGCGAACCCACGGTCAACTAAATAAGTTAAATGCTACAATAGAAATTCTCACATTGGCATGCTGGCTTCGATCCACCGGCGGTATGCGGTATCCTTACCGTCGGTTGGGTCCCCCCTTGTCCACTTACCGTCCGCCGGTATTAAACCTCTCTGTTAGCGAGGGTAGCATACCTCCTACGAACCGAGGACGGAACGCCGGTGAAGAGCCCATGTCGGCACATCACTGATAAGCCGACGTTGGGTCTACGTTGGGAATGGAGCGGTTTTCCGCTGCCGATATGCCGCTGATAGTCCTCCGGTGAACCGTCGGTGGTTTGCTGGCTGGGTCCTGAACCAAATTACGACAAAAACAAGGGTCCAACGTCGGCTCAAAACGATGGTCTAGGGGTGATCAACGTCCTTCCTAAACAGTCGAATCGATCAAGAAAAATTTTTGGGGTCTTTTCCATTCATATAGACTTTTCGTAACCACTCGTAGCAACTCGGAGTGAACACGGAGAATACCAACGTTCTGGTCCTCACCGTCTAGACGTAGAAAACTTCACCCATACGCCATATAATAAATTAAACAACACTAACACCATACCTCCAACACCGCAACACCACAACACCTTGCTCGAAGCCCACAAGAAGTCTAACCACCTTCCTGCCATCACCTAAGCAAATACCAGAAGCTATAAACAAACGTCTGTCCCAACTCTCCTGTGATGAAAAGGCATTCGACCAAACCAAACGAAGAAGCACTGAAAAAAGAGGATACACACACGACCTGCAGTTCACACCATTAATCACAAACACCCCTAAAGTAGATAGATAATCACCTGTTATAACTCACCCTGCAGTAAGAAGGTATCAACCAACGTCAGACGGACCTTTCTCAATATCCTCGAAAAATCATGCCTGACCGACCATATTCTACATTAAATCTTTAATCAACACGCGGCAAAAAGTCAGCTATGGATCCATGCCATACCTGCAGCAGATTGTGAACGCGTTCATAACAAGTCAAGACTTTCCAACATACCGGTGCCAGGAAGAACAGACCGAGCAGCTGCCGTGGCACAGAGTCGAGCTGCTGCCATCTACAACTAAACTGCAAAAGGAAATCCATCGTTTAACGAGCCACAGTGTCGTTCGACGACGTCAACTCCCCTCAAAGACAAACAGAGGGGACTTTCAACCTGAGATGTAATAATCTTAAATAATTTTTCCAATCGTAGATAAAAAAAATACAGTACCAAACCGAGTGAGAACTTTTGGAAAAAGAAACAAAAATAAAAGATAATTTAAACCGCAGTGTGTCCTGGGACGTGCTAAAGAAAACCAAATCCTACAATCCAGTTTTGAACAGATGAGATCTTTGGGATTGATAAGTCTAGGTCAAACCTGAAAGCACTAGTCCTCTCCATGCTACTGTGTTACTTGCTCTGTGATTTCTGTTTAGTCCTATATATTTAATCTACACACACACACACACACACATATATATATATACATATACATATATATATATATATATATATATATATATATATATATATATATATATATATATATATATATATATATATATATATATATATATATATATATCTACAGCTCTGTTTCTGATGTTGTCAGGTGAATTTGGCCTTACAAACAAAGTCTGTCACAAGAAGAATTGTACTTGTGTAGGGGGCACCATTTAAAGTAACTAAATTGACTGTTTTGTCCCAAAATGGCCTTTTGGGGTCACAATAACCCTTATTTGATCTTTGACGTGAAAATTGTAAGCAACCAAGCAACTTTTGCACCGCCTTAAACGATCCTGTTAAATAAAATCTGTTTCTTCGAATGAACGTGCCGTTTCTTGAGATGTATTGCCAATCATTGCCAAAAACTTTCTGGTTGCTGCGAACTGATCTGTCAATGATGGATCTCCGCTAAGATTGTGTCTTGGGTTCATTAATACAAAGAAGAGCATCGTTCGTGCTCCATCCAAAAAAAGGGCTCAAATGGCATGTAGAGTGTGAAGTACATGACCCGGAAATAGGAACAAGTTGTTATTAAAAACTTCTAGTTGGCACAACTCCATAAAGGAACTCTAGTCATGGTGTTACAGGATTTTCTAAGAAAAGAGAGAAAAAACAACAAACCTAGAATTGCCCCTCTCCAATCCTTTTTAAATGAATGCCTCAAACGGTTGTGGCGCTCCGCTTATATTGTACTACATTGAGTAACCTACTTCATGTATCTATATTTGTGTCAAAAGGCTGCTCACTGTTAAGTTCCATTTCCAATCTATGACCTTTTATTTAGGCCTTTTCCCCATATGCTGGACTCTCTTAAAAAGTGTACAGATGGAGCAATTTGTCAGATATATAGACTGCAAAATAGATATATACACAGATAAAGTGACTAACAGATGGACAGAATAAAAGTAACTATTCCATTGTATGCGTCATATACAGATGAAGCTGTGACTTTACGGTACCTAAACTTTCCACGTGCATTTTGAAATTTGTCTATTTATTACTTTGTTACAGGTACTTCGTGCAAAACGGTTGTTGTAAGTGAATTCTAGAAAGGCACATGTGGCATTTTTTGTTGCAAACTGCAGAAATGTGCGAAGATCCCATTATGCGGCCTAGTATCCGATGACTTGAGGACATTGTCCACGTAAGAGCATTGTCCATGACGCCGGGAACACTACACAGTTGCTTAACTTTATTACATATCCAATTTCTTTTTCTCAGGTCCTGAAGCAGATTACGGATTCAGTTCTTGTGGCGGTGCAACGGTAACGACACAATTGGACTGGGCGACATATCCGAATTCTTCCTGCCAAGAATGGGAAATACACATACCCGAGAGTTACGCAGCTGCAACATGCACATGGCGAGTAGAACTCACCGATATACCAGGTGGAGTCATGACCGGTTTGACGGTGAACGTCCTTCCTGACGGGCAGGCAGCAACGGCAGACACGATCACAATCACCTTCGAGCTATCTGGGGTGCAGGCTGCAGCGGCATATTCAGGTAACTTAGCAGACCTCTACACCAATACTCATCGTGCTTCCATCTCTCCATCCGGCGAAGCTGACGCAGTGGAAATCTCATTCAATTCAGGTACTGGCGCCGGAGGAGCAACGGGATTTACCATGAGGGTTGTTGCTTATGCGATGGGTAAGGAAAATATTACATCATTGCAAAACATATCAAATTCGACAGCCGTTATAAGTAAATGCACTGCGGTGAAATGTGTAATAACAGTAGCAGGGCAGTATATACTTTCTACGATCTCTATTAGTCAATTAAAAAAGAGCAACACCTTAACGCAGTTACAACTTACTGATGCTCCTTCCAGTAAGCACGTAGCGCCGTCTTGGGTTACTTGAAGGGATTTCTGTAAGGAGCCCAAAGTGGCTACAATACGTATAAAGTTTGGTCATTTATTGAAACGGAGAGGCGGGCACTTGGGGTGAGCACCTAAACTTGACGATTCTTTTATGTAACAGCTGAACATCAGTGTACACCTGTAAAAAGTGTCTGTAAATTTACAGAAAACAAAACAAAGAAATAAATAAGAATTAAAGACATTGTCTGGAAACTAATAACCAGAACATTTCTGTACTTTTTCTGTATTTCTTTATTTTATTTTCTGTAAATTTACATTTCACAGTTTACATTTTTTAAAGTGTAGTAGGAAAGGAGCTCCATTCTGCAATGTGGCTTACACGTATCCAGTGGCTTAGTTGAGATAATTTCGAGGATGTTACGTTGTGGTGGGTAAAGAGAGGGGAAATGCTTTGCAAACTCTCCCAAAATTTCGCAAGGTCATAAAGGCTTCAGCTTGATTTTGCAAGTGCTGTAAAATCAGTAGGGAGCTTAATTTGGTCTGAACCTGTATAGGCCTATAGGTAATATGATGAAACTGATAACATTTCCAAGCAATAGGATAAGGGTCTTAAGGTGTCGAGCAATCCCCCTTACATTGTTGGAAGTTTTAATTATGTAGCGTAAACTAGATGCAGAATAGTGCTAAATTTGATGCTAATTTTGAACTGAATATTTATTTACCAATTCTGTTTTTAAAGTCATAATTTTACTTTTTGCTTTGCAAAACCTTACTTGGGGAAATAACGTACAGATAGGTTTCCACACGCATTTAACGGAGTACACATTTTTAATATTGATACCTCACGGGAAAGGGTACCAAGTCTGTAAATACATTTGGATTCTATACCCTTCGTTTCTGCTTGGATAAGTTGCTAAAGTCGGAGTGTTTGCTTTTTTTATTGCCTGTCTACGTCCGCGGTGTCTAGCACGTTATTCCCCAGCGTTTCACCCACGTATTGTTTTCTACTGTCAGGATAGGTAATCAGATGTATTATCGCTACCGAGATATAAAATGGTCAACCTTTCTCCGGTAGCATTACTTGAGAATTTTTTTTTTTTTTGCAGGAGGTTATACGCAACACAATTTTTGCTATGGCTTTTGTAGCAGCACCTGTGTTCATTCCCGACATTTTCTTGCAGTCTAGCAGTCATTAAGTTAGGCTTCATATTTTTAGGTTGCTGTAACTGGAGAGGGGCTAGTGAGGACCCCCATCAAGTTTAGTGAGAGCTTGAAAATGTGAAAATGTTTATTTATGAGTTACTACAATGGGGGCCTTGAAACGGTTCTGGGTTTTTCTCAAGCAATTTCTTTCTGCACTGGATGAATAAAAGATTATACTTGTGTACCTGTGTACTTCCTGGCGGAAGTACCCAAGTACTTTTCTCCTCAAGTCTTTGCTCAAACGATTTAGGATCATATGAAATATCCGGATGGTCCTGAGAGAAGTACTCATATAATCTGAATCTCCGGTAAAAGGCTTCAAGATCTTGTTGCAAGAACTAGTGTATCTCTAATTTTAAAGGTAGAAGGCAAAGTTCAAGGTGTATGGGCAGAAGACATAATTGTTTAGGGGCAAAGAAGATACTTGAAGCAGGTTTATTTGTGTCCACAAAATTGTGCGACTCTAGAGGGTCTGACCTGCATAGACCACCCTTTTGTTGTCTTTATTCTTGCATTACAAAAGGAAATTGACACATTTGTGCCACGAACATTTGTAATGGATAACCTCACTGAAGATGATAGAAAGCCTTTGGAAAAGCTTAAACAGAGATTGGACCTGGTCTTTAAGCCGGATGATAAAGGTTTGAGCTTCATAGTTGAAGATAGGTCGGAGTACCTTGAAACGGTCTCAGAAAGATTTAAACAATAAAGACGTGTGTCTTTAATCATACTTTAAGAATGAAAATGGTCTGCTCTGACCCTGAAACAAAAAAAAAAAATCCCTCAAAAAGTTCAAGTGGAATTGTCCGAAAGAAAATACCCTTTCTCAATCACGAACACAGAGAGAGTACGAAGAAAAGGTTTGAGAAGGTACAAAGGTTGTCGAAAAAGAACCGTATGGCTGCCAAAGAAAGAAAAACTCAGAACCGTTTCAAGGCCCCCTTGAAGTATCTCGGATTCCGAGGTCTGGCGAAATCAAAGATCAGTCATAAGTAAACATTTCACATTTTACAGCGTTCACCGAATCTGACGAGTGTCCTTCCTAGAAATTCCCAAAGTTGTATGCAGTCAACAAAGAATCGTAAAAATCGAGTGACATGAAAATGACAATTGGAAGTATTGGATGTATTAGTCCTTAGTCCTCCTTTAGTCTTGGACATGTCATCATATTTGATTGTATTCCGTATTGGTACGAGCTTTCTCTCAGTTCTGCTTTTTTCCCCCTTCTGGTATCATTTGTTACGTAGTGACCTGTTTCACCCACACCCACCATTGTCATCGATCTGCTCTCCAACCCTTCCTACTCCCATTATCGTTATCGCTCTTGCTCTTAGAGTCGGAATATGACTTCAAAATTTGTCATTGAAAGCCATAATCCATGGAATATCTCATAGCTACTATAGAAAATAATATTGTGCAAGCCCCTATTTTTGCATGGATGAATATTCATATCCATTCCAAATTGGTCTGATGTCAAATAATAGTGATTGACTACTATGCTTTGTTTGGGGAGTCTGAATTTTGTAGGGCCAACAAAAATGTCGAGACAATTCTCATATTCAAATACCTGGAAGACGAGTTCATAGTTCTCCTTCAGCTTTTGTTGCATGAAATCTTTTCCTCTACTTACTCTTCACTGAAACACTGACAAAGAACAAAGGTAGAGATGACCAGGGCAGTTACCAGTACAACTCATATTCCAGCTTCAAAATAGGAGGTGGGGATTTTTCTGCATTACCAAAAAGAGCACTACGGGACAAACTATACTTCTTTCAGTTGTAAAAAGGGCTGTGAAAACTATCGTACAAAATGACGAGATGTTGTTTTACAGGTTGTTATCAAATAGAAGAGGAAGAGGGAAGATTAACGACAAAAATTACCTTCCTTTACGTGAAAAGAACACTTTCTGCTTGGACCATATTTGTGTCGAGTAGTTCATGCAATCAAAATAGGCCCATTTGCACATGACATCACAGTGATATCGTGACGCGCATTCCTGAAATGCAAGCTGTTGACTGTAACACGTATTCGTTGCGTCTCTGCCGTTCGATTATACTGTCCCATTTCTTTGCCCTCAACGAGGGCGCCTCTGTTTGGTGTTATGTGACGTCAATGTAAGGGCATAATTTAAAGGCGTTTGTGTTCCAACCTTTACCTGGCCACTTTACATGGACATTATCTCGTTTATCATTTAAAAAAAATCGCTTTTATTCACAGACGAAGCGTCTACCTGCGGCTCTGCTACGATGCCTAAAAATATATGGCTAACAGAAAATTACCCATTGGCCGCATTGGCGACCCCAAATTTTCCGTCTAACTACCCAATGTCCAGCCAGTGCTTCACCTTCATCGAATGTCCTGATGGCTACCACATAAGCATCGAGTACATAGCCGTTAATATCGTACTCTTTGAGGACTACTTCCTGATATACGATTCAACTGACCTTTCTCAACCTGTACTCCTCCGAGCAGAAAATAATCCAGAATTCACAGCTGCCCAGCTGGATTCAAGAAGCTTCGTAGCACAAACCAGAAGACTGCACACTGCATTTATAGACTCCGGTACGGTACAACGTTCAGGAATCTTGGTCGTGTTCAGGGCAGTTTCAGGTGAGTTATTCTAAGATAATTGATGAGACATAATTGATAAATTATCGTAAGACTATTGTCACACGTAGATAGTCCATTGTTAACAATCCCTGAAACATTTCATGAGATCGCACTCACAAAAAAAAAAAAAAAATGTATAGTACAATAAGATAACTTCAATGTGAATGGTTAAGCAAGAACAATGCAACACGGATCTGCTATCATCTGACTGGTAACTAAAGCCCAGTTTGCAAAAATATTCTCACTTTTTGTGAGAATATTTGTGAACAGATTTCTTACAAAAGATATGGGAAATTTGCTATACAAAGAGACTTTATCAGGTATATCTCTCATTCCAGCACTCCAGAAGTACTCCTGGAGTGTCGAGCAAACGTGATTTTCAGTCAAATTCTGATGAAAAAACTTTGACCTTGGTTTTACAACTTTTTTAAGGAATTACCTCTCCCCCTTTTTTTTTGTAGATGCAAAATTTGCAATGCAGGAAAATAAAAGTGCACGAATGTTCTAAAGGGAGCTTATAACCACATAAAGTTTGATATTTTTCTAAAATAAAATGACTATCAAAGAGGTCATTTTCGGTGTCTAGAAGAAAAAAAGAACTGTGTGTGTGTATGACCAAACGTATAGTTTCAAATGACCGAGTTTCCTGTAAAACTGAAATTAATTTCCAACTTCGAGACATACAAAGATTCATTTAATATCACTTATAGTTATTTTAATTACATTTTTTCTTTTCCTTTTTGCTTGACTTAAGAGATGAGGATGGCATTAACATAGTATAGCTCAATAGTTCTTTTTTTTTTTTTTCTGGAGGTGCAAATAGTCGCCAGGACAAAAGCGTGTCTAGCAGAATACATATATACTATATCATTTTACCGGGTAGCCGGGTATTGCTTACGTATGGCAGTATTGTGGCCGGGAGTAAGAAAATGTTAAAAATCATGGTTTCGGGTGTGCTTAGTTGTTATAGTTATATACCTCATTGAGTATCTTAAATTTGTTGGCTGTTTTATCTTTTTCTTTCATTGTTTACCCTTAAAAGTTCCCTTAAGGACATGACCAATGCAGCTCTACTTATGACGGAAATGAAAGAAATTTGTGGACAAATATGCGGGCATAGTCCTTTCCAATGTTTCAGCCAGCTGTTACACCTCTTTCTGCAACATTAAAGGTTCAACGAAATTCAGGGGAGCTGTAAATCTAAATCTAATAGTCTACTGATTCTATCAGTTCTCCTCAACTACCGCCTCTTCCACCATCTTCAATTGCCCCCCCCCCATGTCTCCTCTCCTGACCCCCTCTCGTTCCTACCTTTCATACTCGGACATTCGACAATATCTAATCAACCCACAAGAAATGTCTCCGCTGGCAAAACAATCCAAATGGGTGGCCTGTAGAGGTGTAGTTATTCTAAATTATTCTAAATTCTTAATGTGATTTTGGATGCTTTCGGTTCACAAAATTGGTTTTGACAAGAGAGACATTGAGCGGGGTCAGATGAGGGGGGGGGGGGAAGAAACGACGAGGGAGAAGTAGAACGGGGCTGACAGACCCCATAGATTCCTCATTGTATTCAGAATCATTGCATTGATATGTCGTAAATGGCAAAGAACACCACATCAGGGATAAGGTCACCCCTACTCCCCGTGTACTCCGAAGCCCCCCCCCCTACCTGAGATTCCACGAAAGTCCCTGGAGGAGGATGAGTTAGAGACCGCTTTGAAAAACAGATATGACTATTCAATCTATTATGAAAATGCAAATATGGCGTGGATTGTTGCACAGTGTGGGTGTTTATTTTGTTTAGGCTTATTTATTATCTCTTAATCACTTCATTGTTCCATTTCAAATTTGTGAGTAAATGATACGAACATTTGTGAAGATGAAAATACATCCCAAAACTTCCCAAAAGGTTCCAAAACAAAGTCCTAGAGGCATATAAAATTCTTAACTGTCCCTTTAAAATTGTTACTTTGAAACTTTACAAGCTTTGAAAAAGAAAATTGAAATTGAAGTATGTACAGCAATACGCTGAGGTCTAGGAGCCCTATGTCAGTAGTCTGGGAAAACCTTTGAAGAGACTTTTCGAAGCCAGCTCGGTGATCCGTCCTAAGCGCTTACGCAAGTTACACAAAGTTTTGTCAAATATTAGACGTTTTATTGAAGGAAAAAATACAGTCATCACTTGTCATCATGCTTAACGTATTTTGTTTTGCCAATATGACGACTTTGTGAATAATCAAAGTCAAAACTGCGTAATTGCTCTAACGGAGATTTGAAATCTATTTCACTTTAGATTTTGGGCATACATGGCATCTTTGCCTAGAGCATCCCACATAGAATTGTTGCACAGTCTAGCCTTAAGGCAGGCTACCTCTAGGTCAGGGATCATAAACGTCGGTCACTCGACGTTGTTAACGTAACTCTGAAAAGTGTTACAGGACTCAAATGGACTGGAAAATTATTTTCACAAATATGTAAGAGTCGGTGAGCTTAGATACGGTAAATCAAATTGAAACCACGACATCCCCTCTGTGAATAATCATCAATTATAACTCTCACTTCTTCAATGTTTTGCTTCTTTTATTTTTGGCTGAATTTTGTATCTTACGTTGGTAATGTTTTGCAGACGTGGATAACATAGAATGTGCTGGTACTTGCGATTGTTCCGGTACAGGAGTGGCACCGGAATGCGGCGATCCTGGTAAGTATACAACCAGAGTTGGCCGCATTGTAATATGGATTTACAGAAAACAACCATACTTTTCAACCATACAATGTTTGAGGTCATAGAATGATAGAGTGTTCAAAAAAGGGTACGTCAGTTGCCTTCTTTTCAAGAAATAAGTTTTCTCACAGATAGAAATTCGGTTATTTGTTGCTCAACAATAACTCGTTCACCAAACCTTTTCGATATTCAAATGATGCGTCTTCAGTTACTTGCGTCTTCAGTTACTTACATGCATGATCCTTTGAGGAGATGAAGGTTACAGATGTTTATTGATGATACTGAATGGTTGAACAATGATTAAAGATACAAAGTTATAAAGCTTTGCGTGCCATGTTGATATATTCTAAGCGCTCTATTTCCTTTTCATAACCAGACTCTCAATTTATGATAGACCCTCAAATGTGCACCGCTGCCTATCTAATCGATGATCAATTACGATGACCAATGTTGAAAAGAAAAAGGAAGCACCGTATTATGGCAAATGTTGAGATACTTAAAAAAATGACATTACAGCTGGAGTGAAAAATGAACTCTGTCTCTCCATACTTTCTCTTTGAGGCATTTACCTAATTTTGTCAGTTTTGAGAGTTGCCAAGTATGGTTGAATAAAATAAGTAATAACCCCAAATTGTATGATACTATTTTAATGAGATAGTCAAATGGGGGAGATCGCAACTTGCTTTCCGCTTTTCTATACGAGCCCCCATACCGATCCCTTCGTACATGATACTATATGAAAATATTTTGAAAAGATGTACAAGCAGGGGCCCGTTCCACGAAGAGTTACTCGCAATCTTAAGTTTGATCTACCATGTGGAAGGCTTGAAGAAATCAAACTTAAGATTGATCTTAGCTCTTTGTGGAACAGGAACCAGGAATTACTGCAGGGATGTTTACAGAGACATGCAAAATTAATGTCAAAGCATCTCATTTAACTTTTCATACTTACCATCTAAACAGTGCATCGGTGCATTGTTCACGCCTTTTAATTAATCAATTAATCAATTAATTAATTAATTAATTTGCTGTTTTTTGTTTACAGTGTGATACAAAACTGCTGTCTAAGAGATTGAAATTTCGACTTACAACTTCCTTCCCTCTCTCCCTCTCTCTATTAAATTAATCAAAATCATTGTCATTTGCTATATTAAAAAATCAAATGCAACTAAATACCTTATTTTGTACATATTCCAGGACATAGCAATAAGCATGAGACGAAAAGTCACAGACATAAGGTCCTAACCACTGGACCAACAGACCTCTGAAGTGATTGAGTGAAGTCTCCTACTTCTCCACCCTCAATTTCACTTTTGCTATTGATCCCAAAGAGCAAAAATGCAAAGCAACTATACAGAAGCACTATTTTATAGTGAACTACAATCTTGGACAAAATTCGTCGCGACACTCCTCTCTCTCCCCCCCCCCCCTTCATTGCTGGCTGCAGGAATACAGGATACATTCACTCCTTTAGTGCAACATTGCTGGAAAGAGGCGCCGAATTTTACATTATCTTCTGAATTAAGATTTAGGAATACACTCACAAATTATGGCAAAGTGCCCCAACAATTTTGTCCAAGATTGCAGCTAACATGTCTTTCATTAATACGAACGAAATAATATGAGAATGAACGATGGCCTTTTTCTTTTCCTTTTTTTTTTCTGATGGTCAATTTAAAATTCTCAAACTGCGTTCCAACAATGCCTTTCCCTGATATTGACATGGGAAATCTTTTCTTTTTTTTGTAGAAATAGCTCAATCTGCTACCCTTTTGTCTCAGTCGTTTCATATTAAGAAAACTTCTTGTCTTGGAATGTGGTATTTCACTTTCTATATCACCTGCATAAGTGACTATATAACTGCGGAAAGATGGAGTTGGAATTCTTCCAAAGCGTATGTGCGCTTCATTTGTAGAGTAGCAGTATCGGCATATGGTATTCTCCATGCAGTATTTTTTATGCACACCCTAAAACGAAGAACGAAAAAAAAAAATCATTGTCACAGTGTATTCCAAAAGTATTTCGTTTTTCTTTTGGCGTTTGTTCTGATTCTGTTCCTTAGGAAGGGCTTTCCTGAGTGCTGCTGCCACGTCGGACAATACACAATGCGGACAGGAAGTTATGCTTGAATTTACGGCAACTGGTAGCCACACCTTTTTGTCCACTCTTGGGTTCGATGGCACAACTCCGTACGTGGACGGTGTAGGTCCTTGCATCATCGACATAGTGTCCCCCGACGGTTCAGAGCTCGTCATAATATTTCGACAGATGTCTTTGAGTGCAGAAGACTATATCATTCTCACATCAGGCTTAGGGTTCGACAGAATCGCAAGATTTTATTCTACCATGTCGTCATTTCCGTTCAGCGATAGCTCAACCTCGCAAAGTTTTTCGATTATCGGAAAGGAGATCCATATCCCAGCAAATAGATTGATATTTACGTTTGCGAATCCCACAGGGGATACTAGTGGCGCCCTTGGCGCCTCCTTCGAAGTTCGACTTGTCGACAACAGTAAGTTTCGTCTACTAGACGTCTACTAGATTGTCCACAAAAGTACCATTCAAACCATGTAAGATCCCCCTTCATGCCCGATGTGGGAGGGGGGATTTGTTGAGGGAGCCAGGGTATTTTAAGAGAGGAAAAGGATACTCGTCCGTCTGTCGGAAGGCTATAAGAAAGTAATAAGGCCAATGTTTTCCCTTTGAACTTTTTTTTTTCAACTAAAAGATAACCTTAGACGCAATCTGGTGCAATATTTTGCACGGAGGTAAACGCTCTCTGTTGAGACAAATACTTGCAGATAATCTACTTCGGGGATTTTCGTCAGTAGGTTTTTCGAGCATACGCCTATGCTTTCCCCCATTGCAACTTTCTTGAAGCTGTTATTTTGCATAAAGTATAATGTAAGTACAATATGAAGTCATATGTATACCCTTAATTCAGCTGTTTGTAATGCTACTTGATAATCAGAAGAATTGAAATAAAAAAAAATGTTAACCAATTTGATTAAATATGAATCCCAAGGGCCAGATATATGTACCATACTTGTGGCCACCTTGTGTCCCTCCTGCTCTCTTCCTCCTTCCTTTCCTTCCTTTTCCTCTTTTCTTACCTTTTCCTCCTTGTTGAACGTCTTTCCTTGTTTTTAACGCAATTTCAGAGGGGATGGAAATCACCCTTACCCCTTACCCCCCCCCCCCACCCGCAATGCTCAAACCATGGAAAGCTTATACATTTTGTTTACGACCATTTGAAAGGTGTGCTAACATCTCTTTGTTGAACGCCTCACGAGTTGAACAGTGGATCTATTTAATATACAGGAAGCTGAAACAGGTGGTTAAAAGTGTTGTTCCTGTGACTTTTTAATGTCACGACGACATCCTAGAAATAACTTCTTTTTAACTGCGAAAAGGATTGTTATTTGGAATTCATTTTCAGAGAATATTTGGAAAAGGAGAGTTTTCTTTTTCGTGTAAGTTTGCCTGTGATTTATTCATTATGCAGCCTATAACCACCCTGGAGGGAACAGTTTATGGTCTACTTTGTATATCTTGTAGTCTCTATTTTGGCAAGGAATGTTGAAAGAGATAAGAAACTTAGATGAGAATCACTATCGACAGCCGGAAAAGGGCGGCTACATTTGCATTATAGCCACAATAAGAATATTTAAATTCTTTAGTAAGTTTTTGTCTATCAAAAAGCCTGGGCAGAGATAATATATGTTAACTTAAACAGCGTTGGGTCATGCTTATTCCCTTTCAGCCCTTCATCATTTATGTTGCTATTTTTGTTTTTGTTTTGTTCGTCTGTGCTAGCAGTCGTTTTGTGTTGCACCTCACCTGTCACACGTCGTTTTTAATGTTATTGCTAACCGGACTTGATTAGTTTGTCATATTCAACATGTGTCGTTTTTATACTAACAGGATGCGGAACAAGGTGTATCAACGGTGGGTTCTGTCCATCATGTGTATGCGCAAGCGGCTACTATGGGACCCAATGTACTGATGGTAAGAATCTTTTAATGCTTTACCTGTGATATAGCTTTATACATGCACTCCCTCCAGCTGCATATCTGGTTGTCGGATGAATCATTTATGAATTTAGCTTGGCAAACAATTTAAGGGAAACTGGTAACTTGAGACTCATTTTATTCTACCAATCACGACCGAAGACAACCAAAACAGATACAGTGACAAAATCCATGTAGTTAACAGTTATACCTTCTACTGTATGTACGACTTCCTTCCATAATATGAATTTCTTCATTGTGTTGGAAAGCCTTCTATGTCTATCCATGCATATATGTCAAACTCTTTAATACGTATATTACTGTTTGTGCTCATGTATATCCTTGCATTTGCCTGAAGATGAAGTGGTGACCCCTCCGAAATAAAGCAAAATGACATCTTACAGATATTCGCTTGTATCTCCTTTATTTTATATATATATATATATATATGTATATATGTATATATATATGTATATATATATGTATATATATATGTATATATATATATACACACACACACATATAGAGGCTTTACACAAACATGACAATATTAGAAGCACAAGTGCGTTTACAAAATAGTGTATATTTCAGACACCCCTGTGTCCTTCAGTACTAACCACTGAATCAAAGTTTGTTTTTTGTATGTATGTGCAGTTGTTCTTATTACTGATTGCACGACCACGACCTCTTCACCGATTAATGAGGGAGACCCTATACAGATACGATGCAACTCGGATCGGGTTTTCACCGAAGCAACCTCCATTGGTGAGATACAAAGACATTGTCTCAATTCTCTGTGGCTTCCTTTCTCTACTTTGTGTTGTTTAATTTCCAAAGTGCTTATTATCTTATCCCTATACATTTAACTCTACGGGTTGAGATATTGTAGTTGCTTCGGGACGTTGAAATGTATTATGGCTCTCTCGGCTGTCATAGCAACAGTTGCCATGGTAACATTATGTATGGTTGATATATGAGACATTGGGGTCTAACCTGTTTTGGTCTTTAAGGAGACCTGGACCCCCCATTAGAGTAGGGTAAAATGTTTGAAGATGTATGTGTGTCTGTCTGCGTGTGGGTGCCTGTGTGTGTACCCGCACAGTGTAGGCTAACAGAGGTCAGGGGAGGTACGTGTGTGCACCTGCGGATGGTGCCTTAGTCGGCCGCAGTCTCTGGCGAGAGCGATAGCCTCGGTGGTCCGTTCTCTCACACGCAGCTCGAAAGTAGAGTATTTTCCGTCGCTTCGGAGAGGTCTCTCAAATGAGAACTCGGAGGCCGACCTTTCTGCTGGCAATAACGTAACAACTTTGAAAAGGAGGATTCCAGTCACGACCTCGCCAGGATTTTCCTCGGGTTCCGATAGGGAACAGACTGAGAGATATGCTGCGTGTGTGTGCGAAAGAAAATATCAATTTCAAATTTTGGGTCCGCACTCCTCTCAGGCCAAGAAGTTGATGAGAGTCAAGGTTGGTATATAGGTGATCCATGGTCAGAAGTTGTGTCTCCCACCAAACTATAAGGTCAGACGTCAAAGTTCAGAGGTCAAAGGTCAGATTAGTGGAAATCATATTTTTGGTGCATTTTTAAATCCAAAATGGCTACGTGCATGGTACCTTCAAATACATGACCAGTATATAAGATTTTATCTAAAAACTCATCTTTGCATGTGCTTAAAGGTCAAGGGTCAAATTTGACACCGAAATGTTTGCGTCCACAACCCCTCCTCGATCACAAAGCCAGTGAGGATGAAAGTTGGTAGATAGGCGACCCATGGTCTAAAGTTGGCTCTGCCATCAATGTTCAAGATCAGAAGTCAAAGGTCAGAGGTCAAAGGTTAAATTTCTTATCGTCAAAATGCTTTAAAAAAATGTGTGGCGATTTTCTTCTAGGCAGTAAGTCTAATGAACTTCCAACTTGGTCATTAGATACCTGACTATGAAATGTAGTGTTCACCCAATCGGTGACGTCATAGGTCAAAGGGGCACTTAATACAGTAGGGTACGTTCTGTTAGTACAATGTGCAACATAACTTTTCTTTGCTTTTCATGCAATGCGACTTAATATTTCAACCTATGCAATATATTATATCTGATTATATCTGATAGGTGATTACATATGATAACAATATCATGTTCCATGCTTTTGGTAATTCCTATACTCAGTATGTTGTTACTGTTACATGTCGTGTATGCACTAGCCAACAATTGAGTTACTTACAGTACGTTGTGGAGGGAAAAGAAATTGAGTTATGCAAATGTGTGTAACGTGTTTCGTAGAACTATCGCAAAACGCCCAGATTGGTGGTGCGCTGATCCGAGAAATGAAGGAAATCAAAGGATTACTTTGACGCACATGCGGTCATGAGAGTATGTACTTTGGCGCCCACTCGTGACTGCTACACTTACACAACACTTGCGCTTTATCTACGCATATTCATGGTCGAGTGTGCTGCGCCTAGCTACGTGTACCTAAGTACTGGGTATGATGTAAAGCTTCGGGTGTTCAAATTCTCGATCTACTATACTATATAGATGTAAAAGAGCGAATGATTATGGACATCTCACCGCTCGGTGCTGTGTACAACTTTGCACCTTGCGAATCGCATGTGGTCAAACAGTTTCTGGATGTAATTATTGCAATGTTTAAGCCTAACATGCAGAGAGTGATATAGCCCTATTTCAAGTATGAATAACGGTATCAATTTAAAGTAAGGTACAAGAGTCTAGAGATCATCAACACATGGAGATGGAGAGAGATTCTAATGCAGTCTTTCATTATGTTAGTCTAAAGAGAAAGAAAGTAATCGTTACTGATCTCAACTGGACACATGTAAGAAATGATCAAATAACGCATTGCCTTTCAAAGCTACAGAGTTATACCCCGGGTGAAATTCGTCCCAAGTCTCTGTGTGACCAGATATTTAGCTCTGGTTGGTGAATATTCATTGGGATAACTTGAGTTGGGAGTGCGCAATAATCATGTGAAATTAGCCCCACCCCTCCGTCCCACCCTGCATGTTACAGGTAGACAAACCAAAGGAAACATCTATATGTATTGTAATGCTTTTTATTGGCAGTATTTGGACTGGACGCTTCTTCAACTGCTGTGGAGACTGCGGACATTGCCCTTTTGTCAAATAACCCGTGTGTGTTCGATAGTGGCATGAACTTCTGTACCGTTACCATAGCAACTTTAGACGACGCCCTCATGGAACCGCAAGAGACCTTCACACTGATTGTGGCTGAAATCTTAGGTGGAGGCGATCCAAACGCCGCAGACCAGATACCTCCCATCGAGCTGTCCTTTACCATCTCGGCAGATTCAGGTACAACAAAAAAAGAAATCAATTTGGTTTTTGGAGGGTTGAGAAATGTTTATATTTTTTTCTTTTGTTTTTGTTCTTCGTGTGTGTAGATATAAAGTACGGTTTCAAAACTTTAGAGAATTGCTTCAAAATACATATATAGGAGCAGTTCTTGGCCATGCATTGTAAATAGCTGTATGTTTTTTTTTTCTGTTGCATCCCGAACAAGTGCACTTTCACTCTTAGGGTTAGACTTCGATCATTTTGTCGAAGAGGGTTAATGGAAGAGAGGGTTTGATGGAGATGTTTAACTTTGTCAGGAACACAGGATAGTCACGATCTTGAACTACGTAAAAAATTGTTTGAACTTCTAAGTAATGCCGTTTTATGTTACACATTTGGACTTTGCGAACAGATTTGTTGCTGGTTTCGATTGGATTCAACCAGATGATTTACGAAGTAAATGAAAACGATGGATGCCTGACCGTGCAGATCGAATTTACACACTTGTTCCAGTTGACTCCGATACCAGAGAGCGGCACAATCAGTATGTTCATTTTTCTTGCTTTGTAATCTTGAACGTGATTGGTCACTTAAACCTTTAAACAGTCAGAATTATGTTATCTTTGCTCCCGTTCTCTATGTCAGTGATCCAATTTAGTTTATTTTGTCTGCGAAGAATTAATGCGACCATACCATTAAAATAGTTGATACCGTAGAAATGCATTCAACATAAAAAATCTTTGGACTTTTTTGTCTTTGTTTAGTTTTAATATTTTATGATTTCTTTCTTTATTTAAGGTTTTTAATGTTTAAAACATTAACAAAAACTTTTGTTAAAACTTTTTTATTGTTTCTTGCTGTTTTGTAAGTTCTTTTCTCTTTCTTCTTAGACTTTTTTTTTTATGGTGAGTCTCTTTTCTAGATTATCTGATCGCAGATCACTAATGAAGGATCCGACAGCACGACAGCAGTCATTTTAATTACTCTTCAATCACAGAAAAGAAATGAAACGTAAAACAAAGTGTTTTGGTAGAATATACAAACAAACGAACCCGGCGCTTTCCATTGTCTAATCAAAATACTGGGAGAAATTTTGTTTGTCCTCACATATGCAGTATACAGAGACGTTTTGGTGTCGAAGTTGACGTTCCTTGGTCGCTTACTTCCCAGTAAAAAGTGAAAGTGTATAAAATTATTGCTATATTCAACCTTTGGCACGAAGGCTAGGTCAACATAGTGGATATGCGGTATATTACATTGGAACAACTCCACTGGCTGACTCACCAGTTAGGTTTGTGGCTCATCGAGGCACTCCAGGTGATGTCGTTGCGTTTCAATTTGGCATAATGGCCGTCACTGCACATGCGCACAAAGTTTGCTATCAATGATATCAAAATAGAGAGATGCGCAGCTCAGTGGTGTAGTTAAACTAGAGCACATATGGGCAAGTAGTTATCACACAAAAAAAAAGAAGTTTCACAGAAAAAATCCTAAATCATAGCTGGAAATGCTATTCCACAGTCCCCCCCCCCCCAAAGAAAAAGACAACGGAGAAGGGCCACATGCAGTCGGAATGCACTCTTTCGGGAACTGCACACAGAAATATTTAACTTCTCGTCTAGATGAACAAAAGATGACAAATCGTAGTGCAATGTGAGGCGTTATTCCAAACCAGCTTAGATTTTCCGCATATTGAAGCGCCAGTCACTGGATTGTCCCTCTGCGTGAACCTATAAAATGTCTCAGTCAGCCTTATGGCATGTTCAATGTATGCCATGTTCCCGTCGTCTGATCGAACCGTCGCTAAACGCAAACGTGATCATTCCATACGGCTGTTTTTCGGCTTTCCTGAAGTGTGTCTCCTTCGGTAAACCTTTTGGGGTCACTTTTCCCATTGAGAGAGCCTTTCAGCTAGATCTCGTGATTCCTGTGGTGGTTACTTGCATGGCATCATCCTATACACCTCATCGCTAACTGGACGGGAATAACTTTTTTTTGTGACTTTGTGTCTCGCAGATATTGCATATACCCCCGATACAGCCATGAATCCTTCGGATTATACGGAAATCGCAACTGTTCCTTACAACCAGAGCACTATTCCTCCGACATATTCCGTGGAATTCTGCATCCCAATCGCGGACGACTTAGTCGACGAGGACACCGAAACATTTACGATAACGATGACTGTTACCTCAACACTGATCGAAGTGGGCACAATATCATCTGCAACAATTCGAATTCAGGACGATGGTAGGAGTAATAAATGATGATGATGATGATGATGATGATGATGATGATGATGATGATGATGATCATCATCATCATCATCATCATGATGATGATCATGATGATAATAGTGGTGACAATTATGTCAATGACGATTATGATGATTGTGTTGATAATAATGGCAATGTTGACGATTTTCGTGATGATTATGATATTATGATTATGATAATGTATGGTGATGATGATGATGATGATGACGATATAGATGATGATATGATGATGATAATGACAATAATGGCGGTGGTGATGATGTAGATGACGGCAATGGCTGTGATAATGATTATGATGACAATGATACCGATAATTATCATTGTAATGCGGATGGCGAAGATGCTGATGGTATTATTACCATTTTTTTTTTATTTTATTCACAGATGTAGCTGACAACATAGTGATCATTGACTATCCCAACATTCACAAGACTTCCGGCTGTCCTGTAACCTTGTTTGCATTCAGTGTGGATAACTTGCCAGTATGGTGGACCAAGCCAGGCAGGAGGAATCCAGAAGCCTTTGAGTCCAGTTTGGTGATTGATGGTACAGGCCGTGGAATCTCCGTCACTTTTCCCAGAACAGAAAAGCAACCTGCCCGACGGTTGGGTCTTTTTTGGGTTGGATTCAAAGAATGCTTGATAGAAGTGCTAATCTCTCCAGATAGTGGTAAGTCAGCTCAGAAATGTTCGAAAGTAAAGGAGGAGGTTAGAGGTGTGGGTGGTTGTGAAGTCAACACCATCCCTATCTTGCATCTATGTGGGCACATCAATGGTCCCTCTTTTCATCCAGGAAGACATGTGACGTAACATTATAATGTTTTACAGACCTCTTACCTTCTTCTTACCTTTTTTACCAGCTTGCCTACATACAGATGATTCTGCCACGTTTACAGTCTATCCTAGCCTCGACAATCCCAGCAATTTGGACGCTCCACTTGAACTTAGATTGAACCCTACTACCAATTGCAGGACAGAATTTAGGTGGAAGCGAGATAAATCCCTGATAAGAAACACCCGTTTTCTCTTACAAAATCACACGGACCGCAATCGCAAACGGAGTGTTTACAGTGACTCGCAAGAGACGAGACTCCACAGGCTGGTTCGAGATCTGGCAAGTAAAAGTGGCAGGTGAGGACACAACAGATCAGGGGAAAAAAGAAAATGTGCTGATAGTCAGTTCAGATTTACATACCATCAGGTCACCCCTTCCTCCCTCATTCTTCCGCCTCTCTTGTCTTCACAACTGCCGACATTTCTCCACATTAAATCATACGCAATAGTCACGTTGTCGTGAGATACCCAGGAGCATGGAAGTACTCTGCAGTGCGGTGCTTCCATAATGAAAGAGTTAAATGGACTGATCGGAAAGCATCAACAAGAACACATTTACATCGCTGGTCCCTTTGTCGTATGACATTAACGGCATTCCTTTCGCAGTTGACATATTCGTGTTCCTTTTTTGTTGGCAATTGATATACTGTTGATTGTCGAACTGTTTTTTTTCCTTTAATTTGCGAAACATATCGAGCTAAAACAGTTAGGAAATTGATCACCCAGGCTGCTTACGTATGCCTCCTACTAAAGTGTAAGGTGAAAACTAACCAAACTGGTCAAAAAAAAAAAAAAACTCCCTCGTTGGGTAACATGGGTTAAAAGATTCCAAGTAGGGGTACGTCGTAACCAATGTGGGTATTTTTCATGCAGCAGTTTAGAAGGATGATTACCGTGTACCCAACAGTTTGAGTATAGACCATGCAGCAGGGTCACATGATCACTTGGTTCGATTCAAGATCGTCCATCGATTTTTTTTTTTCGATTTCGATTATTTTCGATGACCATCAGCATACGGGTAGACTGCTGATACTGTTTGAAGATTGCTCTCATGCTCTGACGGATCAAAGATGACGACAATTGGTACCATGGCGTCATCATACAGATGGACCAAACATTGAATTTGCTTATGGAAATGTACTTTAGGAAAACGAAACTTTGTCTTGAACTGAAATTGATTGCGCAATTGTACACTCCACTGAACCAAATTGTAGTTAAAAGCATTTAGTCCTAGTTTTTTTTTTTCAAAGATTGCCCATTTGGCCGTTGTGGACCCAATTGTGACCAAGATTGTTCACCGAATCCATGTCAAAATGGCGGTGTGAAAGAAAACGATGGAACTTGCTCTTGCCCTTCGTGCTTCGCCGGTAAATTTTGTGAGATAAGTAAGTACGGAAGAACGAAAACGCTAATTTCTCAGTCATGCCATTACTCGTACGTTAAAATGGGATTCACTTAAACCTCACTCTTTTTTTGTTCTACTGAGGTTCAACTTGTTCAATTTTCACGCCATAGGTCAGTTTTATCACCTCATGCTGTGATAATCCACATGGTCAATTAAACATTGTTCTCTTAAAGTTATTCAGGTATGTCAATCCAATGCCTAGGCTTACTTGAACTGCCTGGCAAGGGGTATTAGGTGTCATGTCCATAGGTGATATATGTGTAATCGGACATGAAATAGGGTCTGTTAACCACTTTGTAACGTCATGTGACCCTTTGAAGCCCTGCCATATGACAATCCTGATAAATAAAAGCGAAAACTTCTTCAAGACAGTCAGATGAAACCTCATATAAGAATCTTTTTCTTAACTGAAGATATCCCTGTTTGGAGAAAGACTTATCTGTTCAAGAAAGATTTCCAGTTTCCTCAAGGTTACCCAAAATGCCAAGTATCAGTGACATGTTATTGCAAGAAGTGTTTGTTTTTCTTTGAAATAGAGGCCCTCGTTCAATCTTGAAATTTAACGCAAGTGAAAACGAATATTTACTATATTCTAGATTTACCTTAAAACATTGTTGAAATTTTGATCACGTATCCGACATTATATAAATGCTTCTTGCAGGACAGTCAAAATTGAAAGAAAATACGAAGGATACTTAAGTTGTGCTGGGTGACACCAAAATTTCTCACAATAAATTGTACCATATTAACATAGACATTTCTTTAACAATTAATATCCTATGAACAGCATAGAGATACGGGTTTTACAAATAGAAAGAGAAAATATTCCTTATTTATGTGACATATCTATAGTGAAGGGTCGATCCCTTTTAAAGACGATTCCTTTTAATTCGAAGTAATGCAATTCATGATTTAGCCAGGCTCGTTCCCTTTGCTCTTTTGTGTTAATTCCAATACGTAATGTGCAAACAGAGTTACAAACCAATGACAATTATTTATTATCAAGTGGGAAATGATGGCGCTAAAGTGAGATATTCCACATGATAAAATCTTCGCTCTCTGACGAAGCTGGCTGATTTAATTTACTGACTTTGGGGTTTTCTTTTTTGTCTCCATGGGGATTGTTTGTTGTTTTTTACTAGAAATCACTGATTAATTCACATTTTGACCTTCAATTCATTCGAATATAAGTGAATACTTCGACGTTGGACTCACAGACTAACTTTTTCTTCACTAAAAGGTGCTCCAGTTTCTAGGTATAAATAGTATTGTTGTAGAAGTCGGTAGGATTTGTCACTCATCGCTTGCCATTTCATTAAAATAAAGAATTGTGTTTTTTTTCATATTAAACATGCAACTAGTCCGTGTGTATTTCAGACAATCCCTTTTACCCTGTTGTGTTCTTCTTTCGGTTTAGTAGCTAAAAAGTTCTTCCTACGCAGTCTTCCATTCACAGAACAGTTGTTATCTAGGAAGCTATTCTCTCCTTGTTTCAATTTTTCAACCAAACGTTGATTTTAGTTTGTGTAAGATCTTGATTTTAGTTTGTGTAAGATCTTGCGAAATGCATGGGCCCTTTCAGATAACTGAAAGGAATGAGAGAATGAAAGGGAATGGAATTCCACGCATAAAAACAAACTAACAACAAAACCAGATTTAAACAGACAGTTTAATCAATGAAAACATTTTTTCCTCCCTCTAATCTGTAGAGTATGCAAATGGTGATAGTTTTGGGAAAAGTCAGCGATTTTTGTGCTCAGATTTGGGTGGCAGTGTCACGGGTAGAAGCAACTGCATGGGGCTCCTATTTTGCAGCAAGGGACTGCTCGGATGTAAATGCGGATGTGGTTGGTGTGGCCGTGACTGCCGGAGTGGTAAGTAGATCTAATTGAATATATATGCATGCTTTACATCTCAAATCTTACATGAAAAAAAAACAATTTATCTTGACAAATATTTTCATCCTTTGAATGTCGTACGCTAAATTACCTATCACCCTTCACTGCTGAGCATAAAATGGGAATTAGAATCGGGATAGAAATTGACAAGAACTATAGCTCGATGACGGCATGAAGGCTACAAAGTTTTCATATTCCAGCATATTTTGAGTTTGATCCTGGAAGAGGAGGGGTGCTGAAGAGTGTTTCAAAACAAAATTTCACTCTTTCGGGAGTCTCGTCACATGTCTGGACAAAAGAAAAACCCGGGGACAAAGATAGAAACACCATCAAGAAAAGTGATCATGATATTTGCAGATCTGCCAGTCGGACACAATGACTATAAATTTTCAGCGTCGCGTAGTTACCAAGAAAAAAAAAATGAAAATCATGTTTTCTCATCGAATCAGCAATGGGAGAAGTTCGGTCATACAGTGGGACGCTGACATTAGACACACAATAGAACAAGCTTAATTTACGATGAAAGATATAAGACGTTACATTTACGGCAAAATGCAATGGACGTCACAGTTCACTTTAAAGAAAGCACTGACATTTGAATTAATACACACGATTACAAAAACAGTGCATTCGACTTCATACCACATGATACACGATAGCTGCTAAGGAACGCAAACTGTAATACCTCTAGTATAGAGAAGCTGTGGGGGGGGGGGGGGTACACAGTACCGTAAAAATTAAATATGTATCACACGAGGATCACACTAACATATCAGCTTTAGACAACGACCATGTATATGACACCACACTTATTTACAGTGCAGTTAAATGTAAACTGAGTTAATGACTGAAATTCTGGTGTTCTAACCTCACCTTTGTATTGTCCAATTGTGATATTTTATTGTTACCAAACTATATTTCCAGAGGTAAAAATCTATCAGCTCACTGTGACTCCACTTCCACCCAGCGTTGCGAACAAACCATTGACTATTAGATATGTAAATGATTTTTTGTTGAGCTGTATTTCAAATTATTTTCTATTTCTGCGGAGGCTAATATGCAGTAATAGCGAGCCATATTGAGTTGTGTCGTGAAACTCACCCGAAACCTGTTAATTTCCGTCATATGGTAGATGCAAATTGTTACACTGAGAAGATACCCATGTGTCACATGGAGACGAACACTAACGAGTCAGTAATTGACACTTTAACGCTGTTTTTAAAAAATTCGTGACCAAAGACTTTTCACATCAGACGTATTTCATATGCACACCACCATCACAAATCAGGGTAACATTTCAAACATTGCCCCAGTTTTCATAACAATTGGACGTAAAGAGTGACTAATTAGGCTAATTATTAGCATTGTAATGTCTTCGTGCCCTTCAAAATCCATTTTAAAAAGAATTTCTTCATTTGAATATCGTTTTCAGAAGGCTTGTAGCATTTTTATAAAACTTTGTTAGAAAGAAATCAGCAAAGTTGGTCAATTACCGATGAGACAAAGAAGTACAACTTCGTCACACATCCAGATTATGCTTTTTAAACTTCGAACAAACAAAACGAGATCTACGGTGACATTCTTACTAAGGTAAAGTTTCTTTTCTCTTTTCCATTTATCTTCTTGTATCCTCTCGTTTTGAAGAATGTCGTCCTGGTTACTACGGAGCAAACTGTGAGCAGAGGTGCAACTGTGCCGATGATCTGTGTGACCGATTCATTGGTTGTCCTTAGAGGAGGACATGGTCCTGTCCTCAATGTGGCGCCATCCATACGTCAGTCTGACTAATTGCTTTTTTTCTCTTTTTGTCGGTATACTATATCCTTAGCTATGCTTGTATTTTAATGGAATAGTACTATTAGTAGTAGTAGTAGTCGTAGTAGGATGAGTCAAAAACTTAGAAAAACTGAGAAATCTTACATACATTTCCATTCATATATGCATCAACATTCTAAGCTTATTATAATGTATCTTCTTAAAAATAGTAACTTTACGTAAGTACGTAATGTTCATCGCAGTACCTGGTCAATTAGAATCTTGAACCGTGGAGAGCTCGTGTTTTATTGTAAACAAAGATTAAGAAATAACGTAATTAGCTGTAACTAGATATGGCTTTGATTTTATGGTGGTGATAATTTCAAGTACAAATGAATTATTTGTTCCACAGTTCATGGGATTTTTAATTGAATAAAGCAACTTTACGTAGCAATAAATATGGTTCTCTGTCTTTCATAGTCAAGTTTCGTCATAGTGTAATTTTTCGCGTTTGTTTGTTTATTGCGATAAATTTGATATAAATGGATCGGTGAATGAAAAGATTACACTCCATATGACTGAAAAGGGCTATCAATATGGTCTCTGGTTTCCAACCACAGCAGGCTCTTGTTTTACATTATCTATTTGGCAATACTCTAATTTCATTTGTGTAATATATTAACAGATAACTTTAATTGATAAGTTATTTAAAACTATGTCGCGTTAACATCTGTCCTATGCAATTGTAAGGTTTATAGTAATTAAGAGAATCATGTATTCTTTTGTAATGCAAGTTGTTGGTACTTTTTTTTTTAGAAATTTTGTTACTGATATATTGAATATGAGTAGGCCAGGTAAGATGCCAGTCAGCAAAAACGGCAAGGAATTTAGCTACTTTAGAATATTAACACCACATAGTTGTACATTGTTAGCAGTATGATTGAGGTTTTTATTGGGTGAAGAAGAATGAAAATCTGTCTTCTATACATTTAAAGATAATTGGTTAGCACAGAATCGGTTGCAAATGTTAACAAAATCATTTTGTGCACTACTGAGTAAACCGCAGAGGTCATTACAAGGAAACAAAAGATTTTTGTCGTCTGTTTAAGAAATTACATGAAAGTTGGTTATAGCACTGTGGAGATCATTGATATAGATAACCGACAGTAAAAGACCTAAAGTATATCTCTCAGGAACACCACATATAATGGTTTTACAGTTTACATTACTAATGCCAACAAACTGGTAACGGTCCTTAATGTAACTTTTAAACCAATACCATAGTGATCAAGCTTGTTAAAAGGAAATAGGGCGTTTGTTTTACAGACAACAACCATATTTTTAAGACCAATATTTGTGGACGTTGAATAATAGATTCTTCAAAATAAGGAAGGACAGTAGCCTTACTTTCAAGGAATAAGATTCTCTTAGATAGAAATTCAGTTATTTGTTGCTCAACACTAATTTGTTCACCCAAACTTTTCAAAATTCAAATGATTCATCTTCCGTTACTCATTACATGCATAATGTTTTGAGAAGATGACGCTTTGATAGATGTTCATTGATGAGACTGAATGGTTTAACAATGGTTAAAGCTATTTTCTGTACGCCATGGTGGTGTATTTTAAACGCCCCATTTCCCTTTAAGTAACATATTATGGGTCTCATGGGTCAGGAGCTTTAGACACATCTAGAAAAATGCCTGATACATATCGACTATAAGACTTTTGTAACGTGATTGACAAAATGGGAAATAGCAAGTGAAGTGGAACCACCGGGACGGGACCCAAATTGGTGATCATGAAGAAGGTTTTGTTTCACTACAAACGAATACAAACGAGTAAACATGAGTTTTTCTAGTACTTTGGAGAAACATGGTAATATTGAAGTAGGCCTATACTAATTAACCGAATCGTTTTTTTTTTTTAAAGACCGGGACAACACATGCCATTTTCAGGAAATTTGGAACAATATCCTTCTCAAAAGAAAGATTAATGAGATGGGTGAGTGGGGGTAAAAAGAGAATGTGCAACATGTTTGACAACATTGGTGTGGATCCCTTCAATGCTCGCGTAGAGGTTGAACATAAGTTATTTGTAAAAACAACATTAAGAAGTGAAGCAAAATGAGAAGTACGTCTAGTGGGTGTAGGCCTACAATGGAGAGGACGATAAGAGTAACACTGAAAGAGATTAGCAAATTGAGTGCAACTGTTATCAGCCTGATTGTGGAGGTTACATTTAATATCACCTAAGAGAAAACAGCTCCTGCTTTGAGTAGTCAAAAGAGTCAAGTAATGTAGAAAAACTACGACATCACCTGTAACACCAGCAGGGCAGCAACTAATTCCTACGATGCCAAGAGAATGACAAATATAAATCGCAATAAAGGTAAACTCCTACGATGACAGAGGAATGACTAGTACAAACCTTAATATAGGTAAGAATGAAACTACCTTCAACGAAAATGTCAATATCAGGACGACAATTGTTGCTTAGATCCGAAATAATGTAGGTTATGAGGCTACCCCACCACCAGTGTCCTTCTCTAGAGGCTTTTTCAAAATCGTAACCAGGGATATTATAAACGTTATGTAAAGATTTAGAGCTATTGAGCCAAGTCTCAGTGACGCCCATAATACAAAATTTATGCATAATGGATGAAAATTAGTGAAATCGATTGAATTTTAAAGTCGGAATTGAGTGACTTAGCAATAACATGACGTAAAGAAATGCTCCCTTCATCTTTTAGCAATTCCACTTGTCTGTGAGCTTTTTGATGAGAATCCAATGTAAGAATTACACCAGAAGGAAATAACACATTGTGTCATAACGTATATTATTTACACATTCATATCGAAAAATTATACACGGCACGATTCACAGCAAGTACAGTAGAGTCGAGAGAAACAAAACAAAAGAAAATCTATATAGTACCAAAGAGGTAACTTTAATAAAATACTCATTCCAGACGGATGTTTACAATAGTTCCATAAGGTTACCTTTGAGTCTTTTTAGAGAGGAATATGAATTGAATTAGAATATATCAATTGCAATCACCAATTTAAATATGAAAAAGGTTTAAAATCTGATATGGGATTATATCTCTTACACTTAGATGACTTCTCCCATAAACGTAACCAAAGATACATCATACCTAGAACAACAGATTACACTATTAGGAATATAGTTTCAGTATATAATACAGACAAAGCCGTCATTGTACATCTCCAATACATGTGTTCAATAGTCGGAATTTTAATGTACTAAATAAACACATATTGGTGTCGCTCTTGCCAATTAAAAGCAGCAGTCTGTCTGTGGCAAAGTTAAAAAAGAATGGGTTTAGCCCCATACGTACTATGGTAAGACACTTCAAAGAAACTATGATAGTCATACTTAGATAAAATTTGGAAGGTCACGTTCTGGTTATCTAACTTTATGTAAAGTATGATGTAATCGTAGTTTGTAAATTATTGTGAAAGAGGTAAGGACCTCATAATCTCTTTGAATAAAGTAACGATTTCATTTTTTCTCCAATTTATCCTACTTCCTTTTTTCCCTTAAGGTATTCTGGTATTCATAATATATGAGTAGAATTCAATGTTCGTCTTCCTCTTCGGATTGTAATGAAGGGATCCAGTCTTATGACCTTCAAAGCAATTCATTCAATGTTGCTGACCTACGTTACGGAGAGAAAAGAAAATCTGAAGCCAGATGGGTCTTAATAAGCAAAAGCGACGTTAAGCGTTTTCACCAGCATGGAAGATTCGATTGGTCGTAACAGTGTTCTGCATGAATGTAAGTTTCTCTTATGTAGGTGATTCCCAGTCATTTAAAATGATGCCGGGAAATTGATTACAGAGAGTAACGAACTCGGACAGAATAATGGCATCATTTCTACTTCGGTGGGTTCATGATAAAGGCTTATCTCTCGTGAGGTATGGCGATCTATCTAACAGGCATCTATCTCTGCAAACATATATAAACAGTGTTCAATTCTGAAGATCTTTGCTAGCCTCACCAGCAAATTTTCATGACTTTTGGAAATACCACAGGTATTTTTAGAGGGTCACAAAGTAACGAGACATCACATCGAATTGACCCAACATATTTGCATTTCGTCATGGAGGCGTTCTAGATAGTTTCCACCGAATCGCACAAACATTGTTTTAAGCCACTATTTCACTACTCCGTTATTTTAAATCAGTCTTAAATTGAATTACCATAAATGATACAGGTGGTAGTACGTCGGTGACAAACAAGGAATTTTCAAAATTTACAAAAGGTTACATTAAATACTAATAAGGCAACTTAGAGAGGTTTAAAGTTTTTCTTCTTGACACATTGTTGCTTTAACCAATGGATTGTTCTTTCGAAAGTCTCTGACAAATTTGGCACATTCTTCATTTCCCTGTTCTGTCAGGGCACTTTCCAAACTGGAGATGTTTGCCGGTGTTACCAATGACTTGTTGGTTAGCGCTTTTAGTAATAAATGTCCTGGCTTTCTTTGGATCTGCATACTAGTGATCACGTCTTCGGGGAGCTGAAAAATATTCGCTAGCTGTGTGGACTCTTCTGCGTTAAGATGTCCTGATAGCTTTTGATTTAACTGCTGGAAAGACTCTACAATAACTGTAATGTTAAAAATAAAAACAAGATGTTTTAAATACTCGTAAATTTGGTAATTTCTCTGAACCAGAACTCATATAATAACACGATAGTATTGAATTTTCTTGCATATACTATATATTAATGGAGGTGTATTGTTGAGAATAAAGTCCAGACTGGAAACAAGAATACACTCACAAAATATCTCTGGTAACCGGAAATGACCACTGACAGACTTCCTGTGCTTCATATGATATACCTACATAAAAATACGGAACCTGCCCAACCTTCAATTGTCCTGTGACCCACACTCAAATGTGATTCATCTATATACAGAATGCGCAATGCTTACACACCAAACATTGAGCTATCCATATATATGTGGGCAACTGAAGCATACCTTAGCTAACACACATCCATCCATATTAAAAAGCCATTGTAACTAAAGTGAGAAAAAAAAGCATTATGCATCAGATGAAATAAGGAAGACGCATCATTTGAAGTTGTCAAAGTTTGGTGGAACAAAATCATTCTTGGACAACAAATAACTAAATTTCTCTTTGTGAGAAATGTCACTGGTCTTCTTTATTTTGAGCAATCTACCATTCTGTGTTCACAAACATCGATTTTAAACATATAAACTTTTTCGGTAAAACAAACGCCTCATTTCCCTTAAACTAAGACTGATATAAGTTTAAACTTAGTTGCAACTTTAGATTACCTTTAAGAAACAACTTACATTTAGGTACTATGTACTGGAATGGCGATGTTATTTGAACTGAATTTTGCAAGTCCTTCAGCTGGAAAATAAAGGTGTGATATTGTGAGCAATGGCACAATAACGCACTCAAACTATCTCTTGCAGAGTGATGATGCATTAGAAATACAATCTAGCAAAGAATGTGCACATATAAAATTGTGATAAACATGATCATATTATTAACCAAAGATAAGCAAATGCCCATTGTAACATTCGATGTTCCAGTTTGGTGTGACATTCTACACATTTCAAGATTTCCAGTGAGAAAAAGATTATGCTCTGCTGAGGTTTTCACTTAAACAGGTTGCAGTTGGAAGATTATCCTGAAGCTGCAACATACACAGTGTAGAATGAGAACCAGAGGTTAGAGAAATTATTGACGCTTAGGTCTACATAACTCTTTTGAACACACCCATTACAAAGACACCGAAGAAGTGACGATGAATTTCATTGGATATCAGGAAAATAAATCCACTGTGAATTTAAAGATTAAAGCAAACAATATTTTGTATCTATTCAATATCATCCATTCTGTTTGTGACTTGAAAGGCAGATCAGAACTTCAGATATACCTATATACATATAAATGACCTACTCTTGACGATACCACCTTGACACCGGAAGCAATACAAAATTATCTCTAATAATACAACTGATAGACTGGAACATTCATGGAGAATTGTAATTACCAAGTTTTGCCCCACATATTTTACAGAGCAGAAGCGTAGCCAGACTTTTTCATCCAGCGGGCTGAGGAGGGGACAAAGGGTTGAAGTGGGAGAGGACCAGCAGTAATGACACCATCTAAGCGGAGCGCCACCATCGGTTGACGCGTAGCGTAAAGTGAAAAGTTTTGGATAAAAATTCCTCTCAGATTTGAACAACTGCTGATAATCCGTACTTTCAATGACAGTTTGGGAAGTTCTTGTGTTGTGCAAACTTTGGCCTATATTTTTTTTACCTTCGAATTTAACGGGGGGGGGGGGCAAGGCATTTGACAGAGATGCTCAGGCCTCCCCTGCCCCCTCTGGTTACGCCACTGTTATAGAGCATTAAAACTGGCCGGCTTCAAGCCACCGTGACCATTGCTGCAACTAAAAGATGACTACGGACAACCATGACAACAACCTAGTTCACTCTAATGTCATAACACACAATCATATGAATGATGTCTAGAAAAATTACAAAGGTCAATCATCTACCTTTACTTGAAGACTAAAACGGAAGAGATTCTTCAGTAGTCCCGCTTTGCCTTCGATCTCGAGATTAACAATGTCTTGTCTGCCAGTATTCTGAAGTTGGAATACAACCTTGTGTCTGTTTTGCAACCACAACGCGTTCATGGCAACATCCTTTATCCGAAGTAAAAAAAAATGTTCAAGTGCATAAACAACCTTCTTACAATTGCTTAGACTTATTTGTTTTAATAACTGGATCGTTAAATTTATACATAGCTTGCCAACTAAGAAAAAATGTTTTATACGTCTGACGTAAGCTATTCTCCAAAATCAGCAGAATTTAAATGAAAAAAAAAGAAATCGTAACAAAATGAAAAAAAAAGTTTACCTCTTGACAAATAAAATTAGCACAACAAATTTGCATTACACACATCAACAGCAAGTAATGTGAAATACTGTTGTTGACTGTTGTAAAACATACACATACACAACAATGTTGTAAGTTACAAGGGATAGATAACAATAAGTATTAAGCACATTTCAAAATGAATGTATTCTTGTACAAATGATACACTAACCACTCTCCTAGGATATGCACTACACTGTTGGGTACTGCTGCTAATGTTGACATAAAAAGTTGAATTCATTGATTCCAGCTGAATAGAAACGGGACGATAGATTTCAATGCCATTGTTGTTGTAGACTTCTTCGTTGATTAGACTCTGAAAAAGAAAAGAAGTTTAGACCAATATACATTTTACACAACCAAAAAGTTTCAAATTATAGTATTATCGAAATTTAAATGTTTTACGATATGCAATAATAGTTATGGTATTTAGTATATGAATTATCCTTGACTAAATTGCATTAACATTTAATTGCAAAAGTTTTTGATGACGCACATTTTTTTGTGGGTGTAAATTCTAGCGATCGTACTACAGAGATCGACTTAACAGAAATAGAAGCAATCAGATGAGAGACTATTTATAGAAAACAGTAACAAAAAGTGATTTCGTATAGAAACCAACAAAAAAAAAAAAAAATGGTTCCCTGAATTTGTCCTCTGATTCGTATATGAGTGAATCGCTGTTTGTAACATACCTCATGTTCAAGCTTGTCATCATTGTAAAACCAAAGAGAAATAGTTGGCTCATCATCCAAACTAGAGGGTCTGTTTATGATAGGAACCACACCAATACGCTTTCTCATCTTGGTTTGATAAGGGATGTGAGGACCAATGAGACAGTGTTTCTGTATTTTTACCTCTAGCTGATGACTATTCATTGAACAACTGAATTGCTCCCATTCCAGATTCCATTTTATGGTTTTATCTGCAAGAAAGGCCCAAAAGAAAGGCCACTATAACGGATATCATCTTTTTTCATTGTTGAACTCAAACAAGAAAACTAAACAATTGTAAACTGAAACAAATATGCTAATGCATTCATTAAAACAAATAAAAACGATCATGGCAATATCAGATCCACATGAAGGCTTTCAATAACAGTTTAGCCAATACTCTTATAGGAAAAGATGAATAGGAAATGTTTAGTGGCGGAAACATGTAAATACCTTTCTGTAGTACACCAGAGTACATATGTGTAGAGTACATATACGTCTGTCCACTTGCTATCAATGCACAATGTGGAATATACATAATGACCGGCTTGTGAAGCTCAATTCCATCTGGACCAAACTTCACGAATGGTGTCAATCTTAAGCTTTTGTTTGAGATGGGTCCATTAATGGCAGGATCAGCAGATACCATGAGACTAACAATACGTCCAACGTGTAGTGCACCGGCTGGTACGAGCAGATGAACACCTGATATGTCCATCTCTCCTCCATTTTCGTCGATGTACTGTTCCTTGTATAGGGTAGATCCAGGGAAAAGTGGAAGCCTCTCTGAATAAGAATGGAAGAAGCAAAATGAGGAATTTAAATAATATGATCATAATAATGTGTATGGCATCAAAAGTCACAAAGTTGCCAGTAACAACTTACCTTAAGGTTGCTTAACAGAATTCGCTAGTGTTACATTAGTGCATCTAATAGTGCACATGATACTGTCACAAATCTTTCTAATCAGTTCTAATGGTTCCTGGAGTTGAGCAGTACTCCGTTTTCACCATTCGCTTAATTAATAGCATGAGCACATATAGAACAATGCTGTATGCAATAATTGCCTCCAAAATTCAAACACGGCAAGGAATGAAGATTATGATCAAGCAGTTGTCTTTGACTTGTCAAAGTCGTCGCGTGAGCATGAAGATACCTAGATATGAAGTGGGACACGAAATTATCGTAAAACCATTCAGACTTGTTTAGTAGTCGTCCTTATATATCTGTTAACAAATGGCAAGTTGTTCACAACTTCCCCCTTCAAACAAGTGAGAGAATCTCTCTTTCAGTGAAATATATCCTTGACTTTCGTTATCAAATGCTACGTAGAAACTAAACGTGAACTTATTCACCATGTTCATCTTTTGCCAAGAGGAGGAGTCTTCTCCCTAAGTCCAGTTTTCCATGGGACAATTTCAACGCCCGTTGAGCATCTATTCTGTTGAATCCCTCTTCCATCAAACGTTTAACGTTCCTGGTCAACTGTAAAAATTGTCCTTCCTGAGGACTTTTTTCCTCTTCATTTGGCGATTTCCATAAGATCTGAAAAAAAAAAGATTTACACGTCATCTAATCTTTATGTTGGATAGACAAAAAACAATTGAAAAAAAGTGCAGAAAGTATTGCATTCATCTAGTATCAACTGTTCACCGCAAAAACACAGTACAAACCTTCTTCTGCTCATCTTCTGCAACATCACTTTTCATTACATCCTTTTTCTGTGATGCATCAATATACTCTACGACATTGCGTGCTATCTTATTCAGGTGACTAGCTTTTAATCCTTCATATAAGCCAATCATCTTATTTGGCATTATGAGTTCTCTTTCGTCTAATATCTTCATAAGCACCATCCCGGGTCTCACATCATTCAGAACTGTATCTCTTTCGGCTGGTGTTAGGTCAAAAAACACAGCTAACTTTTCACAGTGGTCTCTGCTAAGAAGTCCCGAAACAGTCGTCTTCAAATTTTCATACTGTTGTGAATCTGAAAATATGAAATAATAGAACGTCTGTGTAAATTATTTCATAACTTAACGAAATATGACCGTCGACAGAATTTGCAAACCCACAAAATAGTCTTAAACCACGTCATGTATGAATATATTGTCTTTAAGAAATACCTCTGGTCATTTCACCATGTAGCAAGCCTTGACTTTCTGGTGATAGAAGTAGATTCTTGACCTGAAAGAAAATAAACAGGATAAAAAGCAACACAATTGAAAAATTGTAAGATTTACCTTGTCAAGTTATTCTTATGAATTTGTTTATAATAATTAACCAAAAATTAAACTGCATACTTTGACACAGCTGGCACATATTGCCAAACCAAAAGCTACGATACATTTTGGTTGAAATTAAATCTGCAGACACAATTAGGCGGTGATAAGCAATGTAATGAGATATATATCTTACAGATATGTATATCTCATTACACTCATATCTACAGGCTCAGGCTCTCCTTTAAAGCTCTCTTACAATGTACAAAAATATTCATCAGGACTCACATGTGATTGAAGAGTGAGAGCTTTCTGATTCTCATCTCCTTGAGATAGCTTCAACTTGACATCAATCATGTCGATGTTTCCAGTTCTGGTTCTTTTGAGTCTGAACTGATGGGAGACTCTGCTGGCAGCGCACAGGTGATCGATATCAACAACCTAAAGGGAAGACGTTGGAACTATAACAATAAACAGGTATGATCAAAAATAGAATTTTTTTTTTCTTAACACAAATCCTGTCCTAGAATGAACATTATGCAAGCATAATCTTTCATGACACCGCAACTGCCTCATACAACATCTACGGTATGTACAAGTTCAACAATCGGTGTTTTACTGATTGGTGATTTTTATGAAAGTTGACACTAAAGTTCACATCTACATCTTGGTCCTATTGGTCACGCAGATTATAGCTATATAGATGGACATCTCAACGATTTCAGACAATTCCTTGTCATGTATACTCCTGTAACTCTTCATGATTTTTAATACATTTTTAAACATATCTTGGTGATTACGTTGACATGGACAATTTCTGCTATTAGGAGAAATACCTGATAATTTAGAACTTCATTTTGTATCTTATCCATTCAGCATGGGTCGTTTTGACATTCTGACATTTCATGCTGCTTCATGACTCTTTTTCACATACACCGGCAATATTGTACACATCAAATAAGTTCCGGCCTTATTTCCGTCCCGTTTCTGGTATCAAATTTCAACATCTGAAGGTTTGTGATGTAGCCATGCGACACGTATAGTTTAACCCACCTTTGCAGAGAAGTGTCAGTGTATGATGTGTATACATACCTGTTTTGCTTCTTCTTTGTTAAGATGGTAACTGCCTCCTTGAGGGGACATGACCAAATCAAGACAAGGAACTGTATCTCTGCCATCATTTAAAGCACGGCTTACTTGGAATGTTGTGTAATCTCCAAGAGTCAGCTTGGACTTAAATTCCTCTAAAAGCAACTGATGGCAAAATTTGTCAGCAACAGATTAGAAATATCGAAGAAGTTATTTAAACACGCAGAATATATTAGCGAAAGAATTGTATCACACATTATTGTCATAAAATCATCTCATAACATAACCTGCCAAGAAATGTGTGCATAATGAATTAGTGTGAAATCAACCCCGGACAAACTGGCACAAATATAATAAATATGATATTCAAAACTACGTATTTTCTGACTTTTTTAGTTTCCCTCCCAATCTTTTCTTTCCCCTTTTTCATGACAATGTTTGCCAGATCCCCCCCATAAACCTTGTATTTTCCTTGTACGTAAATTATGATTTAGAATATGTACCTTTACTGATGCAATTACGAACATTTTGGACTAGATAAATTTTGATCTATAGCCAGAGCATCACATAGTCCTTGAGTAGCCTACTATACCATGCAGATATCTGCTTGGGAAAACTCAGTGTTGAGTATTTCTAGTTTGATGTTCAAATTTGCCCGAGTAAAACAATAACGGCTCACTTTGTATTGATCATCATTGTCCTTGCAGAAGCAAACGGTGATTACGAAGTCACTTTTGACATCAAGAATCCCATCAATAAATGGAATAACACGGAATACATGCTTCTGTTTCATTTCGTGATGGTTTACTAAATTGACAAAGATGAAGCCCATGGTGTTGATATCGAGACTGACATTCTCCTGCTCTAGCTTCCACTTTAGAGAGTTCTCTTCTCGCCAAGTTATTTCATCTGTGAAAGGGTGTATTAAGAAGTTGAAACCATGTATATCAGAAATGTTACAGTGAAATTTCAGAAATATTTCAGAAATAAGAAATCAGAAATATTTCAGAAAAATTATAGTGAAAAGGTAAGTAAAACGATATTTTTACAGCCAGAATAATAGTTTTTAAATCAATATATATTTGGACTTGAAACTGTCGATTATTCCAAACAAGTAAAAAAGAGGTGACCCTCTTCGCTAGAAATAAGTTCGTCACAGACAGAAATTCAGATACTTGTTGCCGAAGGATATTTTGTCCCCCTAAACTATCACAATTCTAATAATGCATCTTATGCAACTCATCTTATACAAAACGTTGTAAGTAGGTAACGCTTTTGCAGAAGGTTGTTGGTGAGAATGAATTTTTTAACAATAATTGAAGTACTTTTTCTTTTAGTGTGTCATTTTTTGTGCATTTTAAACATCTTACCTCCCTTTAAGTACATTTAACTAATGAATTTGCTTCCTTCTCACTCTTATCAATGGGTTGTAGGAAACATACAATATCTTTACCCTTCTGCAATCCTCCTTGCTGACCAGTAAAGACCACCACACTATGACGATCGGGCTCAGGGATAATAGCAGAATGAGGGATGGTCAGTCGCGCAGTCTTGTTGAACTTGATATTTTCTGGTTCTAGTTTTATCAGAGGTGTCATTCTACTCCTCTTAGCACTGCCAGGAAGGTGTACATCTGGATCACGGATCACAGTGACAGCTATTACATGATCACCAGCGAGAGCGTCCTTAGGAATTGATAGACACACCCCCATGAGAGAAATAGTACCACCCTCATAATCTATCCTGTGTTCAATGTATGGGTGCAGTATGTGTTGTCTAGAAGTTGGTGTTTCTTCTCTCTCTATCTTTTCTGTCAACCGTCCTTTGACATGGTCATCTTGAGGTTCCTTTGATTCTCCATTTCTTCTATCTTCATGAGGAACATTCCTTTCATTTGATTTAGAAGCTTCAGCCTCTTCATCTAAGACGAATTTAAATTAAGATAAACCTACTTAATACAAAGTGTGGTCAAAGGAGGCACATTTAATTCTGCTTTGGGTTCCACTTCGGTTTGTAGCTGTTGATGACAAGTAGATGTTTCTTAGAGTATAGATTGCTTTTTTCTCCTTTCTCACATAAGTCGATATCACACATTATCCTGCACATGACAAACAATACCTTTTTAAATTTGTTTTACATTCACTTAACTTTTGTAGAACAATTTTTACATAAAGAGACATCTAATCAATACTACCTGTTTAGTCACAAGTGACAGAGGTAATTTTTAGATGAATCTTCATACGATTCCACATAGAATCTCACCTGGCCAATCAACTAGATATGGCGATCGATTGTCTTCAAACTGAAATGGGTCTACCTTCTGCTGGTAAGGAACCACATGATTTGTATTTGTACTGTGTAGGTGCAATTGCCTCAACGCCCTCTGAAGGTTAGTGACATCATACATGTTGATGATGTTTCGTTTCTTCATGAAATTCATAAGAGTGATTCCTGGTGTCTCGATCAGTGAAATACGGCGGAGCATATCTGATTCGGAATTTGGCAATCGTAATACATACGCTAATTTCAGAACGTTGTCCAAAGTTAGATCTTCGGCAACATCTACCATAAGTCTACCATAATCAGCTGTTTGACGAAGAGCAGATAAAAAGTACACAATGAACTTGATGTCGAGAAAGATCTCCATAAACGTAATAAGCTAATTTGATACAAGATCCTTTATTTTGTCACAAATTACCATGAAAACAGTTTCATTCCGGTGATCAAGAGGAATATTGCTTCAATTAGAATGCTTGACATGACTGTAAATCTTAAAAATAATGACACAAATGGAGATGTCAAAATGACATCAAACTGTCAAGTAAATCAATTGTTTAATGCAATTTTAGTCTACCTTTATAATACCTCTTTTAAGTAACGCAGTTGTACCAATAGGATTTCAACAAAATATGTGTGTTTATTTACACTCACCTGCTAAAGTTGCTGATTCCTGATCTATAGATATCGCTGAAGTTTCCCGTCCTTCTGAAAAAGTATGCTCCACCTCAAGAGAAGCTGTTGAAATCTTTTCAAAAAGCAAGAGAACACCAGAAGACTAAAAGACTATCTGTGGTGAAATGTGATACCTTGATGAACAATCGAAAAAAAATTGCTACATCTAGACATAACATTCTCCAAAACTCCAAAAACTTTCACCTCATGACAATGCAAGACACTGAATTAAAATCAAAATTAATCACAAGACCTTGTCTTACATTTGGCTTTGTTTTGGTAAATTGAAACATCTATATGAAACTGTTTGCTTTCAAACTGTTTGCTATCAAACTAGTGGTACCGTAGCAAAGTGTCTTCACAATTTTGATAGATTTAACAGATCATGTAGCTTTTGTAGTAATTTTACAAGAGGTTTTCTTAACTGATCTTTTTTTTCTTTTATTCGTTATTTGTCGTGTAGCACCCTGAAATGCTGCAGTCTATAGAATAAGTTGAACACAGTTGTAAAATTAATCTTTAACACTTTTGTATTGAAGGATTTTCAATAACTTACTATGGCTTGTTTACTTAAAGTCTCCCTGGTTTGCCGCAAAACCTCTTGTAGGGCCATCGACTCCTTGGCATAGTTCATCTGAGTTTTGACAAGCTCATCTTTTGCAGCTGTGAAACTTGATCTAGTTTCATCCAGTTCCTGCAAAATGATAGGCAAGTATTACGTCAACAACAAACTATTGTTTTGGTTGTTTCTTGTTTAAAAAAAACACACTAAACACATGAACACTTTGAATAACCAAAGTCAAAATAGTGAAATGAACGAATTTACAGCTTGATGATGTACTCTCTAATGTACAAATGGTTAGAAATGAAATTTTTCAATTACGTCCAATAATGTCTAAAGCGACAAGTAGGGGCAATATCGATTTATTTCAAAGATTTCAAGGGAATGTTCCACAGCTACAACGTGAGTAGTTTAAAATTTTTTACCTTGGCCTAAAACAATTGTGTGCGTACTGTTAATATTACTTTGAGAAAAAAATGTCACGTCGTAAATTTTTGGAAAAGAATTGAAATTTCGGTCAGTGAATCATAAATTATCAGTTACCGGTGTAACTGAGAGCAACATGTTGGAATTAGAAACATCAATTCCAATTTAAAGTCTATGCACTGTGGCGTCCGACAAGCTTCTATACTGGGTCCGTCATTAACCATTTAATGGAAATATTCTATATATTGACTTTTGCTAAGACTAAAATTTTTTTACTACTCTCAAGTCTCTAGGAGTTATCATTGGTCAACATCTAAGTTGGTCAGATTATATAAGTCAGTATCAAGGCAGCTACGGTAAGTGGCATTCTTAGCCGCTTACACAATACATGACCACGTCACTTTCTTCTCTTGCTTTACATTTCCCTGGTGGTTCCATATTTGTCCTACTGTAATATTGCCTGTGGCAGCTACAGTATCTTCCAACAAGGATCCATTATCTGTTTTTACTCCACGAGAGTTAAATAGTTTAACATTATATAATCTTAACTGCTATAACATCGCAATTTTTATCTGTAATTGGTTACGAAATAATTGTCTTTCAGTTTTCAAAGATTTAAATTTCATGTTGATGTAAATTCCTACAAAACCCGCTCGTCACAAAATATCTGTACTCCTTTTAAGATTTTCCCGAGACCATATTAGATAAGTAGGTATAAATATTTGGAATTCCCTCTATGATTTTGTGCTACACAGCAAACACTTGAACACTTTTAAAAGAAAACGTAAAACCCATTTAACTTGTTAACATGATAAACTCACTTGTCATTGTTCTTCTGTTTCTGTTTATTGTCTTTTTTGCAATCTTTGTTCCCTTTTCTATTTGTGTTTTTGTATATTCTATTTTGATTTAGCTTTATGCCTCTTTTTTTTAAGGGTGATTACCTCGATAAGCTAAATAAGAATACATATTCAGTTAGTCAAAACAGATAATCAAAGGCAACCTACTGAGGCCCATCAATGTGTAGGTCTTTTTTTTTTTTTTTTTTTATAAATGCAGTGCTTCGTTTCACGAACTTCTGTAATTCTCGATACCGGCCAAGGATCGAAGACCTGAGTAGTATGTTTTTGATACACCAGTGAGACCTGTTTCATATCCATTATGTATATGCGCTTATATAGGAATGCTTAATTTTCAAGTATGATTTCTGTTTTTACTGTGTTTATCCGTTTCAGTAGCTGGTCGAAGAGATTTCTGTCATTTTTGTACATTGAATCACATAATCTCTCCGTAAACAACATCTTGTGTACAAAAATAAAAAATGAAATTAGCTTGTCTGCTAAAAAATACAGAAAAGCTCAAGATTAAACAAAATTTTATCCTTCTGATATTTCCGTACACACGCATTTACTTTACGTGATATTATCTTATCAAAGCAGTGCCTTCATACTTGCGAAGTAACCATCGTTTTTAGTGACAAGCTGTCTGTATCAAGACAATCATCTATTTCAGTACAGTTAAACTAAGAATCCACGAAAATTACAACAACGCTCTAGATAATTAGATGAAAAAAATTGCCTTTGTCAACAAATTGAGTTGACCAAGGACCTCTCTTGGGCTGTAATCATAATCTACATTTTAGTCTCTTGTTATGGTCACTAGTACCTTAGTGGCAGTGCCCAACATGTGTTTTTGTGATATCCTTCCGAGGTTATCCCGTTACATTCTACTTAGTTAAACCATTGCACGGTACTGTACTTCAGGGTGTAACATACCTCTGTTTCTCATTTAATTTGCATTCAAATTCTGTTTCTGTCCTGACAAAAATAAAACCATCATTACCTTTTCAGTTGTTGATAGTCTATTACTGAGTTGCCGTCTCTCATCTTCTGTAGCATTCAATCTTATTTCAAGTTGTTCTATCTCTTCTTCTTTTGACTGCAGTATTTCTTTGAATTGTACCATCTTCTCCACAGCTATATCCAGTTCTCTCTTGCAACCTAACAATTGCTCATCTAGTTCATTTTTCGTTTCTTCCGGTCTGTAGGTAAGTCCCGAGCGTTCGTCTGATTGTTCTTCGTGGAACTGTAACTGACGCAATGATCTTCTCAAAAGCTGACCTTTAAAAACAACAACAGTTTAACAGTGCTACGGAACGACTCTGATAAGTTTCAGCTTTAATCCTAGTGAGATATTGTGTTTTACATGGATTTCACTAGTTGACCATATGTGATCTTTACCTCTATTCAAAAGCTAGAAGATTATTGTGCTCATCGTGCACATATAAAATAAAGATGAAATCAGTCTAAAATACTCTTCCTGAGATATCAAGTTGTATATACCTTAAATTACCATATTCGTACATTGATATTCCCTATACTCCCTTACATGTGTACAGCAGTTCAGACATGGGACACCGTCCCCCGCTCCCCCTTTCGATGTTGAAATTTGGGGCATCTGCCTGTTGTATCATGTTAAAGACATTTTAGTACAAAGGTATATCAAGGTGGGTGTCACAATTTAAACAAGTACATGTAAATGTTTATTTATGCTAAATATACTCTGGTTCAATATATAGCCTACACTTTTATTGAATATGACTTAATCATTTTGTTTCCGTAAAGCTCCTAATATTTTTACTTTTTACATCATAACGTATATTGTTAGTGGTACAATTGCGTTGCCATCAAATATCAGAGAGCGTTATGTATTTTTTTTGATGACTTAAAGATCTAAGGTAAGACTACAGATATAAACAACATAGACTTTTATATTTTTATATATTGACGTATGCTAACTTTACCAATATCCCGTAAGCAATTAAAAATAATTTAAATTAACCTGTAAGGACGTTCATGAAAATGTACAGTTAGTGCAAAATGCTTTGATCAACAAATGAATTACTTATGTCTCTAGCAATGCGTAAATAACCGCTGCAGCAACATTAAATATCATTCAGAACAATATTTTATCATATTTTATCACTAACTTGACAGGAACTGTTGGTAATTTGACCATGCCCCTTGCACTTTCGTAATGGCCAGGTTAAAACAAGCTGTCAGTAAAAGACTGATGTCCCCAGTGGAAAGTTTGCCTGTCTTTCTTAGATGTTGGAAAAGTGAATTAGCTAATTCACCCCTTTTTTTGATCTTTCCTTGGCCAACTGGAACTCCAAAGTATTTCAGTAGTTTCTGACACTCATCTTTGTCAAGTAATAATTCAATCAATGTCAGCAGATTCTCAAAACTTACGATATTATCCTACAAGAAGACAAGAAGAGAGCAATAATAAAACAACGATATATATATATATATATATATATATATATATATATATATATATATATATATATATATATATATATAAAATGTAATGGGTAATAAATACTACACTAATTGCAATGAATTTAACCAACTTCTAGTTGCTGGTATTTAGACAAAATATTTATAAGTCATAACAATACCTGATGTTTCGATTTGCTTACAACGTATTCAATATACAAATACACAACAATTTCGGAAAGAAAACATTGACATTTTTTATTAATTTTCTAACAAGGCCAAAAAAGTCTTTTCATTAGTTTGGTCGCATTCATTGGTACAATTCTGTTTGATATTTTTGTGAAGACAAAAGGATCACAAAACGATATAAAGAGTCTCCTCTTTAGTTATAAACATTTATTCATAACTAAATTATTCAGGCTAAGGGTTTCTGTTGTGAAATGTGTGGTATTTCGGATGTGCTTAAATCCAGTGACACAGCCCACATTTATTTAAAAGAATACGCTGAACTTTCTTCTTTCCGTCTTAAAAGTTTTCTGCATTCATTGGTATTTAACTTGTTGATGTTCAATCAGGCGATATTCAAGAAAGACAGTTAAAAAAAATACTAATGTTTTGATATGGCATTGCCTAGCCAGCGAAGTTGGTACTTACTGTGTGATATTCATAGACTTGTCCAATCGTGGTAAGAACAAACAACCTGTTTACATTGTTATTGATCCTGATTCTCGAAGAATTACCTGAAACTTTGAATAAAGCCAAAGAATGAATCCCAATGAGAGAGGAATAATCCTCGTGGAGAGAGTAAACAATAACAACACGTTTACCAGAATCCCCTCTCCATAATATGAAAATTAATTCATTCACTTCACTGACTGTTATACTCATTGCCCCATTGGAATGCTGGAGTGGTTTCCATGCATGTTCTAGATCTCCTTTTATATTATACCTTAAAGCTTTTTCATGGCGTGTACAAATGAACAGTTTGTTGTTGTTTACTGTAAGCTCCCTGGGGTGGTCAGTTCTTTCTAATTCTTTTAATGTTATTGTATTGATTTGATTCAGCTCCCAATCAAACACAATCACATCATTACCGGTCAGTAATCCTACATACACCCTCCCATCTTTGGCTGTCATACAAGTGGCTTTACCGGCACATTTTCGTTGATTGACGAGACGGCCATTTTCAGTATCATATGATTCTATTTTATCACAACAAAACGTAACTAATACAGTGTCATCCAGCAGACATACACACCGCCTGGACCATGAGGGGCAGCAACGTTTGGTAAATTCTTTTGAAAGATAAGACTGAGACGTCATTGATAAAGATATATCTTCAGAATCAAGACAATTGCGTAATGTAAACAGGTCGATAAAAGTCTTGGCCGTGGTGTGGTTGTATCCATATACTGCCAGCTTGGAACCATCAGGTGGCACATCCATGTAGAAAGCGTTACAATCATCTTTTTCGGTGAATCTTGGGACTTTAGTACACTGTATACTGGCACTATCGTAAACGTAAATAAAAAAAAAAATAAAAAAGGTACAAGTAATAGTTATATTGTAACGAGGAATTTCAAAACATTTTTCGATTATACAGAATGGATAGAATACCTTAAAATGTGCAATACAAGCTGCAGTTCCATACATTTATCAATAAGTAAAAACACAATTGGAAGCTTAACATTATGATAAATTAGCAAGCTGATATAATGCATATCCATGCATTATCGGATTTTACAGAATTAGTGGACACTATAATTCACAAGTCTGACTAAAAAATAAGCAGCGTTGTAGGCATAACGGCCTAGTGCTTTTAAACAATCGACTGTATTCGTTTGTGACAAATAACCAAGGAATCACAAAAGAGAATAAAAAACTGAGTAATAGCAGCACTTAACGTCCATATAACATTAAGCTCGACAAACCAGCAGATGCGACCACGTATCGACTGCCTGGTGGTATCTAAGTTTGTTTCTTAAGATAGCCCACGTGTAGCCTCCGTGTAATATATTTGAAAGTATCTTTAACTTATGAAAGTTCCAGAAGTTTCACGCATGTGTCTCTTCTTCTAAGAAATATCTACCGGTAAATATAAGTACCTCACAACATCAAAGGCGGCATTGGGTATGGTCAGATGTCAAACCTGTCACCTGATCTGTGCCATGCAGTGTTTTGGTATTCGTTGTGCCCATAGTGTTAAAAAAAAATGAATTACCAATTGCTCCATTGAGGAGAAACCTGAAACAGGCCTAAATGTGTTAGATGTTAAGGCGATTGCAGTGTGCTTATTCCCTTACTCCCTGAAGTGTTAATGTGTAATCAAGTAGAGCATGAACAGGGACAAGGTTTGACATAGATTCGATAATTAAGTGGGAGACTTTTGTAGATGAAACTAGTAACATATGGTCGTTCATGGCTTATTGCACTTTTTTGACAACCTTTAGCTATTTAAGGTAACTAACTGTAGGGAAAAAAAAGAGACATTAACCTGATGTGCAGCTGTTTCAGATCTTCTGAAAAATATGCACAGTTTTACGTTCAGACGGTATATTTTAAAACTGTAACATGTACAACGCGTTTCGTTAAAACTACAGGCCATACACAACGATCGCTACTTTGAAAGGAAATGGGAAATTCCTATTTACAAACGCTTTGTGTAACATGTTCAGTCCTGAAGGAAAAAGTGCGACTTGAATTGAATTACCGTGTCACTATAGGAAGGCGACTGTCCGGACCAATCAGAGTTCTTTACTCTGTTAAAGAGGGTTATGTGGTTTGTGGTTTATGCCAATTAAAGTGAAACTTTGCGTTAACAACATTTCTGCATTTCATAGTCATCATCCATCATCTCGTTGACTGCATGCTCATGGGGAAGGGGGTGGGTGGTGTAGGTGGGGTCTGTGGAGGTGATACTCACGAGTCATTGTTGGAAGCCATTTGAGTTAATGCACTAAGATGAAGTTTGTCTGGATACAGATGTTTTTACCTGGCAAATAAAAAGCGTATTAAAAACACTTCGTGACATAAATTTTACGAAACGAGGAAATTATTACATTGTGCAAAGATGCCGGCAATGGTTTGACCGCCTCTCATAAGAACCATACACATCAAGAATTTAAAAATACATGTCGTTTCGATCATGAACCCTACAGCAATTCAGCTGGCCAGGGTAATTTCTACCTCAGCAGAATAAATTAGGCTATGCCAAGGAGTATGTTAACACTCAACGTGACAAATGTGATGTATTCCCATGTTAACTTCACAAAGTAGTATTTACCTGAAGGAAGAACAGGTGTTTACACCTATTTCAGAAAGAAAATACTTCGTTGCAAAGCATTTTAAACTGTGCACAAATGTACCACAGAATCATGATTTTTATCACTAGTCTGTGATGCTCTTCTAAATTATATATTACACATGTTTGTAAAGACCTGACATCTATAGGGTTCCTACGCAACCGTGTGTTCTATTATTTTATCACAGTTTTATTTCGAACATATACCGGTATTCGAAATTATACTGGTATAACTTCGAATATATACAGGTGTTAAATCGAATTAACACTGTGATTGAAACAATCAAGTTAAAATGTGAAATATATACTGCTATAAATTGGAATACACACTGTTATTAGTTCGAACACATACGGTATTATATCGAGTATAAACAGGAAATAAATCGAGTTAAATCCACTTTTAATCTAGTGTTAACTCTGATTTATAACTGAATTAATCCCGGTATTGAATGGAATTAATTGCAGTGTTAAATCGAATTAATCCCAGTCTTAAATCAAATTAATCTTGGTTCTGGCTCAAATTGATACCGGTATTAAATTAAATCAATACCGGTATTGAATCCAGGTGACACACGGAATATGTTCTGATGTAAATTCGAATATATACTGATAATTTTTTCATCCTGAGTTTATCTCTTTTGTAAACGTACTTATTTCATAGATGGCGTGTAGAGTATAATTCCAATGTGTTAGGTATGAATATCTATGGTTGACTGTACAGTAGAAGAAGATTAATATTTAGATATATACATATTTTCCTTCTATATGCAAAATTTTCCCAGATAACCCCTAAAAAACTTCACATATCAATGGTCGATCATAATCAATACGTATCTAAAAATAACTATGTCTTCAACATGGATGTTGACGGAAGAGGAATGCAAAATAATATAAAAAGACAAACAAAGCAAAGAGGAAGTAGCTTTTACAATTTAATTTTATTTCGTTATTCTTCGTGGAGAACAGCTAAACTTAGGATAAATGTGGTTCTCGACTGCTAGTTCGGGTTTAATTTTGTGAAGATGAGTCAAACATCAGGAACAGTTGAGGAAAGTTCACTACAATCAATAAAGTAGTTACAATAAAGAAAAACAAAGTCGTGTGGATGATAACAGAAGTATATCACAACCAAAGAAAAAGTCAGATTGGGATCAAATAAGTTGTCTGCTGTCTGTTTTTTTTTGTCTAAAGGGAAAGTAGACGAATGAGGACGGCTCCAGAAAAGATTGTTTCAATCTCAACTTTACAAAACTCACAAACGGGTGGCTCAACTTTGTCCATTAACACGGTCCATTAACATGGTAAACAGCAATTTTGTTAGTAGCTAGAATTCTGTAAAGAAACGAAATTGGAAGTTAATAATCTTACCGTCAGAAAGAGTGGTGGGAGGAATTGTAAAATGGTTTTATGTCAGTCCGTATTTCTTTTCATCTATTTATTGAGATCTTTTGAACGATAATTTAACAAGTTTCCATTTAATTCTATATACAAACAGGACGACAATAATAACAACATGTAGCAAAAAGTGAGCAATATGTACAAAAGTAAATGGGACAAGTTGTAAGATGCAAACAAAGAGTGCTTCCATCCACTTAAGAAGATATTGCAACGTAAGCAGCAGAAAATTTCAATGATGGAAAGGTAATGTTATGTTACATTAAAAAGGCTGTAAATACTTGTAAATACTATATTTATTTTACACTCTTAGTAGGAGGTAAAAGTCCATTATCAATCTTTTTTTTTCTCAATGTTTGAAGAAACCGGTTGTAGGAATATTGTGAACGTCTTCTAAGAATAAACCTCGAACACGCACAATATTAGTATCATACAAGATTTTAAAAAAAATATAGAATTGTTAATTTTAATAAGTGAGTTGTCCCAAACAATCTGAGTGCCAAAGTTGTCAGAACGAGTGGAGAGGTTGGTTTTGCTCCACGCCATACAAACTTGCTTTAAGTATTTTTAATATTATTAACTTATTTACATTGGAGGAGAAACTCTTTTTCTTCCAATAAGCAGTATTGAAGTGATCAGTGTAACATTTAATCGAAGAGGTATTCAACGCATTAGCAAATCTTTTAATGTGGATAATACCCGGCCCATCATTCTCTATTGGATTGATCATAGTATACCTATTAACGTTATCCAACTTAACTTGCCAGTTGCCAGATAAAATCGAAAATAGTGGAATGAACCTCTCTGAAAAAATCTTTGGGAGGATCCCCTAAAACTTGAAGAATGTAAGGAAGATGGCTAATAGCAAAATATTTAACGAAGTTCCTACCTATTGGAGTCAAGTCTCTATTGCTCCAGATACTGAGTTGGTTCTTAAGCCTGGTAAGTTTTTGTATATAGTTTAGGTGATCGTTCCCATTATGAGTAAACCTAATGCCCCAAAAGTTAACAGGACCATTACTTTTCTGTAAGATTAATGTCTGATAGGTGAACAGTGATCTGATTTATCAAACTTCTAGGAGGAAAAAAAAGACACATAAAAGATTTGCTGTAATTAACCTTCAGGTGAGAGCCAGCTTGGACTAATTTGAAACATTTAACACTTCCGTTTTAGAGGTCCTAGAACCTTTGTAGAAAACAGTGGTGTCGTCTACATATTGCAAAATTTTAATTTTTGCACCATGCACAGCGATACCCGTGATAAGATTGTCATAAAGAATAAATACAACAATCTTTATCATTCAGATATCTTATATCTGAATGCGAGTATTTGGTGCGTGTGTAAGTGTGACTGCTTGTTTTGATTCATGTTCTGATGTGTTTTTTTTTTTTGAACAGGTAAGTATCATGCCTTTCACGAGAAGTCATAGAAGTACCTTTGTGCTCAACTGTTCAAGCTGAATCTTCATTTGGAGGTTACAGGAACACAGTTCAGGAAGTATGATATGTTTACCTAATTATCATGCATTGTTACAGCAATAGGCCTATAATGGCAATGGCACAATAGAGTAATGTCATTAGTTTATCACCTCTATATTGCGATTACACGTCTTGCAGTGTCACTTTTAGTTAGTACTGAAGTTGTATACTTACGTTAAGAGGACTCTATCGGCACGGTAAACGACAGGTGAGGTTAAACTTAAATTTTCAGCCAGGTATGCTAAATAGGAACAAATCGTAGGTCTGCTGTTGTCGTTGTAATTTCGTTACTTTAAGCTTCGAAAAGTAAATATAACAGATAGGATCCAATATCTACGAAACTGCATGGACAGAGGATTCCACAAAGATGGACACGACGGCAAAACTGAAGGGGTGTTGACGATAAGGGAGAAGCACCGCACTGTCGATGCTGTGATAATGCAGACATGGTGACTCGATCCGGTTGGATGGTGTAATAGGAAAGAGCTGTAGTATGAGACTCATGCCCTGAACAAATACACTGTTCTCAATGTGTTAAAGTCAGGGTAAAGAATACCATTTCACTTCCGCAATATACTTCCCGAACGGATGTCGCATCGCGTGGCTATAATATCGGTTATAGCTTCGATGTCTGAGCATCGTGACTGTATTCCAAAATACCTTAACCTGAGCAAATATCTTGTACATGTTAATAGTTTTAGGAAAAGATCACCCACCTTATGAAAATGATCCTTTGTTCATATAAATTTTGTGTTGTAGTCTGAGGGTGACTTAAAGCATAATCCTGCTTTGTTTGATTATTCAACACTCGTTTTCACTTTCAGGGGAAACTGGTTAAGTTTTAATTCATTATAAATGTTGTTCAAAATAGATGGCGTCACGAGTTCTTTCTGTAGTGGTTGTTTTGAACATTTTAAAAGCTTATATCTGTCTAACACTAGCATCTAGAGATAATAATTGGTTGATCATGCAAATTTCTGACATCAGTAAAGGAACTCACATGATACGTCTTAGGTTATCCTTTAATGTCTTAATATTTCATTTCCAGGACGATTTGTAATTCCATTTGCTCCGCTGGATGTATTTCGAAAGTGAATACGTATTTTTTTTTCAAATATTGACATCCCTCATCCATTTTCAAACATGAAGGCAAGTAATTTAGAGACTGTAAGTAAAGAATCACGGTACTGTCACTGTACCACACACCGCATTATAATTCTCGGCATAGGTAATCAGTTCTGCTAAAAATCTTCCAATGATGAAAAGTCATACCGTAATTAAGAACAGTAATAGATACTAAACAGTCTCGACGAATTTGTCATTCGACTGGTACACTCTACAGTCTACTCAATAGCGCCATCTGGTGGACCTGGAAGGATGGGGGTGGGGGTAAATGAAGAGAGGAAGAAGATGTTTAAAGACTAAAAAGTTCTCAAATTCTCTCGTAAAGAGACCTCAAACTAGTGGGGTCCAGGCGCAAGTCCCAGGGAACCTGTTGAGGACCTGGGGGTAAGACCGGGAACTCTTGGGTTTTAGTATCTCTGCTTACGATTCACTACGTATACACCTAGCTTGTTCCTCTACGATGGCATCTTGACATTCATTGCTACCACTATAGACAAATTATAAACAACCTATGTCAAATTTCTCCATCAAACATAAAGGGTGGCAGGCAAGAAAATGCATAATCGTAAGAATCTAGTGTGAAATTTTCAGTCAAACTTAAAAAAAAATCCAGTGAAAACAATCTGCTGCCATGAATGTATTATTAAATTAAGTTCTTTTATTAAGTTCTATAAAGTATAAAAAAAGGAAAAAAAAGAAAAAAAAACAAGCAAAAAGAACAAGACGGCAATCCACGGAGTTGCATTCTCATCCCTATCGTTGTCCATAATCATTCACTCTTTCACACGTATGTATTATAGTGCATCCAGAGTTTGATCGAACACCCCTAGCTTTACATTATACACAGTACATGAGTACACCTGGCGAGGTGCAGCACACTTGGATTTGTTAGGGATGTGCAACTCTTGTGTGAATACAAGTCCCGTGCGCGTCAAAGCACATATTCACATGCAGATCCCGTGTGTGTCAAGTAATCCTTTCATTGCCTTTGTTTCTCAAATCAGCGCGCCACCACTAGCACTCTGCGCGTTTAGTAGTAGTTCTAAGAAACACGTCACATTGATAGTATGCATAATTCAATTTCTTTCCCAGCCCAAAATGTACTGTGAACCACTCATTTCCTTGGCTAGTGTATACAGAACATGCATCAGTGAAAACATACTGAGTAGACAAAGGCGCAGGAAACGGAAAGGGGGGAGGGGGGCGGGACAAATGCCCCAGTACCATGGATGGGGGCATTCCCCCTAAAAATTCGCTCTAGTCCAACTGTAATTTTCTCTCACTAAGTAGGCCTAGTCCTTCCAAGAAGCTGACATGTCTGATTTATTAAGAGCTTTAAAATGACTGGGCAAATTCCCTCCTGAAAAGTGTAAATTTTGAGAAAAAATCGCGCATAGCTCATTACTGGAGTTTAAACAGTGTTTTTTTATCTGCAAAATCAACAGTTAATTTCCTCGTACTATTTCCTGATAATGATAAACCGCTGTAATTTTTTTTATTACAAATTGATCCATAGTTGACAAAATACTAGTGAAAACCATATAGCTGCATATACGTTCTTTTCTCAGTATGGTGAAGAACGAAAGTGAAAAACTTTTCGTTTTAGTTTGCTATTTTGTATGGTTCTATAAGTTTAAAACTCTCCCGAAACTTTTGTGACTAATAAACTCTGGTACGTAACAGGTGTAGACGTCTCCTCGTCCTCATCTGTAGTCGTTGTCACACAACTGTATATGAGCGAACGCAACTGCGTAGACACCAGGTGTCTAGGGCCCATCCGCCTGTACTAATTCGAAACGTTCATCGGTACAGAAGGTTGACATAGACACACCTGAGTATAGCCCACTTTAATATGTCAACCATTCATAAGCAGAAAAGAAAAAAATCGATCAACCCCCCGAGTTCGTTTTCAAAAGATTCCCTTTCTCAACAAGAGTTCGATATTTTTTTTTTCTGTGTCCTTCAGTACTAAGTGAAAGATATTTATCGATTTAGACGGCCCATTATTTATACAGAAGGCCCTTCCTACCCAGTACCTAGCACGTAGTCTTCATTGTGTAATATCGTATTCCCTGTTTGTGTGTACAGTACTTCTTTTGATCATATTGCTGTCACCGTAGATCTATGTTCATACTACCCATCTCGAAGACCGAAGTCGTGTCTATTCCTTGATATCGCCTGAATCTGATTGTACCTAAATCGCTCTGAGGCAAATCAGAATTTCAAAGACGATCGCTCTTATATGATTCAAACTTATCTGTGGTACTTACCAAATCGTAAAGCCGGTATATACTCTACTGTACGTTAAAGTTTCACGTGTTATCCAGCGTCTAGGATTGTGTTCTTAAACAGGTATACATGTAACAGATTTAATTGTGACTGCTAACGAACCGGCGTCAACCACAAATGTGACTAATTTGATGAAGTGACTGGCAAGCAAAGAGGGAGAGAGAGTGAGAAACCAAAATCGTTTGAACACCGCGATGTCGGATAATATCCGTGGATTTGTTTAGCAAAGGTATTGAGTTTTCAGTTCTTACTTCTACACCACACCTCCAATCATGAGGGCGTCTAAGATTTTCCTGTTGCTTACGATGTTAGTTTCATGGCGTTGTTCCTTGGTCTCATCAAAGGTGCTTTGTGACCTTGATAAGAGCGACTCATCAGAGCCCCAGTTTTACGGCCAAGTCAGCACGTCAATGAGATTCCCCGCCTGGCAGTACCTGAACATGACCATTTACGATTGCGCCCGCTCTTGCCGGAGGGAAACCTCGTGTTTGTCCTACAGCTATTCTTCGGACTCCGAGGAATGTCTCATGTTCCAACACGACAGCGAGACGGCCCCGGAATACCTGACAGAGACAAATGGACATGTGCTTTACGATATGATGAATAGATGGTCTAACCATAGGGTAAGAAAGACCAAAACATAAATATAATATACATACTGTATAACATCATGACATAAATGAAAGTATACATATATTTGCTGGAAAACTGTGCTTAAAAAAAAGTTTAGAAGTAAACTTTGACTGGACTTTTATCAAAAGACATATTGTGTTTTTGTCCTGGTAATGTTCGAACAGCAAAGTTCCCATTTAAGCAAAAGTGAACACCTGCCATTTTATATCGATAAATAGTGCATAGACTCATCTTAGAGACGTTTCGTTTCTACCTTTGGTTAATATATCGTGGTTTATCGAGAAAAAAAACATTGGTAGGTCATAGTCACATGTGCACAAAAAGCCGCTGCGAAATCTGTTTTAATTTTTGAATGCTTTTTCATCAGTTCAAGTGAGGGTAAAAGATATGCTATTAAAGATAAGCTCTCTTCTACTAGATAACAACGTCATCTATCTTGCCACTGGTTACTTTGTGGGATCCACTGCAACACCCTTTAAGGTTCGCTTTCGGAATCATAAATCTGATCTCAATAATTAGGGCAGGTGTGAGTTAGCGATTTATTTTAATTCAGAACCACATTGTCATAGCCATATTCGTTTTATTTCTATTGAAAAAATTAGCAGCTCCTTTAATGTAGATACAATTTTAACTAAAAAGGGAAGCATGGAGAGCTCAGCTACCCATTTGGTATCAATAAAAAAAAGAAAAGAATTTAATTCACATAAGAGAGTTAACTTAGTTCCTGTTATTACTTGCCCGTCCTCTGCTTTCAGCCTTTTAAGATAAGCCTTTAAGTTCTCTTATGCTTGTATTTTTTAGATTTTTGTGTTCTTTACTACTTTGGTATTTTAATTGTTTCTGTGGTTACTTGAGCAGATTTTTGTTTTTTTCCTCTATATTTTGTGCTTTGTGGTTGTGCCCGTGGTTCTGTCTTGGATCCTACATGTTACTATATATATATATATATATATATATATATATATATATATATATATATATATATATATATATATATATATATATATATATATATATATATATATATATATAATAGTTAGTTAGTTAGTTAGTTACTTAGTTAGTGTAGGTAAACTAAGTATAATTGATTTTCCCGATAACAAAACAGTTTTCAAGAGACCAAAACGTTCATGTGTAGGCACGTTGTGGAGGAGGAAAAGAGGAAACCTTGAACCAGTATAGCGCCATCATTTACTTAAAAAGCAAATATGTGTATGTTTGTGCTAGCTGAAGTTCATTAACTTCTTGCCGTTTGCAAACTATTTGTTATGAGTGACATTTTTAATATTTCAAATGGAGGGAGGAAAATATTGTATTCCGGAAGTTTTAATTCGTCACCCCCTTTTTGTCACCATGTTATGAACAAATTAGGGAGACGAACATGCGGTGAACCGGTAGGTCTTTGAGCCGAGGTCGAACTTGTAAACTGAACGGGCGAACTGGTCGTTTATTGGAAAATAGGTTAGGGGCAAAATTGCAAGGTGACGAAACGACCTTAAACCGTAGTGTAAGTGACATAGACAGAGGAATACCGTGAACAACCACCAAACTTTAATTAGACCTGTGCTAATATGCGTTTTAAGTGCTGATGAATGTCTTCGTGCATTGGTTCACCCTTAAGTAGAATATTCCTTATTTGTTCTGGACCCACATCACTAGGACTACACGGGGACTTGCAGGTACAATAATAAATGCCTAAACGGCGGCTCGTGTATCAACGATTGTTCGCCCGATGGATTCTACTGTGTATGTACAGCTGGATACAGGGGTGAATTTTGTGAAAGTGGTGAGTTGATGCGTTGTTCATTTTACTGTTAGATGTGTTCCTTTCAATTATTTATGCATGTCAATTAATCAAACTAATTAGTTACAGTATCAGACTTAATACGGCCACACATATTGCATTTGTATTTGTATAACATTTATTTCAGTCTCTTTGAAAACATTTACAAAATGACAATTGGAATGGGACATATATATACAGAATATGAAAAGTTAAAGAGGCTGAGGAGTGTCTATAGAAAAGCTTGAGGGAGCTTGTAGACATAGACACACCAGGAGAAAGCAATAACACCAACACTATGAGTGAAAATAACATCTAAACACGGAAGAAAGAATTGAAGACAAAATAGATGAATCACTGGTAACTGGAAATAGTATAACCTTTAAGGGCTTTCTTGAATGAATTGAATGAGCTTTGCTTAGTAATGTAAAGAGTTAGGGAGTTTCAGCAGTTGGCGCCTCGATATCTTACACTTCGTTGAGATAATTTCATTCTAAAAAATGGGATAGAGATAGTATTAAAACTTCGACTAGGATAATGGTGTGTAGCAGAACGTAGAGCCCCCCCCCCCCCAAAAAAAAAGTCGGAAAATTGGCAGGACATTATCATTCATACAGTTGTATGGAAAAATACAGGTGTGATACCTATTCATGTCATAGATATTTAACATATTCAAATTCGCAAATAGTCGGTTTGTATGACTGAGATAATGTTTCTTCAAAATAAAGCGAGTACATCTTTTCTGGAGAATAAAAAGTGGCCAAATGCTTGAAGCATAGGTACTTCCCCATACAACATTACACTCTACAGTGAGGTAAAGTCCCAATGTTTTTGACCACCCAGTAATTCTTTTTTGCAAATTCCTCCAGTAGATTGCACAAACAGATTTCAATCACAGCTGTACGTGCTGGTATCAGGGAGGTGTTATTAGAATAACACCTCCCTGCTGGTATTAAGCAGGCTATGGTATCAGAACTTTCATGAAAGTGTATGCAATTAGATAAGAACCAAGAACACTCACTAACACACACTCAAGCACAATGGATTGCATTCTTACACTCAAATGTACCCACGTCAACACCACACAACTCAAACGAAAAGACAAAATGAAAGATTTCTATATAAATTTGCAAAAATTGAAAATAATGCAAAATGGAGGATTTAAAATCTTCATTGTTTCTCTGACGTGATACGTCGGTTGTTTTGCCCACTTTCTCATCCTGGTTGCATTGCTTCAAACAGTACTCATATCACAACACTTCTTGGTGCGTGTTGTTATTCTTTATACAACTTAAGAAACTATGCAGTTATTTAAACCACATGACCACAACTACTATTATGGCAGTAATAATAGTACTTATATCCTTACTAATATTATAAGTAATTTAATAATAACTTAGTAATACCAGAAGTAATAATAATAACAATCTTGGTAATAATCATGATAGTAATAATTATATTAATAACAACAACAATAGTAATTGAAATAATGAGAATGATAATATTGTTATAATTAATATTGAATTATAGCATTTGAAAAAAAATGCAGACTTCATAGTGTTTTTTATGTCAGCAGGATCTTGTTTTTTATGTCACCAGGATACGAACACGACATTCTATTGGTGGATTCATTGCTGGTGCCTTCGTCACGAGGTGCTACCACTTTTACGTTTAATAACGACCTCTATCTCGTCGTGGGAGGATTGTAAGTATACACAACATGCACATACACAAATGTTAATGAGGGCGCTTTTCGTGCAACAGAAATATGGTTTGTCGCTCACTTCATATCTTCATATGCCTGGAACTCTGGCATATTGATATATGTTGGACAGAACGGCTTCTATATGTCTATCAACCGACAGCAAATAATATGTGAAAAGTGTTTTACAGTTTAAAAATATTGATACTACCAAAACTCGTCTGTTCTATCCTAAATATCTTTTATTACAAATCTAGACGAATAAGTAGTAGCAAAAAAGCGTGGCATTCACTTTTACCTGCATGAATGCATTCGTATATCAAATTGACTTCAAGTTAACCTTTGCAATGAATAAACGAACACAATTGGTTGTGAACCGCATGCATGTCAGACCCCCCCCAAGAAAATAATATAAAAATAATTTTAATCCTAATTAACATGACTGATTATCTTGAGAGTAAAAATTGAATTTGATAATGACCGTTCAAGGACATTTACGTCGTCGGTGATCAGGCAATATTAACCTTATAACGTCAATTTTGTTGAAACCACTCTCTTCATAGTCAATTGAAGAGAAAATTCAATCAATCAATCGGTTACTCTCTAAATCCCAATCAGATTAAGTATGGCTTCAAAATTAAGAGTGACTATTCACTAATGGAGTGAGGATCTTTCTTTCTGAGAGTTATTATTACTCTTTTAGAGTGAATATTCGCTCGTAATTGTGGAGCCATATTTGATGCCCTTGGAATTCCGAGCAAACTATACGATACTGTATGAAAATTAATACACATTTTGCTCATTTTACTGCGACTGAGTTTATTTTGAAGTTGGGACTTGAGGATTTTGATTCCATTGTGTTAGGGGATGTACGGTAGTGGTCATGTTAAGCATAAATGAAAATGAACTCATCCCGTCTAAATTCCCATCATGTCGCAACTTATACAGATTTTAGAAAAATAAAAAGAGGGAAATAAATGACTTTACGTAAGGAACGCTTGGTTCGTAGCGACCAAGGTGGTTTAATCTCTTTAGAAAATGGATCTTCATGTGAAACGCATTATGAATATGGTTACAATATTTTATGTATTCTTTTCTAAGTTTATTTTGCTTATAAGTAAGGTTCTCTACCCTGTTTAAATTGCTTGATATTCGACTATGAAAGTGTTATTGTTTTTAGTTATGTTCCTTTAACGATACACGCACAAAAGGTCTTATACTATAAAAAGTCACGAAGAGACACTACATAAAAATTAAAAGTGAATATGTTTTTCATTTTAATTTACTCTCCCTACATTGTTTTTCTTTAAATATAATTCTCATGCATATTCAACAGCTACGATTCTAATCCATCTGACGTAGAAGCCCCGACTTCAATATTCAGGTATGACGAGATGAAAGGAAAGTTTGATTTACTCCAGGAACTGACGACTACTGAGGTAACACTAAAGCTAGCCAACTTTGTTCTGACGGGGAAGCAGTACCTCTTCATATCGACTTATAAAGTCTTTGGTGGATCTACGACCACAAGTTCGAACCTGTTTGTTTATCAGAATGAAACAGGTTTGTAAACGTCATTTTAAGTCTCCATTACAATCAACCATTTTTCCCCTAAAAGTTAAGCTAAACTTACTTCCCATTGTTCTAAACCACTAGGGGGATTTTCAAATTTTAGCTGAATTAGCTCAGTGGGCAAAAATTAGGAATATCTTAATTACTCTGACTTTCCTCATCTCGAAATTTCTATCAAATCTGGTAAATTTGGTTAAGTTTCATGACTCAGTAAATGATATCACCGTGTGCGGAGGGTCATGTGATGTGAACTAGGATTGTGTTGGTACATTTTATTCCTCTGGAGATAAACATGATATGAAGATTCAAGCCCACAAAGAATTTTGAAAGTTAAAATATAACCTGCTCCTATCAAACAACTGGACAGGACTAAGCTGCTGTTTTGTGTCTACTGTTGATAATTTTACCTCTATCTCTATCATTCGTGTTATCTATGTATGTATGTATATTTGTGTCTTTTCTATTTATCCACATATTGTCTATTTTAGATTCCTTTGAGGTTCACCAAACTTTCCCCACGTATGGCTGTTGGGGCGCATACACAATGAGAACAACCGCTGGTGACTTTTTATGTTCCTTTCTAATCATTATGGTGATAACTATGACGAAGTCTCTGAGGTAAATATTTGTAACAGTGATAATTTGTGCTTCCTCCACAAGGGGTATTAAAAGATTGTTGATAATCGATAACTCTCTGGAAATGCTACTTGTTTGCCGTATCCTCTTTGCACGTAACCGTGTACAGAGGAAAATAACATTGCCCAACCAAAGCGGTTATGTGCGACACACCCTTCCGATGTGTGATTGCTACTTTTAAAGTGTCCATAAACTATTGACGTTTGCAGAGACTTATCAAGCAGTGACTGACGTCACATGAAATATTTATAAGGACAACCATTCACCATTAATTAGGGTATCTACATATATGCTAATCCATTAGGTTATACATAGAAATCATATAGTGTAACTGCCCACTAAAATTAGAAATGTATACATTGCAGAGTTGTAAGTTACCATTGTTGATAGGTTGCAGAGTAAATCTGACAAGAAAATTCTTTGAAATTGTTTTTATATCTCTTACCTTTTTTGAGATGTGGCTTTTCGAAGTTTGATGAAAATGAAAGCTGATAATGTGGAGTTTTGCACCTGCATGGTTAATATTTCTTTTATTAGGCTTATATACATTGCCTCATAAATACTTCCCACCCGGATTGCACGTGATGTGTGATATTAATATGTTTCCAAAATAAAATCCTGGGGCCACGTACAAGTTTTAATCTTCCTCATATTAAAGGTTAAGCAAACCTAGGATAGGAGCTGACATATCATGTGAGTAACTCCCTTCATGTCACAGATATGGATATATGTTTATTCACGAATGCATTTGTAAAACAGAAATTTGTTTGTAAAATGGTCAATGTTTGATAAGTGTGATAAAAATTGCGTCTGTTTTAAACATTTTCAATAATTCGGTCAGTCCCTCATTTTTTTTTTCATGTCACATGTTCTTTAATCCTAAATCTTTTCTTCTGACATATGCAATCAACAGATTTACAAGTGGTTCCCCCGTTTTGAGAAGTTTTACAAAGTTCAAGGCATCTCGACGTACGGGTCTGCTTCATCTTACATGTTTGAAATTAGCGGATCGGTCTATCTTGCTTTACCATTCTACCGTAGCGTTAGTGCAAGTTTCAGCGTCAGCAGCCAGGTGTGGAAACAGTCAGCGACGTACGGTCAGTAACTCTAAATTTTTCTACCTTTATTTGCCTGTGACAAATTTTCCAAAAGTGGGACGAGCTATACGAAACAACTCCAGCAGAGCCTGTCACGACCCACAATAGTTTCAGCTTTCGTATACTTGGTGGATTTCGTACATAGCTTTCGAATATTGGTGGATCCAAACAATGAATAAAACAGGACTAATAAATAACACTACTTATATACATTGGATATTGGTCAACTTATATAGTGGGCATGAACCAGTTGCCTGCCATTTGGACAGAGGTAAAAGTTGTACGGATGCTGACACTGTCAAGTAGAAAGAAGCGTCTGTAATTAATCCAGTTTCTTGTAAGTGGTATTATTTTTGGAGTGGAACATTGTCCGAGGAACATCATCTTGTAAAATCGCGTCCGTGAATGTTACTCACTCAATTTGATGAATGCCCACAGTCACAACTCTCTGTACCCTGTATACAAGTTTGGAAGACACTGTGTTAGCTGTGTGCGTGTAAACATGGTCTGAACACCGTGGAAGTTGCTATTATGCTATTTATTATTTATTATTGTATAAGTATAATTGCTGGGGACAGTTTGCGCACCTCATTTGATTATCTATAACGGCTGCTTCTTTCGTCGCTTGTTGGTAGTGAAATCTTTTATAAGAACTCAAACAACGAAAGACTGTCATTCAGGTATTGGACTCCAGGGTCACCTGAGAGCTCATCCACCATTCATCCACACTCCAGATTACGCCTACTCCCAAGGACCAGGTGAAGCCAGCAAGTACTGCAATATATAGATACTACAATGTGTAGAACCTGTGGCAATCCGAGTGGACGTATATCCCCGCCAGAGATCCCATCACTGAAGAGGCAAAATTCCGATGACCAGGAAACGTCTTCGACATTTTCATGATGAAACATGGCATTTCACTACCAACAAGCAATACTGACTTATTTCAGATGCGCGGTTTGAGATCTTATAAGAGCGTAGTTCGTGTAGGAGCGTATTAATGTTTTGAATGTAATTAATGTATTAATTAACGTACTTGAAAGTAACACAAACTTGTGTACATGGTCAATCGAGCGTTGTTAAAAAACTACGTTTACTAAAGTGACCGGTAGAAACTTAGGTGCGTTAATTAAATTCATTACTCTGTGATCCGGTACGAAGTTACGAAGAACAATGGGTAGTTTTTGTCAACCTTACAAACACTGGCAGCTTATATTGCCATGAGTTGCACAGAATGACTAACCTGCCAGTTCTTCAAGAATTGTTTCTGATTAATGTCCCCTTTTAATTGCTCAACTAACACAGTGGTCAGTAGGACAAAACCTGGGATATTTGGTGAATGGATGTCCGATTGTGAAGGTGGTACTGTCTGAAAACTTATTTTACATCTGATATATTTTGGGGTCGTTTTGGTTAAAGGTCTAAGGTTTTCCTTAATAAACAGCAAGTTGTTGAGGAATCTAAGTGTATGAACTACGCCCCTCAGAAAGTTGGATATTTCTTAAAGACAAAGATTCTGAAAGACAAAGAATCAAATTAATTTATCTTTGCTTGTTTCTTCGAGTAACGGAGGCACCAACAATTTGGCATTCATATTAGACTGATTGCCTGTACGCAAATGCTATTATCACGCTGAATGGTGTCAGACATTTGCAAATTGGTACTTTTCATGACAGGCGTGCTACCAGGGCCATAGCGATGGTTACATCTTTAAGGGGGAGGGGGGGGGGGAGGGGTTGTGAAGGTAAAGAATTCCGACTGGTTGGATGTTTTCTTGAACTATGTCGCGACCCACTCTAAAGATTTCAGACCGTCACTATAGGAATGCGTTTTCTCGATAAGGGTGAAGAATTCAAATTGGCAGTCTTCACAAAAAGGACATTAACAGGCGATTCAAACAAATTATCGGCAACATAGTAAGCTTAGAAAAGGGGAGGGGGAGGATGAGTGACCTTACGATCGTCTTAGTGGATCGCCACCATTGGTTGGCGAGGAGTTTAAAAGAAAACTTTGGCTTTTCAAAACCTCCATATCGCAGAAAACGGCACTTTCGGGGTGTACTTAAACTGCATGTACCCAGCTTTGAAATATGGATACCATGTCTGCAATTAATCAATTTGTGCTAAAAGAAAAGTCAGTTTATTTTAGAAGGTAATACAAATCAGTTTTTTTTTTTTGAGGTGATACAAGAATCTTAATGAGCTACGTGTCCGCTTTTATTTTTAATAATACGCTACGCATTCTCTGTTGTTTTTTTTTTTTGAGTTCTTGACAAAGATTTTTTGATGAACACATTGACGCACCGGGACCTAGAAAGTTGTGTTAGGCAGAGACTGCTTGATCCAATTATATTTTTCACTAACTGTCTGAATTACTATCTAAGCGGGACGCCACCGTTGATTGGCCCGAAGCCCACAAGAAAATTTTGGCTCTTCAAAACCTCCAGATGGCGGGAAACGGCACTTTCGGGTGTGTTTGAACTGCATGCAGGAACACCTCCCTGCTGCATGTACCCAGCCTTGAAATATGGATATCATGTCTGCAATTAATCAATTTGTGCGAAAAGAAAAATCAATTGAATAAGAATGGTATTACAAATCAGTGTTTTGGAGGTGACACAACAATCTTAATAAGCTATGCATCCTCTTTCATGTTCTCCTTTTTTTTTTAAGTCTTTGAAAACATTTTATGATAAACACTAAACGCACCGGTGCCTAGAAATTTGGGTGAGGCAGAGATTGTTTGAACTAACTATGTTTGTTACTAATTAGCGGATTACTATCAAAGCGGAGCACCACCATTGGTTGGCGGGGATCGTACAAGAAAATTTTGAAAACTGCCAGACGGCAGGAAAGTGCACTTGAGCAGCATGTAACCAGCCTTAAAATGGGATCTTTTGTCAACAATTAAAAATAAGAACATTTTATAGAAAAATGGTTATCCATTTGGATTTAACTAATGAAGAATATTTATGCTATTCATTTCCACGAGGCAATTCAACAACTTATACTTTCTAACGATATCAGTTCTTCTCTTTCTTTGAGAAGTTTTCAAGTAACCAAGTAATCTAAGACAATTTCTGGTGCAATATTCTGCATTTATTGCGATCAATTTGTCCCGAGAAATTTAGAATAAATTTCAACAATGTTTACTCTCTGGAGATTAGTTTCTTATTACTTTGCAACAACCGTCGACGATTGTATAATAAAGTATAGAGCCAGTTCTTGTACCGATATACTTTGTAATGATAGCCAGATTGATGAGTAAAAGTGTTATGCACTTGAAAATTTAAAATTTCTCAATTATCAGGTAACTGTAGACACAATTTGGTGCAATAGTAAGCTCTTTCTGTGTCAAAAAATGAGATAGAATGAGATATGAAAAATTCCAACTGGTATTGCAGATTTTTCAACTATCATCGCTTCAAGGGATTTTAATATGTAGAAATCTCAACTGGTATTTAAAATGTATTAGAAATTTCTCAATCATCAGGTAACCTTAGACACAATCTGGTGCAAACGTAAGCATCTTTCTGTTCAAAAAATGAGCTAGAATGAGATATGAAAATTTCACCTGGCATTTCAGATTTGCCGACTATTATGGCATCTACACTTTAATATGAAAAATTCCATCTGGTATTTCAGATTTATCTAGGAATTTCTCAATTACCACGTAACTTTAGACCTAATTTGGTGTAATATTTGGCATCTTTTCATGCCATAAGATGAGCTACTAGTAGACTAACATATGGAAACTTCCAACTGGTATTTCAGATTTTCCGATATCGTGACGGTCTGAGAGATTTTGTGGGGTGAAACACCCCACATTCCGAGGTCGAGAGGGCCCTTCGTGTACATGGTTTGCATCAATGGAACAATAAGTATTTCGTGACCCATATCATGAAATTCCCATGTGCACGTGAGACAAAGGCTTTTACCTTTGTTACAAAGTCATGATTATTATTTGTTCCTTTGTATTACCTAAACTATAAAAAAAATCTGTAGATTTGCAGAACAAGAAACTTAAGGAGGAGAAATAAAGAAATAAATAAAGAAAACGGAAAAGCGCTGTCAAGTGTTTCCACAAATTGACAGCGCTTTTCCCATTTGTATTTCTTTCTTTTTTTTTTTTTTGTTCTGTAGCTTTACAATATTCTGAAGACATTTTTGTACAGTATACTAACCTCCTCCAAAGATAGGTATGATTTCTAGTGACTCGTAGTTTATTCGCCTTACCGGGCTATTTTATATGGCGTTGAGGGCAGATTATGTCATTCCAATTCATGTCTTTTTAATTTTACATTTGAAGACAGTAAATACATACAAAAAGTTATAACTGGATCTGATAAATGATTCCGTCATTTGTCACTCAGATATTGCGGTTTATTGATGACTTTTCCTTGCTCATTTTTAGTCTCTAGTCATCTGACTCTCTTCGTTTTTCTTGTTCCCCACTAACCTCATCTTCGCGTGATTCTCCTTGGTATCTCTTATTCTTTTCTCATATTTTTTTTTCAGTCTCTCTATCACACACATTTCAGTTGTTGCTGCAGGGAAGTACAATTTAGACGTCCCTCAATTTGCGATTGAGACCTCCCTCAGTTACACCACCCTGGCTGTTTTAAGACCTGCAGGGAGAGCAAATTTACACCCCGCCATCATAATCCGCTATGCCTTCACGAAAGGTCCTTTATTCTGCTTTCAGACAGTTACATGGGTTGCTATGAGGACCAAACAACGCGTGCTATGTCAGGTTCTGATTACGGGGACTCAACAGGGATGACCATAGAGACTTGTATCAACTACTGCAGGGAATTGGATTATCCTTTTGCTGGACTCCAAGCCGGCTCACACTGCTTTTGTGGGGATGACAACTATGCTGTCTACAACGTGAAATCCGACGGGGAATGCGGCAGCCATTGTACGGGAAACAGTGGGCAATACTGCGGGGGCTCGTGGAGAAACTCCGTATATTCAGTCTGTAAGTTGAGAAGTTGAACCTTCGATCTAAAAAGCTTACAGAATACGATTCGTGATTGTTAACAGTCATTCGTTGAGAAGTTTCACATAGCAAAGTTGACAACGAACCCATCGGTGCGGGTAAAATATATTAATAACGTATTTTATAACTCACTTCCCCGCTTTGAGTATATGATATTATCACTTCGCTGTTGATCCTTTAACTTTGCTCTGTCATTTTCCTTCCGATTAAAAATTAAAAAAAAAAGCAAACATTAACTCTTTGGAATCAACGAATTAACGTTGGAATCAACTTTCGGTGTGCTTTCAGTCAGAGCAGATATGCAGACATGTTTTGAACCAGGCCAAAGTTTTGTTGCCCGCATCTTGCAGAAGTGCAGTTTATTCCTTTCAGCAAAAGTTACGTGAAAATAAAATACATCACGTAGGCATAAGCGAGTTTATATGAACTAATAGAAACATCATCGTAAAACAAAAAGAATGTGAAAAAGATGCTGTGTGAAAATCTGGGAGGAAGTGAGACAAGAAAAAAAAAACAGTTGATGTATAATTTTTCTGGTCCGGTCCCAATAAGGAAGAAATAGAAGATAAGTATAGACTGACAAACAAAATAATTGGAAAAGAAAAAAAATGGAAGTAAAAATGCAATGGAACCAGTGAAATGTTAATATAGCTTTTCTTGTCCAGTCCCACTTAGGATGAAAATGGCATTACATTATTATTATGTAATTAGATAAAAGTAAAATGATAATGAAAGTAATTTCTCAATTGATCAACAAGTGGAAGGAAAAGACAATAATAAAGCAAATGATTGTTAGTAGTATTTTTATTATTATTGTTAAACTAGTGAATTATTGTCTATGATTAGGTGAGATCATTGCACCCGGTTTTCTTTTCTTTTAAGTATGAATCCTTCACAATGCATCTTTAGAGGTAAAGGCAGACGGAACGAGACATTACTTTTACATGAAAGTGCATGGGAAAGAATAATTGAGTACTTCCTTTCACTTCAGCACCGTCATGGAGTTTGCACCAAACTCTTCCCGACACCGACCTGGCTGGAACCACCGGAGCTATCCACTTCAACCACTCTGGTGTCGATTACCTGGTGATGGTTCACCACCACGATTCCATCACCTGCACCCAGGATACGATCATTTACGCCTTCAATTCCGATACAGAAGAGTTTGAGGTTCATCAAAAGCTGTCAATATCCTATTGTGCAATCGATGCTCTTGTGTTCAAGGTAAACAGGAGGATATCTGTCATGCAAATGCGTCATGCAAAGTACCTCACTAGTTTCAAATACACCATTTGTTTTTACTGTACCATTTTCTGCTGATATTCCATCAGACATTGATGCACCCAACAATTGCAAGTGATGAATGACCAACAACAATGATAAATCAGGAGAAACAGTTATTATAACCATTTGGGATTGAAACCTCAATCATTTACTTTGTGTCCATCTAACAAAACACACGTAGATATGTATATTTGTATGTAATGCCACAGCCATTCCAGACGGTAGATCATCAGATATCTGTCAATCTTGAAACCTTTTAAAAAAATAAAAACTATCCCTTTTGTGAAATAGTCTCCTTGAAACAAGGTGGGGCGTTTTTCACCTGCGGCAACTACATTTTGGTTTTATTCTTTACAGAGAGATGGAAGAGTATTTATGGTGACCAGTAACCTACGGCAAAATCCCAGCATATCATCCACTGAGGAGTACCAAGTTCTCAACACTGTCTACGTCATGGAAGGTTCCAAGTTTGTGGCCTACAAGACCGTGGAGGGCAGAGACAATTGGGACTGGCAGATTTATGAGAGGGATAATGATCTGTACTTGGTACAATCTTCTAAGCGTAACGCTGAAGGGACTTACTCCAACACTACAGTCAATATCTACAAGTGGATCTGACAATCTTAAAATACTCGTATTGACCATGCTGGCTCACAATTACCACATGATTTGAGTCATTGTGGAAAGTGTGATTTAATATATTTAATCACTTTTCGTTTACCATCTAATTTTGGTCGTAAAATTGAATTTAAAAGGGAATAGTTCACTGCGAATGGTTGTGAAAAGGTATAAAACAAAACGCAGGTCGGTGGGCACTGTCAGGTTGTCAGAAGCCCATGAAACATTTGGCTCTTTGCATATACACTTGCAAAACAGGTTTTTTTTTTTTGTCGTTAAATCACATGTTCAGGTATTCTGCGAAGAATTACGTTGCTCTGTCCAAATATGGCTAAAAATGCTTTACTTATGACAAAATACATAGATATTTGTCTTTGTAAATGACAAAAATATGACCAAAGACTAGACTGAACCGTGATGCTGCTGAATCAAATTTGTTGACGTAAAGAAGATTGAATTGCCTGGAGTATATTGAAAAGTTGTAAAACACAAAATGTAATCAAACCTTTTCGCTTTTTACATTCCAGTTGATTCAAAATTTTGCCACAAGTGACAATATCTTAAATTTTACATCTGTTGGTCTTTAGATTAGCCATTTAATATTAGATTAGTGAGTTTTAGATGAATTGTAATTGAACGATGCTCCTTTTTGCACGATGCCATCATAATCGTAAAGTATGATTTGTATTCAATTATTTCTTTGAAGTAAATTGTACAAATATAGAGCAGAATTTGGTTTTATCTCATTCGAGGATTTAGGATTCGTTAATGTGTATTCAGTGATGGTAATTACTCTTACTGGAAAGTCCACAACTGTCGTCTGTTAGTATATATTTTTCTCTTCAATTTATGGTACCTACAGATACCTTCACAATCCTTTACAAATTATTGTAAAAACCACATAATGAATCATTTTATGAATCATTTGTAGATTAAAAGTTATTCCTCGTTCATGCAGATGATTTTTTTTGGGGGGGGGGGTATGAGAATATACGTATTATACGTTATATTGCCATCAATAATCAAATTTTTATTATTTTACAACACTAATAAAATTGATAAAGCAGATTCTTTAAAAGTATATGCATTTGCCATTGGCGATTTACTGGAAGTTACAGCCGTTCCTTCAAAGAAAACGGCCGTATTGTACATCGATCGAAACACCAATTGTACGCTATTATTTTCTCCAGGAAGCCAACAGGCTACTTTACAATATTTGAAATATTTCCCGCAAAAACATTTTAAGAACTACCTCTATTGGCCTACAGCAAGTCCAAACTGATTATAAATCTTTAAGGTGAAGACTGAAGACGCTTAGTTGACACATATTAACTGTGTTCTAGTGTGAACGTCACTGTGAACATAATTTTTGTCGGCATATCGTCTCAAACTGAACGTACCAACTAAAATAGCTTCAGGATTCAGTCAAGATTCTAAATTGAACAAGTTCTAAAAGGTCGCCTTCCAGATTCAAGGGAAATTGACACAAAGATGTGTCTTCTATTTTGAGTGCCTTGTTTGAGTTTCTAAAAGGGAAATAAGGCGTTTGTTTTACAGAAAACATCCATATTATTAAAACCATTCAAAATAAGGAAGAATGGAAGCCTTCTTTTCAAGAAATAAGTTCCTCACAGATAGAAAGTCAGTTATTTGTTGCTCAACACTAATTTGTTCACCCAAACTTTTCAAAATTCAAATGATGCATCTTCCGTTACTCATCACATGCAGAACGTTTTGAGGAGATGAAGCTTTGGTAGATGTTTATTGATGAGACTGGATGGTTTAGCAATGACTAAAGCTATTTCTTTTGTATGTCATGTTGGTGTATTCTAAACGCCCTATTTCCCTTTAACTGTCTTACTACAGCCCGTAGATCACATCAATGAGGAAACTGTCAATTAAAGGTTTGGATTAGTTGATGGAGAGTTAGCCGTTGTCATGGGAGCTGATGCGTTAAATCTCCTCTTCGTTTGATATTCCCATTTTTTTAAATATAGGTTACCTTTTCGGACTCGATGCAGGTTGTATACTTCAGTTTTTTTCTCATTACACAGAGATTAGACTAATTAGTTAGTTAACTCTTTTCACGACATGTACTAAAAAGTGTGTCTGCAAACATCGCTGCACTTACCGTTGATCATAGTAAAGGAACAGTACCAGCAGTTACATGTGATAAGCGTATGTCAAACATGCCAAGGTGACATGATTTTATATGTCAGTCTGAACATTTTTGACACGGCCTGTTAACTATGGAAGCGTCAAGGTCTACCTTGGTTTGTGAGCACCGTATACCAAAACGTTTGATAAACGTCATGAACTGTTTCTCTTCCAGAACCGTTTCCTGCCTCCGTCAAATTGGGAGGGCGCTACAATGTTCCCATGTGTCGGAACGGCATTTTCAAGGATTTCATAGGTATTGTTTTTAACCGGGTATATTTATAGTATACGCCTAGTAGTGATTTTGGGGTTTGGATATGATTTTTGACATTTTTTTTTCAAATGAAATTTGAATCAAAATTACAAGAATTTCTTTTGTCAAGGAAAAGTGTACATACAATACGGGAAACATTCCTGCCTCAAGGGGAAATAAGGGGTTTGTTTAACAGAAAAGGATCATATTTTTAAAACCGATATTTGTTAGACTATTCAAAATAAGGAAGAACTACGGCCTTCTGTACAAGAAATAAATTTCTCACAGACAGAAATTTAGGCCTGTTTGCTTCTCAAGAAGAAGTGGTTCACTTATATTTACTTCATCAAAATTCAAATAATGCATCTTCCGTAACTCATCTTATGCATCATGTTTAGAGGAGAGAAATCTGAGACTTGAGATGTTTATTGATGAGTTTGTGTACTTTAGCAATGGTTATGGCCATTTTCTTTGCATGGCACGTTTATGCATTGCAAACTCCCATGTCACTTTGAAGTAAGGATAAAAACGTCCGTACTTCTCTGCACATGGTATATCTCTCACAGTTTTGTTTATACTAAACACATTAAGATCTTACATACATTTACAATGATTACGTATTATAGCGTACAACAGCACAACTGAACTTGCTTGCCGGATTTGTATAAGCAGCGCTGTAGAAGACAGATTGTGCTCGTTCCGGAGTTTATGTAACGGTACGATTTAAAAAAAAAAGGTAATCGGTAATATGATATATTATGGCGTGTTTAATTACAATCGCGCACGGGGTAGTACCTGCACACCATGCATGCTGCCTTTGCCAGGCTCGATAATTGATTATACAATCGAAATTGCAAAGTATGCAATGGATGGGGATGATAATCATTATGGAAATGTCAACACCCTCGCCCTATCTCGAATTGTTTGTCTCATAAGCACACTGTTCACATGCGCCATGGCGTGAGTGGTGTTATCAACAGCACACAACGTTCAACACCCTCTATGCACACACTGTCTTTCTTACAGTGTGTCGTGAACCCTACGCTGGAAAAACTTTGGAATTCGGTCTAAAAGATATTTCAATACCTTCTGCCCACAACAGTCCTTAGTCTCTGCCAACATTGGCAAGTCCTGCTTATGGCAAAAGCCCGCGGCAAGGAATCAATGTTTTTACACGCTGATCTATTAGGCACAATATGACGTCACAATTTTAGACAATGCAAAAGCGTTTGAAAAGGGTGAGAAAAACGCAGGAAATGTGAATAATCATGAGCGTAAGGGATTGACTCTGACTGGGCCTGGATTCTGACTTGTTTCGGACTCGAACTTCTCAGGACTTAGAATCGGCTTGGACTAGTGGACTAGTCGACCCCAACCATGTATTTCACACTGTCTTCAACCAAAACTAAGTGAACATACATCGTTACAAAGAAAATTAGCTAACATTCTTAACGCACACAACGAAACCATCCATGAACGCAAGAAAAGACCCCAACATACTAGCCTGTGATAACTATAAATTGGACAAAAGGCACAGAGTGACACAAAGCTTAGGAAATATATTTGACGGAAGGGCCATATTGAGAGGGAGTTGTATGATGCCCGTGAAATAACAGTCGAAATTTCTGATATCTCAGTTTAACATATGCTATGGTTTCTAAAAAGAAGATATAAAATAAAATTAAGAAAAATTTTATTTGAGAAATTGAGGCAGGGAAGGGCTCCTACCCATAGATCTCCACCAAAATAAAAAAAAAAAAGATGTTACTGAAGGTAGATAAATGTCGGTTTCACTTTTTGGAAACTATGTTTTCTAGGGGAAAAATAAAACCTCGCATTGAGGATAGGAAATATTGCAGAGGATTGTGTCATAATATTACCTAACAGTTAAGAACTTGTCGCCCTCTCTCTTGAGACACTCCCCCCCCCCCTCGTCTCACCTCATACTTTTTCCACACCCCATCTCTCCGGCCCATCAAAACACCCATGCGTCCCTCCTATGAAATAACACAATCATTATTTACTGTCCATCCTATTTGGAATTTTATGAACTCTGAATTTTATGAACTGTGAACCAGTTATTTGTACTGCCTTGAAGTTGCGCATCGGGGGTCCTAATCATTTGGGAATAGATGTCCAGACAAACAGACTATTGGACATTCATCCCCCCCCCCACCCAAGAAAAAACAAAATAAAGCAAACCATGACTCGAACTACTCGCTCTATAGGTCGACCTCGTGAAAAAACGACATCGATTAAAGCACATACTGAAATGTATAGAATAACTTTCAACTATGCCTTTGAGGAAATAATCACTGCAAGATGAAGTCCTGTCTTGAACACGTGATCGAATTGACTGGTACACGTGTATACATTCCAACTACCTTGTAGTTGACTCAGTCACATAGCTGGCTTTGCCTAGCCATTGAAGAACGCTGGTGATTAGGAACTTGCATTTCTTCACACACAACAAGTTGAGGAGTTGAGGACCTTTGGGCAAAACAGACCGTAATGTCTTTATGGCATGGAGTAATTAACCGTGGTGGCTTCTTTTTGTATACATTTCACACATAGGGCGGTATACTCGATTAATACCACGGTATTTCCAGCGTTTGATGTGTATCAATTTATTGTTATTGTCACTTTGGTACCCTTACTTTTTCGTGAGATACAGGGCTACAAAACTGTTTGCCTTTGAACCAAAGTTTCTTAATTGCTAAGTTAATGGAACGGGGAAATCACTACCCCAGTGTTAGTTGAGGAACACTTGAAGCAACAGCCCTCTTTGAAAAAGAAGATTGTACATCGTTGAGTTACGTTGTGCTAAAATGGAGTTTGAAGCTTTACTGAAGAAGGTAGGCCACTTTGGACGATATCAACACCTGGCCCTCATACTGATCGGTCTTCTGATACTTATAAACACGACGCATCTCTACATTCAAGTGTTTACTGCAGGGCAGAGTGACCACTGGTGTCAGTCCTGGACGAACGAGGACTGTCCGAAAGATCCCGCGAAGAATGGAGTCAGCTGCGACGAACTCAAGAAAATCCATTCCGTTCCAAAGGGAGAGGACAATTCGACCTACGAGCAATGCTCGAAGTACAACGTCAGCGGTATCGACCTTCAGACAGCAATTGAAATCAGAGATGATGTCAAGGAACTTGAGGTGATCCCTTGTGATCAAGGATGGGATTACGACAGGAGTTCATTTCCGAGTACGATTATTCAGGATGTAAGTGCGTAACTGCAATTATCCAAATCCTTTAAGGTGTGAGGGGCATGTCACTGAGATTACAACTTTTTCATTTTATGTAGGTCCACAATCCCAATCAGCAAGATGCTCGTCAGGTAACTGTCATTTCCAGCACTGTCATTTTAAGTACTTTGTTTACAAAATCGACAATATAAAGGAGAAGTGGGTTGCACGGCAGTTTAAAATCGTGCCGAACGTTATATCGTTTAGAAAGTGTAAAACCCATACAGTTTCCTTTTGGAAATGACTTCTAGGTTCTAATATAGTTGGCTCATACGGAATGCGTGGAATAAAGGTGCAGATGTAACTAAGTGTACATATTAGGTTTAATTTTGATGTTTGAAAAGACTGGTTAGACTGTAAAGTAAGATGCATCGTATGGTTTTGTGTGATGATGCAATCAAAAGAGCTGTCAAGAAAGTAACCTGTTACAACTTCAAAGTAACTAACAATTGTGGGACACCTAGTTCACCACTATCTTGCATTCTTTGCCTATGGTTACAGTCATGAATGCACAATGCCAAAGTTGATATCGCGAGGGATTTTTTGTTTTCGTAGAATACCTAAGGAAGAATCATGCCTTATTTCAAAGTAACAGTTTTCGGACCCGTTTTCGTAATTGTGACACCAGATTATGATAGAATATTTCAGTACTCTAATCCACGTTGCGCTAAACCCACGTTTAATTCTAATCATGATTTTGATGCAAATTTGAAGTTTTCCGAAAACTGATTTCTTCTAGCCATCCTATACGGAAGAAAAAAATCATGCATGTTGCATGGCTGCGTCATTTAGTCGCCACCAACTTTTGCTACCGTTGTTAAGACAAACAATTATGTTTTTTTCTGTTTGTTTTCACGCAGTTCGAGCTGGTTTGCGGCAAGTCTTACTTGCCGAATGTTGCCCAATCCGCTTACTTTGTTGGTTATTTGGTAGGAAGCGCTCTCGGAGGGCTTCTGGCAGATGCGTAAGTTTACTACTGTAAGGAATAACAAGAATATCCAACAGTCACTTTAAAGCAGTAATCAGTCTTTAGTTGTAGCATTTTTGACAGCATAATATACTTCATCACAACAAAAAAATTGGTCAGGTGGGCTTCATGAAAAGTTAAAACAGAAAACATTTCTTCCTGTTGTTACAAATTTGTTGCCTATCGATGCGAGAACTACAGATCCCTTGCTATGTATTTGATCTCCAATGAACCGTGGTTAATACTGTTTACTTCCTGAGAAGGGTAGAACTATCGTGAAATGATAAGAGTGACCTAAAGTGATGAGCTTGGTAACAGCCAAAATTTTCTCATCCTTCGTTGTAGCGTGGTTTTAATAGCTTTCATTCAGCATGACAAAATATAATATGACTATGTAGGGCTACGACTGTTTTTCATGATTTGAATCAAAAGTTACTTATAATCTTCTTAGAGATGAAAAGCGACAACAAATAAAGCATTGTGCTGTGTCTAATGCTATTGAGGTATATGCATACTAGTTATGCAAGGAAGAAGAAAATCAAAATTGATGATCACATTCAAACCTCAAAGATGATGAACATGAACTCAGCTTAATGGGTGCAGGGCCTAGTGTATGGTATCATGGATTTGTGGAGATGCTTAATCACGTCAAACGAAACAAACGAATGCCAAGATGTAATTTCGGAGATGGAAGGACATGTACACCATGAAATCCTCATCATCCTTAAGTTGGTAGCCGACCGATGATAAGTAGCAATATGTTACTCCCTTGCTTTCTTTACACTTGTGTGGTTGCATAGCGTCAGAAACTAATTGTCGTTCGAGGCATGAATTAAAGACCTGAATCTTACCCAAGTAACCCCAAAACACAACAAAACAACCAAAAAATCTTGTAATTATGAAGAAGGTCCACTCTCTCATTTACACAACATTTGAGTCAACATGAATGCATTGTTCAATATGAAAACCATTTTATGATACCTAAACCGTATGAAGTTTCAACGGTGTACGTTTTTTTTTTTTTCCGAAACTTGACTGGAAAATTTTATGTGGTCTTACGAATTATTCCACACTTCATTCCTTTTGTATTCATTGAATTAAGAAAAGAAAATCCCGTATTTAAACCGAGTTTCAACTTGTATGACACACCTGTTGTTTCAAAATCAGCTATGAATTATATAGCTGATGGCCATTATATACATTGAAGGAGAAGCACGATAGTTGAAACTAATCACAACTTCCTTGGTGACTTCAACTTTCTGTCTTTTTCTCTTTTTTTTCTTTTTGTGTTAATTTGTTCCTTTCGTATAGAGTCGGTCGGAGGGTCAGGTCTTCTACTCTGTATTTTAGGTGCCATCGCTGATCGGTTTGTTCACCACGGTGTCACCCAATATGCTCATTTTTATAGCTTTGAGGTTCTTCATGGCCACCTTCTTGAAGGGTATTGGGGTCGTCGGTTTTGTCACAGGTGAGTCAAAGACTTAAAAAAAAAAAAAAAGAACTAAAACGAAGTCAATGGCGTGTGGTACTGGATACACTGGATACCGTACAAAGAGAAGGAAAAACGGGACGGCTACTAAGCAAAGTGTGATATAGTGGAAGTATTCAGAGGTAACAAGGGTCTGATCTTGTCGATTGTTCATACTACCTAAGTAAGTGCAGTTTATTCTCAGATATGACCAAAGTAGAAGTTAGATAAGACCCACCTCAAACAGACATGCTTGCCGGCTTAGTTCACCGGCCTGTCCTCCCATAATATCATTATACATTTTGTATGCCTTCCTGTATGAGAGGACACATCCAAACCCACAGCATGTCAGGCTATCACATGGTATTGTTTCATGATTGAAAATATCTTCTTGAAATATGAATTTGGTAACAAAGAAAAAGAAAAAAACAAATATGGAGTGCGAGAACGAGAGCGCACAAACGATTTATCAGTAAACATTTCTTCTTATTCATACCGTTGGCACTGAGTGCTCTTTACCATATTCATGTTGAATAACGTCTTCTACAAAAGAGGCAATAAGGGGAATCCATTATAGAAACATAGTAATGACGAACACACCTCAAATTATGTCAAGATCATTTTCAGAAAATTCAAATGTACATTTGTTCCAATGTGTGTCAATGTTGTTTAGTAGACATATCATTGGTATTTCTGGGTCAAGCTGTGTTGCTCCTTAGAACATTTGCATAACATACCGCAATGAACTATATTAAGGTTACGTTACGACGCTTAGAGAACTATATGAATCATAGTCTGTGCGACGTGGGCTGATAAATCTTTATGAATGTCGTCTTTTTACCGCACTTATATCTTTTAAACGTAATAATTAATAAATCCATGACTGAGAAAACCAATAATTAAAAAAGATCACTCGATCTATGCAATCACTTCCAGTATATCATATGAAACAAAAAAAAAAAAAAAAAACAGTCATTTTACGAGTACCGTGGTGGTGTATAGAATTCACAGCACGCTTAGGCTTTCTTCGTGTAGTATTTTGTGAACTTTGGAAGTCCATTACAACTAGCAACTTAAGATATCCGTACTTTAAAGATCAGCATTCTGCCATATACTGGCACTTCAATCATAATTCTCTAAGTTGTCAAGAATATTAGTCATCGCTCAGATTGGATTTAAATTCATTTGTTTCTTGTCATTGTTCCTTTAATTCCGTACCTAAAAATATGAAAAACAAGAAAGATTTGTGATTCATTTTCTTTCAGACAGTTAATTAAGATGTTGTAAAATTGATGTAAAATTCACTGCATGTCTCCGAAAGGTTGGGCAAATCTGCTTTTTTAGGCCAGGAATTCTCTGTGATGGAGAGGAAGTGGTAAGTGTACTTTTTCTACCCAGTAGTGTCACTACGATACGGACTTTTAGGTGCTTCTTCAGCCATTTCTGTAAGGCATTCTGTTCCTTCCCACGTCCCAACTTTTGTGATAACCTTTTTTATTCTCCTAATATCACACTCTCTCTTTTATGCAGTTACCGAAATAGTCTCTCCCACAAAGCGCATCCTTGTTGGTAACGTCCTCTGGCTGTATTTCGCGGTAGGGTATTTCGTACTTGCTGGTTCTGCTAAAGTGATTGGGAATTGGCGGCTGTTAACGTTGGTTCTTACTCTCTCGTATGTGCCTGTGTTTGCGTTCATCTTGTAAGTTATGACATGCAATCATTGTTCTCTTAAGTCTCTATCAATTATCAGGATTCTTATCTTGTATACGAAAACTGTTGATCACATCTTCAGCAAAACGACGTGACGTCTGTATAAAATGTGTATACGTATTTTTCTGCACTCACACTTTTGGTTCTCCATGTGTTTTTTAACTTAAATTCAACTGTAATAAAAGTTCACCCAATTATTTTCATTAGAGAAATAGGGTAACACCTGCAACAATTATTCGGAAAAGATGTGCTTTACAAAATTTCACTGTTTTAATTTAATAATGCTTTTTTTTCAAGTGTACTCCAATATTACGCGTTTCAAGCTTGTGTTACGTAGTGTTGCATAAGAGCTAAATTTCTAAATAACGTCGCAAAATGTACTTTCCAGAATAGCGACCTAAGTCGCTGATGTTGCCCTTTTATCTAATCGTCGTTGAACTGTATTCTGTACACACGAATCACATATTTCGACTTATATTTCACAACCGTTTGATCAAACAAGTTTGGTCTGCCCGAAAAACAGAAAAGTTAGATATCCAACTCTCTTCTACATTGTTACATTTGAAGTTGCTGTTCGCAAATTTGAAGTTTGCAAAATATCATAATTTTTCAACAAAAAAAAAAAACACTCCACCCGGGTCATTCCCTCAGTTACAGGTGTAATTGGATACGCTACAAATTAGCAGCTGAACCTGAAGAGTATGCGTAGACAATTCTTTTGTTTCTATTGCGTTTATTTTTTATAATTTTTTTATCTGAGGATAGCAAGGGTTGGATGTGTTCGTTTGCCAAAGACTGGGACTTTAATTGACTGGATGTATTTTAGCTATACGTTTAACCTTTAAAATGGATGATAATGAGACGAAACTATCTCAGCGAAAGTCTTTCACTTTTCAAACACACCTAAACTCACGCAGTATTACACTCGTCCTCTGAAAGCTCATCATGATAATCATGGCTATTGTGCAATGTTTAAATTGTGCAAGACTACACAGAAGTATCTTCAAAAATTGTTTGAATTTTAGCAATGAAGATGTGTGGCACTTAAGCAACCTCTATGTGATTCACCAAGTTACAAGCGAAAGTAACTGTACCGTAAATCTGGAAAAGAGGCAAAAGCATTTTTGGGGAAACTGTAGCAATCAACAGTCTTGGAGAATTAAAGAGATACATTTCTATTTTGATTTATTCGCCATTTTGCCTCCGAATGGCATTCAAAGGCAACCCCTAAATTTCTTCCCTCGTCTGAAGTCTGTATAAAATGTTATTACGTTACCTATAATAATACACTTCTCGAGAGAAAGGAAATGTAAACTGTGAATCTTTGCTCCCGGAATTTGCACCAAACACAGTGGGCAACAACAATAACAAAAGACTTTGTTAACTTACTATAGTACACCTAAATAACAATGTTTCTTTTTTTACTCACTTGTGAAAAGGTGGACAAATGGAAAACACTGTTTAGTAAAGGAGGATTTTTTTTAATGCGCTTGATACTCATGCAGTTGATTTTAATTTTTTTTTCCATATTGATCGAATATTCTGTCTTTTCACTTATCATTGCTTAGCTTTTTCCTGCAAGAATCACCCGTGTGGTTGTTAACACGGCACGACAACGAACGAGCGACCAAGGTGTTGACCAAGATCGCGTCCGTCAATAAGAAAGACGCTACCAATGAAGAAATTGAGAACTGCTGCACCGGCAAAGATGAGGTGAGCTAATTTAACCATCTTTCTATAAGACGATAGTAAAGTCAAGTGTGTGTGTGTGGGGGGGGGGGGGTTAGGTGAGATGTTGCTAGTCATTTCCATATGACATTGTCAACAAACCACATGTGCGTGGATCTGTTTGTGTGTGTGTGTGTGTGTCTGCTTCTCTTGACTTTTAATTTTCCCTTTTTTTTCGACCGTAGAGGACCAAGATTGGGCAAATGTCTAGAACTTGAAAATAATGTACCCTTCAGAATAGCTAGTTGTGGTATTACTAGTGCCATATGTAGGGACCATGAGTATTCACTTGTGAACTGCTGCCATTAATGTTTGAATACGCCATGCCAGCCGGCAATAAAGAAAAGGACAAGTTCTTCAATGGGAAAAGGTTAGGAAGAAAAATAAAAATATTTATAAATACTATCGGCAAATAGATTATACATTTCAAGGAAAAATCACACTTTACGAAAAATCTAAATTACTGTATTCGAGTTTGACCTCGACGCATGCGCAAACCGGTAATAGATGTTGGAGTACCCGCGACGAGCCTGAGATCATCGATATTGAAATACTAATGCATTTTACGATACACGTCATGATGACGTAAAAGTCGCAGAATAGTTTTGTTTGTCCCCATGTTTTTGTGCAACTTCTACGTCATAGGGCCCGGGGGGGGGGGGGTTTCAAACGATTCGAATGAGGTATCAAATTAATAATACCGTGTTTGCCTATAAAGGGACATGTATGAAACTCTTGATAATCAAAAAGACGAGAGCAATATTGTGCTTGTGTGGCGAAGTTCACTCGTGAGTACATAATCAGTGAATTTCATAAAATAATAAAATGTAATATAATAAAACATGCATTTTAATACTAATAATAATCAGACAATATATACGTAAAGGGACGTCCATCTCTCCTATTTATCGGTGTTTCTGTTATACTATGAAGGAGAACCGATAACCTTTTGGACAAATGGTAACATTGCTTTCACTTACATAGATATATTCATAAACAAAACAATATTATACGTCCTGCAAAAACTTTTCAAGTATATATGTTTTGCACACTTTTGTGTTGAGTTTACTTATTTTCTTGTTACAACAGCTGTTGCAGAGGTCAGAAAAAAGTGTCGTTTTTGAAAATCTCGCCGAATTAGTTCGAAGTCCAACCATCGTTCTACTTGCTGTTAACATGAGTTTCAATTGGTAAGTTCAGACATTATTTTTAACCTGTTCCAGTTTCATTCCGATGCTGAACAAGAACAGACGATGCACATCCCTCTTACAGATGCATATCTCATTAATCTAATCACATACACAGCTACTCGAGATTCTGTTGTTGATACTGTGGTAACACAAGGAAATCATCGTAACGGTGTGGGACCTTTTTGTACGGCGCTGTTAAATTGGAGCGCTTTATTCAAACCACGCAAAAGTTGGCACTTGACAGAACTCGAGAAACTGGAGAGAAACGGCGGCTCAAACGACCTGTAACAGTTCCTGAAACATTATTGAACTTCATTCAATCGCCATCATTTACAAACCAATTAAACTTCAATAATACTTCTATTTAATGGTAGGCCCTAGGCTGTACATTTGCAAAGCTATGTTTACTTTAGCTGGTACTTTGAGGAGGAAAGAGCACCAATAAAAACAAAACAAATACTATCATTGATATCACCATATTTTCGAAAGTTAGAAATAAGAGTTTTAAAGGGGAACTATAGGTGGAACAATATTCAATCGCATATGATACGGACGTAACCATACTGTAAGCAGACTGACGGACGAATTGTCATGCGGTGACTATTCTTCTAAAAGATTCTGCATAGAGACCTCACCACATCAGGGCGTGGTAGGGTATTGTAATCAGATCCCAAACTTGTCACCTGATCTGGGCCGCTCTCCAATGTTTTGGCATTCATTCTGCCGACAGAAATAATGAATTAACAATTGCTCCATTGAGGAGACATCTCCTCAAATAACTGTGTTGAAAGTTAAGGAAGGAGTGTGCTTTATTTTCCTCCCGAGGTGTTAATGTGTAATCAAGTAGAGAATATACATACATAGTGTATGTCGGTAACTTTACAGGAACGCCTAATAGTGATGTTGGCATACTTGTCTTTACAGTTTGCATCAGGTTGTTAATGCGAAGGAGTGTCATCAGTTGTTCTGTGGTTTGTCACATAATACAGATAATTCGGAAATGTACAGAATCACTGGATTAATGGCCCATGTTTGACCCCCCCTCCCTTTCATGGGTGACTTGGTCTGAGGAATCAATATCATCGCTCTCTGTAACAGAGATACCAGTTGTTACGAAGTGACATTTCATAAAGTTTGAAGTATCAAAACAGGTTAATCACATCTGCTATTCGTATCAACAAAACCAAAAGTAACCATAATCCTGATCGCTGATTGGCTAGAATCTCGTAAGCGCCAATAGTTACGTTTATTTGCACAACTATGTTCAGACGAATAGACAATAAACATTTTACAAATATCAGCAGGGGGTCTCGTTCTCCGGCTTCGGCAGCTGTATTGTACAATCTGTTAAAACTTGAAAAGTTGTGATATCACAATCCCCGACTCATTGGGACTCGGCAGGGGTGGGGGGTCGAAAATTTGGGGGTGGAAGATGACTGGTGTTGACGACAGTTGAGAAGTGGGTGTGGAGATGAGTAGATTTGTGTGATGAGTGGCCAAAGAGAGATGAAGGAGCGAGGCATAGTTATGAAAACTTGGAGAGAACATGGGTGCACACATGAATATATATGTATGTATGTATGTATGTATTATGTATGTATGTATGTATGTATGTATGTATGTATGTATGTAGTGTATGTTCAACACGAGCTTCGCACAATACCCTCCATAGAGTTCGCATTTCAATCTTTTTAGTAAACACTTACAATTACGGGTACAGTAATCCTTTCTTTGATTGTATAAGTTGCATCTATCCAATTGTAAAAGTTTTTTTTTTTAGATAACTCATTGAATACCTTTCAGAGATTTTTTTTTTTACTTTACAGTATGTGTAACAACAGTGAAGGAATTTTATTATCACATATAATTCTATCAATCACATTTCCAACAGGATAGTTCAAAATCTCGTATACTACGGGCTTTCTTTAAGTACCTCCTCTCTAGGGTTTGACCCTTACTGGTCGTTTGTTTTCTCTGGCGTGGTAGAGATACCAGCTTACTTCTGTTGCATCGCTCTAGCCGAATGGTTGGGAAGGAAGCCAGTTACCTTCTCAACGATGCTTCTCGGTGGACTATGTTGCTGCGTTACTCCTTTCGTTCGTGAGTATATACTTTCACTTCGATCAGATCGGAAATTAATGATAGTACAAGGTAAATGCTAACTCAAACACTGCAATGTAGTTGATAATGACGAAACAGTACTTACACAGCGCTAAATAAACCATGGGCCTCTGATTAGCACTTTATAGAAAATCAAATAAATAAGAAACAAAGGATCGCACAGACAGTGTATGAGAAAGAACAAAACATGAAAATGCTGCCAAAAATCCTCTGCTAGGAAAAAACATCAAAATGAGAAAACGACAAAAATAACTTACTATCAAAAGCAAACGCTTCAAATACAGTAAAATATTTAAAATCCATTACTAAACATAAAACTATGAACACAAGAACACAAAAGTATGAGGACATAAAACAAAAATAGATAAATCACATAAAGTAGACTCATAGTCTTAAGATTTTACTAGTTTTACGGTAGAAGCCTCACGAATATTGGCCAGCGTCCTGTCCATCATTTAAGCTGCAGAAGAGGGGTACTACATTCCACTATAAAAAGGTTTAGGCATCTCCTCCTAACAAGTCGACACTCTCTGAAAGATCAGTCGAATTAGTGTTCTCTATTTCTTGTTGGTGTACCGCCTACGATCTCCAACGATAGATCTATCACTACATATACTCTAGCCTTAAAGGGAAACATGGCGTTAACAATGCACCAACATAGCATGCACTGAAAATAGCTTTTACCATTGTTGAACCATCCAGACCCATCACTATAGGCATCTTAAAAAGTTTCATATCCTTCCAAAAAAAAATAAAACGTTATGCATAAGATGGTTTACGGAAGATTCATCATTTGACTTTTTTTGTAGTTTGAGTGATCAAAGTTCTTGAGCAACCAATAACCGAATTTCTATTTGTGAGAAACTTATTTCTTTAGAGGAAGCCCGACCCCCTTTCTTATTTTGGAAAATCCCATTCTGTGTCCACAAATATTGGTTTTAAAAATAAGATTATTTTTCTGTAAAGTAACCGCCTTCGTTTACTCTTTCTATTTGCAAAATCTAAAATTTCCGTGGCTGTAAATCCTTATACACATGCATTCTGAGATAAAGGTGGCACTTGGATAGTCACTGCTATCACACCTGCGAGACGTTCAGCAAAGTCGAAACATTAGCTTAGTCACAAGAAAAGATTGTTATAGCCTAAGAACAGTATGCAATTCTGATGAAAATACTTTTCAGTCCAGTTAATATATACATTTTCTTTTATTCCTATATCTGCAGCACTTGGCATCACTAGGGTCATTGTGGCACTGGGAGGGAAATTCTTCATCACAATGTCTTACTCTATTGTATACACATGGGCAGCTGAGTTCACACCAACTCCACTGAGGTGAGCATTCCTGATATCTGCGACAAATGGTCGGAGAGACAAAACTTGAAGCTTGAGCTTTATCTTCCTTTTTTGAGTTCCAATTTAATTCAAATATCGTAAATGTTGGTTAATATTTCTCTCTTCATTGATGCAAACAGTATCTCAAGCATGCTCTTTTTAGAGGTTACTGATTTTCAAACGTAAATAGCTATTTTACAGTGGCCTATTACATTATTGGAAAAGTTGGAAGAAATCAACAATGTGAGAGTTGTTTGTTTTTCTTTACTAACTCAATTTGATTGAAATATATACCATAAAGTTAATATACTTACTATCATTTATATAATTTATACCTTTGTGTTAGTCCACAAAAAATTCAATCACTTTTTATTGACAGATGTCCACTTAATTTAAAAATGTAAATACACACTTCAGTGTCAAAAACCAACAAAATTTTGGTATTAAATTCTGGGTGTATTTTGTAACTAAGCTTGATGCAACTGTAAATCTCTCTTTGACCAGAGCGATATTTCTTCAATCAGCAGTTATTGGTTTTGAGTCTGTAGTGCTTGCGGTGAACAAAGTATATGCTTTTTCATTAAGAACACCTTAATCGTTTTATTCGGATACTGATTTCAACATGTAATACAAGTACTTCAACACATAATGTTTCCGCCCATTAATCACTTCTGGAAAATGCATTTAAATACAACCTATCTAAATTCAAAACATAGAATTTACGTAATGACCACGATATAGTGAATAGGTCGTTTAATGAGGCATATTAATTTAAATTAAAATATCAAGAACACATTGCAACTATATGCTAAAATGGCGTCGTTAAAGGTTTGAGAACTCTATAATACGATTTTCTCCAAAGGTGGACAGCTCTTAACTTCACAATTTAGTCATATTACTATTGGTCTGACGAATATTTGCCCCTATACTCTTCGAGTGGTTGTAACCATTACATAATAAAACTTTATTTTCAATCATTTCAAAAAATATGGCTTTGAAATTTAGTGTTGAACTGGCGATTGTGTGTAAAATATCCATGTTCATTTTGAAAAATTAGACCCCTTTTGTTGACCGTCAGAGGTTACGTGTTGTGAAATGATGGGAAGGGAAGTACAGATGTTACATTTCTGTAACTGAGGACGAAACTTATTTCAGGATATATATATATATATTAATATATTACTAAACTGCTTTACGATTGGCATAATTAAAATGCACCTACCAAATCTAATCATTTCACTTATATTTTCGTCGTTGGGCTAGTTGCAACAAGATAACAACCCTCAAATCAGTTGTCTCTTTGTTTGTAAGAACGTTTGTTTAGTCTTAGATTCGTGTTATTTCTTGTGAAGTCTGTTTCAACTTTTTCACTTCCATTTCCTACATGCTATACCCCAAACTTGTTGGATACGAGTGCCTCCTGAAAAAAAAAACAAAAAAAAAACTGTTGGTCCTGAAAAAAAACTGTTGGGTTTTGGGGAATCTACAAAGATTCCCAACTTGATTACAGAGTATCCATTGCTGGGTGACATTTCAACGAACGAGGGTGTTTCTTTTTTACCATTTTGGCTACATTTTACGCAACAGTTTAGCAGAAGGCATATGTAACCAACCGGGATAATTGTTTACCCAATGCTGTTTAGTGTTGAATACTTATTCGCGTGTAAACTCATATACTTAACATCTAAATTTGTGGCCGCTGAAGAAGACTCGACAACTAACCGAAGGAATGCTTCTTTTTCTCGCGACAAAACACAAAAAAAAGTGCCGACCACTGGAGTGTTTCTTCCATTATAGTTCAGTCCGACAGCTTTTAAATTACGGTATTAAAACTAATCAAAAATACTCATTTTACGGTAATCGATTGTCAATACCGCTCACTCTGAGTGAACTTCCTGTTCCATTTGAAGTCTGATAACTTCCGTTTTGAAATTCGCCAACAAACACCTTTCTGTCGTTTTCCACCATTACAATGTATAACATGTTCAAGCCGGTAGCACTCCATTCTTCAATAACATAATACGGTCCTCACTTTATTGACAGACTACCATCTGCACATCAACTTGACCTCCTTTGCAATATTTTTGTTTGTTAGATATTTTGAGCTTTCATCTTCAGTTGAATAGCCAATGCACTGTCAGAATTTGCTCATCTGTGACGTTCACTTAGAAAGGTCATGACACGTAGACTAGAACGCCACGGAAACTGGTTTTCTGAATATTGGACAAAGTGATTTTCAAAGCTGCTTTTGACGTCCTTTTGCCATCATTCGTGTCCTTTTGACATCATTCGTTTTGTTTCACAATTGAAGTTTTCAGTTTCACAGTTTTAAGCTCACCTTAAAAACATTTTTCCGCTTATCTGTCCACAATTACTCAAAATGCTTCTACTTGCATATACTCCCATTGATGTGCTTGAAATGTCTACACAGAGTTTTTGGCTAGTGTTACTTTAAGGGCTTCCAGAATTTGTTGATCCAAGGTCCCATGTTGACCCAAGGACTCATTTTACCACTCCGCAAAATGCGTCTCCTTAAACACATTCTCTTGTACAATCTTGATAACTTGTAATAATGATATTCTGACAGTGGCACGTTTATGGTGTCCAGGAATGGGGGACCAATGCTCATGAGGGGCACTAGTATTCATTTCGTGAAATACTGTAAAATGCCTATTTCGTCTGAATAATGTTGAGCAGAGTTTTTTTTTTTAAGGATTGTCATGTACATTCCTAAAGGTTTGTAGGAGGAGAGTGAAGTTTGCAGAATTTTATAGAATGGGGTATAAGGGCCACACTGGGCCTTGGACCAAAACTTCTAGCGTACTATAACAGATCACTAACCACGTATTATTACGGCAGACCTTCAAATCTATTTAATATTATATTTACTGTTGTTTTTTATATTTCGTATGTATGTACGGCATTTAGGGTATATTTTACACTATATATGTTACTTTAAACGAATTGCTTAAAACAAAAACAAGCATTGGTGATACGAAAAGGCTTTTCGTCGTCTTGCAATCCTTCCATTCGACAGGGGTTTTCCTTTTGGTACGGTCCAAAAAATTCAATTCTCTCCCTCCACTTTTTGTCATGACGATATCTGAAGTCAAGTTAAAGCTCCATCAATTCTGTCTCTTTTCTCTCTCGTTGTCATGCACCTCAGGAGCAGCGGTGTTGGTCTTTTCTCTCTCACATCTCGTATCGGCAGCATTGTGGCTCCTTTCATCTTGCTTCTCGATGAAGTCTGGGAGAGTCTCCCGGTCATCGTCTTTGGATCTTTTGCCATCGCTGCTGGTCTCCTCTGCCTGCTGATGCCTGAAACGAAAGGAAAACCCCTCCCGGCATCGATAAAGGACAGCAAGGCACTTTACCGGTAAAGTTTCCTAAACGTGTTGGTCTGTTAAGGATGGTAAAATCCGTAGCAAAAAGTCAGATTTATAGAACTTAATGGAACGGTTACACTCTAACATGACACAAACGATTCTGAGAGTTTGATGAAAACAACAGCAACCTTCCACATTAAACTTGTGTTTACAACCAGACTATATCGTAAAAAGACTTGCCATTTGCGAAGATTGGACTTTTGTAAAAAACTAAATCAGCGTCTATTGTTTTGTGTGTGAAAACCTGTGTAGTTGTGTAGTTTGAAAGTAAGGGATTTCTCGAAATATAGGCAAAATCTGGCTCACACTGATGCATTGTACCATGAGAAATTCCATGATGTCACACACACAATGAGCCATAACTGTATTTTATACCGGTATTAAACGAAATAGTATCGTACTTTGAGAGATGTCACTCTAATTACTACAATAGTTTTATTTTCAACCTACCAATAAACCAACTTTAAATTTGTTACTAATGCCAAATTTCTGGCTTAAATAATTATTTAGACACTTCCACTTATTGCGTATATTGCGCCCACTTATTGCGTGTAACTATTGCCGCATTATATGACAGGTTGTAACCTCGAGGCTCCTAGAAAACTCTCATGGTGTTTTCTCCAAACAGCAATTACGAAAAGTTCTTGACAAGATATATTGGACTTGGATTTGAGAGACCTACAGGGAGAGAAAAAAACAGCTTTCTCATTGAAGAACCTTACAACTGTTTCTAGAATATTGGCTATAAAAAAATTAAAAAAGAAAACCACTGACTGGGTGTCAAGCATTTGACAGCTATGGGAATTTGAACACAATCATGACAAGTCGATGAAAAACAATTGTGTGTGTATGTCAACTCCCTCTATATAACCAATGTGCATAGGCCGGGGTGCATAACGTTAAGTTCTATATGCGACACTAGCTCACGTTGGTTATTGACACTGTTACGGTTAATCCCTACATAATATGATCGATGCATCATAACTGGGCCGAGCATCCATAGCCGAGTACCAAAAATCCAATAAAGAGTACAAATGTGAACATCCTGGACTGAAAGTACGAGTACAAAGGCCCCAGTACTGGGATTTGATTTTCCAGTCCCCTGAGTACGAGTACACGAGGACATGAGAACGAGTACCAGGGCGGCAAAAGTACTCTAGTACGTACTCACGTTCTACACGTTTGTCTGTGTTTCTCGTTGTTCATGAGTAAAAAAGAAGTCATTAACCTCTTATCCTTGCAATATGCTCTGAATAAAATGGCCCAATGTACAAAATGTATGGGAGGGGCCTGACAGATATATCATGTGATAAACAAGATTTTTACGTCAAATGTCACTGGCACCGTGTTGTAATGCTAATAAGGAAACCGATTCAAAAGAATATTCCGGATATCAGAACGATGTGAAACTCTACAAAATGGTAGCATTTTTGTGAAAAATCGACTAATACATACTTTTTCTTTCCTGATATCCGGAAAATGTAGAGTAATTCACGATAAGCAAGACACAAATGTATAAAACATCACGTTGATTTTTAGTGTCACTGGAGAACGTAGATTGCTGAGTAAACTAAAATATTTACAGAATACGGGAGCGACTTTCACATTTCAGTCTAGATAACGTTTTGTAAAATGCCCAATTTGACCTTGCAGAGAAAAAAGCCAACTTTGCTGCCAAAACTTGCACATCAATATTAATCACAACACTGACACGAAAGATTCATGTGGACAGAGGGAACTACCACTAGCCCAAACGGATGTAACACTGAATGAAAATAACTAAGGGATAATAAAGAAAGTGAACCGCAAATTTAAGGACGGCCATTTGCAAGTACTACGTTTCGCTTTCAGTCCATCCGTAACAACTCTTGGTATGACGTATTGTTTTCCAAAAGCCATCAACCACGGTGCTGTTATTAAGATGGCGTCCCTTCGTAGTTGTTTAGAATATAAACAAAGCCCCTCCTGTAACATTCATTGTATCATTGATGGAGATCTCATGTTATCATCCCCGTCGAGAGACGATAATTTAATGTTCTTCTTTTGTATGTGTGTATGCGTGTGTAATTGTGTGGCCTACATTTATTGTTTATCTTTGTTTTTCACAGGAATGTCGACGATGTCCAAAGTGGTGGAGGCACCAGCTTCAAGTCTGGCGACGGACCGACTAAGCCAATGACCGCCTGAAGGGAAAAGAAATCATTTATGGCGATAACTTTCATGCTGTATGACTCTGTAACTCGGTAATGTAGAAAATTGTAAAATACCGACACACAGACGACGAACTGAGTTAAGTAGATGAAGCCAATGAACCACAGATTTACAACGCACAACTTTAAGAAACCTATTGGTCGCTATAAACAGCCAATCGCCAAATGATACCATACACGTTTATGTCTTCTCGAGAGGAACATACCCTAACCATTTATGGTATATTTGGATATCACGTCATGTTCTATCATGCATAAAAGTTCCTCTCGAGACACGGTTGTGGCACATTATGTGTGTTTTGTGAAGACTAGGTGATATGAAAAAGTATTGATTCATATTCATATCATATGTATGAATATTTATATGTAATGTAGTTAGCATTATTTTGTTAGTACTATACTTTTACATCCCAAAGCTTACTCCGATTTGTAGGTTTCCCTTTTTCATCTCTTAAAAAGGATGATCCATTCACAAATTTAGCTTTGATATGTTTAAGAGTAAGTTAATCTAATCATTCTGGTTTAACTTCCATTCAGTTCTCATGCATGTTTCTCGAGATATTATCATTTGAAGCTACCACATTGCTACCAACAGTGAACTTGAAGCAAGCAAGAGTGACATCATCTCATCACATGCATGGCTGAAGAATTGTTTGTTTTCGTCATTATTGAATTTATTATTGTGACCTTGAAATCAATAGTTTATCAGCTTACCTACTGGTTTTGTGAATGTCGCAAAGCTCTCATATCTCTCGTACATTCACATGATATCATATGATATCACTAGATACTGAAGTATTAATTTGGTGTAAAGTTTAAAGGAAAACATAAAATGCTTTAATTTTCAGTAACAAATGTGGCAACTTCAACTGCAAATATCTAAAAAAAAACACACACATATGGGAATTGAATGGAAGTTTCCCTACAATGGTCAGACTGTCTTACTCTTCAAAATACTAAAGCTATATTTGTGGCTGGACCACCCTTTTACACCTGGTCTACAATTCCAGTTACTGTTTATGTTACAGAAACCATTACTCATCTCTGATAGAGCTACATTTTGCCTTGAAGAACTTAATATTCTAGGACCACTGACAAGGTTGTTGGGGTCAGTTTTAGTGCTTTATATTAAGTTAGGAATGGGTGGAAGGGACGGACGTTAGGTAAGGGTAAACGACGATGCATCGGGAGGGGGGGGGGGGTTGTAGGACAGCGGACACACTTTTCAAGTCTGCCCTCATTGTGCCAATAATGTCTACCATTAAATACAGCAGTCATCTTCTTTTCATATTTTAATGAAATTATGACCAAGAAAATTTCTTGGTTGGACAATGCGTTTTATGGTAATCAAATTTTCTAACATTGACTTGTTGACAGTGTCTTCATTCTTCGAATTTGTTTTATTGCAGCTGTTTGCCCAACTGGAATTTATGACGAATGCATTTTGTCCTCTTTCTGCGACTTGAAATTGAAAAGGCCTGCTTACTAAAGGCGAACGTAAAATAAAGGGTTGCATCTATTTTTGTGTGTTTCACGCGGTTTGTCAAAAGTTGTTAGCGTATGTTTAATCTAATTCCATAAAAAGGGGATATCAAATTTCCCATTTCTTTCCGCTTTCTAATTATTCAACTTGAGAATCAATGAGGGTTTGACACACTTGGAGATACTACTAATAGTTCCTAATACTGTTACTTTGGCTTCATCCAGCTTGGCTGGTGTAGCGCCACCTGCATTTTTCGACTGAGTGGTGGCCGTTTTTTGTAAGTGGTTGTTATACTATCAGGGAACCAAAACGACGCAAAAAAAACCTTACAATTTCTTTTGCACAAGTTTGTCAGTACACGAGACATTGAAATAAAACACAACGTTGAATGGTAACGTTCGTAACCTGTCGATGTTGTATAATTTTCTGTCTTTAAAGGTAAATATTACCATGCTCAATCTGTTATTAGGCCCGCACTACTAAGTTGTTCCGTAGCATACAGAATTTTTGGTAAAAGCACTGTTTTTTGGTAAAAGTAAGACTAAAAAGTTTTAACAAATTTTGCCAATAAAGAAATATTACTTCGTATGGTGATCATTGAAGGGTGTACACTGAACTCGTGCGTCTATAGAATGGGGAAAAAATATGGTTAAAAACTTAACTGCCTCACATGGGTGCTTGTTTCCTTTTGAGTTGTTATACTAAATCAAACTATTAAAAAGAAAAAAATGTTAAAAGGGGGAAAAAAGAATGAAAAAAGAAAACTTGAAAGTTTTACGGATATGAATAAGTTATTTTGTTATATTCGATGGATATTAATAACAGATACTCACTGATTCTCATCTGACTTTAGGACCTTCCTTGATGATCTTCTGTCCGCTTGGCTCTCAATCTTTGTCCTGAAGATATATGTAGTAAAGGGGCAGATTTTTCTAACACCTGCCCACTCTTGCATCTAATATAGGACTGTATGAGATTACACACATCTGAAGGTAAACTCTTCCATATTTCGAATGAACGCTTCACAAAGAGAAAAAATCTAATATTGACCCTTGGGCAGATTTGTAAATTTTAAAATTCATGACGCCTTGTTGATGACTTTATCCTAAGTTATATGAAATCGGAATCTTCTGGGTTAAACTTTTGAAAAAAAAAAACCTTGGAAAGTTAAATCATGTCACCAGGAAGGCCTAGGCAGGCAAGAGTTGGAAGAAATAATGTCTTGTCTTTCAGGACAATTTAAGTTATGCCTACCTGGCAGCTAATTGGTGTTCGCTGGACCTCCCTAGTTGATCAATATGCTTAGAATCTTACATTGATTCTTAACTTCCATTTGCCTGCAACAGCACCGTAGAACTACGGTGATCACATATTCTTTTTTTTTTTTGTCTTTTTCTTTGGAAGGAGGGTGGGATGGGGGGTGGGCATTGAAGGTTAAATGTTTTACTGTGTTAATCTTTTTCCAACCAATTGGCCTCCCCCCCCGCCAGTTTCGGACATAATAAATTCCCAATACATATAGACCTATGTAATGGGGTGTCCGTCGAATGCCCACTGAGAGAAATCTATCATTCCAAGTCTAAGACAGTTCCAACTACAAAAGTTGGAACCTTTTATTATGAATCAGTATATCTTACATGAAGATATCACCCATCTTCCCGATTATCCAAAACAAAATTAGCTATCAACAAGGTTTACGTCAAGTGCGCACAAGGTTGGCTTAGGGTGGAAATGAAGGTGACGTGCCTCATAATCTTGTGGTGGCTTGCTTCATTATTTCAATCTGCCAAAGCTAAGATGTCAAAAATCGTGATTTGGAATGCTAGGCTAGAGGTGCACTCAACAAGACCTCGGAGTCGATGGCTATCTCTCCCTACATTTCTTAAATTCTGAAAATAGGAAAGACAAAAAATATGAAATAGTGTCGTGTCACACAAGGCAGCGTCAGGGTGTTTTGATACCGCAAGACTGAGTGAGGGGGTCAAGGGAAGAGGTGTTCCATTTTTATTGAAGGTTTATGCTAAAAATAATATATGTGGTTTTTCATTCCAAAATGAATACCTACCTTTTCCACCTATTTTATGATAGGTTTCTTGTTTGGGGATAAAATCTGATCTTTTAATTGCACAGCCAGGCGTCTATTGAAAAGCCTACCGTGTAGTGTAGTGATACGTTTCGTTCCCTTTTCTGAGGTCACTTATTTAAAATTAAATATGAAATTTCATAACGGTTATATAATTATATCCTTATTTTTAAAAACGAATACCTATTCATAGTGATCGACAGATTGTTTTCCCAAGACTATATAAACTGAATCGTATATTTCCATGCTTTCACCTTGCTATATTTCTGAAAAACAGTGACGCAAATATATAACAACTGTAGAAATATTGGAGTGTCAATATTAATACAGTCAAAGAATTAGTTAGCGGCAGTAGAAAAGAAACTTGTTGAATAGGTCAATGTAAAGTTATTGATAACGTTATCGGTTTTTGTCTATTTCAATGCCTACTAGTCCTATACCGAAAAATCAATATCTTCCAAAGAAAGTCACCGAGAATTCCAGTTTGAAAAAAATAAAAAAGAAGTACTTTAGGGTTACCAAAATATTAATTTTTGCTTTGCCCTCCATGGAGACGTTTTTTTTTTTAAAACTTTTCTGATAAATATTACATTCCTTTCTCTACCACAGGACATGGTTAATGAACGGAAGTTTATTACAACCGCAAATGTACTAGTTGAAAATCCCAACGTATGCAATATCAACCGCTAATGTAGCACACTCAACCAGTAATGTAGTAAGCTCCCTGCTAATGCAGAAAAATCAACAGCTTAATTAGTAAAACCACTCCCCGAAAATGAAGAACCACCCAACTGCGGGGACCTATTTTTACTACATATGCTGTTCATTTTTCTATACCTTAACGGGGAGTTTACTACGTACGTGGTTGAGTGTGTTACATTAGCGGTTGACACCACAATTGTTGGGATTGTCTACATTTGCGGTTGTAATAGAAGTTACACCGAAGTAACCTCTACCTTTTCTCCGTCTAATCCAGCATTTGTCAGCACTGCCGCATTTATCAATACAACAACAAGTGTTTCAACCCTCCAGTCTATTCTCAATAGTCTTAGTAAGGAGTGCGACCACTAAAAATCGTATGAAAAGTTCACAAAGGAATCATTTTGTGGACAAAATTTAGAATCACATAAATGTACAAAGTCATTGAACATGAATGTACCATTATTACCCTTTTAGATCCATTCCCTCTCTCACAAGTCTTATCGAGAAATGTACCAAAAACGAAGTACAATGCTTCAAGAAATAATTGAACAACTTTTCAAACATTAATTTCTCCAATAGTTTCGAAAATCAAGGAAGAACTGAGATAGGCCTATAATTTATCCTTCTCCTTATCATCATTTGTATAGATACGGCCAACCCAAGCAATTTTCAAACATTAGGGAACAATGTCCTGATTTAGTGAAGGGTTAAAAAGTATGACACAGGGGGATGTATAATTAGCAACATGCTTTGTTACAACCGGTGAAATTTCATCATAACCAGTCCAGGAGTTTTCTGACATAATTTGCTGAAGATATCATCACTTGCAGAAATAAAAAACTGGTAATATGTTGTTCGAAAGAACTCTTATAATTGAGAAGGTGGCATACGGGATGTCTGGAAATGTCAATCAATTTGCAAAATTTTATCGAAATGAAAAGTTATTCGTAATACTCTGTCTCGACAAGTCGACAAAATTTTCCGAGGTGTCGAGTTAGTGCAAGTCGATTTCCACACTGAAAATGGAAAATTTTCAATATCTAGATAGCAAGTTATTTGTTACAAGGTATCTCGACAATTTGACATTTTCGTTTTGTGTCGAGATGTCGAGTTAGCGTAAGTTGGTAACTCGACATCCAGTGTGTGTCTCCTTATGTCCACCGTAAGTGACACACATACAAGGCATCTGTGTTAGTAACGCCCACCTAAAGATAATATGCTGCACCACTCACAAGGCTGTTTGGGGTTAGATGTGCGGTTAGGGTTATGTGGCCTTGTAAATAGGCATTAAACGAACCCACGGTGGGGTGTAGGAGCACAGACACACTTTGCAAGGCTACTGTGCCAATAACGAACACCAAATCAAACAATATTGTTTGGCTTACAACTTCTATGTGTGAGTCCGGTTACGAGGCTATAAATGTTAGATGAGAGGTTTTCAAGATGTTCCTAAAATGATGCTGGAAATCCTAATTTGTTGGCAGAATTGGTTTTGCTTTTTAAGAAGTGGACATTTTTCGCTAAATTTGGCCATGTATTCTCAGATAAGTACTTCCTAATTTTAAGGAAGTTCTTCAAATGCTTCCCAAGATATGACTGAAATCTATTGGGGGGGGGGGGGGGGCAAAACTGTTTTTCTGTCTAACAAGTCTGCAAGTTTCACTTCATTTACCATGAAAGTTAAGTATCTTAAATATTGTGTTCTTTAAATTAGTCCTTACAAAGTGTTAGAGCTAATTGCTCAAATAGTTCTCAAGATATGCTGGAAATCCAAATTTTGGGGGCTAAATTTGCTTTGACTCATTGCACTGTAAAACTAATACATGGTTGGCATTTAGTCATATGCATCATTGCCAAGTTTAAAGTAAATTGCTCATTTATTATTGTTCGAGGTATACACACAGATACGTACGAGGTCACACATGTACACACACACACACACATCTGCACAAACACGTTTTCACTTACACCACATATCAACAGGACCCATCTGTACCCAAGCTTCATTACCATGGTTACCTCTAGGGTGTAACTACGAACCACTACGAACCACCACGTCAAGTGTTTCCATGACAACGGTTTTCTCACGGGTGTACAGTACAATGTGTAGCAGCATTAGCTAAGTGTCTGCAATATCTCATCTTACCCGATGGGAAGATGGAATAATCGTAACTTTGCTGAAGCGCATTCAGCTGGACGTATAAGTAGGGGCCCGCGAATGAAGGTTATTCGGGTCTTGAAGGGGCAGTTAAGCGACGACTTTCATAAAATTGTGGATGAATTCTTTTTCTTATACACCACAACATCTCGTAAGTTAACTTTTGAGGGATCAAGTTTGGTATCTTTTTTTGTCACGATATCAGTTCAAGAGAGAAAACCTCAGACAACCCTTAGACGAAAAAAAAAACCCATTTTACTGTCAGGTGCACCTTCCAGGGGTCGAACCCTGTACCTTCCGGTTTAGGTTTCTACGAGCTACTTTAAAGTAATCTCCTTTGGGGCTTCGTCTGCTCGTCTGCTCGTTTGCTTATTTTCCACAAGTTTGTTTGGACGAATTTTAGGTTTAATAAAGCCTTTCACCTTTTTGTATACGTTCGTACGAAATAAAGTAAGTTCTTGTTAGACGGCCTATTGTGAGGTTACCCTTTAGTTTATGAAAGCTATCTTTTGTGGAAGCTAATAAATGCCATTTGTTAAGTAATAATATCTAATTATTATGGGGTAGTACACAATACATGTATTGGTGCAAGAAGAATAATCATACTTTATATATTTATGAAATTACGAAAAAAAAAAAAAGCGGAGGCGTTCACGTAGAATGAATACAGCGACGATGTGTTTACCTTATCCCACTTTATCCCCTTTCCAAGAGGAACATAACCTAAAACATGGACAATTAACAAAATTAAAGTCTTTCATTTAAAAAAAAGTTATATTTGTTCAGATGGACCAAGAACGACTTCCTACCGGTAAGCTTTACTTTCATTTTGATCGCTTAAACAAAAAGAAGACACTATTCCAACTTTTGAGAATGCAAAAATTTTGCGTAACTTATTTTGATTGATAACTTCTGATTTTGATTGATATTTTTTTCATTTTACGTGTACACGAATATTAAATCTGTATTCATTTACGTTTTATTTGAAAATCAGAGAGAGACAATAGAAAGGACAGGAAACAAAGAAATACATGAAGGAAAACTGACGTATAAAACTTGATGAACGACAACTAAGTGTATGTAACCGGGTTCATCTCATGATGATGAACATACTCGTTAATCAGAAGCTATTCCTATGATCTCGTGTGCTTCGTAAACTTACCAGAAATATGAATGAAAAATGAAAAGTAAGATAGGAAACACATGCAGAAGAATGGGCTAATGCCAGAGAGTAACTACGGTTTACATTTCAGAAACTGATAAAGAGAAACTGCTATAGGGTTCAACACTGACATCAACATTAAACTTTATGCTACAGGTGTATCGAATTTGTGCCCTTTGTTCCGGTGTTCTGGTTTTACCAGCAATTCCAAAGATGAAAAACTACCATAATATAATTAATTCGTAATACCGAAATATGAATATCTTCCTGTGGACGTTTGGATGCCATTTAACTGCATTTATACACACGGGAAGTAAATCGTCTGGATCAGTTGCATGCCTCCCGTTTTACTGTTGGGATCACCCTGTCAATTGCTAGGTACCTTCCATTGTTCCCCTAGTTTTTCAATAGGACAGTTCTGTAGGAAACAAAAAGGAAGATAAATTAATTTACGAAAACCCATGACTGATTTAACGCCACCGTTATGTTAGATTGCAGTGTTATGTTCTGTATACTATTCAATGTATAAGCTGATTAACAATAGCTAAATTTACTGCCGAGGCCATGATGTCACAATGGGGAAAGTGTCTTGGTCAGGAGAAACCAAATCATGGTCAATGGGAATTTTGATACACAAATCCGACACTAAATACAAACATGTTTTCGATTCTGGTTCTGTTTAAACGTGGTTATTGTACTTTCTTGCTCCACCAACAGTGGAATACTTGGCCTGTGTAATTTGTGGAATGAAGTCATCTATACCATTCATTAAAGCATGAATGAAGACCAGAATTTCAAGGAAGTGTATTAAAGATGCTGGAAAGTCAAACACATTCATCCAACTTCTCAATCTTCACATCCTGTTCTATTGCTGTAACAGGGAATTTTTAAAATTCCCTGGCTGAAATATAAAATGCTGCAGCATATTCCCTTCATTTGAAATACTCAATTTCGCAATATTTTGTGATGACGGTCTCCTGCTAAAACTCATATTTTGCCTGTTTTTTTTTTCCTTTTTGGCATTGAAATGTTAATATAATTTTAAAACATTTACTGCTTTCTTGCATAGCATATTGTGTGAAAGGCCTTGTATAGTTAAGTCACCCCATAACAGTAAGACGACGATCACATTTCGTGGGAAGATGCAGTGGCTTTCAAAAAAAAAAGGAGGATAAAGAAAGTAATTTGAGTATAAATCAAGAAGGACATCACAATTAATGCGCAAACTACCATTTAAAATTGAATGAATAAGTTTGACATTTTTATATCTCAGATCAACGTCCCGTGAGGATGGGTTCATTTCTAAGCCTTATGACATATGGATTTGAAATATTTGACTTCAGGTACAGTACAAGCTAACACGGCACAGACAAAAGTGTGGAAAATGCAATATAATTTTTCTCGTGTAATATAAATCACGTGATCATCTGGCGTCAGCTCAACATGCCTACTCATAGTCAGCGATAGTATGCAGCCACACCATGTAGCAATAAAAATTTAGAGGTAGTCAACATGAATCATTTGATTTGCATGATATGGAAAAACCCATGAATTAATAATAAACATATACTCACCGGTTGTCCTTTTTTCTTAGTACCGCCTCCTATTTTGTAGTTAATAGAGCACTGAAATCAAATGAAATGCAGATAGAATTTCAGAAATTAGTAAAGGATCGAAACATTAAAAATGATACATCACTGGCTGATACACTGATCGCTTTTTCTTTTTCCAAGAAAACGTAGGCCAGTTACTTCCGTACAAATTTGTGTTACAATAAATAGGGCCGTTCTATCAAATGTTGCACATGAGAATATAAGAGTTGATGCCTAAAAGAAACACTGCCCGACAAAAGTGTGAAAAGAAATTTGAGTCTCTAAAGTAGGCTTTGAAGGAATTCTCCTGTTTGAAAAAATAAAAATAAAAAAAATATGTACGCCAGTCATCGTTATTGTTATCAGAAAATATCTCAAAAATTAGGAAAATTAATGATTTAAGTAAATATTCGAAGTGCGAGACTGGTGCTAGAAATCAGTCGGCTGTGAGGTAGCACCGACAAATCTGGTGTGGACATTTCCTGTTGACCTTTATCCCACACCGTGGGTTGCAGCACCATTCTGATCTCTTATAGCCTATACTGATAAGACCTTAGTTTCACCAGGGAGGGGGTTTCATCACATAAACCTGTGTTTTGAAGCATTTTTCTGAGCGAGCTAATTGTTTGGGATTAATTGACTTAATTGATATTGCTTTGTAAATTATATTGTCATGGAATCAAGGAGTAAACAATAGAAATGCCTATGAGCCAATTACACATCTTCACTTTTATCTTGACTTGATTTTGCAGGTTTTAAAGAATTGAAAGTAATTAACTTTTCTGTCCACCTCAACAACTGCTCGCCTGGATATGAAAAGTATCTTACAGACTGTAGATACATAATCGCTGAGCTAAAGTGCTTTTGCCTCGCTAGACCTTGCCTGGAACAGCGAAGAGCGCGAAAAATGGAACACAATATTTTGTCGGTTCTACGTCACACATTTTCAGGCTCGTACTGAGACCTAAAATTTCAAATAGTTTTTGTCACATCTTAGAAACAGTCCACTGGCAAAATACATTTAACTGATATTACGGTTTAATGTCTCATATATTATGTTAAGATTTCTTGTTGGAGGAGAAATCCTTTAAGCGAGGAAATTTCAAACATAACCCTATTGGATTTATTGGAATTCCATGATATTGATAATTGATACTGAATGACCTAGTAGGGAATGGGAATGCGCGAGATGTAAATTTCTGATGGTCAACGCTATCTTCGCAGTTTTCCTTTTCTTCGGCTCATCTGCTTTCGCGTTCCATTTTCAAAAGCCAATCACATCACACTACATCTGTGGGTAATTTTACAGATAATGAACCACAGTCATCCTTCTCTCTCACCCCGCCCCCCCCACGACTCTCACAGTGCAGGATGTACCTCATGGGAAGTACCCAAGCTCAATCTTTTGTCCATATACTCATGATTTTTATCGATCGTATACGATTCATGTTTGCTTCATGAGGTCATAAATTATTACCAGTGTTGTGGCCGAGCTGGGGTTAAAACTGATAGCATTTGAGGCAATGCAGCTTTCTTCCAAGAGAATAAGGTTTGTCACCTAAACTGACTAAATGACAAAAAATAATCCCAACCTTCGTAAGTTATCATACAAAAGCCACCAACCAACATCCCTCGTATACACATACATTCCTTAAATAATTTGTTCAAGGCCTGAATTGCATATATTTTGAAAAAACCTGATCATAACACTTTTTCGCAATCAGGTCTTCTACTTATTACTTATTTATTTCCCTTTTCTCCGTTTGTATCACACGCAAAATCTACTGATAAACTTCAAAACGTCTTTCCTTTATATACATGCGTGTACATCTACTGATATGAAGAAAGTAAAATATTGATTTCATTTTTTCTTTATTCGCTTACATCGGTGTCGTCTTCACGTTTGTCGTTGAAAATTCCACAGAGTCCACATACGGTGTCATGACCAAAGTGCTCCGCTTTTATCCAGATACTCAAGTAGCGAGAGTGTCTGTGATATGAAATTCGCACGATGCCACCCAGCCAAAAGACGTGTGAAAAAGAAAAATTGATATAGCCGGTCGTATAAGCAGATGCGAGAGTACCATGATCTTGCTTCTGTTCGGTTACACCGTTGTCCCACACTAACTCTACATCTTTAGATCGTGTCATCACTCTCATCATTACCGTCATCGTGCACCATACCGAAAGAGTCAAACAGTCATTTCTCTCTCTTCTCTCATCATTGAGAACATCTTCTTCACCGCCCGTAGCATCGGTGGATATAAACCCCACAGTCACTTATTGAGAATAGGCCTATACAGCAATACCACATATCGTTCAATTTGGACTTTTGACAAAATTTACTGTTTACGTACTACTTAATGAAAAAAAAAATTAAAAACACCAAGTTAATTTTGAACTTGTCATGTGATCGTAAAATTATGAAAGGGCATTAAAATTACCCTCCTTAATACTTACTACTTTGTCAGTCTCCACTATGAACATGCATACGTGCAAGGTGCCATCTTTGGTGCCACTTGGTAACTCTTCCCTCGATACGCCATCCGTGTCAAGATTGGCATGCGTTACCGTTGTAGGCCATATATAATACGCGCCATTCTTCCAGAAGACGATGACATTCTTAAGGCGATGCTTATCTCCCACTTTTTCCATCCCTGCAGTAATTCGTAAATTGTTGGTGAGATTCGCGGTTTTGCAACCAGCGACCAAGCAGAAATCGTCCTCCTCACCGAATTTGTACCTCATCTCATCAAAGGTTCGAAAATGAGGAACCCCAGTACACGTGACAGAATCCCCAATCTTCATCATCTTTGATGAGTGTCAGAAATGGTGTAAAAACAGTAACACCAACAGTGAGTTGCAAAAGTTCCAATTTCTCGTTAAAAATATTGGTATCACCTGTCACTGGGCAACACTCGATATCATCATCTTTGCATTTTCTTTAAATTGTGAAAAGCCATGTTATCTCAACACCGGTAATGGAATTTCAACGGATTGTCATCCAGGGTGTCACTCTGCGATTTCTGAATGAATCCAACCCTTTTCCAGATGCACGTCACACTATACCTTTAAAGATATTACTGACACTTAAAGTGGGGAAGAGGTTACATGAAGTTCATCGGTCATTCGAGGAAGTTATTATTGCAATAACATGAGATCCACCTAATGAAGTAACATTCTGTGACTCTGTATCACAGGATCTACAAGGAAGTTTACTTCTTTTTAATACCAACGAGATCCTTAGAAAAAAAAAATCTAAATTTTATTGTTTGACTTTTTTCATAGGCCTATTTCTAAACTTAGTTTCTGATTACTGTGCAAACTTGCCTTCACGTTTTTGTTTGTTTGTGTGTTTTTGTGTGCCTAAAAGCCAACCAGTGCGGTATCTTTTCAATCTGTTATTACACATTAAATATTTGATAAGAAATAAGACTTAATGATTTGCAATTAAAGTTTAATAGTATTTCATGCCACTAATGAGTTTTTATAGAGATGCATTTCAAAACTAAAATAATAACAATGCGATGCTGTTACTCACCTATGTAACTGCAGTCTTTCCCACACTGTTGATCTTCGCATTCACTAACCCGCACCTGGCCATTCGCTGAAAGACATATTGAAAGTCTTGAATATATATCGTCCCTTCCCAGAATGTGATGTGAATTAATAGGTTAGATGAGATGAGTTAACTACATCAGTTCATCTATGCAGTAACGAAGATGTCAGACGAACGATCATTAAAGAACGAACCACATTACCCAGAAAACAAGTGGACAGCATTACTGTATGTCATTACGTGCAAAGCGCAAAAATTAAATAACGGTATGGACACGTGGAAGGTCTAGACTGATCTAGATCTGGAGGGAAGTTAGGCCAAAGAACTGATTATGTTGGTAAAACATTGTAAAGACGTTAGGCTATCGTTCTTTGATGCGCTGCTTTATTTATACGTACTTTTGCATTTCCTCTTCATTATTCTTCTTCTTGGTGTCTAAAAGATATTTGAACAGAGTCCCACAGGCAATATGTTAAGCTTGTACATACAACTGTACGTTACAGAACTCGTTAGCACATTGATCAAAATGGAGAATTTTAAACAATCGACCTGTGTTAATTGCACAAGACAGCAGCACCGAACGACAGGTGCGCGTAAAGGCCAGTTTTGAAGATTACATCAATAAACGTAGATTGTACGGAGACTCATTACCCGTGACCGCCTCACCAGTATCAAGGATGTAAAATCTTACATGGGGAAGAGTATCTGAACTAGTCTGTACCGTTACAAAGTTACTTTAAACTACCAGGTTAAAGACGAGAGAGCGTGTTAAGTCATCATTGCCTTAAAAAAAAAAAACTTCTGCAAAGTTTCGGGCTTGAAAATTTTAACTAACGAATTGATAGGGCCTATGTGTACTTTACAACGTAGCAGTATCTCACGAGAAAGGAAGAAAAACAAAAATTGACTACGGTAAAGGGTACCCCCCTGCTAGCCCGATAAAACGTCCCATTCTCTTCCGCCACACTGAAATTTTGTCTTAATTTGTAATGTGAAAATCTTAACAAGAAGCAGCGTGACGGGCAATCTTCTCAGTAGTCTGTCTGACCATGCGTCCTATCCCCCAATTTTAGTCCTGCAGAAAGACATTTCGAGAGTTGCTATAGAAGACAGGCTAAGTTGAGGTCCATTTATGACCCCCTCATTTTGTTTCGTGTTTTCTCTTTCTGATTTTCGACATTTCTATGTAACCAGGTAAAAAAACGAGACGTATTTTTTTTTAAGAGAAACATAATTTAAAACGCATTATTGGATTACAGAAAAGGATTGACAAAACTTACCAAAAGTAGCCAGGGAGAGGACAAGCGACAGAAAGAACAAACCAGACATAGTTGTCTTGGAAAACTAATAAATACCAAAATAAACCCGAAACTATAGAAAAAAGGAAGCCAAGAAGAGAATTATAATTACTATTATCATTATGCAAAACTTATAAAGCGCCATATCCAATAGAATAATTGCTCTATGGCGCTGTACAAACCCAAAACATCAAAAAGGCACAAGACAAAATGTAGAAAGATAAAAAAGGTAAAAAAAACAAATGCCAAAAATACTATTAAGATACCTAAAATTGAGAGTAAAATGATAAAAAAATATTAACAAGATAATATGACAGTAGAAAAATATATGTACATCAAAAACATTCAATTAGTAAAAGGCAGCTCTAAAAAGATAGGTTTTTGAAAAATTTCTTGAATTGGGTCACAGTTGTAGCAGTTCTTATATTGGTGGCTAAATCATTCCACAATGCAGCTGACGCATAGTCAAAACGACGATTACCATACAATTTTGCTCTTGTGATAGGGTTTGTGAGAAGTAACTTTTGAGAACCAGTGAAATAAGGAACGAAATGTACAATGTTACCTTTGAACCTATCGATATTATGATACAACGAATGTGGATGTTAAACTTATATGTTTGGGAATTTCTGTCCCTACTGACACGTTTTTTGTTAACTTTTAGAGATGGTGCAAGGACTAACGCAAATGAAGTTCTAAGTCCGATCGTTTGTAAAAAGTGTTTGCTCTCAATGAAGAAGAAGAAGGGGGTCCTGTGACGGTGGGACTCAGTAACGATACGTCTTCTCTCATGAGAAAATAGATGTAAATAAGTGTAAACTTACCATGCGGCAATCAATTTACAAAACATATGACGTCATACGGGTGAATGGTGACACGAGCAAACAGGGATTACGATATAGTTGATAAAGGGTCCTGTTTTATCTCATTAAGCAGCATGGCTTAGAGTACCGTATTGTTGTATGTAGAGCATTGAACTTGCAGTATATATCACGTGGTATAGAGGTCGATCCATATTGGGTGAAGTAATAACCACAAATGATGAATACATTGTGCCGTCTGGACAATTGTCAACGATTGTGAAGCTGCTTTACTTTGTTGATCAGGTGAAAAAAAACGGCAGCAAAAATAGTTTGCTTTGATCCTATTACAATTTAATTAGTTACACTTGAAGGAACAATTTTGGGGTCGGCGTTTGACAAAAAAGCATATATATATATATATATATATATATATATATATATACACCCTGGAATGTTGTGGTGCTTTTCGTTCCCTTCATTGTCGTAGTTTAGTTTGAAAAGATGTTGTGAGATCTAATTTATGCAATTTTATTTCTATAAATTAATAAACCAATTTTAAACGATTGACGGTATCATATTCCGAAGCCTATAAAAACTGCATTTCATTCTCTAATCTTGATATTCTGCTGAAAGTGAATGGAGAATAGACACAAGTAGTCAACAAAAGCAGAAATATTGAAAATTCAATATTAATATAGCTAAAAAAAATTTGTCTAGTAGAATAAAAAACTTGTTGAATAGTTCGAAGGAAAGTTATAAAAACGTTATTTGCTTTTGTCTATTTAAATACCTGCTAGTCTTGTGCCAAAAATCAATATTCACGAAAGGAATCACAGAGCATTCGAAAATCCAAAAGCGAAAGGCTTGTTTAAAGGTTATACACTTTTGTAAAAACACGTTTTGGCTAGCATTATGGTTCCCCAAAAAATTTTTCAAACTTTTTTCTTTCAGATCAACGCCCTATTTTACAGAATGGCATTGAGAAACTGTTCCCCTCCACCTACAACGTTAATAAAAAAAACAATCAAAATTAATTTGTCTGATTGTTTTGAAATTTACTGGACAGAGCTTTATAGTGGTCAGTTAGTAGTATCACAATCAGTAGGGTTAAATTTAGTATATCATTCAGTCACTTGAACAAAACCTGTGTTGCTATGGGGGTACGTACCATCTTTTGCAAATTAAATATACAAAACAAAGAAATATGACTAGTTTTCGGGAAATTTATTTGGAACAATAAATTTTTGCATGTTTTTATCTCCTTTTGATTGAAAGTCTTACCTGTAGGGAGTCGGTGCATCTCCGAAGTAGCTAAACTTGCGAATAAAATCTAATCTGAGAACATATTGTCTTTATCGTAGTTCCTTGCCAATTTCATTAGCTTTTTATTAAATACTAACCTACACAACATATGATAGCCCGCGAACCTTTGAATTTGATGTTGACGTGTTTCAGGAAGACAAACCATCAACAAGAGTGTACTAACTCCCGGCATGCAACTCTATTGGTTCAAACACCCTGTTCCTGATCTAGCGTATGTCAAAGTTTCAATAAGAACATAACGGTTTAAGGCTAAGTAGCCATCAAGTCCCCCTTGCCTCATGGTGAGAAAAAAACAAATGACCGACACCGGGTTTGGGACTGACAATTGGGTCTCATATTTCTAGATACTGCGCCCTTTTTCTGACTGTGCGGTTATCGATATTGCTCTTTATATCATACAGAGGGCTGTGTCCGCCTTCTAGACATCCCCCATCCAGCTACCTGTAAGGGGTTCCCCTGGCCTCGGCAATTCATGTAAAATTCTCATGTTAGAAATTTAAGGCAACCTTCAATCCCACTGGCATTTCGATTTTCATTTATGGAAGGTCTTATAGAGGATATTGTTGCAATTACAGGGATATGTGCACGTTTTAAATTCACTATAGTAAAAAAAAATGACCATAGATTGGTCTATGCACAAACTATGCACAAACCCAAAATATGGTCAACTTGTTACACGAAATTTACGTAGACCAATTTGACCATGTTTTGGGTAGGGGCATAGTTAACGAGGGTCGATCTAGGGTCAGTCTTGACAGTAGTAAATTTTAAGTGCATGACATTTCGTTTTTTGCTTCATGGTAAAAAAAGTTTTCAACAGCTACTCCAAAATCGTGCTGCTTGAAATGACCTATTTTGATGCATTGTGTTCAAAATTGAAAACGTCGAACATTAAAGCAGGAACAAATAAGCCAATGAACCCTCTCCAAGTATCAATTTTAGTCCATCACATGAAGAAAAAAAAACGAGACTAATTTGTGGTGCATAGCAGAGAAAATATTGGTTCAGGGAGGAGTTACTGTTCACGTAGTGCCTAATTCACGGGAAAGATATTAATCCTGTAAAGGTGCTTCCGAAGCCAGTGGCGTAGAGAACACGGTAGAGGAATTAAAGTGCAGATTCTGACATGTGTTGCCCAGGCTCACCGAAAAATGTGCAAAAACTTCCAGCTTAGGAAAAAGTGTAACCATATGACCTCATTCGTAACCATAGTGTGATAGTGCATAGTTGGTGTAGCAAATTCTTCACATGCAGTATGTAGTCGTATTAGCTCAGGTTCACTGTCAGTGTACTAAAGTTAACGTTTAGCAGCCTTACATAGTGCTAGTCCAGTGCAATATCTTAAAGGCCCAATCAATAAATTATTTTTTCGAAGTAAATTAACTATTCTTAAAACAAATTAGATCATTTGAAAGCAGACAAATGAGCACACCAAATTTTGGCTGGTCTCGAAACGAGATTGGAGGATTTGCCAGGCCACAAAGGTCTTAAGCCGAGACCAAGACGGAGACCACAAGATGTCGGGACTGAGCCCAGATAAAGGCGATCTTTATGACTACAACACTGATGGTTGCCAACCCAGTTTGATACTTCAACATATGAAAATTAAAAAAAAAAAACACTTTTGAATAATTTCACATGAGTGAGGAGTCGCTCTCATAAAAGTAAGAGATAAAATTACGTGAATTTTTCCTAAAGCTTATTAAACCTGAGTTATAGCTAGGAGCCAGCGAAGTAAGTAAATTCGCGCCTTGAAGGGCAGTTATATCTTACGACCTTCAGCCACCACTGGCTAACAATTTTGGGATCAGCACACACTCGCACTCAGTCCCTTGTCGGGACGGGAGGAAAGAGCCAGGAGGTGACTGAAAATCCCTTTTTGGGGGATTGCAGACAGATTAGATTGCTCCCGGTTTTTATGTGAGAGAAATCCCTGCAGCGACGGAGTTTTCTGGCAGCTACACTAGTTTTGAGCTGCGCGTGAGAGAGCACGGACTTCAGCGACTCTTGCTCTGGCCGCGAAGGCAGCATCCGTAGGTGGGATTTGGTGTCTTTTTACAAGGTCTGTGCTGATGAGAAAGCTCCAGATTAGTCTTGGACGAGAAACCCATTTTACTGTACATCTGCCGCGGATGGAGCACCAAACCGTACAGTTGCTAAGCTTCGTTGGTTTGAAAAGCCAAGTTAAGGTTTACTATAGGCAACTTGAATCCAGGCATGGAGAATTCTAGTTTCAAAAAAACTTTTCCCTTTTTTGTAGATTTCTTATGGAAGAAATAAACCTGGTTAGATGGTCTATGGTGACGTTACACTTTAGTTTATGAATATCATTGTTAAGTAATAAAATATAATTATTACGGAGAGCACACAATACATATATTGATGCAAGATGAATAGCCATAGTTTACATATTGATGAAATTATAAATGAAATTATGAAAAAGCGGGGGCGTTCGCATCGATGAATACCGCAACGAGTTTACGTAAACCCACTACAGCAAGTATGCAATCTCTGTAACTTTTGTAAGATCAAAGGCAGTTAGTCTTCGCACGCCATGGAAAGAGTTCGATAACCTTACTTCCCCGACCTACTTGGACGAGAAAGTGAGAAGGTTGGAAATTCAACACTCAAAAACGTTCACAAAGAAACGTTTGAGCGTCACTCCCTATACTGCAACGTCTACTACCATTACCAATATACCACTGTTACATGTCCTGCAGCGTGAAGCTGCTCCTGCTGCTTCTGCTATAAATATTGCAACTGCAACTACTAGTGCGACTGTGACTGCTACAATTTGTCTTACTACATGCTTCTACTTCTATGAAGGCGAATGTGAGGCTTCCCTAAAGCACATTTCACACAATTGTTGTGTCTGACAGGAAGCAAAGCCGACGAGAATCAAAATTGGTAGTCAGGTGACGGATGGTTTGAAGTTGTGTAACCTGTCAAAATTTAAGGTCATTTAGAATAATGGTCGTTACAGTTTATTAAGATCATTTCGAATAAAGGTCATTTGACGTCAACAGGAGTCAAATTGTGGAAACTACCTTGTGAACATTATGTCTCAAGACCCGAAGCTTGGCAAAATCACACTTCGTATGTAGGTGTATCAAAGTTGTTTTTTTTTTTTGTGGGGGGATGAGGTCAACGGTCATTTGGGGTCAACGGGAATCAAATTGTGAAGTAATTGTAAACACAATATCTCAAGAAGTAAAGCTTGTACCTCATGGAGAACAAGAACCCTTTTGCTTTTGGTGGAAGTCGAAGTTCATTTGAAGAAGGTCATTTGAAGAATTGATGCTTGCACTGATGTGATATTTGTTGTATTTGTGTAGATAGTCTTTAAGTTTGTGTAGTATTGGACCTTAATTAGTTGCAGTTAATTTGTATTACCCTTTCAACATGAACATTACTTGCACATCAGGGATGGTAAATGTATATAATCTCCTTGTAAAGTTTCAAACTCATCGAATATTGTGTCAACATTCCACAAGTCTGCAGATATTGAGGTATCACCTCCTGAAGACCCCCTAAGTAACATGTTCGTTGACAGAAATATTAAATTGTCTTTGAATGATCCGTCCATTGTTGCACGAGTTACATAAAGAGAAACACGACCAATCAACAAATTAAAGCGTTTCACGTAGAGGATTGTTATATTTGTTCAGTTAGCCTAACACCGACCTGTTTACGTTAATATAGCTTTACTTACATATGGAATAAATGACGAAAAGAAATTACTATTTCTAATTGTAAAGATGAAACCATTTCAGGTGACTTTCTTTTTATTGATAATTTATTTTTGTGACTTTTAAATGTGTATTCACTTCGTTTATCGTCAAAAGCGAAAAGACAAAGGAAAGGGGAAGGTGAAAAAATGAACATATTAACGAAAACGGAGATGTATAAAAATTGATAAATGGCAACCAAATGTATGTGCTCGGATTCATCTCATGATGACGAACATACTTGTCACATAGGAAAGCTATTCCTTTGATCTCATCTGCCTCATGAATTTAAGAGAGAAACGATTTACAAACGAAGAGCGATGTAGTAAAACATATATAGATAATAGGCCAATGAGGCCAGAGAGTGGCTACGGTTGAGGCAGCTGGGACTTAGGAGACTGCTATAGCTTCCCTCGATCTAACTCTGACGTCATCTTTTGCATTTATGCTAGTGGATTGAATTGGTGCCATATACGTTCTGGTTTACCGCACAACTCAAACGATAACGACAAAATGGGATGGGAAAAAAACCCCCGAAAGAATACTATAATATGGAGATCTCTCTGACCCCTTGAATGACATGTAGCTGAATTTGTGAACATGCAAGGACAGTGTTTAGTCACTGTCGTTTTCGTCATTCATCTTCGTCCTCTAAATTTATGTGCCAGGTGTTTCAAATTTGCGTCATTTGCGTCCTGGTTTTCCCCCACCAATACCGAAGATGAAAAAAATAAAAAAGAATACACTGATATAAAAAGACTGGAATACCGAAATGTCAAGATCTTCTTGTGGACGTTTGTGTGGCACTTCACTGAACCTGCACTCGCGTAGAACAATCGTTGAGCTCAGCTGCATGCCTCCATTGTACTAATTAGGGAGACCAGGCTGCAAATCGACAGGCAGGTCAGGGGCTTCCCATTGTTCCCCTAGTTCAGGAATACTACAGCAATGTGGAAAACAACAGAAAAGAAGGATACGTAAATTTACGAGCACCTATAATTAATCATTGTTTTTAAACGCAACCACATTTTTTTATGCTGCAGCATTATGTTTAGTCCACTATTCAATGCATTAGCTTGATAAGTTACTGCATATTTTGTCCCTGACGCTCATTATTTAACAGTGCAGTGACCGGAAAATAAATAAATGTTTTCAGAGCCATATGTGCAAACGTTCAGCAAAATGGCTTTTGCCTCTTTTGCTGAAGAGTGATTCATATTATGTTGTGTTTTTTGTAATTTTTAATTTGTGTAATTTTGTAATATTATGTAGCTTCCTTGATGTCAAATGTTGTGTAATATCTCAACATTTGACATCAAGGAAGCTGACATTTTGGGGGCAGCCTACCGTAATAAAAAAAAAAAACTGTTCCACTGAAGTCGAATGCTGATGAGATCAGATCGGATTACAGTCTTTCATAAATTCAACATTACTTTCATCCGTTCCTCTTAACCCCATGCACATTTAAAATAAACATGGCGGACTAGATGGGTGAATGTACGCCTACATTTAAATTACATGAAGGACATAAATTCGTTTTTTCTATCAATATTACACTCACAAAACGTAACGGTAAAATAAGAACTCCATTAACTTTTAGGTAAAATTTGACGCGCAGTTAATGTAAGTCTTACATTATGTATATAACAATTTCACTAAAATGTAGTAACATTTACCAAAATTATGTAGAATTTACATATACTGCTTACATTAATTATATGTAAAATTAGTGAAGTTCTTATTTTACATAATTTAGGTAAATAATTCTGTGAGTGTACAAGCTTAAATGAGAACACTGTTTTTTGTTTTGTTTTTTTTTGTTTGTTTTTTTTTTTGCTGTAACTTTCCTAAGTATTTGCCAATATTGATGCCCATGCAGGTCCGATTCCAAATTTTAACACGTTTTCGATGTTTTTTGACTCTATATGTCATTATCGTGCCCTCTTGCTTCACCAACAGCGTAATATCTGGCTTCCGTAATTGTTCAAATAAAATCATCGACGCCATTCATTGAGGGGCACATAAAGATTAGAATTTAATTGCAGGGTATTTTGGAGATTGAAAAGTAAAACCCATTCATCCAACTGCAATCTTTCCCATATCTTTCCATCGCTAAATCAGGGAATTGTTACACCTCCTTGGTTGAAATATGAATTTTTAGAACATATTCCCTTCATGTGAAATAGCCAACTTCGTCTCCTCCTCATTTTCAAATTACCTGCTTTTGTTTCTTACTGACCCGAAAATGAGTGAGCAACTTAACAACAAGGTAATGGTTTTATTAGATAACATGTGTGAATAGGGGGTTGTGCATTTAAGCTACCCTATAACAGTAAGACGGTGATCACATTTCCTGGCAAAATGCAATGAATTTCAAGAAATTTCACAAATGCATGCCCATGAATGAGTGATGAATGAGCTTGAAGATTTTATATCTCAGATCAGGTATGTCCCATGAAGATGGGAGTTGGACCATTGAAATCCACTTCTTAGCCTTGTCGCATACATTTTGGAAACTTTTTGAGATCAGGTACATTTTAAATTAGTACAGACCAAAGTGTAGAAAATGCAACGTACTTTTTCTCATGTCTTATATATCACATGACCATCTGCTGTCAGTTCATTATAGATACGCATGCCCCCCCCCCCCCCTCATGGCAGTAACCTGACGTGCGTGTTCTAAACCTGTTTGCAAATTAGAGCTACCGGTAATTGACATAAATCACGTGAATTGCTCGATATGAACAACTGTGCATGAAAAGTAAACTTAGGCTAGAGTCACCTGTTCTCCTTGTGTCTTGTCCCCCTCTTCTCTGAAGTTGACAGAGCACTGAAAACAAATGTAAAGCAGAAAGAATTTTCAGCAAACTTAATAATGGATCAAAACAAATGCAAAGTGATTGATTCCTGATGACCAGTGCCACCATATTGGTTGTTGCACGTAGAACATAAGAGTTGATACGCGTAGAAAAGAGGCTGAAGGTGGGAGAAGAAATCTTAAATATAAGTGTACCTTGCGGGGTTTATGCATTATACTTTGGGATTTGTGCAATTTTCCAGCTTCCTTGGTCAATGTTATCTACCCATGCAAGAGGCAATGGAATGCCGGCAGTTTTTTTTTTTTTTTCGTACTCGCCATATTTGATCGTGTGCAATGATAGCTGTGATGAGCGATTTCCGTAGGATGCGACAATTGAAGTATCTTCGTTGTCATTTGTTTTTTCTCCTCAACTGCTTCGAGTCCATTTCCATAAGCCTACAAAACCACTCTGTGATATATTTGTAATCCATTACCTTGGAAATGCAGTAAGATTATCGGACGCTCCTTCCAATCTGGAAAGTACCTCATCCAAAGTAGGCCTATACCCTTGTTGACCATTACTCATTACTCAGACTAGTATCAACTCGTATCAAGTATTTTTATCAAGTATTTTTTTTTAAGTTTGCTTTCCACGAGCAATTCTTTTGTACCGGGATGGGGGGGGCGGGGGAGGGGGGCGATGGTTGATAAGAAGTGGTGACATTTGAATTTGTGGAGCTTAGCAACAGGGAGGTTCGTTGAAAGATCCTCGATTGGCCACATTTTAAGGAGGCTTTTCGTCCAAGTTGTGTCGTCTAAGATGTCCCGACCCTAACCCGACTGGGTAAAAAGAAATGCACTTGATCTAAAATTGCGATACTGTTTGTCAGACGACTTTCATTTACTAATATGAAAGCGTCCTTAAATGATTGTACTTCAACGAACTGAATTATATATTTTTGTCACCCAATTATGGAAAGGCTGTTTTAAAAAACGAATCTGTATACATTCCTTACAATCAGGTACCATATCCTAACTAATTTTTTGTATTCCGTAGTCCTACCACCCTTCCTTCAAAAATTCACTGATTAAATGATGGAAAACGTTTTTCCCCTAATATACATGCACATATTTCTATGCTGAGGACATAATTAAACAATCGATTTATTAAATCACTTACGTCAGTGTCGTCCATTGGGTCATCGTTGACGATCCCACAGAGTCCACATACGGTATCAGGGTCACTGAACGTGTCAGGGTTTATCCAGATATGCACTTTGTGGAATTTATGGCGATATGAAATTCGCACATGGTGTTCTAGCCAAATGACCTGTGAAATCAAAATTGAAATTGATATAGCCGAGGGTACTCACGTTGCAAGAAGAACGTGATTCTGCTACTAATACACTATCAACAAATTACGCTAAACGCCAAATTTCATTTTTTTGTGGGGGGGGGGGGGCAATTCTGTGGGAGTCCCTGCAGCGCAACGTAAAAAAAAGAAATATCACACTAACTCAACATCTTCATCATCATTAACTAATGGCGTTATTTTTGTCATTTCTCATGGCCTTGACGAGATTCTACAGCTAGGCTCCTCAAACTTTACAAACATCTTCGTTGCTGCCTGTAAGCTGGTGGTTGTGGCCTTATGTATAAGTCAAGATAAGTAAATCAAGGGGAGGCAAATCAGTTTAGACATTGAAAAGTTATCTTAACCACGCCGTGATACTTTAATCCTCGATACTTACATGTTCCCCGTTCTTTTCTTGGGAGATGCATACTTTCATGTTTTCATCAGTGTGCGGGTTTTTTGTCACCAGTTGCCAGCTGTCATCCGTTTTCATGGCGTACATCACTTTATCCTTCCATACGTAAATTACATATGTCCCCCAATATATTAGGATTAACTTAATGCGAATTTGTTCATCGTTGACTTGTCGTTCTTCCGTAACCCCAGTAATTCGTAAATGGTTCGTCAGATTCATCTTGTTGCAACCATCTACAAAGCAGAACTCGCCCTTCTGATCGAATTCATATTTCTCCTTATCAAAGGTTATGATATGAGGATCGCCGTACCCACAACAGACTGGCCAATCTGTCGCATATTCGATGAGTGTCAAAAACGAATAAATTGAAAAAAAAAAAACAATTACAACAACAATAACAACAACAGTGAACAAAAGTCTTCATCTTCATACAGTATTATTTACTTTTCGTCTCTTTCGAAAGATGCTTAAAAATTGTCAAAGTACATGAACGGAAAATACTTAAATGAATTTTAAATGTGTACTGTAGCCTATGCTACAATAAAATAATGTAATAACAGTAACTGTTAAATACATCTGTCATTGGTGGAAGTTATCATGTCGAGAATTCATTTAAATAATGATCTCTGACATAGAATCTAATAGCAAGGTGATTTGCTTGTAACATCAACGAATCCCACAAAGAAAGGGACATTCAGTTTGCTTCTGCAAGGTTGCAGGAAAAAAAACAAACATTATTTTGATTGTGTGATTACTATCATGATGCCTTCATTCCATCACCGATAATTTCGATTTTATGTCTGACTTTTATTTTTTTTTTTACGATACGGCAAAAAATTCAAAAATGGTTTCAGAATGCTGCGGTAAAATTGTTACAAAGTACAAAGTGTATAGCTTGCAATCTTATCCCACAATGAAGAAGTTCACACCTCTCCCGTTTTTCAATCACCACAGCGGATTGGCAAATCAGTTCAGTTATTGCAACACTCCACTACTCTATTGATAATGATGGGTTTGGATTTGTTTTTCACATGTTTCCTAGTGGGAAAAAATGGTGTTACATGGAACAAATTATTGTGGAAAACCCATGAGAGATATATATGCAACTAGGCGTATCGCCCTCCTATGTATTGTCAGTACACTGAGCACACTAGAGCAGCACGCATTGGCTAATATGATGCTCACATTTCATATCCTTAAACTGAATTTCTTTAGACATTGCAAACTTTCCACCATGTTCTTTTGTTTGAGTTCTTTTTGTGTTTTTGGTGTGTACGAAAGCATATCAGTGCTGTGACTTCGTTCATTCTGCCATTACAGGAATGACAGATCATTAATCTGTAATTAAAGAATGTTAACCTGTAGATAAAACTGTCATTTTGTGATCACCGATTAATATATTTTCATGGTACTGATGGGCTTTCATGCATGAGTATGCATAGACTGACATAATATCGATACGATGATTTCACTCACTTTTATAATCACAACCTGCCCCACAATTCGTCTTGTAACTGCAGCTTTCATCCAGATCCTGGCCATTCGCTATAAGACGTAATCAAAACTGTAAAATATGTATGCACAGAACGTAACGCGAATCGAACGACTTGTAAATAAACTGAATGAGTTCATCTACTCCCGACGACAGCAGACGAACGCTCACTAAAGAATAAATTACATTATCCGCAAAAATGGGAACAGTTCTGAAGTGTGTAAGCAGCTAAAAAGCCAAACAAAAGGAAAAAGACTTAACGATATGTCCACATGAAAGATCCGGACGATATTTACATATGCTAGAAAGTTTCGAGAGTAAGTTAGGCCAAAGAACTTTTATATACCGGTAAGTATATGTATATACGTTACAGAAATCGTTAGCATTGTGAACAATCGACTTGTGTTAGTTGCACATGTCACCTGCGGCAATCACACGACGTACATGCATGTAGCTACTTGCAAGGATTATATCTTAAATCATACCCTCCCCCCACCACACCCACCACCACGCCAACAGTTTCAAGGATTTAAAATCTTCACATGGAGGACGAAAATATGTCTGAGATAGTTTGTACTGTTACGAAGATACTTTAAAACGACCAGGTCGGAAACGCATAACCGCGTAAACCGTTTTTGTCTTAACGAAGAAAAAATGCAAACTTTCTGACTTTTCGAAATTTTTTGACCACTGGATTGATATGTGTACGTACTTTTCAGCAAATCAGTATCTCACGAGAAAGATTTATGTACGGTAAAGGAAATTGAAGAGGTTGGGGGAATCAGACAGACGTTTCCCTATACCATTCTCACTGCAATACCGATAAAATGAGTTTCGTTAGTTTTCTAGTTTTCACTTTTTTTTCGCCTTTTATAGAACTAGATCGAAAACGATAAATGCTTTAATCTTACATTTAAAAAAAAAATGGAAAATTGCAAAAACACATTTTGTGATTAAATACAAACAGGATGACGAAACTTACCCATAATGACCACGGAAAGGAGAAGCGACAAAAGGAACAAACTGGACATGGTTACCTTGAAAAACAGATGAATACGAAGAGATACCCGAAACTAGAGGAGAGAAATCCAAGAAGAGAACCAGTAGAGGCACGAGCAAAAGGTGTTATATTTGAGCCTACCGATGTGGAAGGTTAACTAATATTTTGGGGAATTGCTCACTGAAAGGTGATTGTGAAGTCTTAGACACGGTGCGAGGACAATTGCAAATCACGCACAAATCAGATCGTTTGCAAAAATGTTTTACTCTCGAAGAGAAGAAAGCTGGTCCAGTGACGGTGGGTCAGTAACGATTCATTTCCAATCGCGGATTTTAAACTGCTAGAATTTAGATGAAAGTGTAAACTTACCTGCAACAATCAATTTACAATATGTATGACGTTGTACGGGTGAATAGTGACACAGGGGCAATCACCGACAATATTGATTAAAGGTCCTGCCTTTATCTTATTTAACGCAAGTGAAGCTTGCGGTACATATCACGTGGTGTTAAGATCAATCCGTGTTGGTTAAAGTAATAACTACAGTTGGTGAATATATTGGACCATCGGACAAGTATCAACTGCTTCATTTTCTTTATCACGTGGAAAAGCCCTAGCAAAATATATCTTTCGTTTACAATGATTTGAATGGTCTTTGATTCTAGTACAATGAAATTAATTAACCGCAGGGGAACAATTCTGGGGTTTGCGTTTCACTAGCAAAAAGCCAGGAGATATTCTTTCATATCACGTTCAGTTTGGACATAGCTAAATTGTGCTTGGCAGCAGTTTTTTTGTTTTGTTTTTTTGGAGGGGGGCAGGTACCATGGTCTTTTTCTCTTCTAATTTTGAGTAGCAGTTGTTCGGAGACGAAGAAAATTCTGAGACGTATGCAATAACAAAAACGTGATTGTTTTGACTAAGAGAGATTCTAGAAACAGTTGAACTGACTTGTGAGCCTGTACAGTTAACCACCAGTCACAAAGAAATAACACCACTATTCTGCAGACCGTTCTGTTGATGACTCCTGTTAAAAGTACAGGCAGGTCCGAGACCACCACTTAACACTTCCCATTGACGAGCACACAATTTCGAGAGGCCCTCTTGAATGCAAGGTATAGTCAGGGAGTCCAGAGCGTTTAGTCAGCTGGAAAGGTGTAAAAGGTTTGATGTTCCCATAATGTACGTTGGGGCATTGGAGTCAAGGAATGGGATTCCTACACCGGTCGTATCCTGTACATTTCGTCATTTGGCCCGAAAGAGTCACCAAGTGTAATCGGTGTAACAACAACTTCTTGCTCACACAATAACATTAAAACAGTCTCAAAAATTTCGCAATTTTTAGCTGGCTACTATCTGGGCCCATTCACAGGATGAAGTTACCGTCATTGGTATTTTTGTGATCCTTAAGATGTACTCGTTCAAAATACAAATTCTGAAATTTTTAGTTAATAATGTAACAAAAACAGGTTAGCTGTTTTAGCTTGCTTTATCCCATATTACAAAAGGCCATATCAGTAGTCATGTCCATAGGCAACAATGTCTAATTGACAAGAGAGGGAGGTTTTCTGACTGTTTTAGTGAGATCGATTCATCATGTGGGAATGAGATCTTTAAGTGCTCAATAGAATTCATGTAAACTATGGAGGGTGAGGTACTGGGACCTTTACAAAAGCGACGTGTAGTCGTTGGTACGTTAGAACAGTGACGGCTCGTAGCTCAATATACGGGAGATCTGCACTTAGTCTAACCTTATTCTCTCCCCAGATCGTTATATTTCGTGTCTTGCTTAATTAAATTTTGTGTATCAACTCGAAATTACAGCATAAACAGTAATGAGTTATTAGAAAGAGGTTACACATCAACAATATGTCTTACGTTGATACTACTTACAAAATGTTACATTCGGTGATATCTAATGGACATGGACATTAAGACAAGGACATTAAGACAAGGACATTAAGACAAGGACATTAAGACATGGACATTAAGACATGGTCAAAAGTATCAATGAATTTAGACTCAGAAGACTCTACCTGTTAGATCAAACATGAAGCTACTACGATGGATCCAGGAACGTTGACGGTAAAATATACCCTGAGTTACACCGAGGGGCTATGTCATACTTCGAACAGGGGAATGGTGAACTCCATACTGTTACTTCATTAAACGCTATGTGGAGTTTATACACTGGTGTAGACAGGGACAACCAGGGACTCATGGTAACATATTCATTCCGTAAAAATTAAAAAAAAAATGAGAAAATGAAAAAAGAAATGAAGAAAGAAGAAAGATAAAAAGAATGCCAGAAGCAATTTTACTTAGAACCAGACTTGGAAACCCGACCAGGCCGGCCGGTGAATTCTTTCCCGTAAAATGAAAATGGAAGGTATATCCACTTTTACTCTAAAATGGTTTGGATGGCGCTATGCAGAAAGTCATGTCTATGCCCCGCCAGTTTGAACTATACAAGGTGCGAGGATAATCATGAAGGCCTGCATTCATGAACGAAACGAAATTGTGGGGAGTAAGACTATTGAATACTGTCTAATGGAGCGACGTGACACAGAACCCGGACTTTTTGAGGGAAATACAAGGGTAAACATGGGCTAATTACTTTGATTGCTTTTCTCCGAAACCCAAGTGTAAGCCTTTTACATGCCCGGTAATTTGAGCCCGATTAGCAGCACATACGGGAAGCGGGGTGCACCTTTTTCTGGTACACCCTGTTACCATCAAATTACCATTGAACATTGTTTGCAATATGAGTTCAATGGTAGGAAGTGTGTTTTTTTTTTCGGCCTTCTTAGCAGATCTACTGACGGGGCAGCCGATGGTGGAGCTCCTCTCAGAGAACGTCTATCACAACTACCCAAAAAGAACTTTCTATAATCTTACATTTCATGCATGACCTTTCGTGACGTCATGCGGTTTGCATCCTAATGAACCAGAAGACGTGATTTTTTCAAGCGAAATGTTTCATAATAAACTACCAAAGAATTGCTTGTATCAAGAAACCCAACTAGGGGTCAGATTTGGAAATTAGCTTTCCACCCAATATTAGATAATAAGTTGAAAGACTTTCGATGGCGAATAGCTCATGGTGTTCTTTTCACGGGGGCAAGGATAAATAAGTGGGGAATGGGGGGGGGGCCGGGGGGTGGAATCTGTCCAATGCATGACTGTGTGGACATCGAGTCGGTCGAGCATATTTTCTGGGACTGCCCCAAAGTGAAATCAGTCTTGTTATGGCTTAAACAAGTACTTAATTTTGTTGATAATAAGCACTTTCATATGAATGTAAGATTTTTCTCATACGGTGTAGATATTCCTAAGATAGCTAAAGCCGTGTTTGATCGTCTTTGGTTAGTCGTAATGGTGACAAAGTATACTATTTGGAAGTCAAGATGCACGCATATTTTCGAGTCTACTTTGCAACCAACCAACTCTTTAATCTCTTCGATAAGTAAATACCTCGAAATTCGAGTCAAAGCCGATAAGGAGAGGTACAGCAGTAAACAATTCCAGAGAATTTGGACAGCTGGGAATTCGTTTGTAAGCCTAAACAACGGAGACCTTTCGTTTAATTTCCACAGCCCGAAAGGGTAGCACAAAGAATATTTCGTACAGTAAAGTAAGCTTAATGAAAGTTACCGTCATTAGTCTTGTAAGTTTCAAAGTTTTGTATGTCCATACGTGCAAACAGGTAAAACAAAGAGTGCTTCCTTCTACTTAAAAGATATTGTAGCGTAAGTAGCAGAAAATTTCAATGATGGAAAGGTAATGTTATGTTAAATTAAAAAGGCTGTTAATACTTGTAAATACTCACTCTTAGTTAAGTAAATGTACACGTTTGTATATAACGTGAGGACGGAAATAAAGTTTTTCCTGCACAAAGAAAAAATGAGTCAGGTACTCGGCGGAAAAGGTTGAAGACACTGTTTGAAACTTAGGAAATAAAGGCGTCTATTCGATCGTGTTTTTTTTTAAATTTTTTCATGTGACCCAACAAATCTGTAATTTCAAAGGGATGAAAGATGAAAGTGTCCACTTATCTTGCTATGATGGGAAAATAAAAGCCTCATTTTACGTCATTCAGCAAACAGTTGGGCATCACCTGTCAGTCTCATTTCCGCAAAATGCCATGCGTTGAGACTTTCCCGTTGGCGGCAATGTTAGAGGACCTAGTCACGTGACCTAATCAACTGTGTTTGTGGATAGACTGGATAGCCTTCCCACAATGCTCGTACCCCTCCCGTACAGTCGAAATACTAGGTGCCTAACGGCAGTAGAGTCATATTATGTTTCCGTAAACCACTTTAACTGTGTTGTAAGTGATCCGTCATAACTTCGTCATTCATGTAACAGGTCTCTCTAGTAAACAAAATTCTGTCTACGACCGAGGACGCGCGTCGAGTCTATACCCCCCCCCCCCTCCCCACGAGCTAGTCACTCGTTCTAAAGACTGCGAAAAACAAATCTGCAAACAATCCGATAATATCAAGAAGAACAGTTTTCAATCCATCAAAATACTGAGGGCTTCTTTCCCCTAGGCTTACTTGCGGAGCCTGGGAAAGGCGACCTCCAACGAGCAGGGGGTATTTTTATGTTTTTGAGCGCTTTTGTGTGCTCCAGCTGAAGATGGCGCTCCACTTAAATATTTTACTCTGCAAAGGATCTCTAAAAGACTTCCCACATTTAACCCGCAACACCCCATTGCTCTAATAAATGTCCCACGTTTTCGAAATGTCTGCCCCCCCCCCTCGTCAAAACATCTGATATGAATTTCCACTTTACATAGATTGATTTTTTTCTCATTCGTTGAGAAATTGCAAACATGAGATATTTATTTCAAGGCTGTGTACATGCGGCTAAAAACACCCTGGTAATACACACTCAGAGGGTCTGCGGGATTTCTAATGCCAAAAGAGTTTTTATACGCTCCAACTGACGGTGGAACTTCGCTTAGATATCACTCAACTCCCCTCCCCTTACCCCAACCTTTGCATCCAAGTGGAACCCACTTGGCAATTCTGCATATCGGATAACCCTGTAATTTGGTCTCTTTAAAAATCGTTTGGTATAGACTTTATGTTTGTATGTCTATATTTTAATTTTATTTTTAAAATTCACAATTTATATTTTTATGTTTATATGGAATTAAACATGAGAAAAAGTGCAATTTCCTGTGATCTGGAAAGTAGTTTTGTCAAGAAGTTTCTCCTACGCTGAGCGACTTTTATGGTGGCGCTCCACTTAAATGGTTAAGGTCTTATGTTGACCATGTCTTTTGAACTATTGTCTTAATCAAGTAGCTTTGGCACCCTCTAAAATCCTCACGGATGGAATTTGTTCCTCACATTCCTGGATTCTTTGTCCCCTTCGGTCTGTAGGCGACGTCGACTTCTCGATCATTGACGTATTGAGCCCCAAAAAACGTTTGGGGGTTAAGTCCTTATCTTTTCATCGTACATACAGTCTTCCATTAAAAAAGCCTACCACAGAATGTTTAGGGAATTGTTATTTCTATACCCTTAGCTAATTTTTGTCTGTATATTAGTCTGCATATTATTATGAATTCTAATTATACTTATATAATAACGTCTTTGTTGTTGAATGAATGCCTATTCATAGTGATTGATAGATTCATATTCTGAACACTGTAAACACAGAATGTGAGAAAGTTATTGTCCTAATCAAGTAGTTTTTGCCCCCTCTAAAATCCTCACTGATGGAATGTGTTCCTCACGTTATTGGATTCTGGGTACCCTTCGATCTGTAGGCCCCGACGACCTCTCGATCATTCACGAATTGAACTCTCCCCCCCCCCCCCTTTTTTTTGAAAGATTTTGGCTGAGCAAGTGATCCTAACCATCTGCTCATGTTAACTGCAAGTTGTTGCTGATTCTACTCTGGCCCACATGAAACTTACTCCAAACGAGAATAGTTCTTATTCATTGTTTTTTTTTGCATAACGGTAAAACTTCCTCTCTTCGAGGGTCCTGGCTCGCCAGACCAGTGACAATTCTCGGTCTGGTTTCCTGACTAGAGCTAGGCCTATCACAAATTTAACTTTTAAGGGAACACCATTTGCCATGCACAAAATCTTATTGTAAAGTATATGCTAATCAATCTAATATTAACTTAAGTCACAATAAATATTTTAGGCATTGTATGTAAATTTATATGCATATATGTAGATGTATACCCAATCTAAATTAATGAGAAGAGAAAATGCAATTAAAAAGAGAAAAAAGTACAGCACAGTCAGGGTAGCTGCATGTAAGTGGGTGGCAATAATATTGTTGATCCATTTTCCTTGATTGTTGGGCTCTCCCTTATTTTTTGTCTGTCGAAATTAAACTCTTGCCAAGAATGCTACAATCGGAGTTGATCGTTCTGTCTGCAATGTTGATGGGTACATCCCCAGGATTTAGACTTTTTGAAAAAAAAATCATGAGATGTTCTTTAAATCTGTCTGTGAGTCATCTGCTTAGTACAATCAGCACAATTGGTTTTCTAAACTACACTGAGAGGCATAATGGCGACTAAACTTATCTTTGAAACTAAAGTGAGAGAGGAAATCTTCTGAAAAAAAAAAATCACCCTACAGCCAAGCCCGTCTCCACGGGTGTTTTTCAATTTTACTTTTCTCTCAAACTGTTGGCGAGTTTATCACAATAGGGATCAATGAAAGTTAGGTTAACAAGTTGACCCTGTGACACAACATTACGTTTGGCTGCAAGGCCCAATCCTATTTCTGGCGGTAATTTTGTAGTGTATTATATCTGGCATATTCTGTGTATTCTAGTTGATTCAATCTGCCATGACACACACACACACACACACACACAAAAACACGTTTGGGGGTCAAGTTCTTATCTTTCCATCGTACAGCCAGTCTTCCATTAAAAAAGCCTACCATGGCATGTTTAGGGAATTTTTATTTCCATACCCTTAGCTATTTTTTGTCTGTATATTGTTATGAATTCTAATTATACTTATATAATAACGTCTTTATTGTTAAATGAATGCTTATTCATAGTGATTGATAGATTCATATTCCTAATACTACAAACACGGAATTTTATTTTCATGCTTTCGACTTGTTATACTGGTGAAAGACAACGGAGTGACGCAAAAATGGAAATATTGAAATATCAATATTAGCAATAATAATTTTTAAAAACAAATCAACTCAAAGGAAGATTATGAATAACGTTATCGTCTGTTGTCTTTTTCAATGGCTGGTAGTTTTACCGAAAATCAGTTGTCACGAAAGGAACCGCTAACCGCTTTTAACCATGCACCATGCATAACTCCAATATTGCGTTATCCTGAGAAAAAGCAAGGCACAGTGGGTATGGTGGTACATACCGTATATTTCTAGAAAAAAAATTTCTGTTATTGATCTTACATTTCATAAACTTGCATTATTTATCTCCGTTCTCCAACTGATAGAGGGTTTCTTTTTGTACGTTAATCCCAGCCCCTCTACACTCCCCTTAATTGGAAGAGTGTAAAAGGTATGTTAAAATGGTTTTGTCAATGCTTGTGTAGGCAAACAGTACAAACATTGAAATTTATGACCAAAGTTTTGGTAAGGTTTTTAATTGCGCCATTCAGACAGTTTGGGAGAAGCAATAGGTTTCAGGTTGTTAATTCTGAGATATGATTTCAGAGTCATGACGGCAAAAAGACAGTGTAAAGTACGATAACTTTCGTAGTGGTTGACAGTTTTCATTTAAGTCAACCGTGTGTTTCTTTGAACATCCCAATGGGAAGTATACCATAGTGTTGAATATCCAGTAAGTCCAAATAATTCAGGATCACTGCAATGATGTGATCAGTTTGTAGGTTATTTGTGATTATAGTGCTTCCGGTTCGCCACATACTACAATTCCCGATACCGATCCCGCACTGAGAGGACTTGAGTAGGAGGTTTTTAATAGTGAGACCTGTGCTGTTGCATATTCATTATGAAGGCGTTCATGATAAGAACCGTTCATTTCCAAATATGATATTTGTTTTTTTGTCACTGCTTTTACGCCAATCCCGTTGCTGTTCAAAAAAGTTACTGTCAGTTTCATTAATTGAAAGACGTAATACGTCAAGTGTACAACCCGTGCACTTTTTAAAAATAATGAAACAGTTAAGATCAAACATATAGTCCTATCCTTCCGTTATTTCAGTACACAGGAAATCACTTTAACAACAAATGTACAAGAATTAGCAAGTTTATATCATCTACTATTACCTATACCTCAGCTTACCTTTGTGGGCACGGGCGTAACCATAGGGGTGTGTGTGACCCCCCCCCCCCCTCCAGCATATGACACTGAGCATATGACTAAGAGTGACCCCCTCGGCAAACTGCGGAGCTCTCACTTATACATGAGACGCCTAGCCTATGGTTTTCCATCCAACAAAATACTAACAGTGCTATTTTCAGGTGCTTGAAGTTGCCTGGGGGTATTTTTATTCACACTTTTCCGGTACGCTGCGCTTCAATTGATAGAACTCTGCTAAGTCTTCCCAAATTAATTAAAACAATAAGTAACCCATTGTCCAAACAGGGAGGTGCAATAGAAATCCTGCCTCCCTGGTCCAAATACGTGGGTGAGCAACTGCAGTGCCACATTGTAGCTATTTGTTCTAAACGATCTGCCATGATTTCTTTTTTTAAGGCCACCTCACTTATTTGCAAGCCCCTCCCCCGTGTAGAAAAGGTGTTTTTTTTACCTGTGACATAGGGACAATCACTCTGAAAAACCCATGATAAGGATCTACGGACGCGATATTTCACCAAGCAAAATAAAGGAATGATTCATTACCTAAATCTGTGAATTCTGGAGTTATATCCCGTTCAAACATAATATCAAATGTAGCGCCATCTAAACTATATCCTACGGAAGCAAACAATTTCAAAAGGGGACACTATCTCCTTTGACCTCTGACCCTCAAATACTATTCCTGCTTTTACAACCTTCGCCCATTTTAGAAGTAAGTTTCTCTCCGTTTTGATATGTGTTGGGATGACTTCAAAGTTGTTTTTCTTTTTTAATTATCAGTGTTTGATGTGCAGTGATGGTGGCAGTGGCGGTTGAACCCGCAGGGAAGTGACGTGGGACATGGCATTCGCTGTCTCAATGAAAAAGTAAGAAGCTAAAGGTATTTTTAGCTTTTCTAACCCCCCCCCCCCCCAATTTGCTGACTGATGATGGAATTAATGATGCATAATTCAAATTGCAGACATGAGATCTCTATTTCAAGTCTTGGGAAACGCAGCACATGACACGTGAGAAATGCAGTTCCCGGCCATCTGGGCGACCTGAAACGCCAGAAATTTTCTTTCGTGCTCCACTCAGAGATTCGCACCCTCACTTACTTACAATTTCGATTAGGGGGAATACTGTGGGCTAAACATTTTTGTTTCAGTACAATAGGAAAAGATCGATTTAAGAGACAGGTGAAAGGCCCCATAGATATGATATGATCTGAGCTTGGATCAAGAAACAAGACTTAACCGGTATGTTTAATTTGCACTCCTGTAATCTCCAACTTTTGAAAGATTTCTGTAAAGGGATATACGCTGTAAAGGGATATACATGGGAATCACTTCATCCAGCAAAGACACTTGTGAAGTCTGAACTGACCTATTTTCCAAAGTCCTCTACGGGTGGCTACAAAATGAAGAGTGACCTTTTGAGAATATTCTATCCAATGGTGTTTTAAAAAAAAAAATGGAACATCCATAGGCCCGCATTGGCTAGTCGGACTTTATTACACTTAATTTTGAAATAACTTAGTTCTGCGTTAACTAAAGTATAATAATAAAAATAATAATATAAAAATAATAATTGAAGCATTTTGAAACATGCAAACAGTGAACAATTCTAATCTGATCAATCTGATCCGGCCGGAAATCAACTAAGATTCGGCCAAATCCTGCAGGACCTCAAAATTAAAATCCGTTGCATCCATAATTTACAATGCACAGCCCAATCTGGGACCAACTTGCTTCTCGGCACTGCAGATCTCACCCCCCCCCCCCCTCCGACTCCGGCAAAAGTAGTTTCGCTACGCCCTTGGTTGTGGGCCATATAAGGACGTTTGCTCTCTTACCTGATTCCTACTCACAGTTTCCAATCAGAACCGATGGCTGGAGGGGGGCCGAGAAAGAGGTAAACGAAGGACAGTATCACATGGTTAGGCTTTGGATAAGCAGTGTTTTGAATAAGCAGTGTCCTCCAAGAGGAAATGGAGATAATACAGTTGAGACAAGAGCAAGGCTAGGCTATGTTGATAACAAATACTATGGGCCTATGTTTACAAGACTGTTGTCTTTAGATCGGTTGTTTCAAATCTATCTCCCAATAATGACCAGCTTAACATGTAGAACGATAAGATTTCTAGAATATTCTCCAAATCTCTAGCAATGTTGAATATAACAACATCTATCGAGAGACTTAGAATTCGTATAAATCATTCTCTTCTATGCTTTCCTCGATCCAGACCAACGGCAATATATAGAACGCCAAAATGGCACCTTACTATGCATCTAACTAGGAACCTTTTTATGCTTCCCCCTAGCTTGAACATGGAAAGTTGTTTGGTCGAAGGTTATCAATGTATACCTGGACTCTGCAGGAAGACACTGATGGCCTTCAACCAACAACATTCCTGCTGCAAAGTAACCAAGAGGCATAAAGCACATACACATGAATATTGTCTTGCCGGCCGCAACTTGAGAAATATTCAGATGTTAACCTTTTTTCTCTCTTCTGGGTCGCTCTGTAACGAAATTTGTCATTGGCAGATCCTTTTTTCCCTATTCACAAACCTGTTACATAGGTATGCTTCTACTCGATTTGGAGAAAGTGCGCATTGCGCACCGTGCGCAGTGTAGAGCTCAACAACTCCATGTCCACATATATCCACGCCTAGCCTTCTCGAGAGGACTCCAGTCTACGGTGCAAGGTAAAGGCGATTTTCGACAAAACAAAAATCTTTAACATAAAAGTTTCATGTCATCTGCTGTGTCGAAAATTACATTACAAAATTCAACCCGTCAGAGCATTGTTCCACGCGATCATATAATGTGCAATAAGGAGGTGTGAATAAAGGTTACTTAGCTACCATCAACTACAATTTGGATTTGTCACACAAAAAGTAATTAAGCCGTGATCATATCTTGTGAATTGAAACCTATATCGACAGAGAAGAATCCAATGGGCTTCAGAATGCATTAAACTATCCGAAACTATATGCTTTTTTGCATCCATCTCCTTCGAAATTGCGTCTACCTGAGTTGACCCACTTAAAGTGAAAATAGACAATTCCTCTGTTGCGTTGCACACGCCTGTATCTTTGGATGGTAAATATTTAACTAGCGCCATCTATTCTCCCCCACTGACACGTGTGACCTTTTTAAGTGCTTGTGACGGCCTCATGATGAACCAAACACGATGTAAAATTCCCTCCCTTTTGACCAGTTATTGTTGCACAGTTTTACTAGCATTAAAGCACAAATTTGTGCCAATAAAACGTCTTAGTTTCATGAACGAGAATTAAGTCAATTAGTGATAGTTACTCGTGTAACTCGTGTTTGAGAGTGTGAGGATGCGCTTGTGTGTGTACGTGACTGTAGCCCTATTGTCAAGAAGTCTTTGTTTGCTCTTGTTCCTATTTTCCTAAGCCGTTGATTAGACAGACGTTCGTACACCTGCCCTGGAATGTTGCAGTGCTTTTTACTGCCCTTCCTTAGGCATATTTTCTATTCATTATATTATAATACCTAATTGTAGTTATATGAATATATCTTTATTCAATTTATTAAAAATGAATACCTATTCATAGTGATTGTTATATTCATATTTCGAAGACCATAAAAAACTGAATTATACATTTACGTATTCATCCTGTTATGTTTCTGAAAGACAATGGGGTAACGCAAATATACAACAAAAGTAGAAAAATCGAAATATCAGTATTAATACTGGTAAAGAATAAGCCTAGCAGAAGACGGAAGAAACTTGATTAACATAAAACAAAAAGTAACAATATCTTTGTCGATTTTATCTACCAAAGGCCTGCTATTTTTACCGAAACACAATAGTCATAAAAAAAACCCACATGTCAGTTGCAAGTTTTAAAAAAATTGCTTATGGCTTGTTAGGAAAATGATACTTTTGAAAAACGAAATGAAAATATCTTGCTTTGCGTCTAGTCAAAGAAAGATTGGTACACCTTGGGAATAAATTTACATTTGTTCATGTTACAGTTTTCCCCTGTACAGGAGATGCTTACGGGGAGAAGATCCAAAGATCCCATGCAAAGATCCCATACTATTGCTATACTTGAATTATGTTTATAATTCCGGCTTAATTCAGACTTGCTTCATAAAGAAGCCACTGTAAACGTTTACAAGGAGCGCAATAGACTGACGACTGAACTGTACTGCATTTGGCATACATATTCACATGTTTTTGTTTTATTTCTCTCTTTTGGTTAAACTGCTATCATTAGCTTTTGGGTAACTCTTCCTCATATAAAATGAGTACGGACTACAGTGGATATGATATTTTCCCTAATACAACTGCAAGAGAAATGTATTGAGCAACAAAGAAGTCTTCTTGTCACTTCTGAGGATCTCACCAAAGCTCATTTTTGGCGGGGACGGACTGTTGAAGATTTGCCAAAGTTTGGCTGTCGGCCCAAGATAACTAATATCATAGACAGTTTCAAGAAAGAATGGAGGGCCTGGTGAATACGAGTGGTGAATTTCCAGAACCGTTTCCAATCAATAATAATGTGAAACAGGACTGTATTTTGGCTCCAACATCTTCGCTGCTGTACTTCAGGACGCTACCTCTGATCTGGAGACTGGTCTCTTCCTGCAAACTAGAGACGGAAAGACGGTAAGACGGAGACTGAGACGGAGAGCAAAAGCCAAATTACTGCATATCTTGGTTCCAGAACTACAGTTTGGTGATGATTGTGTTCTAGATACCCACTCACTTGGAGACTTTCAAGAGATTACCATTATTCATTTTGCTTGTGGTGCAACAAGTTTCGGTCTAACCATCACTCTAAAAAAGACGGAGGTCCTGGCAAGCCAGCTTTTGCAAGGCAACTCCTATGAAGAACCTACCACCACCATTGACAACACTAAGCTTTCTGGTGTTATAAAATGTTTGTTATCCGTCAAAGCACCATGTCAACCTCAGATTCCATGGACCGGGAGACTGAGTCTGTCATTAAAGAAGAATTATCTGCTTATGTCAAACTGAGAAATCGTGTCTGGTCTCCAAACATCACAGTATATCCACAAGTGCAAGGTGTATAGGGGCAGCTGTAATATAAACTTTATTGTATGGATGTGAACCATGGTGCCCATGTCAGAGGCATCTCCGTCAGCTAGACCAAACAACAGTACTGACATCTTCACTTTCTGATGACTTGCATTGATTGAATTTCAATTTATTCATTCACATATGTATATATACAAATGATATAATTATATATCGTAATTATTAAGTACTTTGTACACATACATGAAAGGGGACGTCATGAACTCCAAGAGAGCTTGAGGTGACGTCCAAAAGAAAATAAACAAAGTTGTACAAATTAAGATTGAACATCAGGTGAATTAAGGAAAGCAAAATTATTTACGGCAAAAATTGTAAATGATAAAAAAAAGAAGAAAAGAAGAAAAAAACGAAAAAAAAAATAATCGAATTATAAACAGTAATCAAAGTTCGTCGAGGAATATACGAACTTACTTTATACAATACACCAACTCCACGTGATAAACAAGTCATAACATTAGTTATATAAAAATTCCAGTTTAATTCCTCATCGACAGTTATACCTAGGAATTTGGTACCTATTTTTTTATCAATTTTCATATTGTCAATAAAAATATTAAAGGAAGGGTTAGTGTTGATTGACCGTTGAATCTTGAAGAGCATACAGTTCATCTTATTTACATTTAATAATAACCTGTGACTTCTGAATCATGTGGAGACCTTGGGTAACTCCGTATTCATAGTTTCAATAAGATGCTCATATAAAAATATGTTCGTATCGTCAGCAAATAAGATGAAATGAAGTAATGAAGATAAGTTACGAATATCATTGACATGTATGAGAAATAAAAAGCGTCAAGGATAGAACCTTGAGGGAGCTCACATCTGATCAATAAAGTATCAGAGTTGTTATAAGTAGTGTACTGATTTCTGTCGGGGAGGTTATTTTCAAACCATAAGAGAGGAATTCCTCTAATATCATAAAAGTTTGATTTGTTTAATGAGATCAAATGGTCAAGAGAATCGAAAGCTTTGCCAAGATCCATAAAAAACGCCAAGTATATGTTCTCTCTTGGATAAAGAAATTGAAATCTAATCACAAAGCTCAATAAGGGCAATATCTGTTGTTTTGTGTTTTTGAAAGCCGTATTGACATGGCAAGAGTAAGTTGTTGTCATTAAGAAAGAATACAGTCTATTATATACAACTCTTTGGAGGATGAATAGGAAACGATAATTTGCTTATCAGAGAAGATCTCATTAGATCTCTGTTCTACATGGTAGGGCAGAGCCACTAATACATTGTCAAGTGGATCTATGACATAACTTTGAAATGTCTTGCAGAGAGAGGGAGAGAGAGAGAATGTGAGAGCCAAATTTCATGAATATGTATATCCAGCTTAAATGTATTACCCTTTTTCATGAACGAATGTACAGCGCTTTCCTCCTTAGTGCTTATCTCATCTACATATTATGAAACAATCGTCGTTTTTTTTTTTCTGAAGATGGAATCGCGTGGTTCGTATCGATAAGTTCCTGAATAGATCATAATCAGCCTTTAAAGAGAAAGAAAAAGACTTTCAGATGCACATCGCATACAAAAAATAGCTTTAAAGTAGGGAAAACCAGAACAACAAGATTATATTTGATCCTAAGTTTTTCTTTATGTTTAAATGTGCACGGGAGGTTGTTTATGGAAGAAATACGTCACTCAGTTCACGAAAATGACAGTATAACCATTTTGAAAGCAACAGAAACGGCATGGAAAACAGTGAAAAAACAGAAAGTTTATTTGTAAATTAACGGTTCCCAGTATACGCGCCTACATAACGAATATACAACAGTGAAGTTCACACTATAGGTGTATCCAAAACGTACTACTCAAGATCGGAAGCCGGAATTGCATTACGGGTATGGCTAAGTTGCATGAGAACTGTCAGACACTACGTTATCATATTTTACACTTTTGTTGAAATCGTATGGCAGAGTTAACCGCCTGAAAACTATTTATTATCCCGAATTGTCTGAACGGTGCGATTAAATAAACATACTTATCTTTTGGACATGAAATTTCAGTGTCTTTATTTTTGAAACGAAATCACCTACCACTGTCAAAACATTCAACCCCTCCAACATTAACACATTAGCAAAAGCTTCAGCTCCCAGGAGATTCACATAGAGCAAAAAACAGTGCTAACTGTGGTACGACGGTTTAAAGTATACCTTTAATTAGCAAAAGTGTCTATGCCAATCGGGTGCATCTCCTCAACACTTCATGCATAAGATGAGTTAGGGAAGATGGATTATTGTAACTTTTGAGAGTTTGGGTGACTATATGTGAGCAAGAAATAACTGACTTTCTATCTGAAAGAAACTTATTTCTTGAAAAGAAGGTTGCCGTTTCTTCCTGATATTGATACATATTAATTGATAGTGGTTTTAAAAATAAGATTTTTCTTCCGTAAGACAAACGTCTTCTTTTCATTTAAATATCAAACAACAGATGGAAGTCTCATCAGGTTTAATCTTGACCAATTTAGGTATGAACTATCGATCAGAGAAACAATCCTTTCGAATGGATCGTTTGTAACTTCATTGACCTTAGTATCTGGTGTAAGTTGTGAAACATAATTTTCAAAATTTTATTCCACATTTCTGTTTATACTGATTAACCAGCCATAAATTGTTCATTGTTTTATTTTGACGTTAAGTTATGTCCAAATTCTTTTACCCTCACTTATTAATACGTAGGAATGCCTGTATATGCACCCTCACGTGTTAGTCGTACACCACCAAATTTCAATTTTGAACCCCTCATCTAAATTTTGACCCACTGACCTTATTGTTATTTAAAATGCTCACTTTCGGAGTTAGTTAATACTTGACATGTTACTTTAGACTTATTGTCCTGCACCAGGCATAAAAGTTTCAAAACTTGTTTGCTGCAACCCATAAGTGTCACATCTTCCCTCTCAATGGATGAGACGCTCCTAAAGTTGTTGAACAATACGTTACTTTGGCTGAAGGTCATGAAACTTGGGCCATTCAGGTGCCAGGGGTATAAGGTAAGGTTATATCTCTTAATTACGTCCACTCGCATGAGATATTGTTATTCTCTTCGAAGCACTGAAATAAAGGCAAACAACATTGTGTGTGCTGATGCAGGCATGGATAATTCTAAGTTCAAGAAAGGTCGGTATGTCCTTTTTCTACTCATGAAACAAGAAAAGGAACCTCTCTATATAGATACAGTAAAGATTATTCATAAATATCAAAAGTCTTGAGCAAATACTTGAGCAAATACCATTTGTTCTTTTAAAAAATACTGTTACTTTGCAAATTTACCAATATATTGTTACACGAAGAATAGTATCATTTCGTATATTTATGAAATCATAAAATAGAAAAATGAGGAGGCGTTCTCATGGAATGAGAAATGAACAAAGTATCGCCTGCAAGTTAACCCAAGCTCGCTACAGTATTTCTGCAGTCACCGGCAAGTTCCCAAAATTAATCACGAGGATTGGAAGGGGTCCAATAATCTCAGGGTTCATGCCCACGGTGCACCAAGTTGCTGAGGGGCCTTCCAGCAAGCGTTCAGGCTGCATGTAAACGTGACCGAGTATTTTCTACCGTAGCGTCCCCAAGTTAACGAATGCAGTTATGTAGTGAATTATACTAGTGCTGGAAATTCAACATCCGGCATTTTATCAGACATCTCCACACATATTTACTATCATTATCAACAAAAGGATGGTGGTCAGGGTAAAAACGAGGGGGGAGGACGGGAAGAGAAAACGGCCCCAAACTCATCCACACAAGCACTTCGTGACGTTATGAGCATACATATTTATACATACTGTAGTGACTTTGTTAAAAATACAACTTGCATCCCTTGTCTTCTTACGTCCCTCATCTGTTCTAGTTCCCCCCCCCCCCCTCGGCCCACCCCAGCCATTATTGGGCTACATGTACAACTATGCCAACAGTTATTTCAGGGACTTGTTATTCAGTTGTAGAGAGTACGCTTGGAAGTGAGGTTGTTGCCCCCAGCGTCACACCGTATAGTGCTTGAAATTTCTAAGGACTTATACCGGGATTGGGAAATAAACGCAATAACATCTTTGTCGTCTGCTGCAGCAACAGAACTTAACTTTGAATTTCCCTACTACTGCAACACTTGCCAGTCGTCACGGACGTAAATGATTTTTTTTCGGCCTTATGACCCTCGGTGACTCGTATGGCAACTCCCTGGTATGACAATGTAATATTTGGGTTGTATATCAAACCATGAAAAAGAATCGATATCTGGCCATTTCTGGAAACTTGAGGAAACTTCTAAGGTATTTATCAAAACCTAGACTTTTGTCTCTGTAGCTGATTTGCATGCGCTAACTTCTAAAGGAAAGGGCTAAAGTTAACCATTCATTTCAATTGAACAGTCATTTCGAGTTGCATACCATCTGCTCTTTAAAGGTTGGCGATACAAACTTACACATCAAAGCATTATTCAGAGAGATCTTGTTGTTAAAGAATTAACTGACTTTAATGACGTTGCTATGTGAAGTAAAAAGAACTGCAAACATCAAATAAAGGAAAGAAATACCTTTGAACTAATTGCATGCACACCTCATCCTCACTCAATTGGGGGGGGGGGGGAGGGGTTTCAAAGTATTAGTATTGAGTCGATTTTGTGTACTCTCTCCATGAAAATAACAGCTCTCTGATAATCTAGAAGAAATGTATTCCTGGGTCGAATCTGAAACATAACTTTAGCTACAGTTTGTCCACATGTTATAACTGTTCAATAAAATTTTTGTCTATATTTAGATTAAAACACTGGAACTTCCAAAGCAAAAATGCGTCCTTAAGTACGGTATGGATCGTACTTACTGAACGCTGTTGATCTCTTACAAAACGAACTTGAAGACAAAGACTCATCAACCAGAAAGTTTCAATCCTCCCAACCACTTATGTCTGGTCCCTCGTACAGCCTATCTAAAATCCCTCCAAATGTGTAATCAAAACAATGGATACCTGCGTACCCGGTGTAATATGAGCTACTCTGCATCTTTCGAATTTTCTGTCAATCAAAGAGTAGAACCAGTTGAGAATTTTGCTATACCCAAGCCAAAAACATAGCTTGGGGTAATGTGTCACTGGCTTTAATGAAGAGGAATTTCCTGAGGCCGGAATTACAGTGTATTGACCTTAGTGTAAGTTCAGCTTAAAAATCAAAACGTAAAAATCAAAACGTTAATCATAACGTAAATAAACATCATTGGAATCTATGACGTACGGGACATAGCTATTTTAGGCACAACCGATTAGCATAATTAATCATTGAACAAAAGAGTGAACAAATTTATCGTCATCTGTTTGGGATTTTCATCAATCAATCAGTCATATCTCAAAAACGGTGATAGATACAAATTCAATCAGAACTGATTCTCATTCAGTCCGAATGAAACCAGCCCTTTCCTAGGTGCATTTCACACTTTTCAAAAAATCTAAAACGCTGTCTATTTAATCGTCCTTGCCTGATTAGTCAAATTTACAGTACAGTACATTTGCACAGGAGGGGTAATTCCTAACAGATTGGGTCACGTGATATTGAATGTTAGTAATTAAAAACTTGATAGAACAAACAGTTATTAAATTCACGAGGAATCTGAGTTTCCAGTGGCTGAATTTGAAGGTGTTTAAGTTTTAAACATCCATGACAGAATTACTACTGCTATCACTACTAACGAACTACTGCAACAACTTATTCAGTCTACTGATACCACTGATAGTACTAATATTATCACAGCTACAAATATAATATAATAGGACGATATATATATATATATATATATATATATTACACCATGGAAAATATATGTAAGCTATCAGCATATTATTGGCAACTGTTATTACCGTTATTTAATATTTCATCAGTATGAAAATAAAAAATTGTGTCGTTGCACCCTTTTCGAAACTTTATGAATGCGTGGTTACTATTGTTGTTCAAAAAATTCGATATCAATAAAAAAAAAAGTACCAAGACAATGAAAAGCACCGACAAGGTTCCGAAAAAATATATGTGTATTGTATAACTATTCAAATGCATCATGGATCTTTATAATCAGTTTCTTTGTTTGGAAGGGGTAGAACAATAACTTAATCATTTTTTGAGATTGTCTTTGTCCTACGAGTTATGGTCACTCCTTTGGTCACAGCCCATTAAGGATCATCATGCATGAAATCGCCATGAGAACGGCGTGCACACATACAAAAAAAAAAATATCTGCACACATCTAGTTGTCGATACGAACCTAGTTTTTGCAGTTCCTGTAATGAGAACATGAACTCTCCCCTCCCCCTCCCTTTTGGATTTCGAGCAGGGGACACAAACACACGCAAAATGTATCTTAATCTTACATAAGTGTTAAACATTTACAAAATATTGTTGATAACATTTATCGGTTGTCTTTGGAATTTTTAAATCGGTGGCAAGGTTCTTTGCAACGATATAATCTTAATTTCAAGTTCTTTGAAATATTGACTTCCCATAGTTATGATGTTTGTTAGTAGGTTCTAACCGTGCCACAACTTGCACATTCTTTGCTTCAACCCTGCTAGCAATAGTACACAGGCCCGCGGCTACCATTTCTGGACAGGCAGGAGGTTTTTTCTTTTTCTGTTTCTTCTTTTTCAGTAGAGAGAGTGAGAGCAAAAAACCTCTGATAGAATCGATGGATAATTAGCGACTCTCTGGATTTATTGTACTATTTGGTAGCATAAAGTTTGTTTCTAATCATAAGGAGCTAGAAAAACTTGAACCAAGTATCTAAAATTTCGTCACAACCAGAATGCTATCGGTCGTCAAGGCTTAGCTTAGTTTCCCAATGACCTCACTGAAAAATTGAATCAGTCCCAACAATAGCATGGTGAGGGGTTGACTGCACACCACCATAAATTTCTCTCATTGACTTACGAGCTAAACTAGGAGTGTGATGGTGGCGGTAACCGGTCGTTTCTCCTCTTTGAATTCCCCTCCCCCACCAGTCCGCCCATAATTTACCCGGCCTACCCCCCCCCCCCCCGTTGTTTACCAATTCGTCCCAAAGAGCCACCCGTTCACCCCAAGTGCAGACCAGCACACCTCTCATCTGTAAATGTAAATTTACGTGGGTACGTTAGTGGTTATAGTGTTGCAGCGCTTTCATTACATTTCATGCTTTTGGTCTGTCGTGTTCTCTGTGTTGTGGTGTATTTGCTAATCCTTTTCTCTCTCTCTGTCCTGATATTTCACCTGATTGGTTGTTTAGCACAGTTGCATGCGTGCGTATATGCTCAAGAGTACGTTCATAGTATGTCAGTTTACTGCCGGAATTGCACCAGAATTTCAATTAATAATGATGTTACTTGATTGGTAAATGGACAAGTGTATTTAAGGCAGTGGGATAAAATATTAGTCCAAAGAGTATCTTAAAAATAGCAAATAATTGGTCTTCAACTTGCAAGGACATTGAGAACAAAATCGTCTGACAGCTGTCATTTTTGTTTAAAATGGTGGCCGTATTGTTGCTCAAATTTTCTCCATTTTTTCCAAACTTTGCCTACATTGCACCTGTAGCAGTTTTGGCTGTCGTAAAAACCTTTTGCTATCGTGAAAATTGCAGTTCAAAACTATTACAATGATATATACACGATATATATAAATGATATATATCGATATATATAATTGATATCAGTTACTTTTAAGGGCCGAACTGGAAGGTATTTAGGGGTGAAACGACTTTCACTTGGAGACAAACTTGGAAGTGTGCGAAACGACCGGGGAGACTGGTTGGGGGTGAACTTGCAAGGGGCGAAACGACCGGTAACCACGGTGGAACATAATGTTAGTATAGGCTATTGCCACTTTCTATACGGTGTATTCAATAGGATACTTATGCTGTCAGATCAACATAAAGATGTCGTGTATTGAAGCATCGCTGTGATTGGCCAATCCATTACCTTCATTAGTAAACGATAAATTGATTGAATTTTATGAACTGGCAGATTTCAATTTACAGAGTCAACCATTCACATTCTGAGCTTAGAAGGGTTAAAGTTCAGAGATCAGTAATATCGCTCACTCTACCAGCCTCTCAATCTCGTCAAGTTTTCAAATCATCTGTATACTTCGATGGTCCTTCAACTATAGGAACTCATTCAGTTGGTTCACAACATTCATGAATATCTTGTCACACCCGTTGAGTGATACCCATACACTCACAAAACGTAACGGTAAAATAAGAACTACATAACTTTAAGGTAAAATTTTACACACAGTTAATGTAAGTCTAACATTGTATATATAACAATTTTACTAAAATGTAGTAAAATTTACCAAAATTATGTAGAATTTACATATACTGTTTACTTAAATTATGTAAAATAAGAACTCCATAAATTTTACATATAATTAATGTAATGTAATTAATGTATACTATTCTTCACATTTCCAGTAAAAGAAGGAATTGATACATGACAAATAAGGCTAATTAGATGAGTTGGTTTTGCAATAGTTGCCTTCAAACGTGTCACAAACTGAACGATATTATCCTTCTCTTTATATTTCCTACGTGGTAGAAAATAAAGTTACATGCGGGGAAAAGTGTCAGGAGAAAGAAACACGTCTTTGTCTGAGACATGTCTCAGGTATGTCTTTGGCAAGGAGAAAACCATAAATTAAGCGAGTGTAAGATTTGACAGCACAGTATTAGCTATCTGCACCATTCATATGCGGATAATGCCTTTATGACATTTCCCCTTTCCTATAATTGACTGAGGCTGACTTTCTGTGGTACAGTCGTAGTGTTTATCAAGGGGCTCAAATCTCTGATTGATAGTCTGCATGTAAACTACGAGGGCAAAGGACTAGCCGCAAATGAATGGGGGTCCAAATTCCAGCATTTCTATCACGTACATTATATTAAGGTCCATGGCAAGTACAACGGAAGAAAACATATGGTAGTTGAGTGCGGCAGGATTTTCTAGCTTCACCATCGGTTGGCGTGGAGCATACAAGAAAACTGTTGGCTTTACAAACCCCACTACCCCAACATGACGAGAAAGGTACTTCTCAGGTGTTCTGAGCTGCATGTACCTAGCATTAAAACAGGAATCTCATGTATGAGAAAAAAATCAGTGTTTGAAAAATTGATATATATATATCAGATGGGTCGAGATGTTACAAGGATCAAATTATGCATCTTCTTTCATCTATTATTAGAGCACTTTGCAAATATGGGGAGTAAACATAGCTATAGCGACCCACTATCTTCATTGGACTCTTGTCCCTCAAAGCGCCTCTCCCATGGTACCGTCATCACTGGTCCAGTTGCAAAGTTCCGTTTGGGTAACAGGTGAACGCCCCACCGACGGGTCTCAAGTTTTAGTATTTCAGAAGCTTCAGGAAGATTGCTCCGGAAAGGGAGATTTTCAGTATAAGGAAAATGACCAAGCATTGAAAAAGTTGGGATTTTTTTAAATTGAGAGTGAAAAATTGCGGTATGAACCCCGCTTTTTCTCTTGGGGAAAATTTCCCCGCAACTCTTCACGCGTCACCACAAGCCCCCTGTTGCTGTTTATAGTTGAGAATTTGTTAAGGTATCCTCTTTTGGAGAGCAACGATACGTCCTTAACAACGGTTTTGAAAAAGACTATGAAACCAGGGTTTTGTCAATTAAGTAATCGGACAATCGAGGAAACACTTCAGTTTATGGTGTACTAAGTTAGAACTTGAGTAACTACATCAACGGAGTATCTATTGTCTCTGTTTGCGAGTTTCTTTGTTTGTTTGCATGTTTGCTTGTTTGGGTTTCTTATGTAGCAATATGCAGATAATATACGTGTGTCTTCAAACAATGGAGAAGCACCCGCACCTTTCGCCCGGCAGAGAGAGAGAGTGATAATAAGAGGATGATCTTACAAGGAATAAAACGTTTTAAAGTGGGTTTGCTAAGAGACAGTTAGGCACTGGAATAAGAAATAGATTGAAAAATAACTTCAAAGTAAAATTTACTGCACGTTAATCCTACTCACAACATTAATTTGGCAAACTTAATTCGATCCAAGATTCCAACGAAATATTGAAAGGAAAATGATGACAAGCATGAGAGGAGAACTAGGTCCCATTCTGGTCGATTCCTTTCAAATGTGTATAAAAACACACAGAATAACAGAAACAATCTCTACATTGCAACGATACATTTTTATTTTACTCTTTTGACCGTTTCCTTCCGGTTCTCTTTGTACACTGGTGCCATTTGTGAATGTTGAAACGAAGTTACTCAAACCGTTGTTTAGGGAAATTGTGTCAATAATTTCACCGTGTAGACGTTCAAGTATCTCCACAAGAATAGCCCTTTAGGACAAGTTTTGAGAGAGAAGTATTTACCTATTTCTAAAATGATCCATTTCTTGAACTCTATATGTAGGGAATATAAAAAACATAAGAAATGTTGCACAACACGTTGTATTTTCTGCTCATAAAAAGTAATTTTATTTAGTACCCAGTTAAGCCAACAGAGAATGATACCGTCTTTACATTTTGAGTGAATAGCAAACGAAAGACGTGGTTCTACTTTGCACGAAGAGAACTGTTTGGTGTAACCTATCATCAGTTTTGACTTGATTACGTTACACATATCTTTACAATGCATATTCAGTACTTTAAGTACAGCGAACGAAGTACACCGAACGAAACAAACGAAGAAGAAATAAACCTAGATTCTAAGAAACTTAGAAGAAATAAACTTAATAAACGAAGAAGAATTAAACTTAGACTGGTATATGTCCCATTACAGAAGTATGGCAGTGTAGCCAACCCCAATAATTAATTGGGGGAGCTTTTGCCCCCTCAGAAAGATGAAAGGTACAAGGACAAAACACAAAACCAGAAAAATTTCCGTGGACATGACAGAATCTAAAGGACAAAAACTGCAACGTCACGGTTCAACTCTGACGTCATCAATTATGTTTTTGTTTTCCGCTGTATATACAATGTGAACACCTTTCTCCAGTATTCAACTCCAAAGTGAAAAAAAATCTGATAAAAAGCCTCCAGAATGCCACAACATAAAGATCTCTTGTGAACTTTTGTATTGCGCTCAACTGAGGTTAATCACAAGAAAAATGAATCGTCGAGTACAGTTGCATGCTAGTTTTTACATGAAAAGTAAGATCCAAAGACATACGTCGTATAGGGAGTCTAATGCTAGTGAGTGGCTACGGTTGACATTGCAGAAACTAATCCGTATAGACATTGCTATAGATCACGGTTCAACTATGACGTCATCTTTGTGCCATTTGTTCTTGTTTTTCCGACACCTCCTAAGATCAAACCAAAATACGACAATACAAAAAAAAAAATCTGAGTACTATATTACGAAGATCTCCAAAAAAATGAGTGTAATATAAAGAAACCGGACTACCTAAATGTGACTACCTGTTTGCTGATTTGCGTATCACATTTTGCACTTAAACGTACGTAGGATGGTTGAATTCAGTTTCGTGTCTGCCGTTTTAACTAGGTACCGTAAAATTTTGTAAACTAGCAGGCAGGTCAGCAGCCCTCCATTGATCTCCTAGGTCATCGACAGTACAGTCCTGTAGGAAGCAAAGGGAAAGATACATATTTTTTATGAGCATCTGTTATCGATCAGTGGTGTATACACCGCCATTTTGTTCGTGATACTAGTAACGCTATCTGATTTGTTATAATATTAGATAGATGTAAAGTTATGTACATATACGCACCGCTAGTCCTTGTGTCTTGCCATCCCCATCTTTGTAGTTGATGGAGCACTGAAAATGTAAAAGATTTTCAGAACGTTCAGTAAACTCGTAGTAATAAATCCAAACATTAAAAATAATCCATCCCTCCGTGGTTGCCATTAAGTATTTTAAAAAAAGCATATAGGCCTTGCTTCTATCTTTCTTCTATTTGTTCTTCTTCTAGGCAAACTTTCACAAGAACTACTAGTAGCATTCTTTCATTGAGCTGTTGTAGGTGAGGATACTCAAGTTGATACACGAAGGAAGATGAACACGTTAAAGGGGGCTTTAATTAAAATATTTAGTTGTAACGGGTTTGAATAAGTCACCTTCCAGGATTTATGGAATTCCATAGCATCATTAATTGAAATTATATACCTAGTTGACAATGACAGAACTTGCAGAAAGTTTGAGTTATATTTTGCTTTCAGTGTATCTAACTCTTCACGTTTGATAGTATACTGCAATTATGGTATTGCGCGAGATGTTCATGAGGTGAGAATCAATGCATCTGTTTTCATATCATCTACATTTGAGCTCCATTTCCAAATTTAAAGGCCTTCACAATCACATTAAACCAGCTATCTATGGGACATTGCACCGCCAGTGTAGTATTTCCCCTACACACATCCCACTGAGGAGAGTACCTACATGCGTTCAGCATTTACTATATATATATATAAATATATATATATATATACAAATACAATACAATATACACCTGATCTATGGACTTGTGGCTGCGACTCCGAGTTTCATGCGATCTTCACAATCGTCAGGCAGCAAGTGGTTCGCCTCGCTGGTCAGTTCATTGTTTATCACCTCTTAGGTCTGTTTGGGTGCCTGCATTTGGACAGTAACTCCGTTCTTCGGTTGAGTAGGTTCATATTGTTTGCTAGCATTATCTCGACCTTTTCGTCTGCGCAGAGGTTGCACTGGCCCGATTATCTTTGTTTGATATTAGTTGTTTTCAGGATTTCTGGCAACTGGCAGGAATCAGGATTTCTTCGTGAGTTTATCTTTTCTTGGCTCGGTTGGCTGGCTTCTCTCCATGCCTACACTTGCTTATTATCTCTGATCTCTTTTTTGGTTGGTTTTTTTTATCTCTGTTTGGTTCGCTGAGCTTAAATATCTCCAACTTCTCATCCAAGCACAAATTGCATTGTCCCGACTCTCTCCTATGGATGTTGGACTCCTTCAGGATTGACCAAGAGACCTCGTAATCCTTGTTCTCCTTCTTTAATCCCCAGATATACTTTGAGAGCTCCGTTTCTTTACTGTATTTCTCATTGCTCATGGCCTTTTTGTGGTTGTTAAATCTCTCCTTGAAAGTCCCCCCCCCCCCCGTTAACCCCACGTACAATGCAGAACTTGCCTCGGATTTTACTGTGGCCTGGTACACTACTTGTGAAGACAAGCAGTTTCCACTCATGGGGCATTTTTCTGGGTTTCGGCAGTTGCATTCTTTTTCTGGTTTGTCAGCAGTTTGGGTTTTTGAGGTTACTTTTCGATTGTGTGATTTGATTATGGTCGAAATATTCGGCATGCAGCTGTAACTGATCTTGATGCAATTTTTGTTGAATATTTTGTGCAGCTTATGGTTTGGTGGGAAGTGCTTGTCTATCAAAAGTTCCCCCAATATTAGATTTAACGTTCCTACTGAAAGGTGGATTGAACCATATGATCTTCCGTTTTCTATTTTTTCTCCTGGTCTCGTTTGTGGTAGTACGTGTTCTCCATTCTCACCTCCATATACATATATATATATGGAGGTGAGAATGGAGGTGAGAATTTTATGAAATTAATTGGTGAGAGGTGAGAATTTTATGAAATTAATTGATTATGTCGCTTACGTCGGTGTCGTCTTCGTCGTTCTCGTTGAATATCCCGCAGAGTCCACATACATTTGACAGGCCAAACTTCTCTCGATTTATCCAGAGACGCACCTTGTGGAATTTGTCTCGATACGAAATTCTCACTTTGTCATTCAGCCAAATGACCTGTGGAATTGAACATTGGTAGAGGCGAGCGTACACTGACACAGGAAGGCCATATAGTGATGTATTATTCAACAATTTAAGCTGCCTTTAAGGCGGCTCATAATTACGTTCTTTTGTTAACTTTGTTTACGAAGTCTACAGGTCAACCAATCCACACATGATACCATGCATGTTTATGCCTTCTCGAGAGGTAGATACTCTAACCTTTACGGTACAGCTGGATATCACGTCATTTTCTATCATGCAGAAAAGGTCTTCTCGAGACATGATTTTAACACATTATGCACATCATTTTGTGAGGAATATGCAACAGAATAAATGTTTCACACCTAATCGACATCTATATCAATGTATAATGCGTTATTAATCGTCACCGTCGACGTCGCTGTGCTGAATAGCCCAATAGTCAATGGCGGCGCAGGGGTGGGGGAGGGGGTGTGGTCGGGTGGAGGACGGCCCCTCCAACAGCGGCTTTGTGTGGGGGTGACGCAGGAGAGAAAGTTCCCCTGCGGAGACTGGAAAGGAGATTCAGTGCGATATGGTGGCTGTTTTATACAAAAATGATCTGGTACGCTCCGCCCGGCCAACGGATGGTGGAACCACGTTTGGAGACTCTTAGCACAATTATGAAGGCTACCACTTGATCTTGAGGAAGGATGCACCAAGGCCGGCGCCATGGCCAACAGTCATCACCTTCATCATTGCATCGTAACATCTTCGTCGTCACTGCGTATAGCCCGGCCATTGGTGCTATATGGACTTTTCTAGCAATACCACACATCAATTTTATTGCAACTCCCGGGTCCGACTTGGTCATTTGCAAACAAACTTTAAAGGTCACACTATACAGGGGGACTTAAAAGACAGGCAGACAGACAGACAGACAGACAGACAGACAGACAGACAGAAGACAGACAGACAGACAGACAGACAGACAGACAGACAGACAGACAGACAGACAGACAGACAGAAAAACAGCAAATTAATTATAGAATTTGCCATGTGATGACGAATGTGAATGCGGATTATTAAACGTTTCTATTAATATACTTACGGTTGAATTATTGTTCTCTCTGAACATGCACACGTCCTTGCTGGTATCGTTGTGAGGAAGGGTCACCTTTTGCCAAGTAATGTTATTTGAGTTGAGATTGGCGCACAATACACAATCTTCCCAAATGTCATACACGCTTGAACCCCAGAATATGATGATCGCTTTAATGCGAAATTGGTTCTCGTTCACTTTTCGTGGTTTCATTACTGCTGTGATTCGTAAATTGTCTGCAAGATTCGTATTCCGGCAACCATCTACCAAGCAGAAGTCGTCTTGTTCACCAAAATTGTATGTCACTTGATCAAAGGTTCGGAAATGTGGATCCCCGTACGCCCAACAGCTTGGCCACTTAGTTTTATCTTTGAGGAATGTCAGAAATGACAAAAAAAAAAAAGAAACAACAACAGTGAACGAATTGTTAATCATCATACGGTAATTCTGGTGTATATATATATATATATAGATGAGTTGAGACTAGTGGAACATAGTTCTAACTCCGAGTTTCACGCAATGGGCGATCATCAGACAACAACAATCATCAGAGTATAATGAGGAAATTGGCGCAGACTTGTCGACACCGCAGATTTACAGCCGATTGAGTTTGTGAGGTTTCAACGTCACTCACTACGTCAACTTATTTGAAAATATCTCTTTAAATGAAATACAGCGCTTATTTTGTAGAAAAAAAAATTATCCATGGTCAAAAATTAATCCATGGCTATTAACGAAGTCATTTTTTTTTCCGTCATTTTTTCATTAAAATCTCTCTGTGTTTAAAAGAACACGGTTAATCAAAGCTGGAGTTGTGTGTTTACTGCGCTCTCGGGAGTAAATGCTATCGCTGCATGGATGCGATCGAACTGGGTCATCGTGCATCGCTTGCATTAACCCCGGATCGTGCCACATTGGTGTCACTCACTTTGAATGTATTCGCAGTGTTTCCCATACTGCACGTCTTCACAACTGGTAATTTCACCAGAAACACTCCCTGAAAGACATAATTAAATAAAACTGTAAAATATATATCTGAAAATGTAACGTTATAAAAGGCAATAAATGCATTTATTTCATCAATTCGCGAAGACGTTAAATGACCCTTTCAACTATACTATATTCTGAAAGAACCAGATTATCCACTTAAATTCGGACTGCTTTGAAACGTGTGCGCAGGGACATTTTGCGAAAAGATACTAACTTTTGGGGCACATGAAAGATCTGAACTGATCGCAAACGTAAAGATATGAATATAGAAAAGTTTCGAAAGTAGGGTTAGGCTACAGAACTCACAAATTAGTAAAAAAAAATTCAGATAGGTTAGGCTTGTTACAAATCGATGATATAAAAATCAACCTATATATTTTAAAAATAACCTTTAATGTAAAAAGAAATAGACCGATGATGTAAAACCAACTGACGATGTATGCAAAATAAAACCGATGACACAAGCTCTCTGTCGACCCATGATGCAAAACTTTTTTGACAGTTAATGTTACACAGCGACCTCATATGGTTCTAGGTACATGTACATGTGGGTGTATTTGTGTATCTAGATACGATGGAGGATCCACAACTTTTGATTGGGGGGGGGGGGGGCAAAACTGATGATACCATTATTTATACGCTAGCGAGGATTTTGGGAACACTAGTATATAGTGGCTTCATCCAGGAGTCGTATACTGTGAAGTCTGCCCTAATTTCTGGGGTCCGGTTATTCGGCAAAGTCTCGGAAAAGTTCTCCAGCCAAGTTTGCTGCTCACATCCCATTGTTTTGGCGGATGACTAATTATGCATTAATTCATTATGCAAATTCCTTATATTTCACCCGAGGAGATGAACAAAGAAGTTACCACTCTTAGTCTTACTTCTCAACCGATTAGGCACGGGCCCCCATCTTAATTGAGATTGGTGGATTTTTCACTAAATGCTCTGATATTGACGCCGATAATTCCTGCCTATTAATCTAAATAATATTATCCCGTTTATCCTAATTAAAGTCGCGTGGTTCGAGACAGGGAAGCAGAAGTTCTCTGCAGCGTATCCCTTCGCTAATTCAATAATTACGGACATTTTACAACTTGGAATATACCCGGACTGGATAATTTGACCACGGATTTAGCCAGAGCGATTGTTTATGAAAGGACTTCAGATTGTTTTTGTTTAGGAAACTTCTGATTTCTTTATCTGCATAGTCGCCCCCATATTCTCCTAAACACTACCATGCAGAGTGCCAACGTGAGTTAGACGGTAGCGTACCAGAAAACGTTTGGATAAAATACCGCCAATATCGGTGCAAGTTTCCTTTCCAGGCCCCGCACTCTCTTGAGGGGGGGGGGGGGCAGTTTAATTCATCCTTATATAATATTTTTCCGACAATTTAAAGAAACGCTTACTACAATTTCATATAGTTCTACGTACATTCTCTGTAGGTATGCATCTGCGTATGTAGGTATAACTATAGGTAGGTCTATAGGTAAGGAGGTAGCGAGGTAGGTTTACGCACGTACGCATCAACGCATGCAGGAACGAACCTGTCTCCGTTCCAGTCTCTCCGGTTACCTATCTACCTATATATAACTAACATACACATAAGCATACATAGATGAGCATAGGACGGTGTGAAATTGTCTTGTAAACAGTATTAGTTTCCTGCCTACATAAATGTTTGTCTGCCTACATACTTACAGGCCTACATGTAGGATCATAAGGAGCTTTTACATTGTCGGTAAAAAGTTTTTACATTAGGCTATTGGTTCAGAGAATTTTTACATTATATGTAATATATTTTACATTGTCGGTAACATTACTTCCTCTTTTTACAGTATAGGTTGATTATTACATTATTGGTTGTAACATTCTGTGAGCATTTCAAACAATCGAGTCGTTGTTAGTTCCAAATCTGCGCCAAACATGCGCAGACCGCCATTTGCAAAGATTATACCAATGAACGAAGCTCAGTAATGGTATCGCGCCTTTTTTCTCCCTAGTTTCAGATTTCAAAGATTTAACCCAGTACACGGGAGACGAACGGGTATCTCACTATAATTATAGCTCCATGATCTAAGGGCTACAAAATCATGAGTCAAGAATCATGAGTAAAATGAGACTGAGATTTACAGGCAGGATACGCCTACGTCATTATAAGCCTACGTCATCATTACGTCACTTAATAAGGGCTTTTTCCCTGACCAGTCTACGATATCAATCTTCGTAATAACACCACTCTTCGATGCCATACATGCAATGCAACAAGATCATGCATAGTACGATAATATGTTTGATGTCAAAAAATTTGTTGACGGAGACCAAATCTAACTGACACGTGCGCATTATTAGATGTACATGAATTGACGGGGGAACCACTTACCCAGAGCAGCCAGGGAAAACACGAGACACAGAATGAACAATCTTTCAGACATGATTATCTTGGTAAACTGAAGAGTACCAAACAAAGCACGAAACTAAAGAAAAGAAAGACAAGGCAGAACCATTGAAAGCACGAACAGTATAATTACATTTTTACCTATGATCTTAAAGGATATTACAAAATGGAACACGGATCAAAAATGTTTGACTCACGTTATCATTAGAAATCGTTTAACTTTATCGTTGAAAATCGAATTGCAATAATCTTGAAAAATCTCCTGGCAACCTTCAAAAGTGCTTTACAGTCAAGTTGATGAATGTTTATTATTAAACTTACTAGTAATTGGGTCATCAAGATCACAGAGGAAAACGAATATCAATGAAGTAGAATGTAATTGTACCCGTACAAATATACCAGTAATACCCTACGATTAACTATCTCTCTCTTTAACGCTCTCTGCGTATGCGACTTAATTCATCCAAAAGTAAGTACCAATTTGAAGGTAAGTCTAGTAGCTCTTTGGCAATTAGTCTGTATGTTTGGAAGTAAGAAATTTTCCTCTAGCCTATCCCAGTTGCCTTGTCGCCCCCCCCCCCCCCCCGTTAGCGTTATTTCATAGTTGATCGAATGTTAATAATATTTTAATGAATATAGCTGAACCATAAAGAAAACGTACAAGCACAGATTGTTCATCTGTTTTATTCACCTAAACATTCTAGATACGCACAGTTGGATGCCATTTTTTCTGTATAGAGAACTTCGAGAAAGTCAGCCGAGATCAATGAATCTTGAAGTCCATTTATTATCACAAGACGATGGAAAAGCTCTAACGTATTTACAAACAAAAAACACACACACACACACACAAAAACAAGAAACAAATATCAACTCACCTTACGACAATCAATTTACAGATTATGTGACGAAATGCGTGTAACTTGTCGGACCGAAGAGCGCTGAACTAATGTTTTTGGAAAGGAAGTCTTGCTTTTATACAACACCATTTGCATCGTGATACCTTTACAATTCACACGGTGAAAGAGATCCATTCCTATTTGTGGAGGTAATAACCATAATGGGCGATACAGTGTGACGACAAACAAAGGTGAACCAATCAAAAGCTGGCTCAGTTTTCTTAGCATGCCGAATGACAAAGTCAATGACAAACTGACCAATGACAAAGTAGGCCTAAACATTTATCAACTTGACTGTAAACCACTTTTGAAGGTTGCATTGAGATTTTTCACGATTATTACAATTCGATTACAACAATAAATTCAACGATTTCCAATGATAACGTGAGTCAACGCTTAGTTAAAAATGACGTTATGCCCTTTGGTTTTAATGCAATGTGATTAGTCGACAACAAACGCTCATATATCAAATTAAATAACATTGTAGATTGTTGTGAAATTAAAAAAAAATCTAATAACAATTAAATCGTCTCTTGGCGTTTTTCAATTTGCTTTTTCCTCCTGTAACAGGTACAAAAAGCGAAGGACTCGGAAGATTTAGTGATTCAGAGGGTACTACCACATAAACGTGAGTCTACGTGATGTGATTGAACATGCATCTTCAATGAGCAAAACAATTTTAATTTGAAAAGCTGGGATACAAATAACGTAAAGAATAAATATGAACTCTCATACACAAGATAATTTAATTTAGTAGAAAAAAGTATCAGGAGAGACAATTAAGTCCCCATCTAGGACCCTGAAAAAAGTACAAAAATCAAACCCTGTCACAAAGCCTACAGTACTTGTCCAGTGTATTCTTAAACCCATTTACACTTCTTGCCATAACTACATCCTCAAGCAACCCATTCCACTCATTCACTTTCCTCTGAGAAAAGAACTAATGATGAATATTGATCCTACCTTGAACCTTCTGGAGTTTAAGACAATGACCTCTTGTAGTTTTACTATTTGCAAACTTGAAAAAATCAGAAAATGGTAAATTATCAAAACCATGAACAATCTTGTAGACTTGTATCAAATTTCCACGTAATCTTCTCAGCTCAAGTGAAGTGAGATGTAGGAGACGTAAACTGCTGTTATAGGGGACACCCTTGAAAGCCCTAATCAATCTAGTAGCCCTGCATGCGCTTTCTCAAGTAAATCCTCACTTTAGAAAAATATGGGTACCAAGCTTGAACAGCATACTCTAATTGAGGCTTAAGTTACCAACTGCTTATAGAGTCTAACAACAATGCCTTGCTTAACGAAACTAAAATTTCTCTTAATCATACCTAAAATCCTATTTGCTCTTTTAGCTGCTTCAAAATACTGCTTAGCTGGCTGTAATGAAGAATCTATGTGAACAACGAAGTCCCTTTCAACAAAAACCCCTTGCAGTGACTGTCCATTCCGAAAGTGTACGAACACCTAGGATTATTATTGCCAATATGCATTACCTTGTATTTATCAATATTGAACAGCATTTGCCACTCCTGAGACCAAGCGAAAACCCTGTCTAAATCCTTCTGAAAACTTTTTGAATCACCTTCAGAGGAGACCTCAGAATACAGTTTCTTGTCATTCGTAAATTTCTTGGCTCTACACCCAGTGTCAGCATTAATGTCATTAGGTCTCGGACCAAAGAGATATGACTTAGAAAGAACTGATGTCGTAAACTTAGCCTATAACATTCGAGTGTACACAGAATACCGTACTTCGATGATTTATACAGTAGACTAGTTTTTAGCATGGGCAACCTTTAGGATTTCACTTGATCCATATTTTCGGCAGTGTGGGAGGTCTTGACTGTTTTTCATTTGGGGATCATACCTGCTCTTTCGGGGTCTTTTACATTGTCCTTTCTGACCCTTTAGTAACTGAACTGATCTAAATGGGTTGTATATAGTGACAAAAGCAACCGTAGCGCCGAGAGACAAAGTTGTCCTATGTGGTGATGGTACATGTTATTCTCAGACGATTGGCTTATCATACATAACAATTGAACAAAGCTCTTCATATTCCTTGACTTTTTATCTTTTCTTCTCTTGCACTTGAATAGATATTCCAAAATGTGTTTTCAGTTTACGTATTTGTAAAAAAATTTCTAACTTCCAAAGGGAACATCTTATGGAAATATGGTTGTTTTATCAAAGAGAAAAAGTATCCCCAATTTTATCAAACATCGAGTTTCCTCATTCTCAACTGGAATATTGAACAGAAGTGTATATGAAGTTCCGTGCACCCTCAATTGCGCGAAACTAATTCGAGTCATAACTTGTTATTATCGACGGAACACAAGTCGTTTTCCACAACACTCAGGACAGTGTCAATTCTTTATTTGCGCACATCATCATGCATTTTCAATTAAGAGTTGTGACCTGATCATTTGAAGTAAGATGAGCAGAGGGAGATCTGGGAAACGACAGTATCCCGACGATGGTTGGGGAGGATTTGTAAGTTTGTACAGCCCAAGTTACGTTATCCTCACGAGTATGCTGAGCGACTTCTTTGAATGAAGTTTTGGGGTAGATGCATGGTACAGTATTGTACTTCTGTAGTCATTACTGGCATGCTGCAATTAGTGTTGTGCGTCCCCCACAAGGCTACATAAATGCATGCAATCGATTGACCAATATAATGTATAAGGTACACCTAGGCCTAGGTAAAGATCTACATTGTATTTGTTACCAGGACCAGGGTGCTACAGTAATTTATAATCCATACCAGCCAGACTGGAAAGCATGCAAAATGCCAAGGGATCTGTATCCTGCTATAGGCCTATAGGCCTAGTCTAAGTGAGGACCAGTGCTGACTTGGCGAATGAGTATAAGCACTGCACCTGCCGCATAGGTAGCATAGTCTTCACCTGCATAGTGAACGGTTGCTGACATGATGAATTTAAAGGGAAGTCCATCACTTTTTACGCCACCCGCTGTGACCAATGTACTTGAATGCAACCACTGCTGTATAGAAATTCAGTGCTGTGGAATGTGAACACCAGTGTCATCCATGAAACAATTTCAGGCATAGCCAGGCTTTTGTTTGCTGTGATGAGATGGCTATGTGTGAGCTAAAACAATGATACGGAAAAAGTCTCTAGAAATCCATGCCTGCAGTGCTTTGAATAAAATGTATTCAGTCCCTTGTAAGTTGTAATATGGACAACAAATATAGCTGAATGCTTCCACCAATTACATTTTACTGATAACCAATGCAGTTGAAAAGATGCCCCAAGGTTTATCAGGAAGATTCACTGCGAACCAAGTTTGACCTAGCTTTCCTTTTCTTTGCTATGTCAGGGTGGATACATGAGAGCCAAAACACTGAAACTGGACAACCAGTTCCAACAGGATGTTCCAAGAAACCATGAAAAAGCCGGTACCTCCTCCAGCATCTTCAAAGGTGTTTCGATCTACGTTAATGGATACACAGGTTGGTTAAGTCGAAGGCTAGCAGCATGAACACAGCATATACAGTCTACAGCCCTTAAGTACTGGTGTTGCAAAAATATTGTTGTTATTGCAATAATTGTTTTTACAAAATGATGGGATACTAAGATTTGCAAAGTAACAGTAATTGTAATTGCAGAAAAATAAGAAAAAAAAAAGAAAGAAATGATAAAACTTGTCTCCAAATACTCAAAAATATTTAAAGTAATCAGTATGGCTAGTGTGTGGTTGGTACCAAACATGTCGTGGAGCATTTAATTTTTCAAGCAATAAAATGACTCCCTTTCGGATCGAATTTTCTATGGTGGCCGAATATCAGTATATATGCCGAAAATCAGTGTAATGCCAAAAATCAGTGTATGCCAAATATCTGTGTGCTATCATTAGGCTATATCTGAAACTCTTGGTCGGAAAACATTATAACCATTGACTAACATTTAAAAATAATAACAACAATACTGTAGTCTTTGTGCTGGACTATGGTAACATGTTGAGTGGCATTTACAGTAGCAATGAACAGCAATTACAACTTTCACGTAAGAGGGGAATTTTCTCAGAAAGTTGAAGAATATTTTTAGTTTTGTTCTACAGCATAGAACTTTGCAGTGTTTGTCTGGTACGTGTTACTACATGTTTGACATGGACTTTCATAAGCTAGGTTTCTCTCATACAGTCACAATCTTTATCTCTAACATAGTTTAAGTTTACTTTTGACAGACCCGCCAGCCGCTGTCCTCAAGCAGCTGATGATGACCCATGGAGGGCGCTTCATCTACTATCCCTAACAAGACCAACACCACTCACATCATAGCCACCAACTTAGCCTATGCCAAGATCAAAGAGCTCAAGAATGAAAAGGTGGTCACACCAAACTGGATCACAGACAGGTACAGCAAGCCAATATATTTTACTGCTCATAGTGAAAGGATTGTACCAAATTGAAAAGGGAATGAGAAAATACCTGTACATGTAGAGTATGCATCTCTCAGTAGACACTAACTGTACATTAACTAGTATGTGTGCACTCAAAAAGAAGGAATGTCAGCCGAGCTTTGGGTACTGGAATCTACTCACAGGTACCATAAACAGTGAATGGGATATACTGTAGCTGTATTGGCAATGACTTTTTTCAATGCATAAAATTTACAGAATTGCCTTCATCAATTCTACCTCAAAAAATGTCATCTCAAAGTAATTTGCAAGATCTAGCTAATGCCAATGGACAGTTTACCTAGCCCTTCAACAGGGCTGTGCATTATGTTACATGGCCTAAGCTCATTACACTCCACATCATACGTGTTGCGCCGCTATTAAACACAAGTTTTAAACCCATGAGCCAACCCTTGTTGGTCATTGGAAAATTGTTGCTCTGTTTTAGTGCTAATTTTAGTGCTAACGCAGCTTAGAAGACCAGTTAATGTATGTAATGGTTGAATTTGCATTATGTTTATAGATTCCAATGGGTTGGGGAACAGTTTCAGTCACTGTGTCTAAACATGGTAGTGAGTTGCAAGTTTAGTAATTGGTACACAACTACAGTATGGTAGCCAGTATAGTCAGTGTGTGTACCAATTGAATTTGCATTTTCCTCAAATTTGAAAAAAAAAATGGGAAACTGTTTAATTCATTATAACTTAACATGTTTAGTTGTTTGTGAATTTAATGATTATACATGGGCTCAAATCGTTTGGGACCCAATTTGAGCTCAATTTTTGGGCCCCAATGTTTTTAATTCATTATCTTAACATGTGGTATATTTCTTAATTCAATGGGGGACACTGTACAGATGGACCTACAATTTTTGGACCTGATTTTGTCTCTATTTGTGGGCCCCATTCTTGGAAGTCCCAGATTTTGGGTCCCCAGTTTTGAGGACCCAAATGTTCACTTGCCCTAATTTCTTTGCAAGGAACCACAGTGCAATTTGGGCTCTTGTCTAAGAGGCTCCCCAGGTACCCCTGGCATAAAAAGGCCACAAAAATTTGACTCTGAACCAGTGTCCAGTGAATTGGGGCTGCAACTTAAGGTGTCAAGTATTCCTCTCTTCCTGGTGGCTGCAAGCAATGCAATTTTAGGTTTAGCCAAATCTGGGAAGTTTATGCTGAATATGCATGTAGCAGCAACATGCATATTCAGTAACACAGTGGGTATGCAGTTAAGTATGCAAGTGACACTAACATATCACCCTCTGCAGTAGCAGCAATGGAGATGGTAGAGCTGGTACATTATCTGCAACTTTTATGCAGTGCAAGCACTTCAGCAAATTAGCATTGATACAGTATAGATTATCCTGAAAGGACAGTATTGTGTTTGTTTAAAAAATAGATATATATTTTTTTAAAACCCAATATTTATGGTACAACAATCAAAATAAGGCAGAATGGTGGCCTTCTTTTCAAGAAACAAGTTCCTCACAGAAAATTGTTCAGTTACTTGTTGCTCAAAAATACACTTGGTTTGTTCACCCAGACTTTCAAATATTCAAATGATGCGTCTTCTGCAACTTATCTTACGCATATTGTTTTGAGGAGATGAAAGTACGATTGCTGGTGTTTGTTGCTGAGACTACAGTAAATGCTTAAACAGGAAAAGCTTATTTACTTGAATGCTGCATCGATGCATTTTACTGTAATTGCAACCTCTCCCTTTCATAGATACATTTCTCACTTGCGTAGTCGGTATCAACGTGATAACGGTAAAGTTTAATACAAACACCTGGTCGGTGCAGAGTGATAATTGATCTACATGCTCTCATAGATAGTTCTGCAGCAAATTTTGGGACAGTACAGCAAGGAGCATTAAGTTGTTTTCTCAAAGAACCAAACCCTCATGGCCATATATTTAAATGAAAATGAAATACTGTGACTAGCATGCAGTACTTGTGAGTTCTACACTCATCTCGTTAGGCACTCTATGGCAGGGATGTGCCGCCTCTTTGAACACGGTGCCAAATCATGTTACTGTAACCCTAGAAGGGACCTGCAGTTTGACAGAAGTCAGTGTACAGTATATGGGATGACTACACACATTCACCCCCTCTCCACCAGTCAACCATCCCTTTTACATCATAAAAAAAAGTATCAGTGACATAAAATTCGTAGAAAACCATCACCACTATTCTCATTTCATGTAAGCTTACGGCACGATCGTTTCTTAGTTTTCACGATACTCTGATACAGACTTTTAGCACTGTACAGGTTGGGGTCAAGCTAAAAGACAGGGGCCACAAAAAGATGAATTTGAAGGTTGTTTCTAAGGTCGTACAGTAGGTCTCAAGCTACAGTTTGGCCCATGGGCCTACACACCCCCTCTCTGTATTTGGTCTTGCATTTAACTGCACTGGTGTGTCATTTTACTCTAATGTTGAATTGCATTACAGTACCAAAAATCAGGAGAGAGATCTTGTTTCTTCTCACGTATTTATTGCTGTTCTGCTCACAGCATAAAAGCAGGAAAGCTGTTGCCTCATGCATCGTACCTGCTGTACCGACCAAAGGCGTCCAACCAGACTATCCATCGCTATGCTTCCACCAGCAATGAGGCAGATGGTGCAGTTGAATCGAAGGACATCACCACCAACCAGGACTTTGGTGCTGACGTCGTTACAGGTGGGATCATGTCCGATGTAGGCGACGCACCCAGAGACGATAGTAGTTCAGATTTCAGCACTGAAACTTCTGCGACAGGTTCAAGTAATCTTGATGGCAGAGTGACTTCAATCTCTGCTGCTGAACATGGATGGAAACAGTCTCGCAGGAGACAGCATTCCAGAGTCCAGGGTCATAGCAGAGACAAGTTCAATTGAGACAGGATCAAATCCACCAAAATCAGACATCGTCGCAAATGTCTTGGGAGGTCAGAACAGTGGTGCTTTCCCAAAGTCGAATGATCCGTCGTTCCTGTCTGAATTTTACAGCCATTCACGGCTTCACTTCATATCCACCTGGGGAGCCGAGTACAAAGCATTCGTCAATGAGCTGCAGAAGTCTGGGGACCGATCTTTTCCGGGGAGAAAGAGACTGAAGGAACTGGCGCAAGTGGCCAGGAACTGTCATCTAGATGAACAGGAGGAAGAGGAAGGGATGGGCACTTTGCCATCTCATCATACCAAAGAAAATAAAGAGGACAGGGTCATCATGCACATCGACATGGACTGCTTCTTCGTGTCAGTCAGCCTGCTGAAACATCCGGAGCTGAGAGGGAAACCCGTGGCAGTGACCCACTCCAAGGGGAATTCGATGCCGGAGACGAACCGGGAGAGCAGGGAATATGAGATGGCGCATTATGCGAAGAAGATGGGTACGTCGGAAGGATTTTCCAAACACGAGGAAATGAAGGGGAACAAGGAAACAGCGGCAAGTCTGGCAGATGCAAGTACTGGAGTTCCAAAGGCTGCAGACAGAACACAGACAGCTGATGGAGATGCAAGCAGGCCCCGTGAGAAGACCAGAGCTTCCTTCAATTCCATGGCAGAGATCGCATCCTGCAGCTACGAAGCCCGCCGGGCCGGGGTCAAAAACGGAATGTTCATGGGGACGGCCAAAGAGCTCTGCCCCGAACTTGAGACCATACCGTATGACTTTGAAGGGTACCAAAAGGTGTCTAGGTGTCTGTATGAGACAGTTGCCAGGTATGTGACCTTTAATGCAAACAAGTGGCAAAGCTGAATGGATGCTTGCAGCTGTGGAATTGCTGAAATAAAAAAGGTCTTCAGAAAACAGTGGAAAGGTGGTTAGGTTTTACCTTAAGGGCAACACATGACAGCTTCATATGCAAGGCATTTATAATATGATGGAATTTCAATACTATGTAACAAAGTCAGTACGGGGGGTTGAAATTTAGATATGCTTCATCGTGATGTAACATTGAAGACAACTTTTTTCCTGAGAAATTTGCAATTATGAATATTTTTTGAGGAGAGAGGTAGCTCCTGTGACATATCAAACTGATGATTTTCATTCGAAGAGAGAAAGTGATTTTATGACCTGGTACACATGAGAAGCAGCTTTTACATGCACCTTCATCGTCATTCGTTATCTTTATTGTCTTGTTACATTTGCTTTAACAGCTACACTCATGACATAGAAGCCGTCAGCTGCGACGAAATGCTGGTGGACATCACCAGCATCCTCACAGAGACCGGTGTGCAACCACTGGAGTTTGCTGACATCCTGAGGAAGGAAGTTTTTACCAAGACCAAATGCCATGCATCTACTGGACTTGGTTAGTTCTTCAGCGTACTTCCCACTATTTCAATGATATTTTTTGTATGTCCCCTTTGACTCAAATGCACATAGTTTTGTGCAAACTATTCGGTTCAATGACCTCTTTTGAACTGCCCTATCCCTTCCCATGCCTTAACAGGACTGGGATGTTCAGATGCAGGAACAGTAAAATAGTGAGATGGTCATATATGATGTTGATTGAACGATCAGTTTCTGTACTTCCTCTACTTCGATGATCTCATCCCAAGATTGTACCTCCACCTAAACCACCTGCCCTCACCCCCCACCCTCAGATCCAATCTTTGGTTGCTTGTGCTAACAAAGAAACCTGTGCAGTCAGGTTGGCATATGTATGTGCAGGTGTGTATCTGACGCATGGGAATTCAACGTATGTTACACAAAAACTCAAACAAGTGTTTGATTTTTCTCAAACTTGAGATGTATGTGTATGACAGTGAATAGATGTCCCCTATTTTTTGGTGGAGGTCAAAGGTCAAGTGGGGACTATCAAAGAAAAAATGCTGAATTTCTTTCAGTTGTAGCTTGGTGTTCATTGTTCAAACTGACATAATTTTAGGTCAAGACAGATTGGTACTGTAGGAGAGCAAAATATTACAGCAGTAATCTTATTAATATGAAAGGGTCAAAAGGTCAGAAAGTGATGTTTTATTGATGGTCTCCAACAAAACATTTTAAGGGGATGGCATATTGGAAAATTTTGTTCATCCATGTGAAGATATATGACGACCTCACTTGAACTTTGAAGTGTGTGACTTTTGTGAAATCTGGATAGATCTTGTTGACACAAACCAAAATGGCAGTTATACAACACTCTAATGAAAACTCAAGAGAGGTGAAACTCGTGACGTCACTCCATAGCCCCTATACTTAATAAAGTAGCTCAGAAACTTTCTAAGGACTTCATGCTGAACATCTCTGACACCAAAATGATTACTAAAAAGAAAATTGCACTGGGTTTTAAAAGGAGGACAGTTCATTTCAACACTAGAATAACCTGTAGGAAAATGATCCCCTCAAGTCAATTAAACACCTACAGAGATGAAAATGTGTTTCACAAATGGAAGATTGAAAGCACAAAAAAACTCGTCTAGTTTGGAATAGACTCTATTTCTATAAACACCATTTCTTCGTAATGATCCTCGTCTGTATCATGGCCAAAGTCTATGAAAGACGTTACAGATGAAGTACGGTTTCTTAAAAGGATAATCATAGGATAACGAAGATTCACACGAAGTCCTTTAATGCACTAATAGTTGCATTCGTCACTGGTGTGCTATAAAGATTGTCATTAAAGCATAAGACACCCACACCACAAATATAAAGTATTGAAAGGCATGCTACTGATGATGCTCCTACTCAAAAATTTGAGAGCAGACACTGGTCCAGTTTGGTCATAAGAACCATTCTTGTTGCATTACTACATCAAAAGTAAGTTTATTTTTACCTTAAAGGTGAAAATGCTTTTAAGAGGAACATGCAAAAAGACATATGTACCTCAGGGCATTCCCTAAAAAATCTCATCAGGTTCTTGGCGGTATCGTTGCGTTAGAAAGTGAACCAGGGCCCACCCCCACTTTCAATAGAACTACATAGGCATGGGTTTGCAGAGCTCATTAGATAGGTTAATGGGCGTGTTATGTGGATATTGACAGGTGATAATGTACATGATGTAACTGCAGCAGTGCAGGTCGTGCTAAATAAAGATTAGACTCCGTAAGTATATGTACTTTTATGCAAATGAATGTATGTTGTTGTTTCATCATTTATGCATAGAAAGTATCCACTAAAGGGAAAGGAAAGCCACTAAACTGTACCTTTAGCGCGTACTGTACCAGAAATGGAGCAATTCTTCCAAACCATCAGAAAATCCCTGTTTAATATTTAGAAATTACCTGATTGACCTGTATCTCTTGACCTTTGCCAAAAACAATAGTGCCAACTTGGTATCAAGCAAATTTTGATCCATGACATGGAAGGCTGCTATTAGACTTTCACGACACATCGACACTTTCTACTTTGGCAATGTGCACTTATTTCCTTTCCAGTAATTGCAAAGACAGTACGTTGCCTGTGCTTTTGTATTTCCAAAGGAGAGAAGTGAACAGCGCCATGTCATGTGTTTGCTCAAGGGGTAAATTATCTTTATCACTCCACAGCATCAAACATCCTATTGGCAAGGATGAGCACAAAGCTGGCAAAGCCAAATGGAACGTTCCACTTGACCGACAAAAATGCGGAAGATTTTATGAAGGACAAGGCTGTGAGAGATCTTCCAGGTGGGCATTGTGTGTTCTTGTTGTTGCTTAAAACCTAAGATTTTGTCCTTTCTATTTTTTACCCCTACCTTATTGCTTTGTGTTCTTCCTTTTCTCATCTTGTGTACATTAAGTTTGTCATCTCATTTTTATTTGGAGAATGTTTCCTTTTAGGATGCTTCCAACAGTAGTTTCATTCTGTTGTCTCATTGGGCTTCCATGTCGCGTTATGAAATCCTAGTCCTGTCAGAGTGATTTTCAAACCCTGTGCATGTTAAATGCTGTCTTGTCATTTAGCTTGAGATGATCCTGATTGTGTGCAATTCCCAGTCTTAGAATGTAGGACATGTTGCTTGGAATAATGCATCAGTTTGAATTCCCTGCCTTTGTCAGAAAACATAAAAAATCCTTTGTTTTCATGACCAGTTGCACTGAATTCTAGTAAAAAGGTGGCATACATCCCTTTGACCTCTTCTTGTTTACATCCGTAAATCTGAGGCTGTCAGCAGTTTCCTTTTGTTTCTCTTTATTCTGAAATCATTGCTCCACTTGATCCTGTGAATGCACATTGCTTGTTACGTTCAAATATTTTGGACTGCTAATGAAAGTATAGTCCAAAATTGAGGACATATGTACAAATACTTAATCCACCTGAACAATCCTCCATCCAGTGCGGTAAATCTAAATGGTAACTTTCGGGAAGTTGCAATAATTTAAGAAAACTTTTCTCATTTTTTCTCATTCTGTGTACCAGAATAATTAGGTCATCCTCATTTCAGGAAATAAAATCAGGATTTCCAGAAATTCTGAGACTAATGGAAACAGGTTGATGGATTTGTGGGAACACCGCTGCCTCCTTCATGATTTAGCTGGTCACCTGCGGTATTTCTGTTGACCCCCCTCGTCTCATTGGCATACTTTTGAGGCCTTAAGCTTTGTACCGTTGAACTTTGCCACACATGTTCATGGGGGAGAGCCACATCTCCCCAAAACAAAGTGCATCATTCTGAGTGTGTATGAAATGACAGTAGTCAAGATGAAGTATTCTGGATATAAGCTTGATCATACATTTAAATGCCTGCCAGAGGAAAGAATCCATGTTGGAGATTCTGCTGTACAGTTTGATGAATAAAGCATACACATCTTTACTGAAGTTAACCCGGCAATCTTCCATCAACGTCTGTGTCATTGTAAAACAGGTATTGTGAGAATCCCTTTAGTTAATGTTGAAAATCTTAAGGACAGTTTGAAGTTGATCCACTATTTGTTTTTTTCTCAGGGGTGGGATGGTCCACGAACCGAAAGTTCAAGGAGATGGGAATCCTGAACTGCGGAGACCTTCAGAGGTTGTCTCTCGCATCTCTGCAGAAGGACTTTGGAACCAAGACAGGACAGCAGCTCTACTCTCACTGCAGAGGAATAGATGATCGCCCCATCAGGATGGAGAGGGAGAGGAAGTCCGTCTCAGCGGAAGTGAACTACGGAATCCGCTTCAAAGGGGTGAGGAATGATGATGATGATGATGGAGAGTGGAATCATGGGATTTGGGTCATTGGATTCCTGGAAGGGTGTTTCAGAGTGGTTAAATCGAATCTTTTGTTTGAAGGATGATTGGCAATCTGACCAGTCGCTGCATCACTCATTTGCATAAATGTCGGAATCTGAACGTTGCTGGCAGTACCTCGATTTGTCATACCAATATGCAGATACATGCAGACCAATGAGTTTGTCAAGTGATGATCTAAGTTAACAAGTTTGTCAAAGAGACTGAGGTGAAGACACAATATGCTCGTATGTTACAATGTTATTTTGTTTAAATAAGGTAAAACAAAAAAAGTACAATGGTAGCAATTCTGAATTTCATTTGCCAATTTTGAACATACATGGAAGGAGTGTTTTGTCTTTTACCACAATACCAAAATTTAAATTAACTAGATCATGAAAGATGCCATCGATGTGTTTCTTCTCTTAGCGTTTGTCGTCTTGAAGACCATTGGATTGCAGTAGCGACATGAAAATTGAGAACATTCTCCTTTGTGCTGTTGCTTTAAATCTGCCACTGCTGTTAATAGCTATATGTGTGTAACCATGGTAGCACCTAGCTGTCTGTTCCGAGATATTGGTACTTTTATTGGACATAGCATTATTGTTAAGTAATGGAAGGAGGGGAGGTGGGCATTGTTATGCCTTGCCCTATGTGTGTCATGTCTCATTTGCAGTGATTTTCCTATTGGCTTCCTTGTGCTGGTGAGACATCAGCACCATGAAAAATAAAAATCCCAATTACGTGAGGGTTTAAAACCAGTGGAATGTTTGGAGTGCAGTGAATATCATGTTTAAATCACTTCACCTGGTACTGTATCCCTCATGGTCACATGTTCCACTAAAGTGTTTCTACCAATTACCATACATGTAAGTAATAAACTGTTTCAATTCACACTCAAGGACAGTTACAAATGCAAGTATTTATGCCCTTGGAACAGCCATATAACTGGAATTCTTCATCAGGTTGTGAAGTAAAGACTTTGCAGTCAAAGTAGCCCTCATTTTGCAACCAAGTTGCTGGATTTTTAAAGTTGTGAAAACCATTTAGCTATTAAACCGCACGCTAAATTTTGTGTCAGTGAAGCAGATTTGTGAGTGTGCAGATGTAGAGACAATATCTCTAACTCACTTGTTGAATGATGTACCATCTGTGTACATCATGAAGTGTACATTCGTCGTCTCCATTTGCTCAATCTGACTGGATCCACACAGTATTAAATGAAGCAGATTCCTCAGAAAGCAATACATCACATAAGTCATTTGCACAAGATGAAGACATGGCATCATGACAAAGCTAAACAGTCCTGGTTTCATGCCAATTCAGTCAGAAAAACTTCCAAAGTCAATCACACATTTGTGCCTCTGAGGATGCCCATTAAGATCCCATGCTGATATATAAAGTAAATCTCAAGAGAAATAACTAGGGCATTTGTTGTCTATGTTACCATGTTAAAGTTTCTTTGCTGCCTAAATTGGATAGAATCGCCTTGTGGTCATTAAAATGACAATGAGGTCGGTGGCAAGATATACCATACTTTGCAGTATGTTTTGTCTTAGTGTGGAATGGAAAACAAGATTTTAGCAGCTTCATTTCAGCATGATTATAACTGGAAACAGTCATGACTCTTATTTTCATTTGGTAAAAAGCTGCCATATTTTGTATACCATTGACACATACAGGAGGAGGAGTCCCTCCGTTTCATTTCGGAGCTCGCTGGCGAAGTTCACAAGAGGCTGCAAAACTTGAACATGGTCGGCCGGACAATAACGGTCAAGTTGAAGGTGAGCCCATAATCCTCTCAACTTGGAACTGCTGCTTCAGATTGCTATATCCTCAAATGGTCACCTTGGAAATAGTTCCACATTCCAACACAGTCAGAAGATCATGTAGCATGATATGTGTAAATTAAACTTGTTTGAAGGCCCTTAATGACACATTTGCCAAAGAAATGCAAATTATTTTCTTTAGTATTCCACTTTGGATGGTATTTTAAAATTTTGAATGGTTGCCTCTCTTTTGTGACAACAGCATGCTGAAACGGTCTAGATGTGTCACTGTTACGTTCTCTGTGCTTGTCTTTGATAACATACCATGTGTGGGAGAAAAGTCACACAACTCTAATACATCTCTCTTCCATTCAAGGTGAGACAGGCAGGAGCCCCAAAGGAGACATCTAAGTTCATGGGGCATGGAGTTTGTGATGACAAGGCCAGATCCATAACCATGGGGCAGGAAACAGATGACCTCTTGGTAGTGCAAAGAGAGAGCAAAGCACTCTTCCTGCAGATGAGAGTACCTCCAGAAGATGTGAGAGGGGTGAGGTTACCCTTTTAAGCGAGGAACCATCGTGCCTGCCAGAACAGTTAATTGTCTAAATTTTCTGTAAAGAAAACATATTCATGGTGCATTTTTAACTTGGGATTTAATACAGTGAGAGAGAGTCAATCACTTTTTGCCTTCAAATTAATGTACTTCTCTTTTAAATTGTGGCTGGCATGCATGGTTATATGGTTCTTTGAAATATTTATAGTATATTTTCTGGCACACTAATTTTGCCATCATGTTGAGCAGATAGTCACAACATACATCATTTGGTCTTCCGATACTAACAAGGAACATTTTCGTTCGTAGGTTGGAATTCAGGTCAGTCGACTTATGAGTAAAAGCCACCAACGACTCGGGAGCAAGTCTCTGGTCGATATGCTTCCGAAAAAGTCTGACATTCCGAGTGCAATTCAGAAGAAAATTTCAGATGTGACAAAAACCGATTCCAATCCTCTCCAAGACTCCAAACCTGTCGCGAAGGGGTCATCACTCTTGAACTTTGTGACAAAGTCAAGGAAAGACACTCCTACCAAAGTGGAACCCACCAGAGACATTCTACCAAGAAAGGAGCCCAACTTGCCTCGTTTGCCGACCCTCGAGTCTCCCCCTGCCAGCCAGGAGGTGGTCAGGTCCAAGGTGGCACCAAGACCAGTGTCACCATCAAGATGTGACATCAACTTGCCATCTCCTTCACAAGTGAGAATAAATCACTCACCTGTTATTGTTGTTTTCAGGGGATTTAAAAGCCACTGGAAATGCTTGAAATTCAATAAAAATTACTATTAATGAACCACAGATCACAAATCAAAAAAAGTTATCATCTTCATCCTATTATTTTATTTTAAAACTTTATTTGAAAACTCAGCACACCTCCAGACTTTTGATATTACATTGCAATTTTGGGGTACTGTACACATCCAATGAAACTAGTCCAATTTCATTTTCTCTCTCTGTCTGTAAACCTTTCTGTATCTGTAACTGCTGCAAATCAGTTGTGGTCAGAAGACATCTTCAGATGTAGCTACAACCGCAAATGTAGAAAATCCCAGTAAATGCAATATCAACCGCTAATGTAGCACACTCCACCGGTAATGTAGTAATCTCCCCGCTAATGTAGAAAAATCAACAGCTAAGGTAGTAGAAATAGCTCCCTGCAAATGTAGAACTACCCAACAGCAAATGTAGTTCTGCATTTGCGGGGAGTGATTTCCATAACTACATTTGCTGTTGGGTAGTTCTACATTAATTTGCAGGGAGCTATCTTTACTACATAAACTGTTGATTTTTCTACCTTAATGGGGAGTTTACTACATATGCTGTTGAGTATGTTGTTGAGTGTGCTACATTAGTAGTCGATACTACATTTGCTGAGATTTTCTTCATTTGCTGTAGTAGCAGATGTGTTCAGAAGCTGTTGAAGTTTGCAAACTATCAAAATGTCAACCCAGGAATCAGGTGTCAGTATTACGTACAGTTTGTAATGAAGTGTCAGTCTTACGTGCAGTTTGTAATGACGTGTCAGTACTACGTACAATTTGTAATAAAGTGTCAGTACCACGTACAATTTTTAATTAATGCTACACTGGTTGATACCAAGGGAACGGATGCTACACTAGCAAGGTTAGAGGGGCAAAAAGGACTGAAAATGTGACTGTAAAAGAAAAATAGAATCAACAGTTCATCACTGCTGGAAAGTTTCCAGTGATCATTGACTACATGTGCAGTTTGGAGGGAGGCTAGTTTTTTTTGTGAAGATTGTCTGCCCGAGTTCATCTTGACAGACAGAATTACAGACAGACAGATTGATATTACAATGGCAGTTATCTGTCATCTAGCATAGTCTTTAAGAACTATCTGACTCAGAATTCTAAGGGGCTGTTTTACAAACTGCTCATCCTATTCATTATCATGTCATATCCATTTGTTGATTCCTTGCCGTAGGCAGGGGAATCTATGCAGTCCTGATGTCGTGTGTGTGTATGTAAGGGTGTGTGTATGTGTGTGCGTGTGTGACGCTGCTCGTAAACGCTCTATCTCAAGAAGGGTAACTCTGAGTAATTTCATTTTTTGGCATGTAGGTTGCCCATATTGAGTAGATGAACCCTATTGTTTTTGGTGGAGGTGAAAGGTCATTTGAGGTCACCAGAGGGCAAAATGTGAAAACCTTGTAAACACTCTATCTCAAGAAAGGTAACTGACTGATGTCATACTTGGTGTGTGGGTTGGTCATATTGAGTAGATGATCCCTACTGTTTTTGGTCGAGGTCAAAGGTCATTTGAGGTCACCAGAGGTGAAAATGTGTGAAAATCTTGTAAACAATATCTCCAAAAGGGTAAGTGTGACTTATGTCAAACTAAGTGTATGGATTGTTCATATTAAACAGATGATACCTATTGTTTGTGATGGAGGTCAAAGGTCATTTGAGGTCACCGGGGGTCAAACTGTAAAAACCTTGTAAACACAATATCTCCAGAACAGTAACTGTGACTGATGTCATACTTAGTGTGTTGGTTGTTCATTTTGTGCAGAAGATCCGTAGTGCTTTTTGTGGAGATCAAAGGTCATGTGAGGTCACCAGAGGTCAAACTGTAAAAACCTTGTAAACACAATATCTCCAGAAGAGTAACTGTGACTGATGTCATTCTTAGTGTGTGGGTCGTTCATATAACGTAGATGAATCCTTTTGTATTTGGTCGAGGTCAAAGGTCATTTGAGGTCATCAGAGGTCAAATTGTGAAAACCTTTTAAACACAGTATCTCCAGAAGGGTAACTGTGACTGATGTCATACTTAGTGTGTGGATTGAATATTGTCAGTAGAATACCCCTTTTGATTTTGGTGGAAGTCAAAGGTCATGTGACGTCACCAAAGGTCAAACTGTGAAAACCTCGCAAACACATTATCTCCAAGAGGGTAACTGTGACTGATGTCATACTTGGTGTGTGGGTTGGTCATATTGAGTAGATGATCCCTATCATCTTTGGTGAGGGGCAAAGGTCATTTGAGGTCACCAGAGGTCACACTGTAAAAACTTGAAAACACGATATCTCCAGAAGAGTAACCATGACTGATGTAATACTTGGTGTGTGGGTTGGTAATAATGAGCAAAAGATCTCTGTTGTATTGGTTGAGGTCAAGGGTCATTTGGGGTCACCAGAGATCAAACTGTAAAAATGTGTAAACACAATATCTCTAGGAGTCTAACCTTGACTGATGTCTTACTTGATGTGTAGATCGTATATACTAAGTAAAAGACTTCTTTTGTTTGTGGTGGAGGTCAAAGGTCGTTTGAGGTCACCCGAGGTCAAACCTTGCTAACACATTAACTCCAGAAGGGTAATGTTGACTGATGTTATACTTGATGTGTTGGTTGGCCATACTGGGTAGGTGATCCCTATTGCTTTTGGTGGATGTCAAATGTCACTGTCATTTCAGGTCACCAAAATAAAGGTCATTTTGGGGTAAAGGCTTGTGGTGTATCAAGAAAAATAACTGCAGTTGATCTTATACTTGTCATGTGGATATTTTATGTTTGTTATAGTATAACCATGTAGCAAGGAATCACAAAGCCTTTTGGCTTTCTGGTTAGCTTTATATGCTGTTTTTCAGTACAACTAAAATGCACTCATGTGGTATGTGTTTGTTTAAGTTTGTGTGTGTATGTGCGCTCTATTTTTATTTCTTCCATTTTTTTTGTCGTAGCTTGACATGTCCGTCCTGGATTCATTGCCGTCTGACCTCCGGAGCCAAATACTGAAAGAGTACCAACACTCCGATGTTTTCAAAAAGCAACTGCAAGTGAGGTAGGGGCCATTCAGCTAAGTCTGTCGCCGCCTTTGATGAACACATTTTATTCCCTGCTGGAGAGGTTTGGTGGTCCACCCCTTAGGACCCAGGGCTCGAGATCTGAGGATGACCGGGTATATAATGTCAACACCGTCAACATTGTTCTGTCTTTCAACAAGACACTTTTATTGCTTTGATACCCTACCCAGGTGTGTAAATGAGAACCTGAAAAGAGACTTGCTTTTAGCATTGCACCAGCTTGTGGCACTAATTGTAAGCAGGAAGGAGGGGGGGGGGGGAGAAGAATGACAGGGGGAAAGGTAATGTAATACACCAGGAAGTTGTGAGTTTTACATGCATTTACATTTTGTCGGTTTGAGGGTGTCTTTATTGACCATCGGTATCAGCATTCCACACCATGTGCTTACATACTACAGACGTATTATTATTTTTATAATTATACAATAGTAGTGAAGTCATATCAATGTGGGGACAGTGGTGTTGGGAGGCACCAAATACCTGTAATGTACTTTAAAACCATCATCCTTGGCATATTCTTGTACTGACAGTAATTATAATCTTGTTTCAGACATTCACTGAAAAAGAAAAACATTCTGGAGGGCAACCATATTTTACTTCAGTTAATGTGTCATCATTGCCATGTCCCACTCACTGTACCAATGGCAAACTTGCTCATTTGAAGTGATTTCATGTCAGCCATTTGTCAGTTGCCATGGAGAACAATTTAAAATTTTTGTTGCAGTCTTTTTGTTTTTAGTAAGTCATGGTCATTTATTACGGAACAATGTAGAAATTTTATTGCATTTTTTTTCACAGGACATCTTTAATGTTAGTGTGAATCTTTTCTGTTTTTCTTTTTCATCTCTGCACAACACATACTTAACATAAAGAACCAGACAAAGGAAGTGTTAATTTTCTAGTTACTATGACATTTCCTGTTACCTAAGTTACTCTTTCCACCAACGTTTTGTGCAATTATTCCAAGCAGCTGCAATTACCACTCTTCAAATGAGGCGTTTAAAATGTGTGTTCCATCCTTTAAGATTGCATCGCATCGATCAGGCCAGTACGTCGAGCGGGATCACCTCCGACTTGGATCAGGAGGTCCTTCAGAATCTTCCTCCGGAGATCCTACGAGAAGTCTTGGAAAATGAAGGAAAGAAGGAGAAACGATCACCACCACGAACCGTGGTGCAGAACCTCGGCCCGGTGGAAGAGCTACCTTCGTTCTCTCAGGTATGCATATCCATAGCTGGCATTTGCTACCCGTTTCCAAAATTGCAACCCCGGTTCCTCCGTAAAGTGAACAACGATATTTCTTTGAGGTCAATATGGTATCTCATCTCTTTCACCTGGCATACTATTAATGTTAATTTAATGGAATTGTGAAGTTACGTCTATCATGTTTGCCATTTAAAACAAAAGTAATATTTAGCATATCATCACTTACCCCACATAATGCCTCCTTCATTCATCCAAACCGACCTGAGTAATTTAGAAACATTGTTGAAAGGCCAGTGCCATTGATAGGCTTCACATTTTTATCGGTTTCCCTGGCAGGCGATGGGTTCAAGACAGAGGTCACCCAGATCTAATTTGAGGAACCAGCCAGCCTTGGTGAAAGCGGCGCTCCTAGTAGATCAGAAATGTGCTTACGAAAAGTTAAAGAGTAGCAGCAGCAAAAATTGGTTTATCAGCTGAAACTGTCACCAAAAGCACCCTTAATGAACAGAGAATACACTTTACATTAAAAACTTGTCCTTGAGAGTGGAACAACTTCTTCAAAATATAATACAAATGGATTGGGTTCCAATGAAGTAATGATGCGATTATTACCAGTACTAGTAATAATGTAATATAAATCTTTGTAAGGTATTAATCACACTTTAAAGATCATGTGACATGAAAAAGACATTTTGGAGTATTGAGTACATTCAGCATTGAAAATATTAGAAAGATCCGCAGATTCCATCGAATCCGTCAAAGATTGACCTTTTCACAGGCAGATTAGTGTCTCACATCTGTAGCATGAATAAACATTGGCTAAGTATGCAAATTTGTGATGTGAAGGGATGGTCTCGCAAATATGTCTTTTGTTAATCCTTTGTTAATGTAACCTTTATTTCAAGGACATTTGAGAATCTTATCTGCCCAGAGGGTTTTATCATGGAAGCATGTATTTTCTTCTTCAAAAATATCAATATCACTTACCGATGTGAAACTCAGTGATTAAGTAGTTAGGAATCAAAACATATAGGCTTAACAAAAGGAATGCTGACGCTGTGCAACACTCTCCACGCCATCTGTTTTGTATTTTCCTCAAACTTTGAAAAGTCGGTGTCTCAAAAATGGTAAAAGATATAAACAAAATTCCAATGGATTTTCACTCAGGATTTTTTACTTTGCAGCTTCTAAATGACTTGTGCTCTTTTCTAGAAGCATGTCACACAACCTTTGATATTTACGAAATATTTCTTCTGCCTCTAAACACAGTAGGAGTCATTCACGTGAACCTGTAGTTCCTATAAACCTGACCGTATTCTTTAACTTCATACCTTTATATGTCATGCTTGTGACAAACTTAAATGAAACTGCTTAATGGAACAAAACCAGCAAAGACGTGTTTGCTGTAAAAAACAACCTGTATTCTTGGGGAAATGGGCCTATTTTGAAATTTTCAAACCTATGGAACACCTATATGTTTTCTTGTTTGGCACTTAAGGAACATATTACCACAGAGTGATCAATATGCAGACACTTTCACACTATGTTGAACATGGTATACTGGCTTAATCGAAGAGTATGAAATTGTGCAACCTATCTGTGGAAGCTCGATCGTGTAATCAGGAAATATGGTCAGCCATGTCATGCTCTTTCCTTTGATTTATTCATGCGTTGCAAAGAAACAAATAAATGAATGAAGTGAAGGTTGGTTGTCGATGCTGAAAATCATTAAACCGATTGTAACTGTGCTTGAACGGTCATTTTCCCGCTTTCATGGATGCTTTTTGTATTTTATGATGTGGTAAAAACCTAAGACAGTAATCCCCACTGGGACACAGTGCGTAGTTGTAACTGTGTTTTAGTTTGCATTGACAGACACATTGACGATGTAATCACTTCTCTCCATTAGAGGCTGATGTAGTATGGTATTAGTAGTATCAATATTTCCTGGAGTCCCTACTCTGCTTGTTTATGATGTATTCGACTTTCACTTTACAGCTTGATCCGTCCTGTCTCGAGGCCCTCCCGGAGGATGTCCGGAAGGAACTGAACATGGCGTATGAGAAGAAATCACATCCCAAGTCACCTCCCAAGAAGACCAGTCCATCTCCTCGCAAGCAAAGTACTCCATTCAAAATATCCAGGAGGAAGGGAAGGCCCAAGAAGGGGAGTCCAAGCAAGTTGCCATGGCAACGGAACATCCTGGATGCCCTCAACGTGCAGGAATCGCCCTCGAAATTGGGATCCACTGGGACAGACACTGTCATCAAAGACTTTTCAAATTTGGAACAGGATCAAAAACTGAACATTCAAGGGGCTGCGGCAGATATGAGGGATGGAAAGACAGTCAAAGCTATCACAAAGGTGGAGTCAACAGAGGGCAGCAGAGATGCAGAAGGCCAGGGAAAAGGAAAGATGGCTGCAGATGGCGTAACACAGCACAAAACAGCTGTAAGTCTCAGCGGTGCAGTAACTCTCCCGGATGTCAAGGCACTGCTTAAAGAGTGGACAAGCACTTTTCAGAGTAAGTTGACACAGATTTTGCTTCACCATAAATATGTTATTTTGGAAGGTTGTATCTTGTTACTGTTTGAAGTTTTCCCATCATGTTGTCTCTGTCTTAGACTAGAGATGTTGTACAAGAGCATGCACTTCCCCCCCAAGAAAAAAAACCAAGACTAGAATTTTTGTGTATTAAGAAGGACCATACCTCACAATTCAGCTATAACACTAATACACCCTTATACGGTGGTGTTGTGCCTTGAAAGTTCTGTCAAAGACTGTTGACTGTTGCTGTCTTCATTGTTGGTTTCATATGGTGATGTGATATTGAGAATTTTATCAAAGTCCTTTTTAAGATGGGAGACTCTTTCCCACGATCGGAGAATCTAGTGCACCATCCTCCCCCCTCCCTCAACCACCCCATAGGAATGTAGAAGTGACCAGTGAAGGGAAGGAGAGAAAACAGGGTGTGGTACAACCTGTACATATACAACAAGACTACCAGCCCCATATTTCACTGCTCTGCCACTTTCTCATATTGTTGAGGAAACATGAAATTAATTTTGAATGCTACTGCCATGTAGTAATTGAACTGGACTTCAATTTCCTATATCACCTCATATTTGTGACAGCACTTTCTGTGGGTTGAGGGAGAAAGTAGGAGAGGAAATTGGAGCCGTGTAACATGGCATGATTTTAGTTTCAGTCAACAATTGCTTGACTTGCAATTTAGTTCATGTTTTTCTCACCCTTTTCTCCATCCAAATTCCCCAGAAACTGTCACAATCTACCAAAATTGTTGAATCATCTTCTTGAGGCTAATGTATGTGACATCAAGCTATTTGTGACTCAACAGCACCACTACATATTCTATATTTATAATACACACTGAGTGGAAACTGCGACTGCTTTGGCCTGCTGCAGAAAATGCAGGACTGCCAGTTATGACAGCTTTCCTTTGTTATACCTACTTTTTCGAGGAAGCATATGGAATAAGAATTTTTTTTTTCTTCCATGTAAGATCTTGTTTTGATATTCATTACCATACGTGGAATGACACTGCTTTCTTTTGGAAATGGAAATTGTCATTTGTCTTCTCAACAATTTTTGGTTCTTAACTCTGTCACCAGACCCCCTTGAAGACTGACATTGGGATAGTCGTGCAATATTTGAGAGAACTCATCCTGGAGAAAAACCTCGAAATGGTTCACCTGGTTCTGAGAGGACTCAAGAGGTATGTACCTTATTTTTTTTTTTTTTTTGCTAATGCTAACTTAGGAATGGCTTTTCAAGTCTCAGATTATTAATTACATCCGTACTTAATCCTGTAATTTGATTTTATGGGACTCATATATGTGGTGGTGTTTGAATGAATGGAGCCTAGCGATCAGGAGGTTTGATCCCTAACCAGGTCACTGCAAGATGGGTTTTTCATCCAAGAGTAACCTGAGGTTTTCCCGTTTGAACTGACCTTGTGAAAAGATACCAAAGTTGATCTAAAAATTGTTGAGTTGATAGTCCCCCTATGTGAAATAGCTATATTCAATCAACAGGCTCTCTACATACTTGTATGGTCACTAGTGTCATTGCGATATGATATTTTCGCCATTGTTATAGCAAGCACTTTTCCGTAAATTGATAACACGATATCGTCCCAAAAATATGTGTACAGCACAATAAGCATTATGTCAGTGTATTGTAATACATGCAAACTAGCGTAAGCCAATTACATATTTTAGTACAATATTTCACTTATAATGACATGCAGTGTATCCTACTCGCTACATGATATCATAATGAATGTAATTGAAGTTTCAGTGAGCAGGAGGTTTAAGTTCTAACTCTTTTCGTCAACCAAAAATACCTGTAGGACGTTCATGAAACAAGTTCTCCGAAGTTTGAGCATGACTGCGGGAGCCCAGCTTCCTGTATCCCACGATTACAGTATTTAAACCCAATAGCTTCTGAACACACCCTTTCAGAAAACTGTTACTTTGTGGCGGCGATCGATGTTTGTATCGTCATTTCCGTTATTAAATTTTTCCCGATTCTGCTCGATGAGGATGAAAAATTGATTCTTTTTCTCTGGATTTTTCCAAAGTTTTTCTCTGCAAATGTTGGGTGGATGGAAAAAAAAAAAGGTGTAAAATGAGTCCTGCATCTCCCGCCAGTACCACGGATTTACCGCGAACCACATTCAGCTGTTTCAAAGATTTCCTGACCCTGTATATGCTATGGTAGTAGAGACTTGACTTGGTAGCTCAAAGATTCTAAAACATCTTACTAATTACCAAGGACACTGCAAAATGTGGACATGTCTTCATAAAAGTATTAGTAGTTTAAACTGAAAGCAGAACAAGTATGACAATACAGACGATCACGACAATGTTTTCTTCTTTCTGAAACATAGAACAGGATTTATTCAAGAATCAAGACTGGCGTTCAGAGTCCCGAATGTTTAAAGGAATTCTCCACCATCGCTTCTTAAGTCTCTTAAAAAGATGCAAACATTATTGTAGACAAGTCATCATTCTCATTTTCAGGAAATATCTCAAAGAATTCACAAAATGAATTATTTCAGTAAAAATTGGAGGTACAAGCCTGTTGCTAGAAAAAAAACTAGATTGAACATTGCCCGTGATTTTTCGCTTAAGCTGTGGGTTACAGTGCTATTCTGATCTCTTATTTGTTGATAAAACCTTCATTTCACCAGGGAGTGGCACAGACCTACCTTTGACAGCATTGTTTGGAGCTAACTAATTGTTTAAGGATTATTTGGCTTAAATGACATTGGTCTGTGAATGGTATTGAAGTGGTACCGACGAATAAAGGATAGAAATACCTTTGAGCCCATTCCACAGCTTACCTCTGCTTGGTTTGGTGGGTCTTAAAGTATAAGAAGCAATTAAATTTCATGTCCATCACAATAACAGCTCCGCTTGTTTCATGTGCTTAGTAGGTTAGTATCTTACGGGATGTATCTTACTGAAGGTATCTTACTAAATGTAGACATTCATAGAGTTTTCATTATCTCTGAACCAAAGAGTTTGTGCATGCAAGACCTTGCCAGAAACGGGAAGAGTGCCAAAAAATGGAAAACGGTTTTTGTCGGTTCTACATCACACATTTTCAGGCTCGTGCTGAAGCCCAACTTTCAAAGCGTTATTTCACATCTAAGGAAGATTCCTCCGGTAAAATAGTTTTGTTTAACTGATAGAATGGTAAAGAATCTCTTATATCATGTGAAGTTTTTTTGTCGGTGGAGAATTCCTTTAATGTCAGTACTTGAATGTCAGTTGACCAAGACTTTTTTTTCTGTTCCTTTTTCTCCAAATTGTAACAAATGGAGCTGAAATGTCTGACAAAGCTCACCGCAAGCTAAATTTGTCAAATATGGAATGGGAGAAGGATTTCATCAACACACCTTAATGTAGCAATTAAGTTCCATCTATAAAGGCTTAATTGTTTTCAGAAATTTCTGCAAATGAAAGCTGTTGAGCTCATCCCCTCAGCCTTGCCATTCTCCTCAAGTTAACACCCATACCCTTACATATACAGACCTTTATGGATAACTTCTATTTAGCATGCTCAGATCATTCAAGTATATACCCGGGGCAAGATATTCTATGTTCAAGACAGGGGAAAACAAAATGCACCTTCGAAACTAAAACCAAAAGTACTAGCTGGAACAAAACCGAAATTTTACACTGAAGTTTGTTTATTCAACTCATGAAGAAAGCTTTACTTAGAACAAGCTCAAACTTTCTTCAAATCTCTAATGTACGGCATAAACACTGCTGCTAGTTTCATGCGATTGAAGTGCAAGTAGGTTAGTTTTGTGCCTTTTCAAACATAAGCTATGGAGTTCATTGGCATGTTTTTTTTTTTTCAGTCCTGCTATAGGGTTTCTACGTTTGAGTTGTGTTGCGCGATGGGTGGTGTATGTATACATAGGCTAGGCAGATAGTGTATATGAGCAAACAACAAATATAGGCTAACGCTGACACCATACAACAAACAGTTTATGGATTCCTTAGAAATCAACTTTATTTGTTTCACATGTTATACAATGATCACTGAGCAATACAATTTTGATTGGTGTTGAATTTTAAGATCATTTGAGGAGCATTAAGTTTCAAAGGATGATATTTCATTTACAAGAGGGATTTTCATCATTTAGATTACTTTACAAATGGTATCGGGGGCAAAATCGGTTATCGACATCGTTTGCCGATATAGCATCGTAAAATAACTGCCCCTTAAGGCCCGAGTTATTAGTGCAGTATTATTATAATCCCAAATCCAGTGTGTTCCTTACTGGACCAGTGAACATCAGCTGCCGATGTCTCTATCTCCTCGTACAGGCACATTAAAAACTCAGGGTTTCTATGGCCGGGAAAATTCATGATTTTTTTTTCACTTTCCATGCCTGAAAAGGTCATGAAATTGTGGAAAAAAATGGGCAGAAAGTCATTTGTAATATGGACTGCTAGTTTTTATTTTTCTATGTTAATTTTGTGTCTGTCAAATTCTTTGTGCCATTAATCATTGATAAAATTCTTGAGAAAATTGTTCTCGAAATGATCTTGTAAAAGTCATGAAATAGTCATGGAAAAGTCATTGAATTTTGTTTTCCTTCAGCTGCAGATTTTTTTTTTTTCACTTTCTCTGTCTGAAAAGGTCATGAAATTGTGGAAAAAAATGGGCAGAAATTAATTTGTAATATGGACTGCTAGTTTTTATTTTTCTATGTTAATTTTGTTTCTGTCAAATTCTTTGTACCATTAATCATTGATAAAATTCTTGAGAAAATTGTTCTCGAAATGATCTTGTGAAAGTCATGAAATAGTCATGGAAAAGTCATTGAATTTTGTTTTCCTTCAGCTGCAGCAAACCTGCCCATGGGATAGCCCACACAAGGACACATTACCACACAGTGTTTACAGCCTCATGTAGCTGTGCAGCCTATCGTAGAACTTGAGGGTCTTTTTTTTCAATCCATAGTAGGATGCCACTGATGACAATGAAATTACTGGTTCTTTTTTAACTGAATTTTATCAAAAATCATCATCAAAACATATTACATGTTTGTCAGTAATAGTTGTACAGTATAACAAGTCATTTGAGAAACTTACCAAGTAGATAAGTAGGGGAGCCAGAAATTAGCTGAATATTTCTCGTTGGGCCCTTTAACAAAATGGTAACAATTTTAAAAATTGATAAAGAAAAACAACATGAAGCAAATTTGGTCATTCTGACGTGATGTTAAATTTTCATGAACCATCAACTGCTTCTTTGTTAATTTTCTCAGGTTTGTAATTCTTTGTCTTTTCGCCGACACAAGTACAAAATTGTATCGTAAAATACACTACCAAGCATCTGTATGTAAGGTTTTTGACATGTAAACCCATCTCCTGCCCCCACCACTCGTGCCCTCATCACCCACTCCCTATCATCCTCTAGCAACATATGTAATACCTCCTACCTACACTTTCAGCAGGTATCCTGAAAATCATTCCAGCAATGTCCCTTGGCTTCTGTAGTTAGTAGTTAGTAGAAATTTCTTATTTGCTCTTTTTAGTATCCTGTTTTGCAGTTTTGAAAGTGTAATTAGTATTAAAATGTTGTCTTCATGTCCACAGGATCGCCACAAGGAGTCACAGCAGTGAGTGGATGGAGGCTTGCCGAGTCATCACGGGGAGAGTGCAGAACACAGGTCCAGCAAATTTATGGTGCCGACCTTAAATTCGACTAAACCAACCAAGCAAGTCAAGACAGATTACCTTACGTTGCTGTGGAAGCACATATCATGAAGATGTCAGCTACAGTAATGCAAGGAGCATCAAAAACTTTTATTTTACAAAAGGAGAAATACATGCCAGTGGTCAATTGGATTTGTACTATCACTGCACTACAGAGAACCAAACAGTATATAATTAAGCAGGCTTTTTCCTTTGACCAACTCTCTGCAAATCTGGCAACGTGCTTGGCACCAGACGTCCGCTTATCTCTTTGTCCGTTCTGTGCTCTTCCATTCCATCTTCCAACGTCTGACTTCACATCAAATTGTCAGAGCTAAAGATATTAGATGAAGAGAAGACTGATTTGTGCGAATTTCCTCACGGAGAGTATTCACCTTTTCTTTAACTTCATGAGCTAATTCTTTGAATGGCTCCAAAAATGGTGCACAAAATGCCTCTTTTCATGGTGCAAATTGATTCAGGAATCAAACCCATCTACTTTTTTAAAATGTTAATTGATCGTTCACGCTTTTTTATGATCGTTGGCTGCATTGAATGTGAACGCAATGTGAACACAAATCCAGGAGACCGATAGAAAAGGAAGTACAAAGACTGCCATCGGTTTGTTTGCAACCATAAACTGTCGTGACTGGTATCTTTCAAATGGTCCTTCTGCTGTGTGAGTTTTTTTATTGCGGATGTGTTTATGATTTACATACATTGGTATGTTTGTTTTGTGCAAAAATGCCATCATAACTACTTCAAATAGGCCAACTTTATTTTTCCCTCAGTAGGTACAAGTTCTCTCGCTTTAACTAAATTGGGGCCACTTTTAATTTACGCACTGCATCAACCACTAGAATCACAACATTTACAGCATTTTTTTTTTTTTACACTTTCATTTCACGTATTTCGTTCATACATACATATACATATGCAAGCATATTAAGAAGAAAGATGCAGTCGTACAATGCAGTGGAATGGACAGGACGCTAGAAAAAATAGTAATATGTTTATCTCAGCTAGCGATCTTGAAGGAAACAGAAAACACAAAAAAAAAACACAAAAAAAACCCCACAAAAAAACAAGAAGAAGAGAAGAAAAAGAAAAAAGACTCAAGTCAGATATAGCATACAGTCCAAAGCAAATAATTGCCAGTGAGGTGAGATTTCATTTTACATTTAAAAAGTTTGTACAACTTACAGAGCTTTATATCATTCCGGGCGCCTAATGATGTGCAGCATATTAATATACTTTGTCATACAACTTCCTCTAGCTTAAATTTTCTCTACATCAACTGCCAGTCGAATTTCACACTAAACTGTTAAAAATGCGAATTGTAAAATGTAAATTTCCAGAAAATAAAATAAAGAAGTACAAAAGGAATACAGAAATGTTCTGGTAAGTTCGTTTCCAGACAATTTCTGTAATTCGTATTTATTTCTTTGTTTTATTTTCTCTAAATTTACAAATGTTTTTTACAGTGTATGGACTTCAATAAATAAATGTTGGTGCATTTCAGTATGCTGTGTGGTATTCACATGCAAAATTTATTGCAATGTGAGTGAGCACTCTACACAGTATAGGGAACATCTGGAATTCCCATGGTAATGGTTTCACTCATTATAGTGGTTTCCAGTGAGACAAAAAGCCGCAAAAATGCCTCGAGCCGTTGTAAAACGTGGGCCCTATTTCCCAGGCAGCACATTAGTAAAGTAGCGTACTAGGAGTAAATTTTGGTAACATTGCTCCAAACTGCCCATGAAATATGAAGTCATTCTTGTATCAAACACTTGCCACTTGATTTTAATTTATACATGATACATGATCTGCACATTTCAGAATGTAAGTCGATGTTACCGTGTGTAAGGTCAACAAAACAGTTTGGTGCCCCTGTGTTCAACTTTGAACCAATGACTTGAAAATTGTTGTTAGACTTCGAGGGAAAAATGTAAAAAAGAAAGATTTTATGTGAACTCACCTCAAGAAAAGAAGAAATTAGAGAAGGAAAAAACGTTGTACGGTGTAAGATCCCTTAATCTAGAATAACTGAAATGTTATTCATGTCAGACAATTGGAAGCTTCCGTTGAATTGAGAGAATTGTTTTACCCAGAAGAATCAACTTTTCAAGTGAAGAAAAATAAATAGAGAATGGATCATTCACACTGCACCTTTCTGGTTGACTAGTGTACTTTTTAGCGTTTCCATATACAGTTGAAAATGGCCAACAATGAGCTGAGAAATCTTTCAACTTTATTCCTGCCGTAATCACAAACCTGCCATAATCACAAATGTGATAGACATTTTTCCACACAATGCTAATGATATTCATAGATAATACAACTTGAAACAGGTTAACTGATTTTCAAGAATATAGTAGCAGATTATTTGACACTTTTATAAAACTTTAAAAAAGTAAACAATGAGATTGGTAGAGGAACCAGAGTAAGCGTATAGCCTTTCTAGTCTGGCCCCTTTCTAAAAGAGAAGAAGTGAAAAATTACAGCGGAGACAACGCATAGGACACCCCCCCCCCCCAAAAAAAAAAGCAAAGATTATGACACAAAACATATGCCATTATATGTCAAGTAAGCACCCTTCAACATATATGAACATACAGATTGGTTTCCATATAAAATGAAATATGATAGATAGGCGGGACACTATGTGAGCTTAATCAGGGAAGTGTGAATGTGACACTTAAGTGATAAATATGAGCAAGGATTTCAGTTCTTTTTAGACCCGTGCTGGTGAATTCCAGAGAAAGACGCCACCACTACGAATTTTTAATCCGTTAAGTGTTGTCCTTAACGTTTTTGTACGAAGTATCATATTCCTGAAAATTGCAGTGTACAGTATGTGAAGAACCAGTCAAGGTTTTCTGGTAAAATTTCATGCTGAAATATATACATCAAAATCCCGACTGAAAAGGTAAAAATGTTCAACATTTTGGACTATTTAAACAAAGTTGCGCTATGAGTATTGCATAGAACACCATATGGATACTTCTGATAACCTTTTTTGTTAGAGATACAAATAATCTATGTGTACCTTGTGGGCATTCCAAGAAAGAAGGTACCGTTAAAGATGTGAAAGAATGAGGGCAGCATTAAGCATTGAAAGCACGAACGTTCTTGCTAGAGAGAGTTCTTAATCTTTTGGTAAGATTTCTTGCACTGGCTACTGTTTTACAAATATGAGAAATATGGCTTGTCCAATTCATTTTGTTGTCAATTTACGTCAATACCCCACAATTCATAACTCGAATCACTTACATGCTCCCTGGCCGATTGTAACTGTGACTTCAGAAGACTCTTACGCCTCATGCACAGGATATGATTAGATTAGAAGAGGATGATGATTACAGGACTACCGCCCTCTATATAACGTGTCGTTGTCAACGACGTGACAGTTTTGCCTTCTGATGACACTTGCAATTCTTAGATTCATGATAACGAATTTGTACTGTAGAATAAGAGTGAGGATCGAAATGACAATGCTCACGGAGCAAATTTTTGTCGTAAGATTTTTTGGCACCTGCCGGTCTACTTATCGATGCACAAATCTTTGGTCAAGAACTCGGCTCTGAACATGGGCATCCACCAGTATGGTACCCAATCTGTACGGAATTTGCTGAAATCCTTGCTTGACATACATTGGGGATAGTTCAAAGTCAGTGGCGATATTCCAGGTATCTAACTCAATCGTAACATACCCCTGGTCAGCCGCAAACTGGTAAGCAGCCGCGATCAACCCCTTTCCTATTCCCATGCGTCGATAAGGGGATCTAACGAGGAATCTGACCAGTTCAGCACAGGATGGTGACAAAGGTCTTATCCCAACCATCCCTACTGCACGGGCTGGTTCCCTGGTAACATCCATCGCCAACAACAACACACCCCTCTCTGTGGCATCCACCTCGCCGATGTGACCGTTCTCGGTCAGTTTTGTTGTGATTATAATGTGAGTGATGAAGAGAAATGTTACAATTGCCAGAGGGTAGCCGAGTATGATTGCTATAGGTAACTCTAAAGTCTTCCAAAAGATTACGACCCAGACAGCAGCAAGTATGTGAAGGAAAGGCGCTTGAAATCCCATCCGCAAAGCTGCTCTTATGGTGTATCCCTCTTTACGGTTCATCTGGATAGCGTCATCTTCCAACTCGGGAGTGAAGAATCGAATTTCGATTCCATGTTTCCTCAACCTTTCGTTGGCTTCTTCCATCATAGGCCTGTACGCCGTTAAGAGGACTCTAGACAGAGGAATCTACAGGACAGAGGCAGAGTGCAAAAATGAATCGTGATTTCAGTATAATGTAATCTAGCTCCCAGAGTAACTGTTGCCATCCAATTGCGACGAGACTGGGGACGGCGGGCCATTCCCACTCCTACTTTTCTGAGTTTCTGTTTCTTATGGCAAAATCGCTTCCTACTTGAATTCTGTAGGAATTTTACTATTTCCTACAGGTCATGTTAGGTCAAAAGAGGACATTGTTTGAAAAACCTGTAAACACCGTATCTCAAGTAGGGAATTAAGGTCCTTGAATATCAAACTTGGTGTGTTAGTAGTCCATGGTGAGTACATGATCCCTGTCGTTTTTCATGGAGGTCAAAGGTCATTTGAAGTCAATAGAGCTTAAAGTAAGAAAACCTATTAAGGAAGATATCTCAGCAACTAAATGTTGCTGGAACTTCAAACTCTTACCATTGGTAGCACCTTACGAGTAGATGAGTTTTTGTGGAGGTCAAAGTTCATGTGACGTCAATAGAAGAAACCTGTAAACACGGTATCTCGAGAAGAGAAAGGTGCTTTAACTTCAAAGTTGGTGTGTTGGTAATTCACTGTGAGTGCATGATCCCTATTATTTTCATGGACTAAGGTCAAAGATCATTTGAGGTCACCAAAGCTTAAAGTATGTAAATCTATTAAGGAAGGTATATCTCACTGATTTCAGGTAGAACTTGAAAGTTTCAACATTGTTAGCACTTGATGAGCAGCTGATGTGTGTCATTTGAATTTCCCCATGGGAGACTTGTCATCACTGTAATGTGACATGAAATGAATGCAATACGTTCTATCATTCCAAAGATCTGTCCTGGGTTCAAAAGCCCAGCATGTGATACTTCAGGTGCTTTACATGTCCTGAATGTGAACATATAAAGAGGTTAAAACACTCATATTATGGAAAATAATGTGCATTTATTTTCTCTTGAAGTTTGCCAAAATGTAGATCTATGTTTCACAGCAGAGGTCACTGCTAGATAGACTTTGGTCTCATTCTCTTTCAATTTGTGGGACATTTTCTATGCCATTTTCTATGCCAAACAACCACTTAACATAGCTTTTATCACTTTTTCTAAGCCTTCAGAGAATATCCCTGTTGCCAGAAACTCCCTGTTAAGATTTACAAAGTACTTTGTTGTTTTAGTCACAGCAAACCTCTCTCGCGAGTCTTTGCTGACTTCACAATCTCATGTCTCTAACCACAATTTGGTGTTATCAACTTGTGAATTACCTCCTTCATGACCACAAGTGTCATCGGAGCTGAGTCAATGACATTACTCATTCATATTAGCACTTGGTGACATCAAACTCATAAGTGATACAGAATGTGGTTGTCATGCATTCTTGCATTTTGTTTTTCATTTTGATATGATCCCTTCCCTTCTCCACTGGGTTGCCTTTGTTTGTGATTGTGTGTGTATAAAAAAAAATAGATATCGGCAAGGAATCACAAAGTCATTTGACTCTAGTTTTTTTTTTTTTTTTTTATATTTGAATACGCATTCGAGGAAACAAAATATTCCCTACGGGGTTAACGTTTACTTCCCAGAGGAAATTGCTATTTCAAATAAGATATAAAAAAATCCAATAAGGGAGTGACCGACTCCCAAGTGATTCCAATCTTATTGGATGCTTTACTTGAAAACGGGCACTAAAACATTTCCTATGATGTTTTCTTCCACATCTGGCCACCTATAGGAAATTTGCTATTTTCTATGAGATTCACAAAAATCCCATAGGAAAATTACCATTTCTTGAAGGATTTTATTGTTTGTTTGTTTGTTTATTTTGTTAGAGAAACATTACATTGACATTACACACACCATCTATGAGGTTTGCCCATAGGCCCATTCATTTCAGAAAAGTCTTAATTAGCTAAGAGGTTTGTGTTTATTTACGTTTTCTCGTCAAAATACATTGTTACAAGGCACGTTATGTAATGCATGGGAGAAAGTTTCTGCCGATTTAGTGTATGAAAATGGATCAAGTTAAACTTCCAGCCAGCAAAGTCAAGTATTTGTAATTGTTTAACATTAAAATTCTATGAAAAATTTGACGAAATTTGATAGTCTAACATCTACTGGCCTCATGCCACGGTGCATACTAACAAACGGTGTGATATAACCTAGATTACCGTAAATAGGCCAACATTATTCGCTCAGTAAGGTGTCAATAGTAGGAGATACAACGCTGTGAAGTCAGGTGAACAGCCGCCAAGTTTACCCAGTAATCTATCTTTTGTATCGTACTTGAGATTTCTGTACAAAGGACTTAAAGATGATTAGACAATAAACGTAGTATGGCATCTGTCGTCTGCCACAGTTAGGGCATGAGTAAGGAGATTCCTGATGTACTGCAATAGCTTTACCAGTCGTCAAGAGAAAGATAATTTTTCTGCCATAGAGGTGCCGCTCGTTGTCATGTATGGCAGTACGACATCTAGGCCGTGTGTTAGAACACGTCAAGTAATCTATGTCTGTCTATTTCAGGAAACTTCACATCTGGTTGACAATATATTAGACTTCTGACTCTTCAGTTCATTTGCACTGACGCGATAGCTTGCTATCAACAAGGACAAATGTATTATGTCAATTAAAAAGTCGTTTCAAGTTTAGTGCCATCTTCACTGAAAATGTTGGACGGCTAAACACCTGACTTCAAAGCATTGTTCTGAGCGCCTTAATTGTCTAAGGGTTAGTTGACTTAAATGACGTTGCTATAGGTAAATGATATTGAACTTGAAACGCCCAGTATAGGAATGATATATCTTTGCGCCATTTAAGCAGCTTATCATCACTGGATTTGGTTGATCTTAAAGTATTAGCAGTAATTAAATTTTCCTTTCAATCGAGTCCTTCTAATGACACCACCCTGATTCGCTGATGCCGCTCTAGGGGCCATCTGCTTGACTTACCGTTTCGGGTATCCCGTATAATTATTACCCAGATAGCACTTCTACTCTCTTGTTTGAGGAATCGAGGAGACACTCGGCTGTACCTGATGTCGTAAGCCTTGGTGAGATGAAAGGTTCACAGCTAGAAGAAATCCGGTCTAACTGTGACGTGGGAACAGGATACCATATGGAACTGAAGAATTGGTTAGCTAGTGGTTTGGTATGTCAAGTCCCCTGATATGGTGTTTTATGGATAAAAGGATAATAAAAAGTAAATAAAAAGTTCAGCTGCCTAAAAGAACAAGCTCAAGTAAGAAACCAGTTTTGCTTGTCTCTTCGAACTGTTGAGAGGTTAGGCTACTTCCCTTTCTTCTTCTTTTTTTTTCCCCCATGAAAGAGGATATAGGGAGTCAATTGCTCAGTGGGAAGGTTAACATTGTGGGGAAAGTATAATGCGATATTACGGTCGAATACATTACCACAATGATTAGAAATGCGTGTGGAGGGGGAGTAGGCCTAGGTATACTCAGACCCTTTATGACCTGATTAAGAGGTGACTGGTATGATAAGTCCAGAGGTCATTGCGATTTAAAGCACCACCAATCACGTACACATAAAGGTGGAATCATAAAAGAAGGCTACATGCTCACAGCAGTGGGGTGTCATTAGAAGGGGATACAATGCTCTGAAGTCATGTGTACAGCCGCCAAGTTTAACCAGTAATCTATCTTTTGTATCGTACATGAGATTTCTATAGGACTTAAAGATTTAGAAGATGATCGTAATATGACATCTGTCGTCTGCTACAGTTAGGGCATGAGTAAGGATATTTCTATACTGCAATAGCATTGCCAGTCGTCAAGAGAAAAATAATTTTTCTGCCATAGAAGTTCCGCTCGGTATCGCGTATGACAGTACAACATTTAGGTTGTATGTCAGAACATGACAAGTAATCTACGTCTGACTACTTCTGGAAACTCACGTCTAGTTGACAATATATTAGACTTCTGCCTCTTCAGTTCATTCGCACGCGATAACTTGTTAACAGGGACGAATGTTTCCATTTATGTCAATTAAACAGTCAAAGGTTGAGTTGACTTGAATGACGTTGCTATGTAAATGATATTGAATTGGAATCGCCCAAAAGGGGAATGACATGTCTTTGAGCCAATAAAGAAGCTTATCTTCACTTGATTTGGTGGATCTGAAAGTATAAGCAGCAATTAAATTTTCTGTCCAATCTCCTTCTAGTGACACCTCCTGGCTCACAGCCCACTGTATTTAGTACAATGATATTTATGAGACAAAAATGGTGACTAGGGAAAAGTAGTTAACTGAACTTTCAAATCTCAGAATTATTTAAAGCATGCCAGTTTATTAACTGATTAGCTGATCAACTGATTAGCGAAACCAGTAATACACCACATGCTGTAAGGCATCGATTGATAGAGTTGTAAACGTTAAGTGCTTAACTTCACTTAGGTTAACATAAGTCAGTACTCAAGATAGCAGCAATCTACTTAACTGTCCACTCCTCGTGAGTGACGTTATATCGCCCAGTTTCCCTGGGAGAGTGCAAAACCGTCCTAACCAAACTATACCAAGCAAATTCGAAGTTGTCATGTTATGTTGCAGGGGAAAAAAACATTTCATGAAAACGACTGCCAAGAGACAAACCTTTTGCAAAAGAGGTCGAGTACTTGCGTTCAGTGGGACCATCTAGCACTGCACCACCAAGAAAGAAAAGAAAGATGCTGTTAAGCAGTGGATACCTTTGACCATTGATGTCAAAAACGTAATGGTGTAAACCAATGAAAGGATTAGAACCCATCTATATTTTTCATACATTGCAGACAGTATACACTTTGGTATTGCATTTACTTGCAATTATTGTCTGAATTGAGTGAACAGAAATTCAGTGGATATACAAATGTAGATTGAGACCCTTTCCACTATCATGTCCTTTTGTTCTTCGTTCATGTGGTTTTCAAAGGTATCTTTCAAAAGTTACTAATATTGTGTGGTGTGTTTATGAAAATTGAAAATTATGCTTCATGCATGTGTGTGTTTGTGCGTGTATGCTTGCGTGTATTCTTTGTGTGCGTAAATACCATCAGTACTATTGCAAGTAAACCAGATTCATTCTCCTTCTATTGCATGTATACTTCCACTGATCTCACTTTTACTAGCAAGCAGACTATCTGGGATACATTTGGGTTTCGAGTGGGAAAGATGGTGTCCATATATGTACCACATGGGTGTCAAGTGGGTCATGACATCCTAGATAGGTGTCATGTGGGCTAAATGGGCTACATAATTGTACATATTGTGGTCCGGAGTGTAATGCACATGATATATATATGCATAGGTTTCATGCCAATAACGTTGTTGTTGGTAAATAATTAAATGGATTGTGTCACATTAATTATACTGCAATAATTTTGCATATGTACACAGCGAGTCCAACTTACTCATTTACCTTTTCAATCTTCAACAAAAATAAGCAGGTTTTACTTATCCACATAGTAGTCGTTTGATTTGCTTGTCTTTCTTACAATGCAAGATCGAAAAACAATACTATTGTTACAAACAGTACTACAAAGACTACTTGTTCTTCACAACGCTATCCTTTACATATAAATGGATTTTTGAGAATGATACCGCACATATTGCCAATGTGTAGTCCATATGTAGCCTAAATAAGGCTAACCCACGTTACTCAGATGGGGCCCACGGTGCAAACGACAAGTGGGTCCCATATAGGCGACCTGACTTCCAGTAAGTTCCATCTGGCCTCCATGTGGGTTGGTCTGGCCCACATGTCAGCCCAGTTATACCCATCTAGAGCCCACCTGGGTCCCAGATACTTTGTTTGTCCAATCTTTACTCACTGCATCAACATCTAGATTTACAGAAGTGTGGTATTTAACCTTCGTCAAAACATTTCATCATACAATTTGCTTACAACTTCCTCTGCTTACATTGGCTCTACATCAACTGCAAGTCGAATTACATACTTGTGTCTTCCGATGAATGCATGGTGGTACACTTCAGTGTGTTGCGTTGCATTCCCACGTAATTGCAATGAAACGTCAACACCTGGACACAGTGTAGCAGGAACAATCTGCATTTGCTATGGCCTCATGTACGGTATCTATTGAGATGATATCCAGTAGAAAACAAAAATGCCGTCACCCATGGGCCCTATCCGCCAGCCCATAAGAGAAACGGTAAAGATATGGAGTAAATCTCGGTAACCAGGTCACATTGTTCCCAATTCCCATTTGCAACGTGGAGTCGTTCTTGTAACACCTGTCAGTCGATTTTGTACATGATTAGTACATTGAGCACCGAAGTACTTCGGCATACGTTTACTATAGCAATGCAAAACAGTGTGATGCGTTCAGCTTTGAACTATGACTTACATATTGTTCATTTTAGAGGGAATAATGCTATAACAAACAATAAATGAACCCATTAAGTAAAAGGAAAGAAGAGCAAGACAACTGCACGTTGTGTATGGTTTTATTTTCCTAGAATATGTTGTTCCTGAAGATGTGTTCTCGAATTAAAACTATTGTTCTGTATTCCTTAGAACCAACAGCCAGCAGTAGAAGGAAGATAAGCAATGAATGATCCACGCTGTACTTTTCTGTTTGACTAGGCTCCTCTTAATCATTGGAAAATGTCAACTGTGAGATATCGAATAGTATTATACAGTATGGCATATCGCAAATGATTTACACATTACTGCCCAACTGGTGCTCTGACTTAAAGGTGGGGGATCCATGCTTCCACTGATCACATGTTGTTCCTGAAGATGTGTTCTCGAATTAAAACTATTGTTGATTCCGGAGAACCAACATCCAGGTGTAGAATGAAGATAAGCAATGAATGAATAATCCACGCTGTACTTTTCTGTTTGACTAGGCTCCTCTTAATCATTGGAAAATGTCAACTGTGAGATATCGAATAGTATTATACAGTATGGCATATCGCAAATGACTTACACATTACTGCCCAACTGGTGCTCTGGCTTAAAGGTGGGGGATCCATGCTTCCAATGATCAGCCAATTTTACCGTGTTTTGGAACCGACAGCCTGTCTTCTGACGACACCTGCACATCTGATTTATGGCAAAATGAGGTAGATACCAAGAGAAGGCAGGTCATTATTCTTAATCTAATTCTTGATCATTGAACATACAATTTTTAGTGCCTCATTTTGGTATCCTGTGGTCCAATTTTCAATGGCGCATATCACAGCTTTCTCAGATCCTTGATCAAGATCTCAGCTCTGTACATGGGCATCCACCAGTATGGCACCCACTCTGAACCGTGTCTGCGGAATCCTTGCTCGGCATACATCGGGAATAGTTTAAATTCTGTGGCAACATCCCAAATCTCTGCCTCAATTGCCGAAAAGCCCTCTTCAACGGCAAACCGGAAAGCAGTTGCCATCAACCCTTTGGCTATACCCATGCGTCTGTAAGGGGTCCGTACAAGAAATCGGACAATTTCAGCATGAGATGCGGACGAGGGATTTATGCCGATCATGCCCGCTACATGAGGGGGTTCTTTGGTAACGTCCATCGCCACCAGCATCACACCCCTCTCTGCGGCATGCACTTCGCTGACGTCAACGATGTTACAGAGTTTCATTGCGACCATGAAGTGATTAATGTAGAGAAACGTTGCAATTGCCATAGGATAGCCGAATACAATTGCTATAGGTAGGTCCACTAATGCCAATGCCTTCCAGAAAATTACGACCCAGACAGCGGCGAGTACGTGAAGGAAAGGCGCTCGAGATCCCATTCGCAAAGCCGCTCTTATTGTGTATCCCTCTTCACGGTTCATTTGGATAGCGTCATCTTCCAACTCGGGAGTGAAGAATCGAATTTCGATTCCATGTTTCCTCAACCTTTCGTTGGCTTCTTCCATCATAGGCCTGTACGCCGTTAAGAGGACTCTAGACAGAGGAATCTACAGGACAGAAGCAGAGTGCAAAAATGAATCGTGATTTCAGTATAATGTAATCTAGCTCCCAGAGTAACTGTTGCCATCCAATTGCGACGAGACTGGGGACGGCGGGCCATTCCCACTCCTACTTTTCTGAGTTTCTGTTTCTTATGGCAAAATCGCTTCCTACTTGAATTCTGTAGGAATTTTACTATTTCCTACAGGTCATGTGAGGTCAAAAGAGGACATTGTTTGAAAAACCTGTAAACACCGTATCTCAAGTAGGGAATTAAGGTCCTTGAATATCAAACTTGTTGTGTTAGTAGTCCATGGTGAGTACATGATCCCTGTCGTTTTTCATGGAGGTCAAAGGTCATTTAAAGTCAATAAAGCTTAAAGTAAGAAAACCTATTAAGGAAGATATCTCAGCAACTAAATGTTGCTGGAACTTCAAACTCTTACCATTGGTAGCACCTTACGAGTAGATGAGTTTTTGTGGAGGTCAAAGTTCATGTGACGTCAATAGAAGAAACCTGTAAACACGGTATCTCGAGAAGAGAAAGGTGCTTTAACTTCAAAGTTGGTGTGTTGGTAATTCACTGTGAGTGCATGATCCCTATTATTTTCATGGACTAAGGTCAAAGATCATTTGAGGTCACCAAAGCTTAAAGTATGTAAATCTATTAAGGAAAGTATCTCACTGAATTCAGGTAGAACTTGAAAGTTTTAACATAGTTAGCACTTGATGAGCAGCTGATGTCTGTCATTTGAATTGCCCCATGGGAGACTTGTCATCACTGTAATGTGACAGTAAAATGAATGCAATACGTTCTATCATTCCAAAGATCTGTCCTGGGTTCAAAAGCCCAGCATGTGATACTTAAAGTGCTTTACATGTCCTGAATGTGAACATATGAAGAGGTAAAATCACTCATATTATGGAAAATAATGTGTATTTATTTTCTCTTGAAGTTTGCCAAAATGTAGATCTATATTTCACAGCAGAGGTCACTGCTAGATAGACTTTGGTCTCATTCTCTTTCAATCTGTGGAACATTTTCTATGCCATTTTCTATGCCAAACAACCACTTAACATAGCTTTTATCACTTTTTCTAAGCCTTCAGAGAATATCCCTGTTGCCAGAAACTCCCTGTTAAGATTTGCAAAGTACTTTGTTGTTTTAGTCACAGCAAACCTCTCTCGAGAGTCTTTGCTGACTTCACAATCTCATGTCTCTAACCACAATTTGGTGTTATCAACTTGTGAATTACCTCCTTCATGACCACAAGTGTCATCGGTGCTGAGTCAATGACATTACTCATTCATATTAGCACTTGGTGACATCAAACTCATAAGTGATACAGAACGTGGTTGTCATGCATTCTTGCATTTTGTTTTTCATTTTGATATGATCCCTTCCCTTCTCCACTGGGTTGCCTTTGTTTGTGATTGTGTGTGTATAAAAAAAAAGAGATATCGGCAAGGAATCACAAAGTCATTTGACTCTAGTTTTTTTTTTATATTTGAATACGCATTCGAGGAAACAAAATATTCCCTACGGGGTTAACGTTTACTTCCCAGAGGAAATTGATGTTTCAAATAAGATATAAAAAAATCCAATAAAGGAGTGACCGACTCCCAAGTGATTCCAATCTTATTGGTTGCTTTACTTGAAAACGGGCACTAAAACATTTCCTATGATGTTTTCTTCCACATCTGGCCACCTATAGGAAGTTTGCTATTTTCTATGAGATTCACAAAAATCCCATAGGAAAATTACCATTTCTTGAAGGATTTTATTGTTTGTTTGTTTGTTTATTTTGTTAGAGAAACATTACATTGACATTACACACACCATCTATGAGGTTTGCCCATAGGCCCATTCATTTCAGAAAAGTCTTAATTAGCTAAAAAGTTTGTGTTTATTTACGTTTTCTCGTCAAAATACATTGTTACAAGGCACGTTATTAATGCATGGGAGAAAGTTTCTGCCGATTTAGTGTATGAAAAGGGATCAAGTAAAACTTCCAGCCAGCAAAGTCAAGTATTTGTAATTGTTTAACATTAAAATTCTATGAAAAATTTGACGAAATTTGATAGTCTAACATCTACTGGCCTCATGCCACGGTGCATACTAACAAACGGTGTGATATAACCTAGATTACCGTAAATAGGCCAACATTATTCGCTCAGTAAGGTGTCAATAGTAGGAGATACAACGCTGTGAAGTCAGGTTAACAGCCGCCAAGTTTACCCAGTAATCTATCTTTTGTATCGTACTTGAGATTTCTGTACAGAGGACTTAAAGATGATTAGACAATAAACGTAGTATGGCATCTGTCGTCTGCCACAGTCGGGCATGAGTAAGGAGATTCCTGATGTACTGCAATAGCTTTACCAGTCGTCAAGAGAAAAATAATTTTTCTGCCATAGAGGTGCCGCTCGTTGTCATGTATGGCAGTACGACATCTAGGCCGTGTGTTAGAACACGTCAAGTAATCTATGTCTGTCTATTATAGGAAACTTCACATCTGGTTGACAATATATTAGACTTCTGACTCTTCAGTTCATTTGCACTGACGCGATAGCTTGCTATCAACAAGGACAAATGTATTAATTATGTCAATTAAAAAGTCGTTTCAAGTTTAGTGCCATCTTCACTGAAAATGTTGACGGCTAAACACCTGACTTCAAAGCATCGTTCTGAGTGCCTTAATTGTCTAAGAGTTAGTTGACTTAAACGACGTTGCTATAGGTAAATGATATTGAGCTTGAAACGCCCAATATAGGAATGATATATCTTTGCGCCATTTAAGCAGCTTATCATCACTGGATTTGGTTGATCTTAAAGTATTAGCAGTAATTAAATTTTCCTTTCAATCGAGTCCTTCTAATGACACCACCCTGATTCGCTGATGCCGCTCTAGGGGCCACCTGCTTGACTTACCGTTTCGGGTATCCCGTATAACTAACCAGAAAGCACTTCTATACTCTCTTGTTTGCGGAATCGAGGAGACACTCAGCTGTACCTGATGTTGTAAGCCTTGGTGAGATGAAAGGTTCACAGCTAGAAGAAATCTGGTCTATCTAACTGTGACGTGGGAACAGGATACCATATGGAACTGAAGAATTGGTTAGCTAGTGGTTTGGTATGTCAAGTCCCCTGATATGGTGTTTTATGGATAAAAGGATAATAAAAAGTAAATAAAAAGTTCAGCTGCGTAAAAGAACCAGCTCAAGTAAGAAACCAGTTTTGCTTGTCTCTTCGAACTGTTGAGAGGTTAGGCTACTTCCCTTTCTTCTTTTTTTTTTCCCTGAAAGAGGATATAGGAGTCAATTGCTCAGTGGGAAGGTTAACATTGTGGGGAAAGTATAATGCGATATTATAGTTGAATACATTACCACAATGATTAGAAATGCTTGTGGAGGGGGAGTAGGCCTAGGTATACTCAGACCCTTTATGACCTGATTAAGAGGTGACTGGTATGATAAGTCCAGAGGTCATTGCGATTTAAAGCACCACCAATCACGTACACATAAAGGTGGAATCATAAAAGAAGGCTACATGCTCACAGCAGTGGGGTGTCATCAGAAGGGAATACAATGCTCTGAAGTCATGTGTACAGCCGCCAAGTTTAACCAGTAATCTATCTTTTGTATCGTACATGAGATTTCTATAGGACTTAAAGATTTAGAAGATGATCGTAATATGGCATCTGTCGTCTGCTACAATTAGGGCATGAGTAGGGATATTTCTATACTGCAATAGCATTGCCAGTCGTCAAGAGAAAAATAATTTTTCTGCCATAGAGGTTCCGCTCGGTATCGCGTATGACAGTACAACATTTAGGTTGTATGTCAGAACATGACAAGTAATCTACGTCTGACTACTTCTGGAAACTCACGTCTAGTTGACAATATATTAGACTTCTGCCTCTTCAGTTCATTCGCACGCGATAACTTGTTAACAGGGACGAATGTTTCCATTTATGTCAATTAAACAGTCAAAGGTTGAGTTGACTTGAATGACGTTGCTATGTAAATGATATTGAATTGGAATCGCCCAAAAGGGGAATGACATGTCTTTGAGCCAATTAAGGAGCTTATCTTCACTTGATTTGGTGGATCTGAAAGTATAAGCAGCAATTAAATTTTCTGTCCAATCTCCTTCTAGTGACACCTCCTGGCTCACAGCCCATGTATTTAGTACAATGATATTTATGAGACAAAAATGGTGACTAGGGAAAAGTAGCTAACTGAACTTTTAAATCCCAGAATTACTTAAAACATGCCAGTTTATTAACTGATCAGCAGATCAACTGATTAGCGAAACCAATAATACACCACATGCTGTAAGGCATCGATTGATAGAGTTGTAAACGTTAAGTGCTTAACTTCACTTAGGTTAACATAAGTCAGTGCTCAAGATAGCAGCAATCTACTTAACTGTCCACTCCTCGTGAGTGACGTATATCGCCCAGTTTCCATGGGATAGTGCAAAACCGTCCTAACCAAACTATACTAAGCAAATTCGAAGTTATCATGTTCTGTTGCAGGGGAAAAAAAACATTTCATGAAAACGACTGCCAAGAGACAAACCTTTTGCAAATGAGGTCGAGTACTTGCGTTCAGTGGGACCATCTAGCACTGCACCACCAAGAAAGAAAAGAAAGATGCTGTTAAGCAGTGGATACCTTTGACCATTGATGTCAAAAGCGTAATGGTGTAAACCAATGAAAGGATTAGAACCTATCTATATTTTTCATACATTGCAGACAGTATACACTTTGGTATTGCATTTACTTGCAATTATTGTCTGAATTGAGTGAACAGAAATTCAGTGGGTATACAAATGTAGATTGAGACCCTTTCCACTATCATGTCCTTTTGTTCTTCGTTCATGTGGTTTTCAAAGGTATCTTTCAAAAGTTACTAATATTGTGTGGTGTGTTTATGAAAATTATGCTTCATGTGTGTGTTTACGCGTGTATGCTTGCGTGTGTTCTTTGTGTGCGTAAATACCATCAGTACTATTGCAAGTAAACCAGATTCATTCTCCTTCTATTGCATGTATACTTCCACTGATCTCACTTTTACTAGCAAGCAGACTATCTGGGATACATTTGGGCTTCGACTGGGCAAGATGGTGTCCATATATGTACCACATGGGTGTCATGTGGGTCATGACACCCTAGATGGGTGTCATGTGGGCTATATGGGCTACATAATTGTACATATTGTGGTCCGGAGTGTAATGCACATGATACATATATGCATAGGTTTCATGCCAATAACGTTGTTGCTGTAAATAATTAAATGGATTGTGTCACATTAATTATACTGCAGTAATTTCCATATGTACACAGCGAGTCCAACTTACTCATTTACCTTTTCAATCTTCAATGAAAATTAGCAGGTTTTACTTATCCACATAGTAGTCGTTTGATTTGCTTGTCTTTCTTACAATGCAAGATCGAAAAACAATACTATTGTTACAAACAGTACTACAAAGACTATTTTTACTTCACAACGCTATCCTTTACATACAAATGGATTTTTGAGAATGATACCGCACATATTGCCAATGTGTAGTCTATATGTAACCTATATAAGGCTAACCCAAGTTACTCAGATGGGGCCCACGGTGCAAACGACAAGTGGGTCCCATATAGGCGACCTGACTTCCAGTAAGTTCCATCTGGCCTCCATGTGGGTTGGTCTGGCCCACATGTCAGCCCAGTTATACCCATCTAGAGCCCACCTGGGTCCCAGATACTTTGTTTGTTCAATCTTTACTCACTGCATCAACATCTAGATTTACAGAAGTGTGGTACTGAACCTTCGTCAAAACATTTCATCATACAATTTGCTACAACTTCCTCTGCTTACATTGGCTCTACATCAACTGCAAGTCGAATTACATACTTGTGTCTTCCGATGAATGCATGGTGGTACACTTCAGTGTGTTGCGTTGCATTCCCACGTAATTGCAATGAAACGTGAACACCTGGACACAGTGTAGTAGGAACAATCTGTATTTGCTATGGCCACATGTACGGTATCTATTGAGATGATATCCAGTAGAAAACAAAAATGCCGTCACCCATGGGCCCCATCCGCCAAGCCGATAAGAGAAACGGTATAGGCATGGAGTAAATCTCGGTAACCAGGTCACATTGTTCCTAATTGCCATTTGTAACGTGGAGTCGTTCTTGTAACACCTGTCAGTCGATTTTGTACATGATTAGTACATTGAGCACCAAAGTACTTCGGCATACGTTTACTATAGCAATGCAAAACAGTGTGATGCGTTCAGTTTTGAACTTATGACTTACATCTTGTTCATTTTAGAGAGAATAATGACATAACAAAGAATGAACGAACCCATTAAGTAAAAAGAAAGAAGGGCAAGACAACTGCACGTTGTGTATGGTTTTATTTTCCTAGAATATGTTGTTCGTTCCTGAAGATGTGGTCCTGAATTAAAACTGTTGTTTATTCCGGAGAACCAACAGCCAGGTATAGGAGGAAGATAAGCAATGAATGAATAATCCACACTGTACTTTTCTGTTTGACTAGGCTCCTCCTAACCATTGGAAAATGTCAACTGTGACATATCGAATAGTATTATACAGTATGGCATATCGCAAATGACTTACACATTACTGCCCAACTGGTGCTCTGGCTTAGAGGTGGGGGATCCATGATTCCACTGATCGGCCAATTTTACCGTGTTTTGGAACCGACAGCCTGTCTTCTGACGACACCTGATTTATGGCAAAATGAGGTAGATGCCAAGAGAAGGCAGGTCATTGTTCTTAATCTAATTCTTGATCATTGAACATACAATTTTTAGTGCCTCATTTTGGTGCCCTGTGGTCCATTTTTCAATGGCGCATATCACAGCTTTCTCAGATCCTTGATCAAGATCTCAGCTCTGTACATGGGCATCCACCAGTATGGCACCCACTCTGAACCGTGTCTGCGGAATCCTTGCTCGGCATACATCGGGAATAGTTTAAATTCTGTGGCAACATCCCAAATCTCTGCCTCAATTGCCGAAAAGCCCTCTTCGACGGCAAACTGGAAAGCAGTTGCCATCAACCCTTTGGCTATACCCATACGTCTATAAGGGGTCCGTACAAGAAATCGGACAATTTCAGCATGAGATGCTAACGAAGGATTTATGCCGATCATGCCCGCTACATGAGGGCGTTCTTTGGTAACATCCATCGCCACCAGCATCACACCCCTTTCTGTGGCATGCACTTCGCTGACGTCAACGATGTTACAGAGTTTCATTACGATCATGAAGTGATTAATGTAGAGAAACGTTGCAATTGCCATAGGATAGCCGAGTATGATTGCTATAGGTAGGTCGAAGGCCTGCCAAAATATTACGACCCAGACAGCAGCAAGTATGTGAAGGAAAGGCGCTTGAAATCCCATCCGCAGAGCTGCTCTTATTGTGTATCCCTCTTCACGGTTCATCTGCATAGCGTCATCTTCCAACTCGGGGGTGAAGAGTCGAATTTCGATTCCATATTTCCTCAACTTTTCGTTGGCTTCTTCCATCATAGGCCTGTACGCCGTTAAGAGAACTCCAGACATTTGAATCTGCAAGACAGAGCCAGAATGCAAAAAAATATACTAATGGTTTTATTACAGCAGTTGAGGGGAAAGGCTCATTAATCATGTGAACCAATGAGGAGTATGGAGAGCCGTAAGCAAATCCGTTGTCACCTACTATTACCCAGTCCTGATTTTTTTTCTATCGAGCTATGCTTCACCAATTTTAATAGAGTCTATGTACTTCTTTGTCTGAAATAGCTACAGGGTGTAAATAAATATCTAGTCAATAAATCGGCGTAAACACCGAAGATTTACCTGTTTTGTCCTAGTTATGCTAATATGAGATACGAGAGCAAGTTGTAATGAACCCACTACATGCAACAATGTGGATGCTCATGAGGGAAGGAAACAGTGGTTGGTCAATTTAATCAGGTGTACTCAGGGATGACACCTAAGGATATCCCTTCTCTGCATGTCGATACTATCATGTGGCGATTATTAATGTTCCAGTGAATGGCAAGACGACTGTCTCTCCTTGGACAGTTAGGCAATCATGGGCGTGGACATAATCACAGTAAGGCAAACATGCAATCTACTAATGATTACATAAATGATATGAGTATCAAAATAATGATCAATTAATCAATCAATAATCATGAAAAAATAATGCACAATCACGCAAATCGCCAATGAATTACGATGATGCCAGTGAAAGCTCCATGCCTCGGATCAGATCAAAAATTGTGTCCTCTCAAAAAGAACCCCAGTTTTCAATCCATGGCACATGCTATGCACCGTGATATGATAGACACACGTATGATAGTCTGCATTATTGTGTTTGTAGAATATCATATATTATATATACTTATTACCTTTGTTGTTAGATACTGTATTGTAAACTGATTCTTTTCTGTGGGCCCCTCCTAGTCGCGTCGCTATACACACGTATCTTTTTATCCGTCACCATCCCTCAGATAACACTTTTGCTAGTCCGGTTTGGGCGGCACTCAGCGTCAGCGTGGGACCAATCGCATGAGGCAATTGACGACAGAGGAGACACTGTATCTCTAGCTTGCTTAATGCTGTAAGCATTGTGGAGTTGCTACAACTCATTACCTCATCGAAACTGGTTTCCCGTGTGAACAACACAGATCAAGAACTGAACAACTAATTAGCCTATTATCCGGTACGTTGTTAACCTTTGATATGGCAGTTTTCACATTAGTGAAATGTAAATAAAAATGTAAATTTAAAAGTACCGAAGTGTAAAAGAGACACTTCAAGAAGGAAACTTGGCTTTCGATATATTTTTTCCACTTTTCTTTCTTTTTTTTCTTTTTTTTTTGGAACGATGATGAGTGGAACGGAAGGCAGTCATGATGAGTTGGTCCCGCTAAAATACCGTGAGAATCCTTCCCTTTTTAATGGCACATTTTGTGGATGAACATAATGACAATTCCTCCTGCCATGATATAAAATACAACTGACGAAAACCTACGCATATAGTGTGTTATTGCTTGCTACGCTGTAGGTGGCGTATAGAGTCACCCTGAGGTGATGAAAATGACTAATGTGATAGGGGTGGTAACAACATAGGCCTATATACTATTCACCACTTGTCCGACACTATGGTCTGAGAAACATGATTTAATCGGTTTCGATTCAGCATGGTAACTTGGGGAAATAATCATGTAATAGTACGTGCAGAAATAAGCCTTCAGTGTTTTAGACCGTTTTACGATTTTTTCTGAGAGTCAGCTCTAAATTCTGACTACATTACATTTGTCTTTTGTCTTACGATGGTCTGAGAAACATCATTTTTAGCGGTTTCGATTCAGGTTGGTGAGTTAGGTAGAATAATCATGCAGTGTTAAGTACAGTAATATGTACGATTTCATTGATATACAACTATATAGGCCTAATTAGGCCTTCTATAAGAATTTCACTGGGCGTCAACTCTAAAATCTGACCAGAAAATACTTCCTGCCAGACAAGCAATTAATGCATTGTCTCTTGCATTGGTATCGCCTGTCTGCACGATATGAAAACACCGAAATAAGTTAAGGTAACATCCTTCTGGAATGTCGATCATGCACGACAATCTCCTGCCTAAATTGCCGGTTTTCCTGCACTAAAAGATTACCCAGCACCGGGAGTGCAGGACACTAAACCATCGAGTATTAATGGTAATATGTACAAGCCTATTCGCAATTGTCGTACCATTATTTAAATTGAATATCAACTGATCATAGTATAATATATTTTGAGTTAGATTAACCATTTGCAGCTTATGCACTGTTAAAAAATTTAGTCATAAGTTTTCTGTATCTTTACAGACAATTGCATTGCCACAGGAAGGAAATGTTCTTTATCATGTATTTTCTATTTATGTGAGAAAAAAAATTGTATGTTATTTCAACCAAATTTTACTGCTCTGTAAACTCTAATGTAGATTTACAGATATTTTAACAATAATCCGTACTAAGGAATTGATAATCCGTAATTATGAATTAATAATCCGTACTACTATTGTAATTAAGTAATATTGCCCAATCATATGCAGAGGGTAGGGCTTATTTCATTCTTAAACCCAAACAAAAGCAATGGCAAATTGTAAATACATTGTTTACATCCATTGTAATCAGTCGTTGATTGCATAATACAGTATAAACCAGTTAATACAGTTCTTGTTCCGATAACTTTGTAAAAAAAAAAAACAGCGAGCTTGATGAGCAAAAATGTTATGCAATAAAGTATTTTGATAGGTACTGAAAGCATGATATAAGTGATTATTAGCCTGGATGAGGGTTGGAAAGGAGGTGTCCCCCATTCCCTTTTGAGAAATTTACCACCCACTAAGTAGTCTCAGATGCAATCGGTACAATATTTGGCGTCTTTTGAAGTCATAAAATGTGTTAGACTGAGGTATGAAAAATTCCAACTGGTATTTCACATTTTCCCACTATCGTCGAACCTTGGACGAAATATGAACAATTCAAACTGGCATTTCAGATTTATTACGAATTTTTTTCAATTACCAGATAACACCTTAATTTACCTTAACCACAATCTGTTGCAATAGTAGGCATCGTTCTATGTCATAAAATGAACTGGACTGACATATGAAAAAGGAAAATTTTATGGAAAATTCCAACTGTTATTTCCAGATTTCTCGAATGTCACACCTCAACACTTTCCCATGAGAAATTTCAACTGCAGTGTTTCAGATTTACTGAGATTTTCTCAATTACCAAGTAATCTTAGACGTAATCTGGTGCAATAGTAGGCATCTTTCTATGTCATAAAATGAGCTAGACTGAGATACTGAGGAAAATTTCAACTGGTATTTCAGATTTTTCCGACTGCTTCTACACTTTAATATGAAAAATTCCCTCTAGTATTTCAGATTTAATAAAGAATTTTTCAATTAGACACAATTTTGTGGAAATATTTGGCATCTTTTTTATACCATTAGATGAGCTGCTATTAGACTGAGGTGTGAAAAATTCGGACGGATGACAGATAACAGATTTTGGGGTCGCGAGGGCCCTGATTGCCATTACTTTCTTGTATACTGCCCTCGAATTATTAATTCGTAAGAACGAATGATTGTTTCATAATTATTAATTATTATTTTGTTATTTGTGATTTGCGTCTCTGCATTTCGATCTATATATACAGGAGCCTAGCGTAGCCATGTACACTGTTTGTGTGTTTACCATCAGGGAGGTAGCCCTCGTTTGTTGTTAGGCCTATGTGAAGTCCGAATGCAAGGGAGGTCTATAAAGTGCTTCACTAAGCAGTATTGAAGATTTAATAATGATATGACAGAAATTATCTAAGCTTGCCTTTGCTGCTTGCATACGTGCCGTCGTGCTGTCAAATGCTATTTTACTTAACTTGTTACACCGAATGTAACACACGCTAATTAATGTAAGAATTGATGGAAAAATACATTTCGCATTTCACTAAGTTCAGTTTGAAAAACGAAAACACCGTGTACATGGGTACCGACTAGAGACAGATGGTGATCTTGTCGTATGCCGGACACAGAGCCAACTATTTTATCTTTCTCTGTGATCAGTCAATATGGTAATCGAAATTGGTCCAGAGGTCGCTAACGGTTGCGTAAACTTGATTGACAATCATGGACTATAAGAAAGCCTGCCAGTGCAGATTGCCCAAACATTGGTGATACATGCTAAAATCCTACATAACGACTTTTTCAGTGGAACTAAATGTGTTACATAGCCTCCAGGATAGACAAAAGTACAGTTAAAGTCACTGAAGTAAGCCCTTGAATTTTCATAGGCTAAAACATGGCTGTCTATTGATTCACACTATGGTGGGTTGTGCGCAATATATATATATATATACAATATAATATAATAAAATATAATATAATGTAATATAATATAACATAATATATATATATAGCTCAAGTCACACATCCAGCTACGATAGCAGACTGTGGCGCTGTACCACATCTTTCCACAGCTTGTTCACTGATGTCACTTGCCATCATGCATCTATGACGAATACTTTTTAGCAAGAGCATAAGCGTAATGATCTCTCGAGAGGGCTCTAAAAAAAAGGATCTTAACCAATAAACAGAGAATCTTCCGTGGCTTTTTTCGTGTACTGGTCACGTTTTGTCTTCTACGTTTCAATGGGACATGTTACAAATTTGTCAAATCTTTAATCAAGATCTCAGCTCTGTACATGGGCATCCACCAAAACGGTGCCCAAAGTGCACGGTGTTTGCGAAATCCTTGCTTGGCATACATCGGGAATAGTTTAAATTCAGTCGCCACATCCCAGGTCTCTGCCTCAATCGCCCCATAGCCCTCATCTGTGGCGAACTGGAAAGCGGCCTCCATCAACCCCTTCCCTATTCCCATACATCGATAAGGGGTTCTCACAATGAATCTGACAAGTAAAGCATGCGACGCTGACAAGGGTTTTACACCAACCATGCCTACTACACGCGACGGGTCCGAAGTAACATCCATCGCCAACAACATCACACCCCTCTCTGTGGCATGGACCTCGCAGATGTGGCCGTTGTCGGTCAGTTTTGTTGTGATTACAATGTGAGTAATGAAGAGAAATGTCACAATTGCCAGAGGGTAGCCGAGTATAATTGCTATAGGTAAGTCGGCCAATGCTAAAGTCTTCCAGAAAGTTATGACCCAGACAGCAGCAAGTATGTGAAGGAAAGGCGCTTGAAATCCCATCCGAACAGCTGATCTTATTGTATACGCCTCTTCACGGTTCATCTGGATAGCGCTATCTACCAACTCGGGCGTGAACTATCGAATTTCGATTCTATGCCTGCTCAACATTTTGTTGGCTTCCTCCATCATGTATGGCAAGATTACGGGTCTCTAGAAAGTTGGACCTACAGGAAATAACCACAACGCAAAAATGCATTTTTAGTTTGCAACCAAGACGCAGTAGTTGATAGCATTATTTAACACATAAGTGTAAGGAATTTTGCTATCATAAACGGCACATTAACAATACACATAGGACTACCATATTTGGTGGGCAAGCACCAAATATTTGGCCCACCATATCTGGTGGGCAAGCACCAGATATAGTAAATACAAACCGCTAAATTTTTGAAGTAGTCCGTGAACTGCATTTTCTGACATTTTGGCCCAATAAATCCAAGTACAATACCATGTATAAATATCGACGATAATGTTTGCTAGATATTTGCTACTTCACAGACGCATTTAAGTCTTACGGTGGATATTATGATCAAGTGGATGGTGTAGCTATCGGCTCCGCGTTAGCGCTCACAGATGCTAATTTATTCACGGTGCTCAGAGGAAATACATTCCTTAACGACCTTTCTGCTCCTTTCCTTCATACTACCGAATGTATGTTGACGACAATTTTTTTTTGTTTTTGTTTCAAAACTGAGGGTGAGGACTGAAAAATGTCTCGAGCACCTAAGTACTCGCACCCTCACATTACTTTCACCAACGAAAAAAAATTGGACTCTTCAGGTCCATTTTGGATATACAGAACATTCGAACAATGCATTACGTCTATCTACCATAAGCAAACGTATCCGGGATTACTAACTTATTTTCAGATTCAGCCCGTTTTCGTAAAAAATTGGTCTCCTCAAACCTTGACAGTTTTCAAGGTTTTGAAATAGACTTAAAACAACTTATGCCTACCCTTGACAGAAATTTTCTCTCCCATTTTATTGACAAAATTGTTAAATCTTACTGTACTTACAGACGGACATCTCGCATCAAAACAAAGACGAACCTGTTTCTTGTGACGTCAGGTTTTTCAAATTTCCTTTCATTGGTAAAGCAGCCTGTGACACACAACACAAAGTTCGACAATTAATCCGATCATATTGTTAAATTGTTGATGTAGAGTTTTTACTTTTTTACTTCATTCATGTTTTGTGTTAAAGACAATTCCTTTCACCTTTAACTCTCGTCTGGTGTATATATTTAATTGCGCAAACTCCCATGTTTGCTATATAGGGAAATCCATTGACATATCCCCACACCATCACTGAGCATCATAAATCTGACAACTTGAATTCACACACTTAGAAACACATTAATAAATGCCCAAAAGAGCACTCTCCAAATGCGACCAAAACTTCCTCACAATTATCAACATTAAGCTCCAACCTCAGATAAGGGAAAGTCTGCACAGCTTAGATAAGTCTAATCTAAGCAAACAGCTCGGTGGCCCATTGTTCACTTTCTTCACTTAGGCTAATTAATTTTTCTCATGCTTTTGTTTGCTCCAGCAATTTGTCACAAAGTCCAGTATTAGAGTCCACTTCACTTTGTACCTGACGATGAAAGCAGTGCCTTACGGAACATGTCGTATTTTCTAAATCAATTATTCAAATTGTTGGATGCACATTCAAAATCTGTGGTTTTGTGACTAACTCACTATTAAGAGTTTTTAATCATTTCTAAACCTTTCCAGTCCTTAAACGACTCTTGAATGCTTACTAACTTTTGCAGAACCATTGATGAATCCCTTTTGGAAATTAGAGCCCTTTGCGTGTCAGCGACAACTTAAAATCAATGCAAATGATACCCTTGAACCTCAATTTGAATACTATTTGCAGGACACTTCACACGCTTTATGAAGCCTTTATTACCCCTCTCAAAGGATCTCAGTTTATTAGAGTCAAGTTACTGCTTATCATCTGGCCAAATGACCAAATAAACCTTCCTATAGCATTATACATATATATATATATATATATATATATATATATATATATATATATATATATATATATATATATATATATATATATATATATATATATATATATATATATATATATATATGCAGTCGCTTAACATTTATTGTGTGGCGTGTGTTTCTATGTTTTGGGGGATGACATTCTGCTGATCTCAAGAAAGTGTTCCTTTGACCTAAACCAAAATTCACATTTCTCTTACATTCAGTCAACATGCTCCATCGAGAAACCATTCATGAGATCAGTCTAAGTTTGCATTAATTTGTGAGTGAGATACTGTGTTTACAAGGTTTCCATGACAACGACCCTCCACAACTACCCAGCAGTAAACCAAAGTCAACAAGATCGACTATCAACTAACGTCACCTATCAACAAGCAAGAGATCAGTCCAAGTTTCCATTCTGGAGTCACTGTGTGTACAAGAGTTTCCAGTTTGACCTCACATGACCTTTAAACGGCTCCACTAATAATCATACATCTGTTGCGCTCACCGTGACCAACGAAAGCATGAAATGGTGTCAGTCCAAACCTGCATCCTTGATATACCATGTTTGCACTGTTTCCACATTTTACCAACCTCTGTTAACCTCAAACGGAAACTCGATATTCACCAAATCAATAGTTCTCATGTTTGTAATGTGTTTCATAAAAAAAAAAAAAACTCCAGGCCCTGTATTAGATAGGTCAAAGATTCCATTCTTGATGTATTGTGTTTTAAGAGGTTTGCACGTTTTTACCTCTTTTGACCTAAACCAGACCGCCGAGTCAAACAGAGTAGAAACCGTGTCTACAAGCCAAAGCGTCACAAAAAGACACACGCCACCATAATCACATGATCACGATCATGCCGTTATTCGTACGGTAAAATGGAATTGACTTCAACCTCAGTCTTCTTTTGTCCTACTGAGGTTCAACTTCTTGCAAATTGTCATCGCCTTAGGTCAGTTTTATCACCCCATGCATGCTGTGATAATCCACATGGTCAATTAAACATCGTTCTCCTAAAGTAATTCAGGTGTGTCAATCCAATGTCTAGGCTTTCTTGAGCTGCCTGGCAAGGAGTATTAGGTGTAATGTTTATCGTAATACATGTGTAATCGAGCATGAAAGAGGATCTGTTGAAGGCTTTAGCATGGTTTTAGCACGATTATAACGTCATGATTATCATGATTGTCGAAAAAAAAAAAGAAGAAACGTACGGTGAACGATCATATATGATAGTGTGATTATGTTTAGTTACAGCTGCGTGAATTATTCAAGGGAACAGCCAACGAATTTCAATGATGTGGGTGAAAACCCCAATGATGCTACAAGGCAGATCAGAAAAAGGTCTGAATAAATTCTCTTCTGAAAGAGAAGCAATTTTGAACTTCTCTGCACTACAATGTGCACGTAAACAAACGTCATATAGCTTACCTTATTGAGCGTATTGTGCAATATCGCATACTGTTACTACCAGCGTACATTATTGTACGCTGATGTCTCTCTGAAAGTTTCGTCTGCTCGTCTTACCGTCACACAATCACCGGATTCAGCACTGCATGGTCACTGCATTCTAGCGTCAACGTAGTTCCAATCACAGAGGAAGGGAAGTTCACACTCTAGTTCTTAAATGTATAGTCGTGACGAGCGAGCGGTTAGTGTTACACATACACTGAGCTTGATGATAACAGGCAGACTTTACATGTAAAGATGATAGTACATGAACCAAACATGACCTGAGCATAAACAATTGATCGGCTTCTATGTTTTAGTATGTCAAGTTATTAACCTCTTTTACGGCATTTGCGGAGCCATTACAAAATGAAGTACGGAAACTTGATGGAGCCAGCCAAAGAAGGAAACGTGTTTGCATTGTCTTTGCTAACCGGCTGTTCCTTTCCCTCGTTTCTGAAAGTGGATGGATGGGGTTGGTATAGTAAAAGTGGAAAAATGTCGTGCAATATTGCAGTATTGTCTACAGAACTGCAAGTGTTTCAACTAATCAGGGCTCTCCAAGATTTTTTTTTTTTGGTGGGGGGGGGGGGGCGTCAAACCTAAAACTGACTAAATATTGGAATAGAGCGTGAATAACAATCGATGCATTGTCATAGTGACCCTTAGAGTATCGCACGTCTGCTCTATCAGTTATTACCATCCTTCTTTGAGATATGCGCTCATGCACAGGGGTCTCCTGGCCCTGTGGTGGTCATACACTAACTCTGAGACACTAAGAAATCGAGACTTAATGGTATCATATATTTGCAATCAGAATTAACTTTTTAAAGTAAGATAGATTGCGATAAACTTATCTTAGTATTCGATTGTTTGTTTGTTTAATTGTCAGTGGTCATTTCAATAATGCTACGTATTGAGTTTGTTGCCAATCTATTTATTTCATCATGATAGTGTTCATCACGAAAGAATTATTCCCTCCCTGTGCTAGAGTATATAGTATTTACTGTACCACGGTGAGAACAGGACCACAATGGATACAAACTAATGTATATATATATAGCGCTATGTGAGTGAGCAGGTAAATCGGACTTGTGTGGTTATGTTATGTCTGTTTATGTCTGAATAAAGTAGTTTTTCATATTTGTCTGATGAAGGTTAGTTAAAGTTTGTAGTTACAAGATCAAGGGCGTTATTTGTGTATTACATTGAAATAAGCCCCACGTCCGCCCAGCTGAACTATTTCTTCTTCACATAATGTGCTTTGGAATAAAATAGAAATTAATTTTCTTCCAAAATTGCACATCTTCTATCAAGCTGACAAGTGTAATTTCCGGTCCGGCGATCTAAGCTGATTTAAAATCTCAAATCTTCTTGGTGCATTACGCGCCAACATGGTAGCGCTTCGCTTAGATAGTAAGCGGGATCCCTCATCAAAATCTTCAACCCCCCCATCGCCCCATCCCCTGTCAACAAAAAGTACTATCTCCACCACTGGTTGTAACACCACGAGAGTAAGCTTGTAATCCTAATCTGGACATAACTAAAGTAAAGTATTCTTTCAGCAAACAGCTAAATCGAGTATTCACTACAACGGGATTCAGTTGGTAGCATTACTTACGGTATATTTTCTGGCGTTGTTTCTCTGGGTTGTTTCCCTGGCGTTTTTTCTCTACATTAAGTTCCCTTAAAAAATATGCAATTAACAATTGCTACATAAATAGCAATTTATATAGTGGTTGTGAGACCATGTCTTTTTTCACCACTTAAGTGAAAAGGATAATATTATTATTTTCTATTAACTATTGCTGGTACAATTGATCCTTCTCCAAACTTTTTTCTTATGTCGATTGTTATCACTCAAGACAAAGGGAAGGAAAACCCCGTTATATTGAATTTGTGCATGAAAGTATTATAAGAAAGAGGACTACTATTGTTTTAAATGTTTCTATTGTTTCTATATGCAAAGCTCTTATATGCAGTAACTTCTTATACCAAATTGCAATATTACTAACACAAATTTGTGTGAATTATTCCAGTGACGTAAATAGTAACTGTATCAGTCGGTAAATAAAAAAAAAGCAACACCAGTATAGCTAACAATCTGAAAAATGTGAAGAAAAAAAAATGAAATTTATAAAACCCCATTCTTTGAGCAACGAAAGTAGAAAAGTTCAGTTCCATACAGTTTCAAGATGTATCAAAGAAACAGAACTTTCCACAAACTATCAAGACTGCAGGTATAGCGCTTATCCATGCAAGTGCACTTAAAATTATTGATAAATAAGGAATATTAGTAATTGTAAGTCCTCCATCGCTAATATAAGATTAATCATCACAGAGCGTGTTACTTTATCCTGATTTTCCGCCCATATTAAATCGAAAACAACCCTTCAATGAAATGAACGGGCGGTCTAAGTAAAACCTGAAATAGAAAAGCAAATTGCGACAGATTAAAAGTTGTGATAATAACATTACCGTCAATAGGGATCATACCCTTAGTAGCCTATCCCATACTCTCAACCTTTTCTTTGCTAACCGAAAAAAAAAAAAAATTCGACGTAAACAAAACGGATCATAACCGTTACCTGGACTTGTCTTTGATGGCAGATTTTCCTGTCCCTTTAAATTTCCTCAACATCAACTTCCGGTCTCATTGTACACTATTCACTATAGGATAATGAATTATGGTGTTTTCTCCGTGCGTTGCATTATATTCCCATACAAAAGTTAACGATAATGTTAAGTGATCACGAGTGCATGAGTAGAATCTGGAACTCGTCCCGTTGCTTTGGTTTATTTGGTTTAGCTCAGGGTCGTAGTCAGAAATTTCACACAGAACTGGCCAAGTCTGTATAACACTTTCTGCTTTGATGATACATGGTGGTAGAAGAAAAGGTTGACCAAAAAATACCTCTCCGATCACTGAAAATGACAGTTCTTAGCCTTTTCACAAATTGTAGACCCACTTCATAAAAGTACGGCATACAGTAGCAACATTACAAAATATGTCCAAATTATGCTCCAGGGGACTGACTTTGAAAGCTTTTTATCATAGCTTTCATGTTTATTTAAAAGAGCCAGAGTTTGCTAGTACAAAATTCTAGGATCATTCACATGGAATGTCCTTCCAGACACGATAAGAAAGTCTCCTTCCCGATTAAGTTTTGAAAGACGTCTCAAATCCTGTTTGTTATCTGATTACAGTTAACATACATCATTTAATACCCATATTCCTTACGTTCTTTCTTTTTCTTTCTTCTTTGTTTACATTTATTTTTCTCAATGTCTTTATCCCTCATTGTGTTAAATTGTCTAGCTACTATTTGTATTTTCTTTTGGTTCAAAGGCTATGCGAATCTCACAAGCTTGCGGTAGCTTTCTTGTTTTATCCCCCGGTCATTAATCATGTTGTTTTTCATGTGTCTTGATCCTTCATATTCCTTGCATTTTCCCATGGTTATGTGTCTTGCAATTACTGATACCAATGTATTTCACATTGCTTCTTTTTATGAGTCTTAATTTTACTGTAATTATTGATGTCATTGTGCATGGTTGAAATAAAGAGTACAAAAATAAATCAATCCTTTTTACAGGCTTAAACTCAGGAGGAAAGGGTAACTATTTGATAATCCACAGTGTCTTTTTTCTGTTTTATTAATGTAATTGTTGGCTCTTCCCTATCTTGTGAACAACGGGCGCTCACGTAATATCATGCAATTATCTCAACTGACTTAATATCACTGGTCAATTACAACCGTGCACTGCTTTATGTAGAAGGGCCTACATCCGCAGATCCATGTTGGTACGACAGTCGGTCCTTTGATGACACTGTCCATTTTAAGGTCCATTTTAAGGATAAGAACTTGAAATAGAGTATAAGAGTAGTATTCCCCTTGAGAAGGCACTCCGTCGGTCATTTTGACGCCCATAGTCACTAGCAGTCTATATACTTTTCAATGGGGCATGTTACAACTTTCTCAGATCCTTGATCAAGATCTCAGCTCTGTACATGGGCAGCCACCAAAACGGCACCCAAAGTGTATGGTGAATCCTTGCTTGGCATACATCGGGAATAGTTTAAATTCAGTCGCCACATCCCAGGTCTCTGCCTCAATCGCCCCATAACCCTCATCTGTCGCGAACTGGAGAGCGGCCTCCATCAACCCCTTCCCTGAGCCCACGCATCGATAAGGCGCCCTCACGATGAATCTGGTAAGTGCGGCGTGGGATGCTTTCAGCGGTTTCACGCCGATCATATCCGCTACATGAGGGGGTTCTTTGGTAACGTCCATCGCTACCAACATCACACCCCTCTCTGAAGCGTGCACTTCGCTGACGTGGCCGGCGTTGGTCAGTTTCATCGCGATCACGAGGTCAGTAACGAGCAGGAACGTAATGATTACCAGGAGGCATCCGATTACAATTGCTGCAGGCAAGTCGACTAATGCCAATGCCTTCCAGAAAATTACGTCCCAGAGAGAGGGGAGTGCGTGAAGGAAAGGCGCTCGAGATCCCATCCGCAAAGCCGCTCTTATTGTGTATCCCTCTTCACGGGCTCATCTGGATAGCGGTATCTTCCAAGCCTGCTGTGAATAATCGAATTTCGGTTCCAACTTTGCTTAACCTTTCGTTGGCTTCCTCCATCACGTATACTTGGAGCAAACAGGTTTCCAGAAAGTTGGACCTACAAGGATTAAACCAGAATTAAGTGACAAAGCTTCCGTTGTAGAGATATCGTGTTCACATGATAGAACCCTAAAACATACTGTCGTCATTGCGTTGATCACGAGTATCGTCACGTGAATAAAAAAATAACCATTTGTGCACGATTGCAAGTACAGCTGAAAAGAGTCTTCAAAGTCTCCCAAAAACCTTTTTGATAGCACCCCCTCCAAAAGAGAGTGGGCAATACATTTATGCAAAATATCTGTAACATAACGACAAAGAGGACAGAGAAGTCCCATTTTTTTTTGCATACCGCGAGACTTATCAGCCAACGGGCAACCAATGGTGCCGATACGTTTAGAAGACAATGTGTGAATTACCCCCCCCCCCCCCACATTAAAAAATAATAATGATGATATCCACAGGACCCGCTAAATAGGCAAATCGCCAATGGAGTAATGCTAATACCCCTTCTCTTAAAACAGCAGGTCAAGACGTGCTAACAAATTGCTTTCTTCGAAGACAACGTCAGTGATGTAGAACCCACGGTGCGAGCTGAAAGCCCTATCACGACAGACAGCCTACATTATTGTGCCTGTAGTATATACATTGTGCGTTGATGTCTCTCGGTAAGCAATTGTTTGGCTCACAGCCAGTTTCAGAGATTGGGGAGTAAACATGTTGGGATTCTATTCAACATACACCGATTTTATTTTACATATTATCGATTTAAATCCACATATATCGATTACAACCGTTGACATTGCTTCAATATGGGTTTTTATATAAATTTTTCTCTTTAAATCAGTGATTGATTTACTTCGAAATCGACATAGGCCCTACACATTTTTTTTTATCTGAAAGCTACCTTAACGTTACTGCATCATCAAATCGGATTAACGGGTCACTAAAATTAAAGGAAAGGCTTCCAGTAGGATCCATATGGCGTCATCCTGGATGCTCCTTAAATCAAGCACAAGTAGTGCCGATAATCCACTGTCGTCAGCCAAAAAATTCTTTCAACGACTCTATCGGAAAATATTTGTACATTCTTCACACGAATTGGCATATGCAGGTCAATGTGGACTGAAAAAGTATTCCTGCACGTGGAGTTCCGTGGCGATTGTGGAGTTCCGTGGCGATTGTGATGTTCCGTGGCGTTTGTATTTCTAGTTCGTGATTTTCCAATGGCTAGAATGATGCTATGTGATTACCATTAACTTTACTTTTAGAGAAGTTATTCTCCCTGCTAAAGTTAAAGTTCGTCCGAATCAGAGCCTAGACAAAGGCAGAGCGTAACTTGATGGTCAGCAGACGTTACACTGCCTGCATCTTCATTGACAGTAGATCTATAAGTTGGCAATCGCATTCCAGCTGAATATTGCACAATCTTGACTGCAAATTTGACTGCAAAAGTGAACGACACACGTACATACATTGAACTGGGTAAGACTTAAAGCCATTTCAACTTTCCTGCCTTTACAGGGTAAACAATTTCTAGTGATTACGCCATATATCCTAGGCTTGGCCTCTTGTGTTTATTGGATTTTGTCCCTTCCTCAAGTATAAGAACATAAACAATAAATATTTTCAAAACAACATCACCTCTCCGAAACACCTGATCCACTAGCTAAAAGATGGAAGTGACGTGATTCATATAGCCATTTGTAAAACATGAACAGAGCTAAACATGACCGAACCTGCGCATGTCACACCGATTCTTGACTCTCTGGAACTCACTTTACAAGTGTTTCAACGGAAAGGAGGGGGATTTTTTTTGTCTTTTTTTTTTTTGTTTTTTTCTTTTGTTTTGTTTCAACCATCGGATGATATCGCAAGTTAATGTGTCATACCGAACGAACTAGACTAGCATGCATTCATTTACGCCTTCATTAAAGCATTCATTTACGCACGCATTTCATTGATAATTCACTTCTGATCAAACTGAAATCAATCGTCAATATTAATTTGCTTTCGTTGATTTTGTTTCTCCACTCCAGGTCACCGCTGGAGTAGACACATTTCGGTGACTTTACAAATGACTGTCAATCACTAAATCTTCATTTAACTAATGATTATAGGCCTACCTCTGAGTAAAACTTCACAGGTTGAATTAAAAATAAAATTCACAGATAGACATGAAAATCATCTCGCACAAGTAAGCGTGCAGAACGTGCAAACATATGAAACCTTACGTGCTTCAGACCTGTTTATAAGCGACTGATATTCGCCATAATCACTGATCACAAGCGATCATAATCACAAAGTCACCGATCATAAGCGCTGAAACTTCCATAATGTAAGTCAACATACCTCCGTCAGGTCTGCATCAAACGGTTTACGTCTCGTCTGAGTGAAACAAATACACAGCAAGATGTAAGCACCTATGCAGCTATCGTTGTGAATAATCCAACACCTAAGTTAGTACAAGTCAGCACTCAAGCGCCCTCTAAGGTGGCAGTACCCCCTAAAGGTGGAAGTATTAGTTGTTCACTCCCCCTATCTCCACTGTCTACCAGTATATATCTCTTTTGGCTCCATTCACCGAGTTGCTCCACACACATCTCTTTTTTAAGTTCTTTGCATCTCGTTTCAGTTCCATATTTAGAGTGTTTTTTAAGTTCAGCCACTGGAATCAGGGTATTTTATTTGGACGGTGAACTTGATTCCCTCATTGTGGGGGAGTCTGGAGTATTTACATAAAAACACGTGCTTTCAGTTACGCTGCACGAGTTTCTGCACCATAAACGTGACGAAAAGAGCAACAGTGAGATGTCTGCAATAAAGCATTAAAGGCAAAACTGATCAATTCTAGGTTTCTTTTTTCTGGGGGTAGGGGATGCACAAGCACCCCCCCCCCCCCATCCGGCACCCTCCTTTCCTGGTTCCGACATTGTTCTTATTGAAATACTTAGGTCCCCGTGGACAGTACGATACATATCTGTTCTTGTTGTGTGTTGTTCTTGTTGCTGTTTTGTTCTGTTTCCTTTCTTTTTTAATTTATAGTTTTTTTATGAGAGAAAAAGAATCACAGCGTTTTAAGAATCTTATTTCTACTTTTCAAGGTTCTACCTTTAGGGCCTGTTCTCTGGTAGTCCGATCATGAGAAACATCTATAGTGAAATTATTTCCGAAATCAAAATTAATTTTACCTAAAGTTTTTCTTCATGCCGAGTCCCATGCGGTTATGTCGGGACGCATGTGCTGACACGAGTTGCCACACCTTGTTTCTAAAACCGTTGACAATGTGTACAGAGCAAAAAGCCAAAAAAAAAAAAAAAATGTACCCCAACATATATCGACACATGCTGTAAATAACGCAGAATCCTTTTTTCCCCGTAACACATGTGTTCAAGATCTTACGAAAGCCTATAAGTGCCATGTAAAAAAAAATAATCTGTAATAACAGATTAATAATCTGTATTAACAGATGATTAATCTGTAATTACAGATTATTAATCTGCATTTCTGTATTTACAGATTGAAAATATTTATATAGATGGCGCTAGTGGGCTTTCGTAAGATCTCACCAATCAGAAATCATATTCTGAGTCAGCTGATCCATCACTTGTACTACCTGTTACTTTGAACTGAACCGCTTTCTTTCAGTCTCTATTGAATGTGCAAATCGACAGGACCTGAAAAAGGGGATGGAGAGTGGCAGTAAGAAGTTCATAGGAGCTCGTTTTTACGTTGCCTCCAAACACTTTGCTACATAAATACCACAACTGTATTCAAGAAAACAAAAGAAGCGACGGGAACATAGAAAAAAAAAAACAAATGAAACTTATCAACGGAATGTTCAAAATAGTTGTTTAGTTTTTTTTTTTAAGATGTATGCAGTGTTTTACAAGTTGTGATGCTGGTGGGCAAGAAGTTAAATATTTTGATCCTATACCTTTGGTATCGTTTTCTTTCTTTTCGAAAAAGTACCCTTGCGGTGTATTTGAATGATAATAGTGTTGACGGCACCTTCAGAAATTCAAGCAAGTATTTCGGTATTTGTAAACAGAAAAATGTTCAACTTTTAATATTTTATTCTTTTTATTTTTATTTTCTTTATTTTATTTTATTTAACAATCATTCCAGTGTCGTTGATAACACCTACACAACGCATATGAATAATTTTAAACTGAGGACAGCACACGGGAAGCAAAGATGCAATCAAATGTGGGTTGTCCATAGACTTTTATATGTTAAAAGAAGTTTTTCTCAAGTTTTCTGTATACGTAAATACCGAGAGAAACGTAGTGTCTGCATTGCAGTTCTACAACAATGTGGAATAACGTTAGTACATGGGACAGCATCACGTATTGGCGACCGTACATGTCATCAATGATCCAGAACAGATGTTGGCCGCTGTCAACCTAGGATCATGTTTGTTCACTCTAAAGAGGTTACAGTTGGTCAGTGACTATGGAGATTTCTGGAATTTGCTATAAATTAGAGTCATTAATCATTCAATCTACCAATTGACCACTTATATCTCGCCGAACGAGGCTATACGACGGATTTGCCATGTAAATTCAGATTTTCTAGTTAATTCCATCATATGAGTCTGCTGCCATCAGTAGTCTATACTCAGTATTTTAATCACACTAACGCTGTTCGTGGTAACTTGTACTATAACGCTAGGCACCTAGACGCCCCCTCCCCCCCCCCCCCGCTTCCCATTTGTTTGTGCAGAGGGGTCCTCCCTCCCCTTTCAAGTTTTTTTTTTTTTTATGAGGTCATTTTTTAAGAGGAGGGAACACAAACTAACTTTTTGTAACGTAAAATTAACAAGACAAACTACGGTACGTTATCCTTGATGGAAGTGTAAATTTCACTGCTTATCGATATCGAGCGTGTGTCAAAAGTATTCCAAGAAAACGAGTGCGCGTCACAGTATTCCTCATATCCGCACACCGGGATACTGTGGATCCTTTGAGTGCCGGGAAAAACGCGGTGCCTAAACATCTCAAGGTCTTAAACAATTGTGCAGTAGATCTATGTATACGTTGTAAACATATACTTGGTGAACGTATTATCAACGCAAGGGAAATGACATTGTTACCAGACGTAAACATTCAGCCCAGAACTGGTTTTATAGGTTGAAAAACCTTGTCACATTCATGGGAAGGCAAATGTGTAAATATTATGTTGACACCATGTACTACCCTCACCTAAGACTGTATTATTCGTTACAGTAATATGATCTTTGCCCTTGACCTGTGACGTCATCAGTTGGGCGGACACTACGTCTCACATCCAGGCACTCACCTATCAAGTTTTAACTTCATCTAACTTATCGTCGAGGAGGAAATCGTGACGCACTTTTTCAGAACTTTTTTTCCGTTTTAACCTTTAACCACGTGACCTTTGAGCTCGTGACGTAATCAATATTTTCAAAAAGTTCTTGTATCCTTTACTGTCTACATATGGTAGTTTTACAACTCTCAGGATATTCACACATACAGACAATGCTAAAAATTTGTTTTTCATTTTCACGACCTGTGACCCGTGACCTTTGACGTCATATCAGTCTGGCGGACACTGTGCAACATGCCCTGACACCTGGCCACCAAGTTTAAAGTTCATCCGACTTACTGTCTAAGAGGAAATCATGGCAGACTTTTTAGAGTATTTTGCCGATTTGATCTTTAATCACCTAACAGTTGACCTGGTGACGTCATCAATATTTTTCAAAATTTTTGTGTTGTCTGCTCTCCATTTATGGTACTCTTATCACTCCAGGATACTTACACATTGAGAATATGCTAAACACGTGTTTTTCGTTTTCTTGACTTGTGTCCTTTGACCTATGACGTCATCGTTCGAGCGGTCTCTACAATGACTTATTCCCGGGCACCTACCCAGAAAGTTTGAGGTTCATCCAAATTACCGTCTATGGGGAGATTGTGACAAAAGTTTGGTTGTGCACACACACTCACACACACATTTGGACTCCCCTTCTTACCCCCACCCCTAATCCAAGTTGGTTATCACGATCCATGTTATTTGTATATCATAAAATACCCCCACATAAAGGATACTGGACCACCAAGTTCGACTGAATACTACAAGGGGTGTAAGGTGGGCTACTATTCAAGTGTCATTTCATTTTTGGCGACTTTAACCTCTCAAGTAACTACAATATCTCCTCCCAGTATACTACGTATGGGGATGAGATAAAAATTAAAAACAGAAAAATTAAATTAATCTTCGTTGGGTTTTTTTTTTAGTTTTACCGTCTCAAACGGTCAGACCTACCGGGACCGAAGCGATGTCGGTTACATGATTGGTCAGAACGCTCAACGTTGCCAATATTTCTAATCAGCCCCATTATTCATGCATCTGTTCCTATAGTGACTGCAAATGTGACTGAACTACATAGTTACATGGCTAATGGTAAAACGTGTTCGGTGACAGATTTGCACTCTGAGCATCTGACATACACCTGAAGCAACGCTGTCAGGGTATAGTGTAAGATTAAAATGACTATACGAGTCATTTTAATCTTAACCTATACCATCCTATCAGCGTTGCCTCAGGTGTTTATCAGATATTCAGAATCTCTTAGTTTAACCGTTTATCATCTACTTATGACTAATACTAAACAGATGTGACAAAATATCAAGATTTTTTTTAATCAACTCAATGGGCCTCTTTAATGTTAAATACACAGCGGTGTTGTAAATCCACCCAATAGGTTGTCTTTGTGATCTTTCGGGTCATAATGCAGTCATGGGGCGTCGGGTACTACAGTATGACGTCCAGGTTCATGGGTTTGCCACACTAAAATCTTAAGTGGTGTCAATTGCAGAACTGCGTATAAAACCATATAAAACACTTTATGACTGTTTGGCTGTAGGCGATATCGCGAGGTAAGTAGCGTAGTTTTAACACGTGATACGTCGGAGCTTATTGTTTGATTGTAGATAAAGGAACTTCTTGAACACCAAATAAAAGGACAGGAAATAAAATGGGACGAAAGGTTGTTACACTTGTGCATCTGAAATTTGAGAGCTATTGCACCACCACCACCCACAGCCGCACACTACGGTATCATTCATGGAGTCAGAAGCTCGAATTCTTTACAGTTACAGGTGACTTGTGACAACACCATTGCTATCATGGGTACATTTCGCTCAATGACCAGCTGAAACAGAGAGTAAAGTGACATAATGGAAAATTTAGCAGTGGAAATAGAGGACACTGAACTCACAAGAGACGAAGTGGATATAAAGAGGCCTGTGGTTGAAGGACTGGCAGTAACTAAACTCACAGATGATGACGTCAAAATTAAAGCATCCGAGGCTGGAAGCAATCTACCATCCCAATCAGAAATGGTCGAAGATGTGTCGACTCGGGAGAGCCGACCCTCTGATGAAAGCAAGGACTGTTTTGTGAGCATAGTTTCAAACCTTGTTCCGTCCAAAGGGATGCTGCTGACGCTATTGGCATCCGCGTTGTTTTCATTCGCTGACATTTCAGTCGAAGTAGCCACACGTCGAGTTCATCCAAACCTCCTTCTGGTGTTGCATCCCAACGTAACCATGGCGCTGTCATTCATTGGTATCACCATCACGGGAGCCAAAGTTCGGTACAATAGGAAGCAATGGCTCTATTTGATCGTTTCGAGTGGATTTTACGCAAGCGGGTCGACTTGCCTCACGTTAGCCATCAGTAAAATACCGGTGGGAGATGCTATCGCCATTTTGAATTGCATGCCGATATTTGGAGGTATCTTCGGTTGGGTATTGTTAAAGCAGCCTCTTAGAATTATCGATCTGGTATTAAGTGTACTCTGTATCGGCGGCGTCGTTTTAATCGCACAACCTTCTTTCATCTTCCCAACATCAAACGATGAAGACGAGCGACAGACCGAGTTCATCGGAGCATTGTTTGCCTTAGCCGCTGCAGGTTTCCTTGCCCTTGCGATCACAACCAACCGGAAGGTACAAGAAAACGGAGTTCATATACTGTGCGTAACGTTTACCATCGGCCTATCGACAGTTTTGCTCAACGTCATGGTGTGCACGGCTATGAACGTATGGAGTGCCCCTAGCCCATCCTACTATTGGGCTATAGCTTTTGCACCAGGTGTGTTCGGTTTCTTTGCAGTGTTATGCGTCATGGCAGCTGTGAAAATAGAGCGAACTGTCATGGTAACCATAATTCTGACGTCAGAGATAGTTTTTGCCTTTGTTTTGCAAATATTAATCATTAAGATAATTCCCCATTGGTATTCAGCTATAGGATCCGTTCTAATTTTAGGCTCATGCATTGGCATGGCCACACGGAAAGAACACGTGACAGCAAATTAAGGGGGGGGGGTAAACGTTGAAAGAAAATTAAAGACCGATCTGAACGAAAGACCATCAGTGCCATGATAAGTAGTCTGGAGTTATAGATTGATCATTTTTAACTCACAGACAAAAGCTGCAATTACAGATTGATATTTTTCAGTGTCATATATATGGCCATTATGGGCTTTCGTACCTTTTTGCACAAGATTCTCGTTTTTAGTTAATAGTGAATTAACAAGGGAGAAATGATTACAAGTAGAAACCGGATAACATCAGAAAAATAACCAATGTCCAACTGGAAATACTCGAAGATTGGGACAGAAAGGGCATATACGTTTTTGTCTTAAAATATCTACCGACTGTCGATTCCAGTGGCGCAGCCAAGAGGAGGAGTGCTCCGAGTTATATTTTGACCTCCCCCCTCCCAAAATAAATTTATTTTAAACGTATCATTTGTATGGGGCGATGTGTAACTATAAAGCAGAGTGAACAAACATGAAAGAGTGGGATTCACAATGGCCCGGAATGGTCATTTCCGGTGACCTGACAGGTGTTTTCAGCCAGAAATATCTTCTGTTCGTTCCACGCCTATACCGATGATCGCCCTCCGATCTGTTTAGATATTGACCGTTCTATCAAAGACATATAGGCTGCACTATGTAATCTCGACTAATTATTAGTGCCTAACGGGGCCACTCGGTCACTGTATAGGTTTCGCTTTTAAAAACAACACTTTTAACTTTTAAAATGCAGCATTATCGATTTTAAGGGATTTTGATGTCCATCGATATTACTCCTCCCACTCAGTCGCACCTTCGTCATCGTCGTAGAAGTGGAAATCACCGAACCATGTCTTTATTCTTGAGAGTGAAATAAAAATCTTAATTTTAAGGTTTTAATGAATTAAGGATAAAGATCAAACAAAAACACAAGAGAAACATAGAGCTACAGACTAGTGTTTGGAGTGTGATGCTCCCAACTAACAGACACATTCAACCTACCGGTTTTGTAATGATTTTACTTTTCCTGCTCAGTTTTTGTATTAGGCCTACCCTCAGATTGCCGACTTTTTGATCTGCTAGCATAGAGCTGAGTGAACATACAGTCATTGCCTACTTTCTCATGATTTTTTTTTTAAATCGTTACTATTTGACATATATATATATTTTTATATAAATATCTAGTTTTACATTTTAAGTAACCGTTGCATTGATACCTGTCCTCTCAAAAAGAGGGCGGCACTGAGGATATAGAGGAAGAGCACTTTTGGTCATATCGCAAAATTTTTATTTTAAAACCCAGTATCCCAGTATTTCTGTTTTTTTTTGGGGGGGGGGAGGGGTTGCTGCCATTCGTTTGACATGCAGGGAGAAACGACCTTCGCTCATGCGTGCTTCCCTGTTTGTTTATTTTATTGATACAAGTATATTTACACGCAGTGTGTAAATAGACCTACTTGGATCTTTTGAATCCCTATCATTTGTGCTTGTAACATGAGACTAAATATCACACTATGACTGACACTGGCAGGCAGAAACTTGCAATTCTGAGCTAACACTAAGTTAAAGTAAATTATCTTTTAAATGTTTAATTACATCAGAAGAAAATTCGACACAATTGCAATGATGTTTCTACATATGAGAGTAAAACTGTCATATTATATATTGCGTGTCGCTGTTAACTCATGTCGTATATAAATTGAATGTTTCGGAAGCATGATTGATATATTATACTACATATTAAGTCGTAGGAAGGGTTCAGAGCTATTATTCACTTTGGTATCATAAGCGGATCCTAAGGATGAGGTGGGGGGGGGGCTCCTGGGTTTGTCCCCTCCCCTTTATGTCAAATCAACAATAAGTACGTTAGCATCATGTTAGTATAGGAGAAGGGGCTTTCCAATACATATCCTTCCTTTCGTCACAACACAAATACCAAATACACGAACCTCGTATATGGTATTCAGTCTTTGCTTTCGCCACAAGAAGTTTTAATGAGATTCTGAGGGTTATCATATCTGTCAGGTTTTTGGATATCTGTGTTTGAAAAATGAAGTCTCATTGACTTCCTAGAACAGAAAGGTAAATGAAAGTATATGAATATAATCAGGGAATAGACATAAACATGTATATATTCGTCAGCTCACTTCAGCTAAGTGGAGGGGGTGAGAATGGGGACAAAGTTTCTGACTGGGGGTGGGGGTAAATGCTCCAGTCCTTGGTGCTGCCACTGTTTATCAACAACATTTGTTTGCAAGCCATATGCAGAAAGGCCTACCACTCATATATGAAAAAGAGGGCCTGGACGATTTTGCTGTACTTTTCAATGACGCTATACGCTAATGTTTCTTCATATTTAAAGTTGAGAAAGATGCAACGTTTTCACAAGACGTTACAATTTGACTTTTATTGATAGTGTAATAGAACGGTACAGAATACATGGATAAAGTAAATACAGACCTAACTCATAAGGACGGATGGAACAACATAGTAATTGTAATTAGGTGATGTGACATATTTGAAAGCCAAAGGCCGATTTTATATTTTAGAATAAAACATGGGCATGTGTTTTTTCAGTATCCAGCAGTCTTGAACTGAACATTTATTACTTTCACTAATCACATTCATGCCAATCACTTTTGGTCTGATGATGTATTTCTTGCGTTTGTTTGTTGCGTCATCTCATTCGTCGTGCAAAATCGACGCTTAACATCGTACCAGGAACAAACGCATTAATACATGCATTCCATAAAAGGGAATGCACAACAGCGCCAACAGCTACGCGCTCTCTGGCTAAATCGTGGGACGGTGGCGTAGACTATTAGCAAAGGCTATAGTCAACTGGGTGATGTTAGATATACACAATGATGTCCTTTGTTGAAGCATTGTTGTGATTGGCCAACCCCTATACCATCTTTTATAAAAGAAGTAATTGACTGGTCTTGACATTCTGCCACCGTTGAAGTGCTAAACTTTTACTGAGGTGACATACCCTGTGTAATTGCCAATGGATTTACGCACTAAACTGCAAAAAGCAATGTGGTCTCCGAAGCCTTAAATATATATTTTACTGGTAATTGATGGGGGCTTTTAAAGAAAGATTAATTTTCCACGCTAGGCATTTCCAAACCCGTGACAATATCTTGGTCGTAAATCAAGATATTGCGGTTTGAAAGAAGTTAACAAAGAGTTCTCTGGTCAAGAAAGATTTCCAGTGGTCTAAAAGTTACCAAAATGACATGTACCAGTAGCAAATTTAACCCTGAAGCCCTAATTTAATACTGAAATTTGCAACTAGTGAAAATGTAGACTTGGTAAATTGTAGACTTACCTTGAAATGTTATGAATATTAAGGTCATATCTCTTAACTTGTTAATGTTCCTATTTCGAATGTTAACATTGTAGAGAAATGGAAAGGGTATTCATTCAGTTTTGCCTGCCTGACATCGCCCTAAGTTCCCTATTACGCAATGTGCCATTTACAAATAATGAATTGGAAAAAAAAAAAAATCATTAATTTTCGAACCGAACGTGCTTGTTACCAATAAAGAGAACAAAGTATTCTTAATGTTTGTGAAATATCAATTTCCTCAAGTGATCAATCTACATCTTATTACAGTGATGAAGTCACGGAGACTGGTCTCGGTTTTGAGTCCGGTCTTGCCCCACTCGGATTCCCCGGTCTCGGCCTCGAGTCGAAATGACTCGGTCACTGGATGACTCGGTCTTGGGTGCCATGACTCGAGTTTTCGGACCCGCGATGGCAAAGATTACAGGCACATATTATTGATTGCAGAGACAAAGCAGCCATGACTTTGACTTCTACTGTAGTCAATTCGCCGCTGACTGTATCCAGTGAGGTATACGTATTCGTGCAGCCGTGCTAATGGAGGTGCTTTTCAAAGCTTCCTGGAGTAGCCTTTTGCCATTTTACAGAGTGAATGTAATCTGTGATTTCACTGCTTTATTTGATGTGAAGATCATGGCATAATGTCTGCAATTCTTTCTTTCGTATTGAAATGTTATTTATACTCATAGTTGCTGGTGTTATTTCTTTCTTTCAGTGCCTATGTCTTCGATCTCCCTCATGCTTTTTGTAGACACTCCTCAGTCTCTTTTCTTTTCATATTCTGTAAAAATTTTCCATTTCAATTATCAGTTTGTAAATGTTGTCAAAGAGAGTGATATAAATGTCATACAAACATCAAACAACATCAAATATCAACTTTAAAGTACACCAGAGTAATTTTGTAGAGTGCCGGCGTATGTATAATCGCAGACGAGCTGGTATGGTGCGTTTTTATTCGCTAGGATACATTCAGACCATCCAAACCATCATCAATATGGGATCAACCTTTTTAGCCGTAACTCCCGCAGACAACTTGTTTGCCACACAATTAGTGTATATGGTCGTTTGATTCTGACAGGGCTGTAAAGCACTTTGGTCCGGACTAGGACTCGAGTCAGGAAACGAGCCACGGTTTATGGGACTCGTGACTGGGACTCAAAAGGAAAAGACTCGGTTTGGGACTCGGACAGTCCTTCTCGCAAAAGCGGTGATAGTTTGTTTTACAATGTTAGTATAAGAACTTTTCATTTCCACGAACGAACAGTCTGCACTACGTGAAATATAACGTTTACCCCAAGGGTCCACGTATTTGTCAGATACGCTTAGCACTCTTTGTGTTAAAATTTTCACTAGGCGGACCGTGCACATTTTAAGTTCCGGTGTACCAGACGAGATGTATATAATAGGCCTATATTGACATCAACGTGTAACGTGGGAGCTCTGTACAAGGTGAAGTACGAGTGGACCTTATCCCTAATATGGCGGGAAGAGCAGTTCAAGATGTTTTCTGCATCGACAAAAATGACAATAAAGTATGACAGACGTTGACTGACCCGAGCGGATCGCCCGTCGGCTCCCTCCTCATCCCCCCAGGTGGAGTTCCTCTCAATATAAGGAAAAAAATCAGCAAGACTTGAAAACGAATCAATAATTAAAAAAAACAAAATTATCACTTGAAAAATAGGAATTCCTGGACTACATTCAGTTCAATTCCAGCATCAAATGTAGCACCACTTTGGATCCAGCCTGCCCTTAGCGGGCAAAAAATTTCCAAAGGAAAGGGGGACCTCTCCCGCAGGACGGCAATCAGTCACCGTTTCCACCGTATCAAAATTCTGTAGCACTTTTGTAAATTTGGTCTCAAGTAAGTTTGGTTTCTTGTGTCTTGGCGGGGGGAGGTATAATCATAACGAGGCCCCCTCGTACCCATTTTTCTATTAGCTTCGTGGAGACACTCATGTGTGTAATGCAATCAGTAGGTTTCTGGTTAAATAGTTTTCTTCTTGGGATACTTCATCCTTATTTTGTGTTTTTTTTCTCTCTGCCAGAAACGTAAAAGAAAATGATATAATTGGCTATTTTACACTTTAACGTATCCATATCACAATAATAAGACCGTGGATTTGGTTTAACTTCTCTGCGAAGGTAAAAAATCAACCGCATATTGTTAACTTTTGAAGCAACATGATCACTGCCTTTGTCAGAGAGGGGCGTTCAGGCATAGCAGAGTCCACTATACACACACACACACACAGAAATCTTGGGAACGTGACGGGAGATGTCGAAAAAAAAAGGAGGAAGAAAAAAAATAAACAGAGGAAGACCGAAAGGAAGGAGGAACGGGGAACTTGGTGAGACGGAGAGTAAAAAAAAAGCGGGTGGGGGGGGGGGGTTGCAGGAGGGGATGCTTGGTAAGTAATGGCTTCACAAATGTGGTACTTGTGTATGATATTAAAAACTTTAACAGCTGGCTATAGATTTACAGAACAGGAGTTAAGATTTCCACCGATTTTGTTGTGAGCCGTTAATCAGTTCGTTTGAGGCACAAATTAAACGTCTCATATTGCCAGAGGGTAATCATCACGTGGGTAATGAGGATGGGTGTCGAAGTTAAGGAAGGGGAGGGGGACTAGCACCTCAGTCTAAAGAGAGAGTTCGTTATAAAATTATCAGAAACTGCATTTAAACTATAGATTTCTGTATGGGCAGGAGGAGATAGGCATTTCTCAGAAACGGGAAATTTAGTCCTCACAAAATCCACGGAAGCACTCCCTGTATATCGTTTTGTGTGTGCGCGTGGGTGTAGGTATGTGTGTGTTCAGTTCAAGTTGGCCGGGGACGTAGCCGACAGAAAAGACTCAGAATATGCTCCATAATTTTCAAAAATGATATTGACCCCACAGAAAGACGTACCCGACTGACTTGTTTTTCCTGACTTTGCGAGTTCAATTTCCCAGAAAGCCCTTTGCGATAGGCTATGCACACATTTAGCGACGGAACCGGGAGGGTCACGGGTTGCCAATGAGAAAAAAATAAGTGAAGGGGTTAAAGGCATGTTAAGTCTTCAATTTTTGCCAAATACGTTGAAAATAAATGAAAGAGGGTGCATAATTCAAATCGCAGACCTACCTAAGTTCAAGGCTCGGTAAATACAGCATAACAGTGGTTTAGTGCCGTTTCCGGTCACTTAAAAAGCCAAGGATTTTCACCCCTCCCTTCCCCCTCCTTCCACATGGAACAGGGACGATGAGTCGACTTTTCCCCGTCACACTGGTTGTAGATCTATCCTCCCTGCAAATTAAATTGTTTTTCCCCTTCAATTACCTTCAAGTTGCTTGCAGTAGGCCTACATGAAAATCCATGTATAATGTAGTGACATCAAAGACCATACGCGCCCTCCCGACAAAATTCATGCATAGGCCACACAATTTTCCATTGAACGAGATTTTCGTAGCGCCCGTTATGCGAGGAGATGCGCACAGCCTCTGGTTGTTATGTGAAATGCGACAAAGCAAATTGGTAGGGTCCGTAACGACGGCGGTTATTTCTCATACACAAGCCAGCATCACATCGGCACCTCCGCTTTTTTTCTTCTTTTTCTTGGGGACAACCGTGGATCCGTTCCAGGGACAGATCAGGATTTTAGTTGGGGGGTGCACTACAGGGAACAGGGGATGCGGGTATCCCACATAACTGAAATGTTTGCACAACCGTGCTTTTCAATGGTGTATGAGTTTTTTAAATCCCAGTCGTTGACGACAAGAGCAATGGTGAGATGTCTGCGATATAATTAAAAACAAAATTGATCTACTTTGAAAATTTTTGGCGTGCACGTGCACCTACACCCCCCCCCCCCCTCCTTTGCATGCTCCTCTGCGTTTCTGCTGTCCCTCCTGCATCTTGGCTACAAAACCAGGCTGCCACTTGACCTTGCAACATGCCGGAATATATCCGAAAGCTTACAATGGTGCGATCACACCGGGTTGTTGACTTGGAGTGGAGTGATGGGGGCTATATGTCAATGTTCCCGAGGTTCAATGTTCCCAGGTTTCAATGTTTCCGGGGTCCGATGTTCCTTGGGTTCGATGTTCCCGGGTTCGATGTTCCCATGGTTCAGCGGAACACCGAAGCCTTTGACCATCGAACGCTGGGACAATCGAACCGCGGGAACAGTGGTGGACCTGGTGAATTACGGTGACAATTCTGGGAACATCAATCCTGGGAATAACGAACCTTGCACTCGTTGACAACCATTGAAATAATGCAAAAACGGGGAACATCGAACCCTGATGGGAGCAATGAACCCCGGGAACATCGGGTGGACCCCAAGTGATGGAATAATCTCTTGACCAAGTACTTTAATTAGCTTTCCAGTGGGAAATTTCCCCACGTGCGCCAGCCTTTTCCGACTCCCGTTTGAAGTTACAATGTACGTATTCCCAGAGTTCAAGGACTCGATCGCGTCGGCATAGTTAATCCACTAATCTGAGCAGAGCTCTGCAGCTCACAGTTTCACATCGTTGAACAGGACATGTTATACATGTATGCTGCATAGATAGAATAACGTGTGGCCATTTTAGCTGATTTCTAGCTAACCGCTAGTCCTGAAATACTTCTCAGTAAGATATATGACATGCCCGAGAGCTTTCAAATCGTAAATTGAGATCATCGGAGTTGTAACTATACCCACCATATGATCTTTGTTGGGTAGTCTGCTCACTCGTGGCAGTACTTTGTAGCAGACGAATTGTCTCAAAATGGTTACATTTTGTCCAGTGATTACAGGGTACCTACGTGGGTGAACTAAACGTGAAAAGAAAGTTGCAGAATTACTGCTGCCGGTATTTCCTCCGTTTCTATTCAACTTGTGTCAAAAGGAATGGCAGCTGATTATCTTAAACTTGACCTCGTGTTAGAAGAGGATAAACTTCAAGAAGGGGCTCTTGCTGTGTTGAAATACGTTCGGCCTGACTGGGATAGTTCAAAAGTTAACTTCAAGGTAGGCTAACGTTAGGCAGTAACAGTACAATTAACAACGTCAACATGACAGTCAACGCAGTAACTGAAATCCATAAATTTACCGTAACTAGTGACTGTGAGGTGTGACATATTATAATTTATACAGATCAGTGAACTAGGACTCACTTAAACTTAGTTAAACACAGCAATCTTACGTCTCAGCGCAATCCAGCTTAATAGTTAGTAGGCTACTGGGTACAACTGCAGAATATCCTGCCTCAAAACCTTTCCCACTGAGACTTTAGAGGCGAAGTCGTGGTCAACTAGCTTACTGTACAGTAGTTGGCAATGTGAAGGTAAATGCGACGTCACTCCAGACTTGTGTCTCAGTTGGCCACCAAGACTTTCCCAAAACTATAAGAAAGATAAATTTAACAAATGTTTACCAGGACCATGAATACAACTCCACTTCAGAGTAGAAGTACAGTATTTGGTCATTCACTATATGACATCACAATCGTTTGTTTTCGTCACCACACCCACGACCATTGCTCCACTCAAGATTGGAATCCCAGTAGGCCACCAAAATTTCTCCAAAGATACAGTATGTATTTAAGAAAGATGAATTTTAACAAACAGTCTCCAGGTCCACGGCTCCACTCCTGATCGCAGTCCCAGTGGACATAAACATTATTTCTATAAAAAAAAACAGAATCTCCAAAGTATATTTCTGGAAAAAAAAACAATTTTCTTAAAAAAACATTTTTCGAAAAAACAGAACTACACTTCTTGAAAAAAAAAATGAAGATCTAAGATTTATTTCTCGAAAAAACATATTGTGGCAACTTCTTAATCTTATTCCTACAAAAAAAAAAACAGAATATATTGAAGAATATGACTATGGCACTGATGAGCTTTTGTAAATTTCAAAATCTGAATACTGAAATACGTAACTTTCCAGTCATAGTCCAAGATTACAATACCTACCTGTTTAAAATTAGGATTGCTGATGGCAAAAATCTCATTGCAGATCCAATAAATGTTCTATTGGTACAAAGTTGTTCAGGCAATACAGTATATAGACACCTCCAGTTTAATTTGCAATGTCCCCGAGTGTTCGCGCTGATCGGAGTTGAACCTAGGAGGGGAATGCCTCGCTAAAAAGTGTTTCGGAGGGATTTACAAAATTATCAAGAGGGGAGTTGTCACTTGATGAAGATTCTATTGCGATCTATTGTGTGTTGTAGCGTTAACCTCAGATGATGTAAATTGTGAGGGATTTTCCCACTTAAGATTTTTCTTTGTGCAGGATTCAGTAGACCAATGCAAGCTCACAAAATCCCACACCTTAGTGCAAAAACTGATGTCCCCCCTAAGTGTCCATGAGCATTGTACAGTCCCACCTGACACTTCCCCCCATGGATGGTGTTACTGTCATACACAGTAAATCCCTCTTTTGCTCAATTGCTCTTTTTCTCAGCATGTCTGAATGTGGAAATAAGAGTGCCAGACGAAAACATAAATGCCAAATACTGTACAGTATTCAGCCGTTTGTTTTGCCAAGGCTTTATGCGCAACAGTAAGGTACACACACAGACCTACAAACATAAGGCAGTCTGAAGTGTAAACTTTTCCAACTGTGCTGCATGCATAACGTAAAACCCTTGGAATTTCTGCTGCTGGAAATCAAAATTCCCATAAATCTGTTAACCCTGCTTTAGCAAACTTCTCTGAAATTCCATGTTATTAGTGATTTAATCCAATGTGGTAGGAAATGTACCTTGAAATCTATTATTAAAACCAACGTTCGCTGGGGTTAAAGATACGTTGTAAACTTGCCAAACTTTGCGCTCCTCACTAACGTTTGCATGACAATCACTACATGAAGAGTGTCCTTTTAAATAATCCTGTGCCTTGACGTACAGCAAAAACCTGTGAACAGGCTAGCAACAAAAATGATCAGGAAAAATTCCAGTGAAGAGTCAAAATCATGATTTGATAATTTGTAACATTTGGCAGAAACAGCAAATAGGATGCCCAAGACCTAGCCTACCCCTCCTATGCAAATACAGTACCGTAAAGTTGACTAACCAGTCAAGGACGATTTAATAAACAGTGTCTCAGCTTCCTATCAAGTCATTTCAAGGCATGGTAGTCAAAAATTTGTCAAGCTCCTAAGGCCATTGCATTTTAGGGTTTGGCATATCGCACAAAGTTTGGTGTTAGATTGCCATGAACCACTAGTCTACACAGTAGCACCATACAGGTACATCAATGAGAACAAAAGAGGAAAGCCATCTTTTGGTATATACAGTAACAGTCAGTTCAATGGAATTGTAGTCATGTTTAAAATGTTACAGCAATTTCCAAAATACTGTACTGGGGGCATACCATTCTACTGTACATTACTGTACATGTTTGTGTCATCTGCAGTGTGCAGTACAGTACTACATTAATTACTCATCCTGCAGACTTTTAATACAGAAATTTGAGGCCGACTACTGTAAACAGTCTGAAATTCAAAAAGGCATACATACAACTGGTATACTGTACAGAACATCTCAGTAGCATAAAATGTGATACCTAGATCAATCAGGAAATTACCCATTGTGATTTCGCCGTCAACGACTCGCCCCAGAGCACACTCACTGATCAATAGTGCTGGTAGTCATATTCCAGTAAGTACTGCACTTGCAGGTAATCTCGTGAAAATTTGGACGACTGATTAATCGTGCTGACATTTTAAGCTGTGATTGCACTGCTACAAGAATTACATGGTAATTACTTACAATATATTTCAAATTGAAGCTGTTTCTGGTCAAAATATATAGTAAATAGGCCACTGCATGCACAGTTGGTTTAGGGGACACACCTGTGTTCCTCCAGAATTTGATTTGTTACAGTATTAGATGCTGGTATGTTGAAATACTTTTGTTTGAAATGCATACAGTAAAATGCACCAGACAAATTCCACTCAATTATGAAAGATAATCCAGTCTATGTGATAAATGAAAGTGTTGTGCATCACTACTGTATGTATACCTACAGTACGTGCCTGTATTTATCAGTGACAAGGGCAGCTCTGTCTGAACTAAACATTTGAACAAGCTCTTTCATTTCTATGGTACTGCACTGTATGCCTACTGTACTGTATAGTGTTTGTGAGTTCTTTTTTGTTGTTGTTGAAAATTTTGTGAAATTGCTGTACAGTGAACTTTATTTTTGCTTCAATAATGGCAATCCATGGCTAATTTGCAGCTGTACTCGAGACATGTACGTAACACTCACTGCTATTTGTGACAGTGTAATGAACCATGAGTTTTACATTCGCATGCTGGTTTAATTGATATTATGCTGCTGTAATACTGTACAGTGGGACATTGCCAACAATTTTGTTAATTTTGCTAATAAAATTAAAAAGGACATCAAGCAAAAATTTTGCAATAAACTGTATTCTGTACTGTAGACATGTTACCAGTTCACTTTGCCTGACTTCAGTCTTATAATTAACTGCAGAACTATGGTCTACAGTACAACTGCTGGGTGCCCAACAATATGTATATATGCTGTACAAATCTTTTCTAAAATATTGTACTGTACTGTGGATAATTTGCAGGCTGCAGAAGTGAACATGTGTCCACTAAACAATTTTCAATTTTCATGTTCTTCTTACTTGTGTCAACTGATTCTTCAGTGATTTTCATTTGAAACTGCTCTTTACAATACATATGTCAGTGTTTTTTCTGTTTCCTTTTTTCGTCTGCATCCATGTGGTATTTTGGTTAAAAAGCCCATTTTATTTTTCATCTTTGGGAGCAGACATTTCATGTACACCTCAACATACTGTACTGCACAGGCAATGCAAAACATTCACAGCACATTTACTTACACAATTGGTACTTGCTGTATTCACTGTATAGACCTCATGTGCAGGTATGGCACTGCAGTGCTTGAAGCAGATTTATGCTAAGGTCTATACCTGTGCATCGAGTGACTGTGCAAGTCATACAGTAGCATGCCATACAGTATTTTCTTGACAATACTGTAGCTCAGCGATACATGCAGCGAATGTTCAGTAATTAGCACCTGGGCAAAGCTGCAGCAGTTGGAGCTGTGTGGATGTGAGCAGGAACGTACCGTGATAACCGTCATGCAGTCTCTTGTGCAAAGGAAACCCCACAAATCAGGGAGTTGCTATTGAGAAGGAGATATACAGTGCTTTGAAGTAGGGTTTACGCTGCCAAGGTCACCCAGTAATCAGTCTTTTGTATAGTTCTGGACATTTTCTATCTGGCTTATACAAGATTAGAAAGTAAACTATACAGTGAGACAGTTGTCGTCTGCTGTAGTCACAGTTAGACCTTTAAAATTGTTCGCCACTGCACCGACATTGCCAGTTATCTGGAAAATATATAATTATTAGTTCTTTACTGTAGATGCTGGTGATGCCTATGACAGTATACCACTTACAGTAGATTGTACATTTCAACATGAAAATGAATCCTTGATTGGCTATTTCTGGGAAAGTTCCAGAAAATTCTTCCCTAGTTTGTCAAAAAAAGAAGAAAAGTTTCTGCTTCTTCCGCTCAATTGCATACTTACAAAAAGCCTAGAAAAGTCTTCAATAAAGTCAGTCAAACAGTCGTTTCCAGTTTCCACCTTGTCTGAAAAATGTTGTTGGCATAAACCTACGTTGCAAAGCATTGTTCTGAGGGAGCTAATATGTTTAAGGATTAGTTCGTGTGAATGACGTTGCTTGGTGGATGGTATTGAACTGGAATCTACGAATAAAGGAATATGAATTACAGTTGAGCCAATGACACAGCTTCGTCTTCACTCAGTTTGGTGGGTCTCAAGGTATGAGCAGTCATTACATTTTCTGTCCAGTCTCCCTCTCAATAGCAACTCCCTGCACAAACCTAAGATCATCTCAGAGCAAGCCATTGGGCACTACCCATTGTAATAACGCATGTACTGTAGCACAGAGACTAATGAGTCATGCTCCAGTGCACATGTATCTCCAGAGTCCATACACACCCTGTGTGCACTCAAGCATGTGAGACATGCTGCAGTGAAGGTTCTGCAGTAAAGACAGCAATTCAACCAAGTAAATGCTAGAGTGTTGCCAATGTTCACTTTCTACTATCTTTGGTACTGTAGTTACTGTACAGTAGTTCAGCTTTTGTGGTTGTCTATATCCAGATTCTGTTTAAACACTTCACAAATCTGCCAACTGTACACGCATGCAGGCCACGCCCAATTCACAGTAGCTGTTAAAATGGATTTTCACTGTGACGTTCTCCTGACACAATTCTGATTTAGACTCCAAAGATACAGTACAATGTATTACTTTTGCTAATGTATGATACTGTACATGTACATCTCATGTGATACTTCTGCAGAGCTGAGTAAGTGTGCACTTAATGATTGTAAATCCACCACTTTTGATACAGTAGGTGAGAACCTACAGCACTGAACACTTTACAGTATGACTATATGAAATAATGTAAATGATGTATACAGTAGTACTGTAGAACTTCGCTTACTATGGTCCATACTACTATGGTCTCATTAGCTGACATCTTCTGTACAGTATTGTACAGTATGTAGGCCTGCAGACAGTACAGAAGATCTAGAGCAGTCCAGCGGAGTCCGCAACCCATGCCACATACAGTATACTCTTGCACCTGTACCTACAGTATGTGCATGTACTGTACAGCAATTTAAGCAGCTACCTATAGTATATACTATATTTCCTGCTGGTGTGTGTTGTAATGTTGCAAGTTTTGTGTGTCAGTTGCCAGATGTGTCTTAAACAACATACAGTATCAACTTCAAAATCATATCATTCTGCTATTTTTACTGCTACTGCAGCAGATTTATTTCTGAGCACCACTTTTGACTCAGTTCCGCAGAGTTCTCACATAATATTCAAAATGTGATGTCTCTCATTCACACACATACACACACACACAGGTATTCACCGATGGAATCTCTAACAAACTGATCGGGGGCTACCTGGGAGACGACAAGCGTAACATGGTCCTGGTACGGATCTTCGGAAGGAAGACGGAGTTGATCATAAACCGAGAATTGGAATTAAAGGCTTTCCAAGTCCTACACAAGGCAGGATGTGGCCCCAAGTTTTACGCAACTGTCAAGAATGGTATTTGCTATGGTTTCATGCCTGGCTGTATACTCACGACTGAAAGTGTTAGAAGCGAGAAGCTTTACCCGTAAGTGTCTCTGCACTCTTTCGCAGAATTTTAGTTTCCATTAATGTATGTATTAAGCAAAAAGGACCCTCAGTTAGTGTTTCTCATTGTTACAAAATACAGTGATGTTACAGTGTGTTGTGATAACAGTACCTGAACTGCCAACATGGTTAAGCAGTGCATACAGTAGTGTACATAGTATAGAAGTGAGCAGTATATATCATGATGCATTTTTATACAGGGCATGTATCCAGCCACAGTGATAGCATCAAGGTGTTGCACAACGTCACATGTCTTCACTGGCACCATATGTACGCACTCTGACAAGTCCCGGCAGGGCAGGTGTGGTTTGCTATTATTTAATAAGATGCCGGTTGCACCCAGGTTGCCCAAAACTCCCGAATTAGCACCTTGGTTTTAGACATGAACAAGTTGAGATTCTGCACCTTACCCAAGGATACTAGCCTCTATATCAGGAGTCTGATGCCTTAGCCCCTTGCTACCATACTCTCATTTAAAGGTCATGTTACATGAAAATGATATTCTGGAGTATTGGGTGCATTCAGCATTAAAAATAGCCACAAATTCCATCAAAATCCATCAAAGATTGACCAATTGATGGGCAAATTAGTGTCTCACAGCTGTATTATGAACAAACATTGGCTAAGTATGCAAATTTGTGACGTCAAGAGATGGACTTCTATGATATATCTTCTGTTATTCCTTTGTTTTTGTAACGTTTATTTCAAGTACATTTGAAAATTTTGTATGCTCAGAGGTTTTTATTTGGGAAGCGTGTATTTTCTCCTTCAAAAATATCGTTATCACTTACCAATATGAAACTTAGTAATAACGAGGCAAAATATACAGGCTAAGCAAAAGGAATGTTGACACTGTGCAACACTCCACGTCACCTGTTTTGCATTTTCCTCAAACTTTGCAAAGTCATATCTCAAAAACTGGAAAAAATATTGCCAAAATTCCAATGGATTTTCACTCAGGGTTTTACTCCGCAGCTTCTGAATGAAGGTTGCTCTTTTCTAGAAGCATGTCACACAACCTTTCAATAAGTAAGTACAGCATAATTAATGTACTGTGCTATGTGTTGTGTTTGTATTGTAGCCTGAATGTAATGTTTACACATCACTGCATGGTACAGTGCTGTACAGTGGTGGTGTATTGATGAAGTTTGACTCAGAATACAGGGATTTCACTTTGCGTACATGTTGCTCTCAGAGCAAAGTAAGCCTGAGGTGGAAGAAATAGCATCATTTTCATTTCAATCTTGTGGCAAGCTTCCAACAAATTTATCAGCAAAATTGATTTTTTTTTTTCTATCTTTTATCAGAGAAAATAATTTCCTTCTTCATTTTAGTCTCATAGCTCGGGAGATGGCGAAGCTGCATTCTCTGAAGCCCAAAGAAGACTTCAAGTTTGAACCAACGTTATTTGTAACATTGAAGAAATGGATCAAAATTTTACCAAGAGAGTTTGAAAATGAAAACAAGAATGAGAGGTGAGGGGGTGACATTGCAGTGAAATAGTTTGTTTCACTGCATTTTGATGTTGTACGGTAACCCACAAGCCAAACTGGTCCGTGTTCAAGGTGATTGCGAGCATGACTTGTTCATGCTGCACAATAAATTTCTCTTTATGATTTGAAAATTGCAGAATCTGATGATTAGTCTACAGATAGAGAGGAATATTGATAAAGAGAATGAACATCACCTTTTGCAAGAAGTTTTTGGTTGATTTGTTATTGAAAATTGCACAAAAAAGTATGTATTAAATAGCTTTCTTTCAGAAGCAATGATAACACATGGTATCTTACTCTTAAAAGTGACATTGTTGCTTCTTGAGGAATCTTATTTTGAGTACAGCTTCCAAAGGCTCACAATGTTTACATTAGCAGATACTTATAGGGCTGTACAGTAAGTCCTGGAATTGTTCACCTTGTCCAGTTTTTCTTATCAGTTTTGTGTGTACACTGTACAAAATGTATTTGTCAGACGGTTTATTCCAGCTTGCCTAGTTATCTGTACAGATAAATTGTACTTTAAGTGCCGTAGCTCATGCTTTAAATCAATTATCAGTAAGCCCTACGTACAGTAATACACTCTTACACACTGTGACATGGTTTTCTTTGTGTGGTATTAGTCAAATTCCATCAGACGCCAGGCCATTGTGAACTTCAAGTTGATTAAAATTTCATTTTGATCTGGGAGGCAGTTGGCTTAGTGTGATTGTTGCAAACACTGCAACTAAAATTTACACTACCAGTTCACCACATGTGGTAACATAACTAGCATGCATGCTGAGCACGTTTCCATGGCAACACCTGGACTGAATGTTGTGATGGATGTTGGTTACAGCAGGCATAGCCTTTGGAGGTTCACGGTGAGCCAGTGCTCCAGAAGGCATGCATCTTCTCGCATGTTACACACTCGACATGTGTTCAAATGGAAGCACTCAAGTGTATCATGCAGAGCTACATTTTGTGGTTATTCAGGTATAAAATGTTAATTGATTCCATGTTTTTGTTGGCATGCCTGCTGATCAGCAAGGTCACCTGAAATATTGGTTAATATTTTTCTGCATGCTGTAAGGCAGTTGCCTGTACACACGTACCATATACGCATGCAAAATTAGTCGCTCAGTTGGCTAGCAACTCAGTTGTGGTGAGCGTACAGTTGCTCAGTTACGAACAGTTGCTCAGTCGGCCAGCGAAAGATGTTTCGAATCATTTCGAGACACATGGGGAGGTGACTACTGTACTGTAGCATTGGACATAAATTGCTCAATAGCCCATGAAGTGGAACAATGCTGCCAGAGCTTAATGGACTTTTGCTGGCTGGCATGATAAGAAGACTTTGTGCACATGTTAAGTAGAGCATTGCGGCACGACATACTGTAACTGTCACATAGTAAATGGAGATAGGATAGGAAAAGGATACAGTCCTGCAGTCTTTACGGTATTCCTCATGTGTATTTTGAAAACAGGTTCACTGTATGACGGACACAAACTACCGTTGGCTTTCATGCACAAATATTAGTCATCACAGATGGCTGTTAAGTGAAATAGCTGGCCTGGTGCATTCACTTTACTGTATTTAAGTGTTAGATCACACTTGTGTTAATAGAACTTGACCTTTCCACGGTCCTTTTGAAATAACACCTCCTCTTCCAGTGACGTCCAGTTTTCGAGAGTTTTGTTAACAGAAGGTCACACAATAAAGATATTTGTCCTATTATTTGAAGGTACAAAAAAGATGCACCCGACCACCAACAACTACGGCAAGAGTTGCAGCAGCTGGAGGATGAGTTGACGCCTCTCGAATCTCCGACTGTATTTTGTCACAATGATCTCCTTCTTGCCAACATAATTTACGACGAACAAGAAAGTGAGTGATACTCAAGGCTTTCCTTTGCTCACGTAAATTTCGTCATGAAATGCAGGTCAATCTGCTTTGAACTCTGTTGAAAATCGTGAACCGTTCTGGAAAGGAAGAGGAAAAAAGCATCACTTGTAGAAGGTGACTGATTGACGTATTGAAACCTGTCGAGATCATTGTGGTGGCAATTTTCAAAACGAGTAAAATACGTGACAGGTTTGGTCCCGTCAGAATCCAAACAATGTTTTTTTCAGGATCTTGAAGGCTATGTGTGTCCCCATACGGCCTGTTGGTCATTAGAACCTATCGTCTGTCACCTGAATTCAGTTAAGTGCAGTTATTTCACCTGAAAGGTGGTAATGGTTCAGATCAATTTGCAACAGGTCCACATGTACCTCAAACTTTCCGTTAAATAATCTCACCTATTTGTTGCATGAGGGGATCAAACCTGGCCATGTCTTACTTTCATGTGTTTGCTTCAATTACTTAGAAACGACAAAAAAAGCCTCAAACTACTGTAATATTGTGCCAGAAGAGAGTACAAAGGTGGGAACAGGGTTGGAATATCTTTTATAGCAGAGAAGCTGGCACTGGGTCAGTTGTATTTTAGAGTATGTCAACAAAAGTTACCGGAGGGTGGTCAAGTAGAACCAAGTGGCTCAGGAATGTTTGATAATCGTAAAAGGAAAGCTCTACAAGGTTCATAAAATGCAAAGTTGATTTCCACGGTAAGCTACAGTGTAAGTGCAAACTGCACTGTGGAACAAGGTCAGACTGGTTAGATATAACTTGCATACTGTTACCTAGTGTGATTGTGAGAGGGAGGTGAACATTTCTGCACTTGGTCACATTTGTACGTGTTTGTGATTGTGTCTCTCTGGGATGGAAATTGTTGTCCCATGCAGTAGAAATGATACCACCAAAAAAAAAAAAAAACCAACAAATAAATGAAATAAATAAAAAGGGATTCCATAGTGAATGAAGAAATATCCCACCAACAATTTTGGAGTAATTTTTTTAGGCAGAAGTTCAGCAGCCATCTTGAAATTTTCTTTATTTCCTAATCTCTGTGGATGCATGTGTGACAGAGTATAAATGTCCCCATCCATTTTAAGTGGAGATGATGGAAGAGTTCTGCAGTTAAAAAAGAGTATGGAAACTGGATTCGTATAGTTGGAAGAGGGAGGGGGGTTTGAGGGGTCACCACAGTCATAGCTGTGATGTCTACCTCATTAGGAGCGATATGTTTCCCCCAACATTGTTTTTCTCTCTTTATGTATTCTTTACCTTATTTTCTGAGGAAGAAGTCTTGAAAAAAGAAAATGGAAGGAGAACACAGATTAATTTGTATTATGGACAATACTTTTACAGGCTAGCCCGATCACATACATGCTTGAAATTTTATTCATCACATAATGAATTCACTCCCTTTTGTTTTTAAATTTCTTTTTTGGTGTATCCACAGACAGAGTGAGCTTCATAGATTACGAGTACGCAAACTTTAATTACCAAGGCTTCGACATCGGGAATCACTTTGACGAATATGCAGGTGAGACACCAGTTTCAAAGGTTGTAGATCTGTTGTGAACACAAGTATTTGGTTACCTATTTTAGAAGTCTTGCTTTCACATGTTTTTACATCTATCTAGGTAGAGTTCCCCTCCCCCCTTAGTAATCCTTTTTTGAAACCTTTGTACCCTTGACTGGAAGATACTGTGTTAAGTGAAGATAACACATGAAAACATTCAACTGCACAGGTTGCATGTACTCGGTCTGCATCTTACTTGAAGAAACCGGAGAGGTGAGTTCCAGTGTTGGTAGATCTATAGAGTGCAGATTCAAAAGTCTGATTAAAATTTCTTCAGCTCATGAGAGGGAGAGAGATTGATAAGGCTGTGGGAGAGGGTGACTGGATCGAGGAGCATTTCTTTTTTTACAACTTTCTTCTCCAAATGCCACTTCATGCCGAATACCAATTAAAATTATTGCCCGTGGAGTACAGTGCGCAGTCTGTGTACCTGATGGGATACCAAATCCGGTCACAAATGGTCTGGGATATTTCTCTCGGAGAAAACTTTGTGACAGTTAAAACTAGTTGATTAGTTGGGACAAAGAATTTCTCAAACAGCATAACGATACAGGCAATGGCGTTAGTACAATGATGTAGACATTGCACAGTCTTTATGTTGCAGCATTGAAAACTGACGCAACTCTCAATTCCTTCTTACCAACACAAAATTTGAAAAAATGAACTGATGTTCCTGGGAATTCTTCTGGATAAATCTCAGCTTTATTTGTCACATGAAAAGTTTGCTAGATGGGTTTTATCTGAGTCAAGCACTATTTGCAGGAAACTCCCAGCTGCACAGCTATTAGAAATTGAATTCGAGCAAACATCACAAGTAAAAATTTAAAAATGTAAATCTGGCTCGACTTGATGAGCCGTGACCAGGCATCATGAAGACAGTGGGGAATTAGAAGAGTCCCATGAGTCGTTCTGAACAATCCATGCCAATCAAATTGATTGCAATCGATAGATATTGTTTAAAGTTGAAAACTGCTTTATGGACTGATCCTAGATATTGATTATCACTTGTTATTAGTATATATCAGTTGACTTGATTAATCATCATTAAGTGATGATAAATAGGTTGTCGTTAATGATAATAGCCATTGGTGAACAATTACTTTACAGGTGTGGAAGTGATCGATTACAGCTTGTACCCAGGGAAGGACTACCAGTTGAAATGGATACGGGAGTATCTAACCGCATATAATGAATTCAACGACATCACAGAACCTGTGACAGACCTTCAAGTGGAGCGACTGTATGTCATAGCCAATAAATTTTCCTTAGTGAGTTTGCGCTTTTCACCTTTCTCACTTTGCGTTTGCATTTTCAGATAAACTTGTGACATTGTCAACAGCTCATTACAATTATGTTTACTTATGCCCCACTTACCTGTCTCAACACAACAAATGCACTCCCATCTTCACTGTTCCCAAAATTGTTGGTAACCTTTGAACAACACCTCAAATGCTGTCAGACCTATTCTGGAATATCACCTCCTTCCCCTACTAACATCCTGATGTGCTGGCATAGTGTTTGTCTATTTTTACTAATGTGTGTGTCTGTGATTGGGGGGAGGATTTGTTGGTGGAATAAGTTTATTGGGGGTCAGAAATTAGCCAGAAATGAATCTGCTCTCTGCAAAACACAAAGTAAAAAATTTCCTTGACCTGTCATCTCTTGTGGTTCTAAATTTGATTTTCTATTTTGTTATAGTCTAAGGCAATCACATGATATGTCTTTAAGGTAGAGGTAAGGCAGGGAGGGGGTGTGAGGGTTAACTTGTCAGACCAGTGTCAAATTTGCAAGTGAGGTAAGGTTGTGTTGTGTGTAAGGTTTGGTTGTGTGGAAGGTCGTGGGTTTGAGGGGAGGAAATTCAACTTCACCTCCAGAAATATTATAATGGAGGTGAAAATTAGTGCCTCTTGGAAATTATTTCTTGCTCTTTTCGAAAGGACAATAGCCTATTGTCAACATTTTTTTCACCCGAGCAGCGTTTTTATGGTGGGGGGCAGAATTTTTTAGGGGATGGTTGCCATATCAGGAGGGGTAGTTTTTACTTGGGTGCTGGACGACTCATTTAAACCCTCTGAATGAGTATAGTTTTCATTGGTGCATCATGTTTCTCTCTCTTTTCCCTTCTCCTCTGCCAGGCATCTCATTTCTTTTGGGGTACATGGGGCCTTATACAAGCCCATAACTCAACCATAGACTTTGACTTTCTGGAGTAAGTACCTACAGTAAATTTCTCAAATGTGAACGTAAATGTTCAAATCGGCATTTCGGTAATTATTGCAGCTGCCCATTTAGGACTATTTAGGACAGGAATGTCACTCGAGGAATTTGCTAGTAGTCTGTGGAAAGCTGTTGGAGGAAACAATCTTAAAACAGGTAGCTCCCAAAGTGGTCCCTGCCATGCCCTGTGGGGCATCGAAAAGTTTCACGTAGGTGCTGCAGGGAATAGAGGAGGTGTCGACAAGGATTTTGGAAGTCGCTGGCGATTCTAGCACCTCACTGGAGCAGCAATTTATGGCAGTGTTTTAATACGCCAAGTTCACCCTTTGTGCCGACTTAACTTTATGTGGACTCTCTTCCCCAGTTTCATGCTATATCTTCCTTCTGCAGGATTTTGTTGCTCTTGCAAGTAGAAAAAGCTTACTGAGCAAGAGATTATTGAGCATCCAACTGAATGGTGGGACATGGGGAAGGGGGCAGGGTAGGGAAATAAGGACAATTCAAGTTAGTGAAAGGGGTCATAGTCTGAGAGTGTTTGATAACCATTGATCTTAACCCTTTTCTGGGGTAGGGATGTTGCTGCCTGTTATGCTTCCTTTTATGTAATAGTTGTACATGTGTCTCTACGTTTATATTCGACAAACTGTAACGCAGAGCAGACTCTTTTTTATGCGACATACAGTACCAGCATGTTGAATCTACTGCGCTTGTCAAACAGCAAAAAGGAGTTGGCAGTTATAGTATTTGTGAAGAAAAGGATTTTAATTGCTATGGAGTGGAAAACAGTCTCGGTCCTTTGTTTCAAGATTCAGGAATATTGTTCAGTAATGTAAATCAATGTAAATGTGGCTATCATAGAGGTTGCTTTTTGCAAGGACTACGCAGCATGTGCCTAAAGGCGGGGTTACAGCATATACGCACATAGATTCAACGTTTTGCCACCCACTTAACTTTTGCTCTTTCTTTCTCCAAATTGAGTAGAAGCATATCTAACAGACTTGTGGTAGAGAATGATCTGCTAATGAAAAATTTTTTGAGAAAACTGTTACTTCTTAAAATTTTCTCATGTTGTGGCCCGCAAGACAATATTCATGAGTATGTGTTTTATGCCTCTCCTTAATTTTGCAGAAAGACTGTTGTTGATTGAAGGCCATCATTTTCTACCTCCAGAGTCTAGGTAAACATTGATAACCTTCAACCAAACAACATTCCATGTTCAAGCCAAGAGGGAGGCATAAAAGATATACTCATGGATATTATCTTGTCGGCCAGAACATAAGGAAAATTCAAAAATTAACATTTTTTCTCTGTAATGGGGTGTTCTCTAGCAAAATTTGTCATTGGCAGATGATTTTTTACCACAAATCTTTTAGACAGGTATGCTCCCATTCGATTTGGAGAAAGAAAGTGCAAAAAGTTATGTTAGGTGTATTTTACAACTCCCTATCCTCTTTTAAAGGTCAATTTTTACTATTCTTATCCGGAAATATGCTTAAATTTATAATGTAATGTAATAGTGTAATAAAAATATACATAATTTACAGTGAAAATGTAATGTCATGTCATAAAATAAGTAAATAAAGGTAAAAGTGTTACAAATAATAAAGTTGAAAGAGTAACATAATAAAAGAAATAGCAGAAAGACTGTACAGAAGAGGATCCCTGTCACACAGTTATTGTACCTATAGTATCCTTCTTTCATAATCCTGACATAGTTTTCTAGCTATTTATCAAGACTATACTGTAGCTCTTCTCCTCATCACACCAAATAACTGGACCCAGGGACTTTGAAACAAACCAGGCTTTTGAGAGCAATTTTGTATCATTGATAGATCAGATGCATTCTTTTTAGTTTGTTTTATGAAAAGAAGAAAAAAAAAATAGATTGATGTTAAGAGCATGTCTTAGATGCTTACATACAGTTTAAAGGGAAACAGGGCGTTTAGTATACACCGACATGACATACAAAAGAAAATAGTTGTTATCATTGTTACTCCATTCAGTCTCATCAATAAACATCTACCAAAGCTTCATCTCCTCAAAACATTATGCATGTGATGAGTAAAGTAAGATGCATCATTTGAATTTTGAAAAGTTTGGGTGAACAAATTATTGTTGAGCAACAAATAACTGAATTTCTATCTGTGAGACACTTATTGCTTGAAGAGAAGGCTACTGTCCTTCCTTATTTTGAATAATCTGTCATTCTACATCCACAAACATTGGTTTCGAAAATATGGATGTTTTCTCTAAAACAAACACCCTATTTCCCTTTAAGCATCAGCTCTGGATGACAGTGAGAAATTTGCTGACGGCAGGACCTTACTTTTGACATTCCGGAGTGCCGATGAAATCTGATTGCAATGAACAAGTTACCCAAAGCGAATGACTTTGTAGAGCAAGTGAAGAAGAGACGGAAAACTTATCGCTTGTTGAAGTGGATAAGATCAAGGGAGATCATTGACTCAAGACTGTATAGTTGAAAAGTTAGAAGCGGGAAGAATCATTTCATAGATTCAGACCATGTCCATATGTTAGGGTTGTCATTGATTCCATTCTCCTGGGGTTGTTTTAGTGTCAGGAAAGTTAGGGTCAATGTTGACGTTAACTCTCACTGTATTTTCTCGTTCCTGCCTTTTCCTGCCTTCTCATCCCTGCCACAGGTCATGCTTTACGCTTCTCAAATTTTGATTCCAAATCCATGTCTCATCTTGCACATTTATTCTGAGTTGAATTTTGTGCATACTTCCTGACGGTTTTCCTCTCTCGGTTTTTGCTTGCAGTGTATCAGCTCTTTATATTTGCTGCTTTTGCTCATTACCCTGACAATCCTGATGCTCCCACAGCACTGTGCAAATCCCAAGGAAGTATGGTAAAAGGTCAGGACTTGGCTGCCACAGTCTCCAAATTGCAATTTCCTTTGTAAAACATGAGCCTTGAAGGTGTGAACAAGTAATTGTAGTATGTGAACTGATAAATGTCTGTAGAAATAGCTCAACCTTCCGCATAGCTTGTTCATCTGGATTTGACTGCAGTCACATGACCAGGGAGCCTCTTGAGCAGGAAAATGAAGAGTGATAAACTGGGGGTGCTACCTGGAAACCATGGACTGTCGCATGCTGTGATAGCAGAGTTGTAGTAAATCAGATTGAGCCCAAGTCACAACTCGAGTCGTCCACATTTTAGATCGATCATCAAGTCAAGTCGAGTTAGCACTAGTTGTCGAGTCAGTGCTCCATCTGAGTCAAGTAAAAAGTAATTGGACAAGTCAGTAGTTATCATTGAACAAGTCAAATTCAAGTCAAAAAACGAAGTAGTGACCCATTGGCAAAATGTTAACTTAGGAGTATTAAGCAGCAAAATTTCAAATTTATGTTTGGCCTAGCTGATCCAGAAAAATTAAAAATTATACTCATACAATATGCATGAACATCTGCATCATAATGAAATGTCTGTAGTTAAGTGTAAACCTTCTTTGGACTCTGAGTAAAGACCTGACTGGTTTTGGGATGGATTAAGTATTTGATAAGATGTGATTTGTTTAAAACAGAGTAAGTTCATGGCAGAAGTGGTGGTGCACTTACACTAACCCCCAAAATAGTGCTAATCAAGTGCCTTAATTGTCGTGAACCCCTAGTACATAACAGCTGAAGAAGAAGTGCATGTTGTCAATCTCATCTGACTGTATTACCTTAATTTTCTTATTAAATATTACAGATACTGTTGACAATGGCAAAAGTATGCAAGTGACAAGTAAACATATGAAACACATCTTTCCTGTGAGAAACATGAAAGAAAACCACACTGGTGCCCTGAGAAATTTATTCTCAGGAAATCAGAAATTTATCTTTTTTCAGAGGTAAATCTCAAAGGGAGAAATACAGTCATCCAGATTTGAATCAGTGAAGTAGGCAACCGCATATCTTGATTGGCTTTTTAGAATCATATGACAATATTTTTCTCACTAAATTGTGAAAAATTATGAGAAACTCCTTACTTTCCCTTGGATGCATTATTCTATCCTGAAGTTTAATGAAAAGTACTTCGAAGAGAAGGAAAAAAGGAGAAATTGCTTTTATTTAAAAAAAAAAATTAGGATGACTGCTCTTGCCTTTTCAGTTTTTTCATACAGTGAGCTGAAAACATGACCCTTCATGCACAACCCTCACACTTTGTACATGGACTTCAGGATGAAGGTATGCTATGGGGTGAACAAACAATAAATGAAGCCTCACATTTTTTATTAATTGACTTGAATAGTAACATATATACAGTATAATCACTTCTGTGGAATGAAATGTCATACTGTAGAATATAGCTCAATAGGATCAGAATATAGTTCAAAATGATTAGTTAAGGATTTTTTTTTATAAACGCTTCCACTTGAATTGTTTCTTCTAAAACATTCAAACAGTTATTACCGCCGGTCTGTAATTCAAAGCACCTTTCTTGTAGGATACATAAATGCCATGGTTTAGGTTTTCATTTCGTCTTTTCCTTTTGAATTATTCGTACTGTCATCAGATAGTGATATCAAGTGCAAGAAACCGACTTAGCTCTGGTGTAACCCAGCTCTGGTAAAATCACTAGGATATGGAAATACGTGATGATACTGATGCTGTAGTTTAGTGTATTGCACCCTACAAGCATCAGGTTCGTAGTTTGACTTACCAGCTGCGATGGTTGAGGTCGTAAACATGAAGAAATAGCGAAAAAGAAAGCGGCGAGCTGAAATTTTGACTGGAGGCAAATACTAAAAATTTGAGTGAAGTCAATCTGGTTGCTGACTCACGTCCAAGTGGAGTCATTGATGTTTGATACGACTCAAGTCCAAGTGGCATCTTTTACACTAGTGATTGGGAGTTCAACTCCAGTCATTAAAAAGGGCGACTCGATTTGACTCTAGTCCAAGTCAATGGACCAAGTCGTTACAACTCTGCGTGGTAGTGGTCCATCTTTCACTTATGTACTAATATGACTTCACTCACAACTCTTGCCTATCTATTCCTTCCTCACTTTGTGCTTTACTGACATATATTCCTCCTCACTTTCATACTTTATATCCTGACTTAAAGTCCTGCTTCTCCCTCAACTTTATATTCTAACGTAAATTCCTGCCTCCTCCCAAATTTATGCTTATATTCTGAAGAACATTTGAGCTGCAATGCATGTCTTATATCATGACTAAAATTCCTGCCTCGACCTAAATACATGCCTATATCCTGACTTGAATTCCTGCCTCTGTGTTTTATACCCTTTGTGGCTCTGTGGACAGATTGTACTCTCCTGCCAACTGCGGCACATTGCTAAGAAATTGCCATTGTAGTCCCTTTACAAAATTGCCTTCATACATTTTCGTAATGAAATTTCTTGATAAGTAATAGTGTTTTCATGGATGGACCACCTGTGTACTCGCACAGCATTTTACGACCCAGAGCCCATATCACCACCATGTTCCTTCATGAAGTAAAAAACGACACAACCTCTGTGTGAGCACATTGTGTCAGATTTCGCCTGCACTACAACAGCAAATAGTTCAAAACGGAATTTCCTTCTTGCCAAAGCAACTATCCTACATGTATATGTTCACCATATTGGTGGAAGGCTGTGTTTCAAGAAGTCGTTTAGGTCTGTTTGTTCAAGAAGTTTTCTTGAAGGCTGTGTGTCTCAAGAACTTTAGTGATAGAGCTGTGTTTAGCATACTTTGTAGTTGAAAGATGTATTTTCAGAATTGTAGTTTAAAGCTGTGTATTTAAGAATTTAGGTTGAATAAAGGTTCTTACGTAGGTTAAAAAAAAAGCTGTAATTTAGATGGAATTTTAGTAAGCTGATGTACTTCAAGAATTTTGGTTTGAAGGCTGTTTGTTTCAAGAATTTTGGTTAAAACTTGTTCAAGCCCTTTAATGTACAGCTTTACACAAGTGAATGTCACAGCCTAGTTGTACCACAAGCAATTTTTGTCGAGGATCTGAAACTTTGATTGTGGAGAGGAAAACAAAACTCTGAAAATGGAACACAGTGTCCTTTGGCATGTTTGGGAAATTTTAGTTTGCTCTGGTTCTGATAATACAAAGAATCGTTTAATACCTGTTGAAAATTTCTTCCCTTTTGGATAATTTTTGTTTCCTTTTCATGTTCAGCTATGCTATCGTCAGATTCAACGAATACTTCAAGAACAAGGAGAAGTTTCTTGCCCTGAAATTTCCCTGAATGAATGGACCGTGCCGTCCGGAGGCCGAGAATGTCATTTCCAAAGACCATCAATATTTCTGACATTTTTATGTTACAGCATATCTTTTATTTTATCTTTTACTCATTTAGTAACCTTACAGTCTGTGTCTAGTGAAATCATTTTATAAATGCTTATGTAATGTATCACTGAAAATGCTGCACTTTGGTCTCAGGTGCTGGAAGGATTTACTTATACTTCTGGATCTACTTGTTTTTCAATCTTTCATCCGTCAGTTTTTCTGTTGGGCAAAACGTGGTGCGACCAAAATAGCATTGTCATCCCAGTGCCTGGTCGAAACCAGCTTGTGTTGATGCCAGTGTGCAATTAACAAGCCCAGACGTCTAATGCAATTATTCCACTAAGATGTAGTGTGCATGATATACCCTTTACTGAGCTTGGGTTTGTGCAAATATTGTTTAGGGGAAACTTCAGGCTAGTGAACTGTGATTCAAACGACTCGACAGACTACTGATAAATGTATCAAAATTTCAATCCCTTTATGATACAGTGGGTTTTACTTTTCATGACGATAAGCTTCTCAGTGATGTAGTAATTGGGTCATGGAAGAGGAACCATTGGCCCTTAGAATTTATTCTTTGAGCCCCTTTTGGCAGGTCACGCCCTTTTCTTTCACATTATGATACGCTGTATGTTTATCAAAGGTTGATACTGCACATCCTACTAACCAAATACCAAAAAATGTGGATCTTTTTTCCCCAGAGCAGGTCCAACAATCTTTGCATGTGATACGAAATGAAATGGCACATGATTGTCCAATGTGACAGTTAAATGCTGCCTCAGCCATGAAAATTGCAGTGTTACACTATAACAGGTCTGTCTTTGACATTCTGCAAACTGACTGCAGATGTAAGTGTCCATGTTCACGGTGTTCACTCTCTCAGAAAGTGTGCACCCAAAAAGATGCTGAAGCAGGAGACAGCAATGTAGACTGACAGACTGACAGTTATACACACCCATGAGCTTCAGCATGTTACATAGTTGGCAAAGTTCGCTAGCTACATCAGGCTCAAAGCCAGGTCAGATTCCAGGGTTGATCAAAGCAGAAATGGAAGGCAAGCCCATTGGCAAATGTGACATAATGTCAATTTTTTTGTTCAACCCAAAAATTCAAGGGGTAAAACCATTTTAAGGGGGACAGTCCCTTGGTCCCCTTGACAACTGGCCAGTGTATTTATAAGCCATACTATAATTGTTGTCAGTGCAATATGTCTTTTACATGCAAGGATTTTCGAAGATTACTACAATCAACCAAAAAGTAGGGGTTAGTACCAATTTGCAGCTGGATATATCTGTTTCGTGGTACAGGTGTGGGTGCATCGAGTGTAGTATGAAAATAAACAGTTTCCAAGGATGTTAGTATTGTTGGTCCTATTGATTAAGCTTGTTCCAGTTCAAAAAATGTTTTTTTTTTTCCATGAGGTGTCCATCCAGAATAGTATGTCTGTACAGTAAATATGTCTATTCAGTAAAATAGAACTTAGATACTAGATGTTAGATACTCACTGGAACTTAGATTGAAATGACCAAATGCTTCAGCTGAGAAAATCAGTGGAGAATTTTGACAGATACTTGTTGGAATTGGAATTCCAGCATATCTTTATAGGGAACAACACAGCTCTTTATCTTTTGTTTGCAAAATAGTTGAAAGTATTCAAGATTTCAGAAAGTTCAACATATATTTTAAATTTCCCAATTGTGTATGCGGCGGTGAAGACTTCGAGGCTGGTTGCTATGAATAACCAAAAATTATGTGTTATGTGTTCGTAGTCACTCTTAGACTGTTTCATGTGTTCGTTTTATATCCTTTTGTAGTGTCTTAAGTTGGATACATTTTGTCAGCTATTGTGCACAAACCCATTATTCCCCCCCCCCCCCCCTTTCCAACAGTTGTCAGGCCATGATAACAGTCTAAACAGTAACTAGAAGACAATATTTATTTCCTTTCTGTTAAAAGCATTTTATTGTAGTAGGTAGGTGTCTTGTTGCAAAATTCTTCCAACACCTGGGTGTGTCTTGCCTTCTCAACTCATCAAGTTTAAGATTTGGTGTGTTGTTTAGCTCATTTGCAATGGTATACCAGAGTATTCATAGCAGTGTCATAGAAAAAGCAAACTTTCAGTCTTGGAGGACCTGGGTGGATAGTTTTGGAACACATTCCTTTTTTTTTTTTGACAAAAAGGACCAGAATTGATTGTAAGAATAACATTTTTCAGAGTGTCGTCTTGGACAATTAGCCTAACCCTCCGATTGTAAGAAGAGTGCTCTCCTGCACATATCGCTACCCCCCTCCCGACTGTAAGACATTTGCACCGTCTCTGATGGGATGGTGTGATCCTTGAGATCCACAGCATGGTGTCTCTCTGCATCCCTTCCCAAGGGCAACTTGCCATTTCCTTTAAAGCTCCTAAAGCTGCCTGTATGCAAACCTCGCAAATGTAAGTTTTTCGAAACAACCACCACTCCACTGTCTAGCCACAACCCTGCTTGTATAATGAAATTTACTAGTCTGTTAAATTTGTGCAAAGTGTCTCAGTCTCAATTTGTCTTATCATTTAATCTTAAACATAGAATATTTTATTAGTGCTTAATTGTTGGTAGGAAGTAACTACTGCAGGGAATACAGCAGAGTGCAATTCAGTGTTACAGCAGTCACTAGTATGGGTAGATCGATGTTCAGGGAATTTTAGGATGAAACACGTTCATTTTCTCAAAACATCTCTTCCAAGAGATTGTGAACTTTTACAGACCCAGACTGACTCAGTCTACATACTTTTCATGACCACTAGTAATATGTGTCTCATGTCCGTAGTGAAATTCACAGAGCAGCAGTCTGCCACTGCTGCCGGTTTTACTTGCGTTTGGGTCGAACCCAGACTAAATGCTGCCAACAATTCCTTCAGTAACTGTGGGACCAACTTTTTAAGTGGCACAATTTTAACAAAAACTCAGGTAAAAAAGCCACTACTGATGGTAAAAGTTTCCCAACAAAAAAAGACTTGGTCCTAGAATTCAAATTTTTAAGCAGATTCTTCACATTTGGATGCACCCAATAAGACCTTGTGAGTGCAATTGTCTGCAATCTGGGAGTGCATGAAGCCAAAAATTTTTTGGTTCACTCCATGCCAACCATGAACCAATGGTTACTCTGCACTTAGATGGTCCGGTACTCCTGCTGCCAATCAGTCTACCCTTGGCAGACCCCCGACAGAAGTATACGGAAGTAGAAAGATAAGTGTTTCTCTCATTGGTTGATGTAATATGCTAAAGAATTTGGTTCTTCAAGTGCTCAGTTTGGGATCTAAACACAGATGCTTATACAGATGATGAGTGATTTATTTTATGTGTAAATCTTTAAACAGGCTCAAAGTTTTCTACTTTACAGGGTACCAGCACACTGTATCATGCTTATTTATAAATATTCGGAACATTTGTTAGAAAAAAAAATCTCTGGGAAAATGTCTGTGAAATACTTTGATAGTTTTTGGCACAAAATATAACTTCAATTCAATTTATTTTTAAAATTTCTCTATTGTTTTATTTTTCATTATTTCAGCAGTCCATTGTACGGATGAAAATTGTCCAAATAAAAACAAAGATTACAGGAAGGAATGTCAGTTAAATCTTTTTGGCAATATGTGATTGCCGTTTCCGTGTGATACATTCCATTTTTCCTGAGTCAATTGATTAACTACAAATTGCGGTGGACAGATGGCAATATCCGTGATTGTATCGTCCCGCTGACAAGTCCTTCGTATGGAAGCAGGCCAAACTGGTGGCACACCCCCTTCCCATTTGCAAAGTTTTCTCTACAACTGAATGATCTCAGATGCAATTTGGTTCAAAAACAGTGTACAGTAGTGGAGTTAATTTTCTTATAAAACATTTTGTTTTTACATGCATAATGCTATACGCAATATTTTGGGGTCAAGTCCATCCTTCCCCCGGATCAACGATTGTGTCAGCCAAATATCGGATGTATTAGGGTGATGTACTTGACAATGCAGTTCATGGAAACTTGGAACAACAATTTTTTTAAATGAAACTATGTTTCAGTGTCGTATGAAATATGTTGTTATGTTTGATGTTCAAAAGTTGGCATGTTTTTCTACATTTTTTACTAATGAAAAAGAAATCATTTCAGAGTAACATGAATATTCATACAATATATATATATTGAAATATACAGAAGAAACACCAATGACGTCCTTGGGAAAAGTATTTTGTTCTGTCATTTATTCATGTAGCAAACTTAGGAAGTTCCTGTTAGAAATGGAGAAACTACTCTTCACAGGGATCAAATGTATGTCTCTACATAAAAATCCCTTTCCACAAATACCGTTCTCCAGAATTGAGAGCCAAACCGCTAGCATCCTTAAGTTTATTGCTTTGTAGCTTTTTACTCCAGTTGGCTCACTTGTCAACTTTCCACATCATCCACAAGTAGCTAAAGTTTGTATGCCGCACGCAATTTAGCCGATCTCGACCGAGGGTTTTCCAACACTTCAAACTCGCTAGCACACCACACTTTTTTGTTCGCCACCTCCCACTCCGTCAATCTGGCCTTTGCATCATCCGAGGTCCAATCAGGTGCCAACCTCTTCTCACGAAGTGATTTTCCGACTTCGTTCACATTTTTGCCCTGCAGGAACCGTTTGACGATCCTGTCCTCCAGGGAATGAAAAGTCAAGACGGCCAACTTGCCCCTCCTCTTTAAGAAAGGTTTGACGGCAAGGAGACCTCGGTAAAGCTCATTCAGCTCATCATTCACAAATATCCGCAGCGCTTGGAACGTTCTCGTTGCCACGTGAAGCTTGCGACCCAAACCATCTTTGCTGCTGGCAGCGTCCCTATGGGTGAAAGCCAGGGAGACCACAGTGGCCAATTCTTGAGTCGATTCTATCGGCTTGTGATTTTCTCGGTAGTTGACGATCATAGAGGCCACTTTCTTGGCCTGCCTCTCCTCGCCGTAGGTTTTGAGGATCCGGGCCAATGTCGCTGTGTCCAAATTGTTGACAACATCTGCTGCAGATGGGTCAGTTGGAAACCTGGCAATCAAAGGCAAAACTAAATGGGTTACCAATATTGCAACAAAAAAGAACTCTGGAAGAGTGTTCACACCAAAGAATTGATTCTGGGAGGCAAATCCATCTCTAAAACAGTATTTGGGAGGGACTTTCAAAATTGACATGGAAGTTGTCACTAGGTAAAGATTCTATTGCAACTGACCGTGTGCATTTATAAGTGTGCTGCAGCTACCACCTCAGTTGTGGAAAAGTTTGCAGAATTTTCCCCAAGTAAGATTTACCTTTGTGCTGGCTTCAGGAGACAAATCCAGAATTCACGCAATCCCACGTCTTAGTGCAAATGCTGCTTTGAACTTACCCAGAGGAGGATACAAACAGCATTGGTGTAGACCGTGAAAAAGACTCTTCTGTGCAGTTTCTTCTAAATGAGTCAAAACCATCCACTTTGAAGTGCCCCCCCCCACTTTACATATTGCCCTCTAACAAAATACAACAAAATATGTATTAATGTATATGTTGCAAGAAGCAAACAGGTCTCTGTTTTTGTGCAACACATGTGTAGACACCCTAATAAAACAGACTGCACATAATCAAATCATTATCCACAGAAATCACAGTTTGAACTTTCCAAGTTTGAAGTTTGCTTTTGAGGACAACATTCTTTTCGGTAAGAGATTGATGTAAACTCTTATTTTATTTTGGAAGTACAAAAACAATTTCATTGTCAAAATTTAGCAGCTTTGTGGCGCATTTGGTGACAGACTTAAAAGCCGGGTATGGTCAGTCTGATATGTGACTATCCAACTTAATAATTGATGGCTTTCATGAAAGTCAGAAGAGCCCATCGGGAAACTCCCCTCTTGAAACTCACTGGATCATTAATGGCTGTCTTTGGTAGCATCACTTTGAGCAACTTTGCACACCATACTGTACAGCGAAGATATTTTTGGCGGTCACTTGAGAACAAACCTGTAGGCTGGACTGTGCAGTAGGGATAGATGTAGCATTACAAACGTGAGTGGATAGTCAGTCTCAATATTCAGCCTCATATGTCGTATTTTTCCCCAACAGTTGAAGGGGGAAATCAGGTCATTTCTTCTGTTGGAAGAAGTTTGTGATGTTGAAAGGTTAGTATATATGTCACCATCAAGCAAAAAGTATGCAGGCACTGACCTCAGCCACATTTGTAGCGTACACTTGTGAAAGGAAAGATCAATAGCAGTGATTCAGGTGACAGAAAGCGGTCGTTAGTATTTGACCGAAATTGATCATTTTTGCTAACTGCTGAATTCACATCACTGAGACATCTGTCCACAAAACTACAACATCTCTAACTACAACATACAAGATGTCATAGCTCAGTTGAGTTCAGTCTCTAGAGAACATGAACATGTTGTTGTAGAGACAAATCTGTACATAATAGGGTAATGTGAACGACTAGTGCAGAACATCTGTTTTTTCTTCTTGCACCATGTAGCGACTCTCGTGAAGTAACGTCAAGGTCCCTCCAAATACTAACCTTACACCATCCATCCGCATATCTAGGGGTCCATCTTGGTTGAGGGCGAACCCTCTCTCCGGGTTATCAAACTGCATGGACGAGCACCCTGCATCGATTAAGACACCGTCAAAATACCCGTGACTGATGCCGACGTCTTCCAGCAGTGACTCCACCTCGCTGAAACGGCCTAGGATGGGGTGAAGTCGCGTCCTGGAACGGCGAATGGTGAAAAGTTGATGAAAAGCAAAGCAGCAAATTAATACCTCATGTCAGAATACCTTATCGTTTCAAACAAAGATGTTGTCTCTGGAATGAGACTATACCAGATGTGCAAAGTATGAAACATAGTCAAGATGTACCGGTGACGCAAAGTGATAGTTTCAGTGATGGTCTTGAAGAGATGACACAGTTACAGTACTACTATGTTTCCACCTGCATGTCAGAGAGCAGAAACCCCTGAGGGACACTCCTCCTAAAGCGCAAGCTTCTTCTAATGAGGCGACTACAGTACTACTGCAACTGCAAAACTTAAAACGAATGTAAGTTTTACCGAGAGGACAGCGATGAATTTGAGGCACGTCATCCATCCCCTCAATCATCCTAGTACACATTTGCCTTCCAGGGTTGTAATAATGCAATGTAAGTCTGACTAACTACCTAACTATAAGGTCCACGGCTCTGGTGGGAAAAAAGTGTGTGCCATAAAAAATCTAGTCTCACCTCTGAAAAAGTTACCAATAGACTACTGCTATTTAATCTCTTAGTGGCACCATTTTGCATAATTACGAATATCAGTTCATAAATTTCTGCTGTCCCTCTCCTCCCTCCTCATCTCAAACACTCACTCTCCGTTGTAAAGTCAAGACACAGAACTGTAACATAAAAAATTTGACAGGCACACTGGCCACAACTGATTCAGCGAGGTGGACTTTAAAATCATCTTCTGTGTTCAAGTTCAATATCATTGAACAATTTGGATTGTTAAATACTGTAACTCAAGGAAAGTAACATAAAAAAGTCACAATTTTAGCAGATGAAGAACAGTTTCAATCATCATGTGAACAAGCCAGGGGTCCTAAAAACCATATTGGGGTATTAAGACTGTTAAAGCTGGAATATGAGTTGAAAACTTGTCATATGTTGCCACTGAAGGTCAAGTGTGTTATGGCCAGTATGCAAAAAAAACATGGCTTGGGTGCCATTTTGCATACATGAATATCCATATCCATTCTTATTGGTCTGTTTGATCTCAAGAAATGGTGTACTGATGGCTGGGCTTTCTTGTAGAGCCTGAATTTTGTGGGGGCAACAGCAATGTCCAGATAATTTTCATATTCAGATATCTGGAATATAAATGCATAGTTCTCTCTCAGATTTTGCGACAGGTGATATTTTCCCCTTCTTTCTCTTCCCTGAAACACTGACGGGAAACAAAGGTACGTAGATGACCAGGTGACTGCCAGTGCAGCTCATATTTCAGCTTCAATCACTTGCAACTTTCTAAAAGTGTAAAACCATGCCTGTATTCATCTGCTAGACGGACTGCTATCTTGTGAGCCACTGGATCTCGATCGAGTGCATAAACAACTGCTGATGAGTTGTAGTCCAGAATTGCTTTAGTGTGTCCACCAGCTCCAAATGTCATATCCAAGTACACCTACAGTACAGTATAGAGAAGATAAAGGTCACCCGTACAGACAATAACATTGGCGAGTACAACTCTATGTAATATGGGTCGGAATTACAACTTTGCAAACTTTGGAAAAAACACTCAATATCATGACATATGCGTTTAGAATGCATGGTAAAGTTCAATCACAGAACACATTAAAAACATCTTAAGTGGGGATGGAATCAAGGAAGACATGTCTCATGGAATTAATGCTTCAGAAGGTCAACGGACTAATGTTATACAGTTTAGCCCCCCCCCCCCACATTATCTGACTCAGCCAGTGATCATACACCAACATCTCGCATCTCGATTACAGAAATTTTGTGCAAACTTACTCATGTAGGGCATATCAAATTCAACATAAGTTTTATTTGCTCCCAAAATTATGGTGGTTGACATTTCACCATGAAAGTTTGATAAAGCAGCACACCTATCACACTCCTTAATTTCCTGAGAAGTGTGATTTGTAGCACACCTGGAAAATTTAACACTCAAGGCCTGTTTCACATTACTGTCCAACAACTAGTGGTCCACAATGAGTGAAATTAAACAAGGTCTTTCTGTCCTGTACCTGTTTGTCATCCGGTCTGAAAAAGTTGATGATTTCTTCTACCATGACAGGTCGATGAAGTTCCAAATTAGTCTCAGTCTTGTCCATGCTGTGCTCAATTATGGGAACTCGAGTTTCAGGACTGTCTTCCGTTACCAAAGGTTTGACAAGTCCAGTCAGGTTGGACCTGTTAACTCTGGGACTGATCCCCCTTGGGTGACGTACCACGCAGCTGGTGGAAAGCTGGGGTGAACATTTCAAACACTTGAGCGAGCGGAGGTGTGTTCGTAGGAGAGGAAGGACCTGCTTTAGAGTATTCACAGTTGGAGATGCCATGGTTGATTCAAAGATCTAAAAAAGTATCGAGAAAATTTGACATAGCAGCAGTAAGTTTGAAAAGGTTTCCCATCAAAGAATCTGTCCAAATGTTATTCAAATTAATTGCACCTGTTAGAAAAAACAAGTGACATCCCCACTAAACGACTTTCCAAAAGGGTGGGAGGAATGGAGGACTTGCCCAGCTCAGTAGCCCATTAGCTGCAGCAAGCAACCTGAAGCAGATTAGACCTACATCAGGACCACTGTAAACAGCTTCAGCAAACAAGTCGAGTCAAAAAACAATTATAAATTGGTTCCCTCAGGAGTCGGTCCAGGGGCCCAAAGATTTCAAAACAGACAATCTAACCAACAGCTAGCCCTCCACCCGTTACTACAGTGCAGGTATATTGTAGACTTACTGACAGTGAGTGTCTCTGCAAAAGTACGAAAACAGTATGTATAATTCAGGCAGAAATCTAGGCAACACACACTGGTAAAGCAGTCATTTCACACACATTTCTACTCTACACTACCATAAGTTGCCTGGGATTTCTTTTTATGTATTGTAGGTAATAGAGACATGAAAGTTACCTCGCTGCAAATAATAATCAGTTGAAAGGACCTGACTGTAAATCAATGTAGGCCCTACTGCATGGTACATCAAATTTTTAGATTGGTACTACTGTATTAGGGTAATATTGCAACAGTCATCATGGAGTGCAGTACACCTTCATTGATTAAGTTGACTCGTGTAGCAAAAATTTCAGCTGCAAGTGCACTTGCAGCTGAATTTAGAAGAGTTTTCACTGAATTCCAGAGTGGCCTTGAAAACTGAATTCAAGTTCTGCAGTTTTCACTAAATTCCAGAGTGGTACTAAAAATTAATGCATTTTCATAACCATATAGTAACCACTGAATTATAGGTACTGTAGTGAATGGTTCATTCCAGTGGCATACTTAGTCGTCAGCATCTGGAAATAACACTGTGCTTGAATTCATTGCTACTTTTTTACAGTGCACACACAAGGTTAATTCTCAATGCTGGGGAGAAGACCTGGACAAGATCATTCTAAGCAATTAAAAATGGATCCCCTAGTTGAAGCTTATTGCACTGAAAATGAATTGCCTTACGTAAGTGTGTAAATCTTACGTACATCCAACTAATAAGAAGACCACTCGAATTCTGTTTGAGAGCACTGAATTTCAGTTTCAATGATCAGACCATACTGAATATGTCAGCATATCAGCATATTTTACTTCAAGAGAGTAATTTTTTGTTTTTTCACAGAACAGTAGGCCTCCATGTACGGGTCAGTATTGCTGGTTCAGTATATTATGCACGCGAATGAAATGGAGAATTTGTAACCACAAGTGACTTCAACATGAATATCAGACAACTAAAAGAGTTGGAAATGTACGGTTATGACTATGTCTTCTTTTTATCTTGTTAATTTGTTGTTTTTTTTCTCTCTCTTCACTGTCAGAAATTTCCGGACATTCTGTGAAACAAATAACAGCAAAAACCTGTGGAAGGCTTGACAGAAGTAAAACCTGCAAAGGAAAGAGGCTAGAGGAGAATTAGGACCAAGGAAGTCAAGATAACAGTCACGTCGTAAGTTTACAGCATAACCCACTATGTTACATGAGTGCATTTTTCATTGGATGTTCGAAAATTCATACAATACATACAATGATACAATCCAACCTACAGTAGTCAAGTAGTCATTTGAACATTTTTAATATTCATACCCAATTTGCATATCACAATACAAAGAAACTATAAATAAGTATCTACTATCTTCTAACCCTATCCCCAAACCATGACACTTATTGAGACCCTATCCCCTAACCTCTGTTATGTTAATTGAGAATGTGATGTACTATTGGTTTGCCATGGGATGACTATGATAGGCCTACATGAGTAGGCCCTGCATCGACCCAGCCTTTTCCTAAAAGTAAAACGAAGAAAATTTTCTTTAAATACAGTCAGTAAGTTGAAAGTCATAGAATACCGTCCACTGCCATGAGCTGAAACATGTGGCTGAAAATTTTAATTATTTGAAAAAAAAATCATTCCAAAAAAAGAGAAATCTGCCAAAACTTTTTATCAGGAATTTCATCACAATTTGTTTAAAACACTTTCTGAGAGTAAAAACTTCACCTTGTCACAGTATGAAGCCTCACACAGGATAAATCCACAGCTCAAACCAATTCTCCTCTCAGCCATATTCATGTACAGTGTAGCCTAGGTAGATCGTTTCAGTCCGCGAATGTTTTGAACAGCATACAGGTACGTACCACAAGACTGACTATACAAAGTAGCCAATATAAACGTGTAGGGTACTTGCCTGTAATTACCAGCGTTGCCAAACAATGAATAATGAAAAACAGCCTCATGCGTTTTTTTTTTTTTTTTAATCACCAGGACAGTATTCTATGACATTCATTTCCCTTGGCCTAATAATGTCAAGTTCTATCACACAATTTGTTGATACATTCGAAGATAGTTCAAGTACAGGTTCGCAAAAATAAGTAAAATTTGGGACTACGTAACGACTAAGGGGTCGACCTAGGTTAGACCTAACAAATTACGTACGGTGACTGTGACACTCCAGGTGAGTGACGACAGCTGTCACGTACTTGCAAATTTCGTGGAACTAGGTCTACAGTAGTTTTACATACGAACCACGGTATCCACAGTCCGTAGGCTTAGCCTGAGCAAGAACGAATCGTGTTTAAGAATTCACCAAAAACTAAATTGCTTCAAAAAAAGGTCTCTAAAGGAAGTGGTAAATCATAGCTAAAAATAAATGCAAGGTTTTATACATTCGTACAAAGTGTACAAACTGTTACAAGTAAAACCATGACGCCCAACAACAGCGGGATCCGAAAGTGTTGTAATCATGCAAAGTGGGAGGCATAAACGTATGCGGCTCCTCGTCTCACCTTCGAAGCCTGTACGCGACATTTACGATAAGAGCTCCGCTTGTGACAATTAAATTACACCAAAAAAAAACTCATTAAGTCGTCAGAACTAATGAGACCTTCAAAATTAATTTCGTTACTGAAACTCTTTAGGTCACGTCAAGTTATATTCCCTTGTTTTCCATTATGCCACCTTGAGTACTTAGGCCTACGCCTTCAAAAATCATTCCGTTGTCTAAACGGACGCGGTTATGCCGTCCAAAATCATTAAGCCGTCAAAACTCGTAAAGCCAAGTTCAAAACTTAATTGGTATTCCATCCAACGATACAGTAATATATAACGCTATATTGCCATCACTTGGAAAGCGAGCTCAAAAAGATAGTAATCTTCATCACAATGTGACCAAGTAGAAGCTTTCCACAGTGGCCGATGTAACTTGCAAGGAGGGGGACTGCCCCTCTCTACACGGGGGAGTGGGGACAGACAAAAGAAAATTGAACATAATATATAAAGATAAGAAACAATGGGAAGACAAAGATGGAGAAAAAACTAAAGAGAAAGTAAAGAAAATGCACGCTTGAGTACTTTCATCCTGGGAATGATAATGTTGTCCATGTTCAGTTAAAGTTCAGTCCAAAATTAATTTCGGCAACGGAATTAATTTTGAGGACGCAACGACTTTTGACTACTAAAGAAGTATAGACAACGGAATTATTAGTTTTGACGGCTTAATTACTTGTGACGAACGGAGCGCACGTTATGTTACACGTATCATGCACAGAACATAGAGCAGAGAACGAACGGAAGTTCTGTATTGTAGGTCATTGTAGGTCATTGGAGCTTAAATACCGCAGAGCTGCGATTAAGCCTAGTCTTGGTCTAGACGTTTGAAATTTTCGTTCTTTCATATGTCCACATGTGATGTTTGTAACATACCCATCATATGCCGCTAACAGCGCCCTGTTCGTCAGTTGTTTACACGCTAGCTCTGCACCCACCCAAGTTGAGCATACCCGAGAATCTGCTCCTCGATACAAACCAAACGTCCTGGACATTTGACAAAAATGGGGGAGTAACCATGTGCAAAACACTCTACTGATATGAGCCAGTTGCTTGTGCAAGGAGTGCTCACACAGTCACGGGGAAAAGCAACACTGGGTAATCTTCAAACTCAAGCTGGTGCAACTTTGCAACTTTGGGAGTCATAAAATGTTATACACTGAGGTATCTGAAATTCCAATTAATTCACAGGTATCTACGATTTTCTAGTGTGTTCACTCGGGCGAGGAGGGGGAGAAGTGGGAAAGTTGGGACACACCTTTACTCTCCGACTCCAGCGGCCCCGTATATGAATGAATCAATTCTAAATATTCCGAGATATGTAGCATATCGTAACAGCTGTCATTTTTGGGATACTGTATATATGGATCATTCATGGCATCTCTTAAATTGTAGCTCAAGATTGGTTATCAGAAGTTTTTTCTAGAAACAGTGGGGGGGGGGGGAAGTCAAGAGGCTCGACGTGTTTCCGGGGGGAAGCTACATTATTTTAGGGGGGTCCTGGGACATGAGTGGCGTAGTCTAGACTAGTACCATACAATGAAATACGGAAATACAGTTTGCCCCTACTGCATTGGACTGCAGTGAAATTTGGACTAGGGGCGGACAGAAAATTGTAGGGAGACTACTTAAGCCGAGCTCCGCTATCGATCGGTGAGCCAGAAAATTTTTACATAAAAGCTGCCCCCTAGATAGTCGGAAATTGCCCTCTCTCCTGCTCAGCAAGTAAGCTCCAGAAATCATTACTGTCAGTATTGTAAATCAAAAGAAATTGCATGTTTATCGCGGTTCAATATGCCACCCACAAGTAACATGATGGTTTGAAGAGGTTGTTGGAGCTCTTATAGTGTGACGAAAGACTTAGTTTAAGAACTAGGGGCTGTACTGGGGTTTGATGAGGTTAAATTTGTACGAGCCGGAACTCAAAGGAGCCCATCGACCCCAAAACCGAACCAGTGAGAATATCCCTAATCCCCGACCCGGAGTGTAGGGCTGAAACAATCTGAAACCGATGAGAAGCACAACAGCCAGGGTCACAGGGACAGTCACCTCAAGAGTCACCGCAAATGCTATCCGACTACAGGTAAGAGGTCATGTGAGGATGTCATATAAACACACCGAATAAAGAAAAGAGAACCTGCTCGTTAGTTTTGGAAAAAAGAATAAATTTGTATTCAGTCAATGCCATACTTTCAAAGTCTCAAGAAAAATAAAGGTTTTAAATTAAAAAGTAAAAAATCATGACTGTTGCATCTTTTGGATGGTAAATTGGATGAGATCAATGACATCATCGATATCTGGTCGGTCGTCTGGATTTTCTTTCATGCACTGCTTGCCAAGAATATCCAGGAAAGTGTCTCCAAGCGTACTGAGGTCTCTGAAGATTAATCCCAGAGAATAGACCTCTGACGCTTTGTAGAAGGCCATTTGGCCTCTGATGACCTCAGGTGCGATGTGTCTTGATGCTAACAGAGCACTTCTTTGCTGTTCGTCATCCATTTCAAGGTAAAGTCCATCCCCGTTCACATCGGCTGCGAAACCAAAGTCGATCAACTTTACGTTGATGACTGAAGATTGTGCTGTTGGTTCTGAAACACCGGGGTTGTTAGAGGCTGATAGCTGTACAAGGATGTTGTCTGATTTCAGATCACAGTGAAACCAGCTACGCCGATGCATGTCTCTCATAGCCTCGGCAATCTCTAACGCCACGAAAATGGACTGGTACTTTGTAATGCGTTTGGCTTTGATAGCCTCATAGAGGCTAGTGCCATGATGCGATTGGCTATCTCCGATAAACTCTTCAACGATAGCCGGAAAAGGGCCGCCATCTTGTGGTGTCGTTACTCCGTATAACTTTGGGAACCGATCCAGTCCTTGTAAACTCAGTAGGACACTCAATTCACGTTCGAAGTTCTGTGGAAACGAAGAATATGAAATACAGTTTACAAATGCTACAACAATTCTAAGCGTCCGAAAATGTCACATCGTCAGCAGAAAAAAGGGGGGAAAGGTGCAAGAGCATTGAGAAGCTCAATAAATGAATTTCCAGGTTCTAATCAGTAGATCCATCAATAAATACATCATTAGATCTTGGGTAAGGATTTATAGCTGTTGTATGACTGTCAAATTATCAAAAAATTCTATCCCCTCCCCCACTCTACCCCTCCGTCGTTCACTCCGTTTTGGCTGTATCTGTCTCGCCCCCGATAGATTCATATCTATAGTGGAGAGTTGATTTTGACATAAAGAGGTAATCGAATTACCTCAGAGGCCTGCTCATATTCCAAGCTCTTGTACTGGCTCTTCACCGCCACCAGAGTCCTCGTCGATTTACGCCTCATCAGAGTCACGCCGCCGTTGACGCCACCACCCAGGAACACAGGGGTACCCCATTGGTCCTCCACCTCCTCCAGATCGTCTGGAGGGATGAAGGTAACTTCACTGAATCCCAGAGTCTCACAGATCTTGATATATTGGTCGCATCGAGTCTTGACATCTGATCGGAGAGAGCTGTGGGGAAGAGATTTTGAGGTAACTGAACAATATTTCGATAGAATTTCTCTTTAGAGAGTCGCACTCTGACGTCATGTAGTGAGTGCTCTCATTCGGCCGCCGAGGTCGCTATGCACTTGCAGAACATTATAGTTGCTTTATTATTTTGACGCCTACTTCAGAGGACGATTTTCATAAGAACAATGTTGAACAAACAGTAACAATCTCATCAAAAAAGTGTTCTCCAGTGAGTGGTTAATTCTAAAGCAACTACATCACACAGATAAGTTGACTATCGACACAATACCAATTAGATTCATCAATGTGTAAAAGAGATGGACGCAATTACTCCACATTGAAAAAAACTCCAGCAAAAATCTATTGATTTCATGTGATGGTTCAAGAAAATGGCATGATGTATCTTGGAATAAATTTTGAGTCAACTTTAGTGGCATTAATTCCCAAAAGGAATTATTAATAGTTATTCTACGCAATGTATGTAGTAAGAAGATAGAGAGACGTGTAGGAAGAGTAGGAATTCATGTCCATTTTTTAATCATCCTGTGTGATAGACGAAAAGATCATTTACGATAGGGAATGAATTCTAAACGTTTACATAGGATCACTGCAGCAACCGTGATTGGTAGTACATATTATATATGTCGAACAAATATTTCTCAAGCCTCTCATATACACTCATGAACACGTGGACGAATTGCCAAAATAATTACTTGATCTGTTTTTTGTTTTTTTTAATTTTTTTCTTTCCTTAAAGAGGAAGGAGCTGAGTATATTTTGGCCATAGCAAATATGGAGTCCAGTGTGAAATGTCAATATAATCAGGCAAACCGTTTAAATAATTAGTCAGTAGTTTGAGGTGGATTGTTGATTGAAGCAAGAAAGTACAGAAAAAGAAAATCGAGAGAGACTGCACACAGAAAGAAGAAAAACAAACTGACCTGGTAAGTAGATTGACGTCATCAAATGACGTTTCAACTTGTTGAGGTGCAACCACAGTTCCACTGCTCCAAGATTCGAAGCTTGTCTGAGAAAGAACGGGAAAAGAATGACGTCACATAATTGAGTGACGTATAAGTGACTTTTTTAAATATCATTTGAATATTATTATCCCGTTTCATACTACGGTATCAATAACTTATACAACTAGTATTAAAGAAATCAAACTCAGATTACCGTCAGAGAGTTGAACTCGGCACCACTTGAGAAAGAACGGTCAGATCCGATTGACGACATCTTTAGTGATGCATCTTGGGAAGCATCCCTGGAAGTGGTTTTCTGCGCAGACTCAAAATTATGAGATCTGCAGCAAGCAAACCACCAAAAGATCTTGTTCCAACGAGTGCGTCTGTCAAAGGATTGAGAAGTGAGATATTCGTCCCTTAAGTCACGTTTTTGATTGGATAGCTTGGTTAAGATGAAAGACGATAGGTAAAGAATTGTTCGACTGGTAGGTGTCTGAATGTTAATGTATGTGTTTTTTTTTTGTTTTTTTTTGTTTACAGAACGTTAGTAACATTGTATAATTACCTTCCTCTGTTAGCTTTGTTCTTCACGTGTCTCCTCCTGAACAGTTTCATTCCCATGGCTAAACTAAGAAGAGAATAATAATAATAATAACACTAATAACGGCCACAGAGAGTTGTTTATTCAATGTATGACCTTCAGTAATACTTGCAAGTAACTTAGGATTAAATGAAGCGATATCCTATGTAGTGGACATGTAATATAACAATGTCAACAAACTCACATTCGTATTCGAATAAAACTTCAAACGTGGTTAATTACCGTAAAGAATGTTAGTCCCTGTGTAACGTACAATGTGGCAGGAGTCCATCTTAAATAATAATCTAAAGACGTAGATATTCCCTTCCTCTATATTAATTAGTTAATCTATTTACAATCACTCCTTCCACTCTCCAACCCATCCTGAACTCCTTCGCAACACAACCCGACTTCTTCCCAACAATTCCCAACGACTCTTCAGCTACTGAAGATGACAAATATGTATACGTCGTAACATGTAATACTCACTTTTATTGTAAGTTTTCTTGTAATGTAGCAATGACTTGTAATGCGTTTAAGTCGTATCTAATATATACAGTTGTTAAAGTGACTGCACGAACTGTTGGTATCGAACTATCCACGTCACAATGTTGTTACGAAACAAACGTCAATTTCAGAGGATTCCAATTAGATACGCGCGCTTTTTATTTTGGATTCAACGACTGATAAGCACTTGTGCGTTATACATGGCTGACATTTGACAGAATGGGCTGTTTTGAGAACCGAAAAACGCGCAGTAAGATAAATAATGCAAAATAGCAACATCATATTTTTGCTAATAGCGTGTTTTCGCAAGCACGACGGAAGCGCCAAAAGTAGGCCGAATTAATCAGTCATGACGGTATGTGTACTCGGACACGCGTCGTTTTTTCAACCCTATTCAAGTCTACATTTGGTGGTTATTGATCTTACTGCGCGTTTTTGGATTTTTAACATTGCACATTTTGTCAAACTCACGCTATGTGTTACGCACAAGTGCTTATCAGTATTCATCCAGAATAAGTATCCCGCGCATGTCTTACGAGAATCATCTGAAATTAACGTTTGTTTCGTAACAGCATTGTGACGTTGCTGATAGTGTTTATACCAACAGTTGGTGCCGTTAACAACTTCATACACTATAGATACGACTTATACGTGTTACAAGTCATTGCTACATTACCAGAAAACTTTCAATAAAAGTGAGTATTACATGTTACGACTTTTACATATTTGTCATCTTCAGTGGCTGAATAGTTGTTGGGAAAGGTTAGGAATAAGTCGGATTGTGTTGGGAAGGGGTTCAGGATGGGTTGGAGAGTGGAAGCAGTGATTTTCAAGAATATGATTGACATAGATGGATGGGATATCTACGTTGACCTTATTTTATTTAAGATGGACTGCTGCCACATTGTAAATTACATACGGACTATCATTCTTGACAATATTACACCGTTTATTAAACCAGTATTAAACCAGTGTTATTCGAATACCAATGTGAGTTTGTTGACATTGTTACATTATATGTCCACTACATAGGATATCGTTTCATCTACTCCTAAGTTATTGCAAGTATTACTGAAGGTCATACATTGAATAAACAACTCCCTGTAGTCGTTATTATTCTCTTCTTAGTTTAGCCATGGGAATGAAACTGTTCAGGAGGAGGCACGTGAAGAACAAAGCTAACAGAGGAAGGTAACTATACCACATTACTAACGTTCTGTATAACAAACAAACACACACATGAACATTCAAACCCCTAACAGTAGGACAATTCTTTGCCTATCGTCTTTACTCATAACCTATCTAATCAGAAACAGACTTAAGGGACAAAGCAATAGAAACAGGTAATACCTTTCATGAAAATATCTCATTTCTCAATCCTCTAACAGACGCACTCGTTGGAACAAGATCTTTTGGTGGTTTGCTTGCTGCAGATCTCATACTTTTGAGTCTGCGCAGAATACCACTTCCAGCGATGCTTCCCATGATGCATCACTAAAGATATCCTCAATCTCTTCTGACCGTTCTTTCTCAAGTGGTGCCGAGTTCAACTCTCTGATGGTAATTTGGGTTTGATTTCTTTAATAATAGTTGTATAGTTATTGATATCGTAGTATGAAATGGGATAATAATATTCAAATGATATTTAAAAAAGTCACTTATACGTCGCTCAATTATGTGACGTCATTCTTTCACGTTCTCTCTCAGACAAGCTTCGAATCTTGGAGCAGTGAAACTGTGGTCGCACCTCAACAAGTTGAAACGTCATTTGATGACGTCAATCTGCTAACCAGGTCAGTTTGTTTTTCTTCTTTCTGTATATAGTCTCTCTCAATTTTCTTTTTCTGTACTTTTGGAATTCCTCTACTTATTACTTTCTTGCTTCAGTCAACAGTTCACCTAAAAATATTGACCAAATATTTGAACGGTTTGGCTGATTATCTCTATTTTTCACACTGGACTTCTGGCAAACTTCTGACACTACCGAAAATACTGAGCCCCTTCCTCTTTAAGGGGAAAAAATGTTGGAAACAGATCAAGTAAATATTTTGTAATTTGTCCACGTGTTCATGTTTGAGTAGCTTGAGAAATATTTGACGTACGTATACTTAGCATGTACTACCAATCACGGCTGCTGCAGTGATCCTAGGTAAACTTAAAATTTATTCCCTTTCGCAAATGGTCTTTTTGACTTTTTACACAGGATAACTAACGAATCGACATGAATACCACTTTTCCTTTGTACGTCTCTGTATTCACTTCGTACAAACATTATGTAGAATAACTATGGATATTTCTTTTCGAAATACTTCTTCTAGATGTGAATTAATGCCACCGAAGTTAAGTTCATTTAAAACCCGTTTTGTTGAATCATCAAATTATATCAATAGACTTTTGCTAAACGCAAAGTGTGCAACAATTCCGTCCTCTCTTTTCCACGTTCATGGATGTAATTGGTATCGTACCAATAGTCAACTTTTCTGTGTGATAAATTTTCATTAAAATTAAATCACTCACTGGTGAATACTTTTGGCTAAGATGTCACTATTTGCTCAACATTCGTGTAAATGTTATCAAAGATAGAGAAAATCGTTCTCTGAAGTAGACATCGAAATGATAAAGCAACAATAATGTCCTGCAAGTACAAAGCGACCTTGGAGGCCAAAAGAGAGCTACATGACGTCAGAGCCAGACTCTGTTAAAGGAAATTCTTTCGAACTATTTTTCAGTATCTCAAAATCTCTTCCCCAGCTCTCTCCGATCAGATGTCAAGACTCAATGCGACCAATATATCAAGATCTGTGAGGCTCTGGGATTCCACCAAGTCCCCTTCATCCCTCCAGACGACCTAGAAGAAGTGGAGGACCAGTGGGGTACCCCTGTGTTCCTGGGTGGTGGCGTCAACGGCGGGGTGACTCTGATGAGGCGTAAATCAACGAGGACTCTGGTGGCGGTGAAGAGCCAGTACAAGAGCTTGGAATACGAGCAGGCCTCTGAGGTAATTCGAGTACCTCGATCCCTATGTTAAAATCAACTCTTCGACATATATATATATAGATAGGAATCTACCGGGTAAAAGATAGATGAAGTGAAAACGGAGGAAAAGACGATTGAAGGGAAGGGTGAAATTACTTGATGATTTGGGCAGTCATACAGCAGCTATAAATCCTTACCCGAGGTCTGCTGATGTATTTTGGACTATTTCACACTGCTTAAATTTTGACGTGATTATATTGGAACCTGGAAAACTCGTTTGGTTCTGCTCAATGCTTTTGCACCTTTAAGTCCTATTTTCTGCTGACGAAGTGACATTTTCAAGATGACACTTAGAATTGTTGCAGCATTTGAAAACTGTATTTCACATTCTTCGTTTCCACAGAACTTCGAACGTGAATTTAGGGTCCTACTGAGTTTACAAGGACTGGATCGGTTCCCCAAGTTATACGGAGTAACGACACCACAAGATGGCGGCCCTTTTCCGGCTATCGTTGAAGAGTTTATCGGAGATAGCCAATCGCATCATGGCACTAGCCTCTATGAGGCTATCAAAGCCAAACGCATTACAAAGTACCAGTCCATTCTCGTGGCCTTAGAGATTGCCGAGGCTATGAGAGACATGCATCGGCGTAACTGGCTCCATTGTGATCTGAAATCAGACAACATCCTTGTACAGCCATCAGCCTCTAACAACCCCGGTATTTCAGAACCAACAGCACAATCTGCAGTCATCAACGTAAAGTTGATCGACTTTGGTTTCGCATGCCGATGTGAACGGGGATGGACTTTACCTTAATATGGATGACGAACAGCAAAGAAGTGCCCTGTTAGCATCAAGACACATCGCACCTGAGGTCATCAGAGGTCAAATGGCCTTCTACAAAGCGTCAGAGGTCTTTTCGCTTGGATTAATCTTCAGAGACCTCAGTACCCTTGGAGACACTTTCCTGGATATTCTTGGCAAACAGTGCATGAAAGTAAATCCAGACGACCGACCAGATATCGATGATGTCATTGATCTCATCCAATTTACCATCCAAAAGATGCAACAGTCATGATTTTTCTTTTTAATTTTGACTTTTTTTCTGAATATTTTCGACATTTTTTACTTTTTTTTATATTTTGAACATTTTATTATCTCCAAAATTACTAAAACCTTTATTTACTTCTCATGTCTTTGAAAATATGGACTCTATACTGAATACAAATTTATTCCTTTTTTTTCCAAAACTAATAAGCACGTTCCGTCTTTTCTTTATTTGGTGTGTTCAAATAACATCTCTGCATGACCTCTCATACCTGTACAGGGCGGCATTTGCGGTGACTCTTGAGGTGACTGTCCTTGTGGACTGCTGTGGTCATGGCTGTTGTCTGTCTCATCCGTTTCCCATTGTCCTAGTCCCACACTCAGAGTGGGGGGACTTAGAAGTATTCCATTTCTTATTCCCACTGGTTCGTGGTGTAGTTCGATGGGCTCTTTTGAGCCCCCCCCCCCCCCCGCGCCGTTACAAATTTAATCCTATCGAAACCCTTACAGCCCCTAGACCGAACCAAAGTCTGTCGTCACACTATATGAACTCCTGAAACCCCGTTAAACTATCATCTAAATTGTGCGGGGCATACCGTAATATCCTGTTTCTTTGGATTTACATTTTTGACAGTAAGGATTTCTGGAGCTTACATGCTGATCAGGGAAGGAGGCAATTTCCGACGATCTAGGGGGTAGCTTTTATGTCAAATTTTTCTGGTATATTCCTCTCCGATCGATGGTGGAGCTCCGCTTAGGTAGTCCTCCCTACAATTTTCTGTTCCCCCTCAACTTGTCCAAATTTCTGGTTGCCCCACTGCAGAAGAGGCAAACTGTAGTTATGTATTACATTATATGACACTAGTTTAGACCATCCCACTTATGTCCCAGGACCCCCCTAAAAAAATAATAATTTGCTGCATGACCCCCACCCCAATAAAAAAAAATAATAATCTAGCTGCACCACTGCGACCACGTCGACTCTCTTGACGATCTTTCGTACTACAAGTTGCAATCAAAGGCGGAATGTCCTATAATCATGGGACTATGGACCATCGTGACCAGACAACTACCCGGGACAATTGTCCTCCCCCCCCGTAACAATTCTCACCAGAGCAATCCCCAACCCTGAGAATTCCACATCTGACAACTCCCTCCCGACAAAATTGTTCAGAGGATCGAGGAAAAATTGTCTGTTAACCGTGAACCACATCTCTCCAAAGAGTCTTCGTCGTACCTCTTGATGGAGTTAACAAACAGTTTACTCCTCTAAAAATCAAGACATCACCAAACAAATCAATTCGATACATCGGACTTTGGTGAAGGATACATAAGGCATATCATATGAGTTCTCTCCATGGCGTCACTAGTATTTCCATTTGGAAATAGGCAATGCTTAATGGAAATTGTGGCTATTTCTAACATATTATTTTTAAAGATTAATTTGGTCAATACTCTAAAATAAGTTTAAATTTACACGTATGTGCTTTGAGGTAAGACTCCTTTTTGTTAAATTTTTCTTTCAGTGTGACCCCACTACCAGTTTAAATCAATTTTACGTCGTCCTCGGGGCGATAACCAAAAGTAAATACGGTACAGTATGTTAGATGCAACTTGCATAGAATAAACATACATTTAGGAAAAGTACACTGTAAAAAATGTCTGTAAATAAAACAAAGAAATAAATAAGAATTACAGAAATTAATTAATTCTGGAAACTAATTACCAGAACATTTCTGTTTTCCTTTTGTATTTCTTTATTTTATTTTCTGTAAATTTTAGTTTAAATTTACATTTTTAACAGTGTATGTTGTTTTTAGACCCATATCTATTCGACTATGCGAGAGAAAATCGAAACAACACCGCGTGGGAAATACACGGAGTTGCACATATCCATATCGGCCTTAGCCACATGTCTGTCCTTTATAGCCTACTTTACATGCGCTACACCCCTGTGTACCATGAAATACCCAGCCGCCGCCCACAGCCTTACATGGGCCTCACAACGCCTCACCATCTTCTTTTGTCATCTCTTGAGGTATCACAATTGCGTCCCCAGCGCGACTTTCCCTGAATGTTGTTAAATGATACGATAACCAGAGGTACCATTGACAGGTTAGGGTGTGTCCTTTCGAGAAGCCATAAACAGGAACGATACCACGGGAATATCGACTGTTCTAAACGAAGTAATACTAACATGGATAGGCCTGTACTCACAATTCACGTTAACATCACAGGAAGAGGACACAGCCACGCTGCCGTGAGAATACCGTTTCTCTCTTCTATTTTCTTTTTCTTTTTTTGGCATTTGAGTTACGATAAATTCAAGGAGCAGTCTTGTGAGCTTTAAACCACGTAATCACATCGTCATCAATCACATCACATCATTTGGACTTTGAAGTCGGCTTAATCCGGCTGAGCAAATTACGAAAAGGGATTAAATCATTTCACGATAGGATATCGGAGGAAAACAAAACAAATGAGTTAAGTAACCCATTGCTCTTACGATATACGTAGAATTTTGCAAATACGGTATACCGTTTTTTTTTGTTTTAAGGTTCACTTGGACCGGACAGCGGTGCTTCCTGGGATGGACTTGCAATACTGAAATAAAACTTTCTGTTAGTCTTCAAACTTTCCTCTCGAGGTTGCCCTATTTTGTTAATAACTAAATGTGGATCATGATGGACCTCTGTCGGAAGATCATTCTGCATCTTTGGGTTTTATCTGGTACGTTTAAATCACTAGTGATTTTTTCCCTTGTGATAAGGTAATTAGTTGTTGTTGTTTTCCAATGGTAAATTGGAAACTGAGAACTTACGTGAGGTATTCAGTAAAAAGTTTAATAAATTCAAATGTGTTTAGACGAAAAAAAGACCATAAAACATCAACATGAATTAAGGTATTACACCAAGTGAGTCAGGCTGGCTGAAATTACGTTAAAACATGAATATGGCAAGACGTCAGTGCAACCATCCTGTAGACGAAATAACTGTGAGTATTATCTAACAGAAATCAAATAAGTACAGTACGTAAATTATTAACAAAATAACTAATGACAGCATGAATTGCATCAACACATGTTCAAATTTGTTACTTTTATGTCTTTTGGGGTTTTTTTTTTTTGGGGGGGGGGGTTGTTTGGTGTAATTCCAATCAACCTACAAATGCCATTGCACACTAGAAACAGAGATAACAACAACTAGTGGGTAAAACCAGGAAAGCAATAGGTCTTAATGTAAAAGAAGAAGAGAGTATGGATGAAAAAGGAGCAGATATTGAGAAGTTTCCAAGAAAGTTCAAATGAAGAACTTGTGATAAAATAAACCCTTGTAGTAAGAAGAAAATATGACAATCATTGTAACAGTCACTCCAGTAACAGCAAACAAAAACACCAATTACACGAAAGAATATAAGAGCAAATGCCTATTATCACCTGAATAGGAAAAAAAACAACCCCACCCTACTATACCCTACAAAAGAGTGGGCCACAAAAAAGATGCCTTTTAATATATTTTGCTGCTTACGTCATCGATATCTCAATAAAGAGCTTGAATTGAGAAGTGCACTTCCATTAAACGTTTTAGTTAAGTTGCAACGTCACCCCCCCCCCCCTTTACTACTCGCTTACGGGTAAATCAACCTGCCGCTTTGTAACGTATATTGTAGCACTACCATGACAGTATCAATCCTGATTTACAGTCAACATGCAGTTTCTGATTTCCCCTTCCATTCAACATTGGTACCTTCGCTAAATTCTGAGGTTGAATCATAAAACGTCAAACGCGACAAAAGGAGGGGCAACTATACCAGCAATCCTCCATTAAAGCAGTTTTTGCTTTCCTGGCTAATGTGTCCAGTTATGATTACATCAAAATTGCATTACCCCAGCCACTTAATTGAACCACACGATACCAATGTTCACTAACCTATCTAGAGTTTCGTTATCTTTACTGACTCTGAGACATTCAAATAAAGTCTTTGTCCTCAGCGAGAGGACTAAAATTATGAATATATTGGTCTTCGTGAGAATATTTTATTGGGTTTTATTCCTAACACGTCAAGGCACAAAATTTGATCCGTGACGATTTTCTTCAGAAAACGTTAGAACGTCAGAACGTCGGAACCTTGAACGTTGACAAATAAGCTCAATTATTCGCACGAGCCTGAACGTTAAACGAGTAACTTTATTAGGGATCACTGATTGGCTAAAAACGTTTATTTGCATGATATTTTTTCTTTCAGGTGAATAACCACAACCAACCTTCAAAGTTGAAGCCGGTTTACTTAATTAGTTGGCATAGATAGAACAATTAACATCCAAATTTCTCAAAGGATTAATTAAGGAATATCTGAGATCAAAGGACATCTTTGTTTACTAGCTGTTATTGTGAACTAGTCGTCTGACCATCTGTCGCAGGTTTCTCATTATGCAAGGGGTTGCAACGAAGACATTTTCAATAAGAATAAGAACTTAATAGAGTCACAGATGTTGCGACCTGGGTAGGTGTAGAGGGTTTCCGTTCCAAAATTTGTCAGAGCGACAGTAGCGGGAAAATCTGAAATACTAGTTGGAATTTCCTATATCTCTGCAGTCTTGTGACCTCAAAAGTCGCCAAATATTACACTAGATTGCATCTAATGTTATCTGGTAATTGAACATTTTCTCAACAAAGCTGAAATACCGTTTCAATTTTTCATGCTTTAGTCTAAGAGTGACGATAGTCGGAAATTTAAAATACCAGTTGAAATTTTTCGTACGTCAGTCTCGCACATTTCAAAAGACGTCACATATTTGCACTAGAGTGCATTTAAGGTCACGTAGTATACTGAAAAAATTCTCACAAAAGCGATGGGGAAACCTCTTCCCTTACATCCCTCTCCCAGGCCAACCGTCACTCATCTCATGCTTTACCGCACCTATCAAAATACTGCTGCATTTTTGTTTTGTTTTTATTGAGGTGACTATCGTGTTCAAAAGTTATTGATTCAAGAACTACAGGTAGCTCTTCTTTGTTATGCAATCAATTGCCTTTTTACATGAATTGAGGAACTGAAGACATGAGATCCCCATTTCAAGGCTGAGCTCAAGAACGCCACGGAAGGGGTGTTTCTCATCCCCCACCCCTCCCCCCCCCCTCAATACTTTTTCGTTTCACCGAGCCTGATAGTACCTTTTTCGTGAAGACTGCATCCTCCTCCTCCCTCTTCCATTACAAAATTCTGGATCAGCTCCTGATAAAGTGTTCGAATGCACTGTTCGAAACTTTCCGCGTTTGCGTCGTTACTCGGAAAAGACATCCATTAAGTTGGAATTTCAGACGACCCCCCCCCGCTCTCCCCCCCTCCCCCACTCCCGAGATATGACGCTAGCTACGGCCCTGCTTGAAATACAGTAATGTCCATGCATGCATGAGAGAGCTTTAGGTATTCGTTAAAACTTACGTAACCTCTCAAGATGTATAATACTTTGGTTAGCTAGGCCTATATGTACTTTTCTGTAAATCTTGTAGTTTACTTCACCCAACTCTTTTTGTCCTTCTGATGTCCGGGAGTGTGTTCTCATCAAAACCCCAGGAATTTTCTAAAATACTTCTCTTTCCAGAGAGATTTTCTTTTCACTTTTTACCAGGGGTAAATTGTTCTTGTATGCATGATTATTGTTGCGAAAGGAATGAAAAATGAATTGAGAGAGAAATGCTCTGTTTTCGTTCAGCCATTCAGCCTATCAATTTAATTGGATCAGAAACAAATAGCTCAGTAAACATACCTACCAATAGATCTAATACAACAATGGGTTCGCTCTTCCCTGTGGCATGATTTTTTCTAAATTTCGGGTGTATCACTCAAAATGTCCGTGAAATTGTTGTTTTTAATCAAAACTTTCTGAAAGAACATTCAGACTATTATGTCTGTAATTCTTACATATTCTTAGATAATTTTTGTCCTTAGATACCCCACAAAAAAAAGCACACACACACACACCCTTGTGACTATACAAGATGCGTTGAAATAATGCTGCCATACACCGTTTTTTTTTTTTTAAATTAAGTTTTACAATTGAAAACTCAATGTATAACCGTTATTATCAGTTTGATAATAATATGCTAATTCACTATTTATTTTTCTAAAGTGACCTTACGTGGATGTGAATCGGCCTGTCCGATTGGTCAGTTTTCATGCCAGTCAAACGGAGCATGCGTAGATGACAGTCAAGTGTGCGATTTTCGGTCCGACTGTTCAGATGGCTCTGACGAAAGTAATTGCGGTACGTATGTGTGTTTATATTGACGTTACTCACTATATAATACGGACAATTTGTCATAGTGTAGTTTTTTTTTTTTTTTAAAGGACTACTTGAAAGAATTATCATTCAAAAACACCTGAAAGAGTGAATACTTACCCTTTGTTTCTTACTTTTTAAAGGGAAACATTTCAGGTGACAAAATATGGTGTGTGAGCAGAGAAAGACGACGCGAAATGTATTGTCAAATGGTAGCACCTACCTCATGCGGTCCAACCCCCCCCAAAAAAAAAAAAGCTCCTTACTTTTAAGTTATATCAGTTGGGACATTATAATTATGTGCATATACTTTTTTAATCATGAACCTTTAAATCAAGAAAGTTTTAGATACAGGAGAAAATTTAAAGCTGGAATATGAGTTGTACTGGCAAACGCCTGATCATCTATCTTTGTTCTTCGTCTGTGTTTCAGGGAAGAGAAAGTAGGGGAAAAGAGCACCTGTCACAAAATCTGAAAGAGAACTATACATTCATTTTCCGGATATTTGAATACGAAAATTGTTTTTGTTGGCCCTACAAAATTCAGACTGATCGAGAAAGCCTAGCTGTCAATCAATTGTTGTAAATCAAACAGACAAATGGAAAGGGATATGAATATTATTAAAAGCAAAAATGGAGCTGATTTTTTATTCTTTTTGTGAAATGACTAAAACATATTGAACTTTAAGTGGCAGAATGTGAAAAATGGTCAAGTCATATTTTAGCTTTGAGATACATTTTTTTTCCCTTTTATTCCTTTGTTTTTTACGGGGTGTTTGTTCATAATGTCGTTCATAAGTCGTTTCCTCATAGATATGTTCGAAGGGAAAGGAATGCAAGAAGAACGGAAGAGAGGGAAAAAGTTTACTCCTGTTTTCAATAAGTTTTTGAAGACGGGAATAAAAGTTAAAAGTTTTTCATCTTTTCTTGGGGAAGCGGTTGTGTGTTTTTCCTAAACCGTTTCCTAATAGATATGTTCAAAACGAAATGAATACAAGAAAAAAAAAACAGAAAAAGAGGATGAAAAGTGTTTCTTCGTTGCTTCACTTTTCAGGTACTTCCTGCAATTTTGAATACGGATTATGCAACTGGCAACAAGATTTAAGTGATGATTCTGATTGGCTAATACGCAATGACGTCACAGCTACGCCACCATGGTTCAAAGGACCTTCGAACGATCATTCTTTAGGAACAACAAATGGTTTGCTTCTATGTTTTTTTTTTTTTGTTTCAGTGAAGCTTCATGCTTCAAGCCTTCATGAAGTTTTGCATTTGCTCACAGTTTCATTATCGTCTTTTGTTATAAGACTTTGTTTTTCATTTTCAAGACGGACGTCTAAGGAAAGTTCTGTCGCGTCTTTTGACCTAATTTCAACTTGAAGCAATAAACCATGCCGAACAACGGTAAAAATGACATCTGTAGAAAATGGTTCCAAAGATAGCAAATTGAAATTGTCAATGGATGGCATCTTCCCAACAGGATCATGTTACAAAACACCACCATGCTTAGAAAATCGAATGATTTTTGAAAATTGTGGAGGTGTGTTCTTGCAAATTGAACTTCATCTGGTTGTTTTTTCGTTGAAAATATTCAAACGTTTCATGTGTTTTAATTTGCCAGTCCGAATGACAAAGTCACCTATGAGCAAACGTCTGCTCTTTCTGCCTGCCCTATTTCTCTTTCATCTGTCGTGTAAGGAATAAAAATTGAAGAAAATAATGGCTAAATCATATTTAACATTGGTGCGTTGAAAACTACTATTGTTTTGTCATAAATGTAGAAAGTTACTTTGTAGAATTTCTGGAAAACACTAGACTGTAGTAAAGCGCTAAATTGCGTGAAAGCATTACATCATTGGAACTATTAAAGTTCGTTTAAATTTTTCTGTAATAAGATGAAGAAAGCATAATACATTAACAGTTCGTCTGAATGTCATCGTTACCTTTGAAAGAAATCGACATTTTAAAGGTCATGTGACATGAAAATGACCTATTGGAATTTGGGTGCATTAAGCATTGGAAAGTATTATAAATAGCCAAATATTTTATCACAATCCGTCAAAGATTGACCAATTTACAGGGAAATCTGTGTCTCACAGCTCAATAAACATTGGATAAGTATGCAAATTTGTGACGTCAACAGATGAACTCCTATGATATGACTTACGTTAGTCCTTTGTTAAAGTAACCTTTATTTCCAGGACATTTGAGAATTTTTTTTTTATGCCAGGAAGGCTTTGTTTCGGAAGCATTTATTTTCTTCTTCAAAAATATCGATATCACTTGTTAATGTGAAGTGATTAAGAGGTGAAATATACAGGCTTAACAAAAGAAATACTGACACTGTGCAACACTCCACGTCATCTGTTTTGCATTTTTCCCAAAGTTTGAAAAGTCATATCTCAAAACGGTAAAAGATGTAAACAAAATTCGAACGGATTTTCACTCAGGGTTTTACTTTGCAACTTCTGAATGAAAGGTGCTCTTTTCAAGAAGGAAACACTTTGAGCAAAGAGAACATTTCAAAGAAAAGATGGTACAAATTTGACGTAAATCATTTGACTTACAGTTGACAGAATGTACTAAAAGTCACTACTTATTAAGAGTCTTTTGTAATAGTAGTAGCAGTAGTAGCAGTACTAGCAGTAGTAGCAGCAGCATCAGTAGCAGTAGTAGAAGAAGTAGTAGCAGTAGTAGTAGTAGTAGTAGTAGTAGTAGTAGTAGTAGTAGTAGTAGTAGTAGTAGTAGTAGTATAGTAGTAGTAGTAGTAGTAGTAGTAGTAGTAGTAGTAGTAGTAGTAGTAGTAGTAGTAGTAGTAGTAGTAGTAGTAGTAGTAGTAGTAGTAGTAGTAGTAGTAGTAGTAGTAGTAGTAGTAGTAGTAGTAGTAGTAGACGACCTAGTACAACTATTAGCAGTAGTAATAATTGTAGTAGTGGAAGTAGAAGCAGTGTTAGTGATAGTAGTAATTGTAGCGGTAGCCTATGTTAGAACTGATACAAGTAGTAAAACTACATAGTTGCCTGTTTATAAACAAGGCACCTAAATATGAGTTTCAGTGTTTTTTTCAAACGATTTAGTCTACCTGCATATGTCGTGGGGACCTATGACAGATATTTATGATTTTGTATCTAAAATTCTGATTATCGTTTAAAAGATGACAATGACAAAATCCTGTCTATTACGGCATTTTGCGAAGACTAATACGTACCAGTTCTGCGAAAATGCCCGACGAGTACCCTCAATACTAAGTTGTACAATTATGGCCTAAAGTCTTCTTAAAGGGGACGATTTATCAGGTGAATGATTTATTTTAAATCACATCTTACATAACAAATGAAAGGTGCAAATATGTAACTAAGGTCAACGTTGCTTGATTATCGCTCAGTTGAAGGAGCGATTTCGATGAAACAATGAAGAACGTTGTATCCTTATTTGGCCTGATATCATTAGTTGCTATGGCAATATCCATTCAAATACATTATATTCTCGTTTCAAGGTGTGTATATTTACGTGGATGGAAACCAAACGACTATTAACTCTAGAATCCGGCTCATCAGCCCGCAGTTCTCTTTGGCTTCTCCAACGTGTAAATTTACGTTGTGGTACTACATGTTCGGCCTTGAGTTTGGTGACCTCGAGGTCAGACAGATGACGTTATCCCGGGAGAAAAGAATAAAAAAGGCCTACGACACTCCGCAGGACTACAATCGGTGGATTTATCTGGAAGCCCCAGTAGATCCTTGTTTGACAGATTTCCAGGTGACAGAACGAATTCCTAAGTTACTTTTCTTTTTTTAGGTTTAATCAAAATAATAAATTAATTTTACGTAATCAATCTCTGGGAGAAAAATCAAGTCCCAGGATTGTATACTTCAAATATGAAACTTACGACTCCTTGTGGTGTCCAGATGCGAAGTCTGTTTGGACTCCCGCAGATGAAGCCCCGGAAACTCTGAGGTTTTATCATATCTCTGTGTGAAAAATTAAGTCTTATGGACTTCCTAGAACACAAAGGTAAATGCAACATTGTAAATATAAACAGGGAATATACTTACGCATACATTCATTTGCCACGTCAGATCAGCTGAGAAGAGAGAAAGGGGGGGGGGGGGGGGAATTGGGAGAACCTTTTTTGACTGGGGGACAAATGTCTCCCATTCCATGCCTCCTTGGTGCCGCAACTGCCTGGCTCTAGTGCATAAGTGAGCTGGTGGCGTTCTCGGTACTACTTCCCCTTCTATGGTATGAATTTTTCCTCAAACAGATTGTTATCGACGCGGAAGACCGCCAACAGTTTCCCAGAGAAGGCGGTTTTGCCGTTGACGATCTCAGCTTCATCGGCTGTGCCTACGACAAACCTTCCACGACGTGTCCAGTAGAATACAACCAATGTGATTCTGGCCAGTGTTATCTTAGAGACCAGGAATGCAATTTCTTTCCGGACTGCTGTGATGGGACGGATGAAGTCAGCAGCAGATGTGGTAAGGATCATTCGGTTTCAAGAAGGTTAAGAGAAAACTTATTATCTTAAAGCAAAGAACAAGTGCGTCCTCTTTTATTGAAGTTGTTTGTCACGGGTGCACATATAAAACATAACGCTCGGTAAGTACAATGCTTATATGCAAAGAACAAAATGTTGGAAACATAAAATCCACCTGAGTCCGCTTCTCCTTTATTTTACATGATACCTTATGTAGTTTGCGCATGAAGACCTTCATACAACCAACTTTTCCTCTCAAACTTTTGTTTGCCTCTTTCAACAGCCTCCTATAACATGTGTGACTTTGAATTCGACCTCTGTAACTGGGAGCAATCTACCACCGATGACTTTGACTGGAGGCGCCGGTCTGGGAGCACGGGGTCGTCTGGCACTGGACCCTCAAGGGATCACACCACAGATTCAGCTACAGGTGCGAAGATAAGCTTCATTGTCTTTACACGAATGTCTAATTAGCAGATAATGCGATTATTTTCATCTAATTAATTGTTGTATATTACCTAAATGTGGTCTGTCAACTACCGACTACACAACATCAATATTAATAACACTGGTGGTTTACGTTTCATATCGTTCTTTTCTCTTTTCTCTTTTTTTTTTTTTGTTTTTGCTTGTGGTGTACGTACAGGTTACTACCTCTACACAGAAGCCAGTGGTAGCAGAGTTCGCAACTAGGCAGCTCGGCTTTCGAGTTTTGCGATAAAACCAACCTCGGCTGGATGTTCAGTGAGTATAGCTAATGAAAATATTTCAAAACTAAGTTACTTCGATTATTGCATTTTTCCTCGGTTGATCTCTGATTTCATCCCATGATGCACTGTATGTTAGAGGAGCCATATATAGTTAGATTTAGTGTTAGAGAGCGTAGTTCGTTTTGCTGAGTTTCATTTCTGGATGGCTGCTAGAATTTTAGCTTCATTTACACGTTTCTCCTTTTATTAGGATGAAGAAGAAAATGGTTTACAGCCATTTGAAATACTACTTAGTAGCATCTAGCTGCCTGTTAGGTCGCTAGCAGGTCGATAGCAGTTCGCAAGGGATTTTGCTCCTGTTTGTTTGTTTGTTTGTTTGTTTGTTTGTTTGTTTGTTTTTATTTGCATGGAAGTAAGAAACATATACTAGATATATACTAGAAGTTCCCCTATAAAACAGCAAGGAAATTCACATGTGTAGCTGTGGTATGGCGAGTATTCAAAGGTTAAGCATTTGTCACCTAGGAGATTGCAGGATACCTCTCTACTAACTCTACAGCCACGATCTATCTTGTAAACTTTTTGGCAGATTCGACTTTTCTATCATATGCTCGGAGAAGGAATTGGATCTTTAACGATCTACACAAGAGAGCAGATTAATGGCCCAATGACGTCATTGTGGAGCCAATCCGGCAACCAAGGAGAAAATTGGTTGTACCAGTCGATCGAAGTACAGAATGCTAATACATTTCAGGTGATGAAAGCCTCTCACACAAATGGTTTATATTTTCTGTTTGCACCGAAGATTTCAGAGGAGTTCTGAAATTGGGATAAGGATCCAAAGTTCCACCAATATACGGGTGACAAAAATTTAGCTGGCGTGTATGCAACTGGGAACATTTTCAACTGAGATCATTTTCATGGCGTTTCATTAACATGCAAAGTAAATATTGTATTATGAGTTCAAAACGAATTGGTAGACTATAACAGAAGTCACATCTTCGGGTACCCGACCGACTATGGAACGAGGGTACTCCGGTCCGGTACCCCGGTTTTGGGCCTGGTGCTAACACTAGTATATATACATTTTAAGATGTATTTTTTGGAAGAAAATTGACTTCCTTCGTGATGTGTGAGCATTAGAAAATCACACTAGTCCTGTCGGATCGATACGGTTAGTTACGACTAGCGAACTGTGTGTTAAGCAGGGCGAATGAATATAATTGATTTATGATCAAACAGATACTAGCCGTAAGTTTATAGACTCCTGTTCATTGATAAGACTAAGACTTGGAGAAACTACTCCCCAGATTGAAGATTCGAACAAACTACGTTCAACGATGTGGTCTTAATTCATTTCTATGGTCAACTGCCCACATGTACCCTTAAAAGTGTGGAAAATGATACAGATGGGGGAACAATAAAGGCGTAGCACGAAAGCGCCTGTGAAAACAATTAAAAAAACAGGGACATTGACAAAGGCAACGTTTGTACCCAGAAAATAGAGTGCATTTAGCAGTTTGCCGAAGCACATTATTCATACATAATATATTCGAACAGTGAAACATCCCACAGTCAACAAGTAGCTTTCAGTTAACTTAAATGCAATGTTCGGCTCGTTTTATACACTTAGTACATGACGTTCTGCAAAAAAAAATAAGCTATGGCCCGAGGAAAAGAAAGGATTACACATTCATATTCCTAAAAATACAAATTTGATATTTGGCTTATGGGAAATATACTAAAACCTCATATGATGTACGTGCTAACTTGTTTTCTTTGTAGATTGTCATTGAAGGGACAATTGGATTGACAGTAGAGGGCGACATAGCAATTGATGACGTCAGCTTGACGCCTGGATGTGAATATTCAGATACGCCTTTACCGACAGCCTCAACTCAACAACCCCGTAAGTATATGGATGTATTTTGGTTAACATTTTAGGGTTGAATTCTTAAATTTGTTGCTATGCGCAAAACGATACAGTTACAGATAGGAAAACGTGTATCTCTGAGAATATCTGAGTTCGAATTTCGAGAAGGTTCCGGATGGTTTAATTACTCATTTGCTATTTTTTTTTTTCACTTAACAGGTGAAAGATGTTACTGATGACATTCACAATAGTTTTCATACACACGAATGCCTTCTTTCTTGTATCATTCTTTACTTTCTTTCATTTTAAGCTACCACTCGGTTCAACCACTGCCAGAGTGGCAACCTATACGCATGCGCCGATGGCGTAACTTGCGTCCAGGCCAATCAAAGGTGTGATTTTAAGGAACAATGCCCAGACGGATCTGACGAAACCAATTGTCGTACGTACCAGTGACAGTAGTACGGTCTAATTTTACATCTAACCAAAACCTAAGTACCTTATATAAATTAAAAATAGGGGTGGGGCTTTAAGACATTTTTTTTTTAATTTTGCACAGTTTTCCAGCGTAAATATCAATTTTTGGTACCTCTACACATTGGTTTAGTGCGTGACTACACCTTGTAATAGTGTTACAGATTACCATGGTTTGCGTATGTTGCCAAATGATAACCTTCAAGAAATATTCGAAAAAGTGTTCTTTTATCGTTTTCGTCGGTTTGTTTTTAACCAACAACGGAAGTTCACAACTGCCCATTAGACCAATTATTATATATATTATATTATTACTTTTCCAACAGCGTTACTCTGTGACTTCGAAAGAGATGGGTGCGGTATGAAGGAAGCATCGCTCTCTGATACGTTTAACTGGATCAGAAGCAGAGGTCTTGATACCGTCCCAGAAAGATTATCAGCACCCAACAACGACCACACTCTTAATTCACAACTAGGTAATTTCATTTACACCATTTACGTCATTTTCTGTCTCTCTCTCTCTCGTTCTGTTGCCAGAGTGCAAATGGAGAATTTTTTTCCCTTTCTCGTCTCAAATTAAAAGCTATTATTGACCAATTAATTGAATGACCCTTTTGTTTGTTTCACTTTTTCTCTTTTCGTTTATTTTATTTCTTTTGTTTATTTTATTTTCACTTGATCAGGAACAGACTAACTTACCAGTTTCATCCAGCTCTTATTCCTTTCGTACATTTCTGTTTGTTAAGCCTGATATACGTGTTTGTCAGCAAACTAAACAAACAATGAAACTATTAACTTAATAAGTCAATAAACAAAAGCTTTCATGTGTCACAGGAGATACAGATTGCAAATCGTTTCTTATTATCAAATTGTTTCTTATTATCAAATTGTTTCTTATCTTGTGTCCACTGTAACTGTAAACAAAACACAAGTTAATGCTGATCAAGTTGACAGTTAGATAAAGCTTCTGTATGGTGGCTTAGAAATTACATTTCACTGGCAAAATAAACTGCTTAACCTCACATAGGTTTTCAATCTTTTACGTAATGCGCTGGTCTAGTGTCTTCTTTTAAGTCTTTCAAACCATTGTACCAGGCTTCGATGTTAGAGCACATTTTCGTGATGTTAAACTTTACTATTTTCTATCAAGTATAGGTCAATCATGAATGGGTGGTGACAACAAAACTTATTTTCCTCTGTTTTTTTTTTTTTTTTCATCATACATTTTTTGTGTCTTTTTGTTCTTATTTTTTAGCATATCACAGTTATTATACGTGTTATTACTTTCGTTTAATATTCTACCCTCTCATATTTGCTTTCAATCGTAGGTTACTATTCGTACATTCAGTTCTCTGAGGGGACCGCTAATGACGAGGCCGATCTCGTAACGGAGGTCCTTCAGAATGCCAACGAAGATTGCGTCATGTCCTTCTACTACCTCTCCGATGGCCTGAGACAGGGGCAGGTGATGGTCTACCTGAGGGACGTGGCCTCCATGGAGGAAACCTCCATCTGGCAGTTTAGGAGGGGACTGGATGGAGAATGGAATCAACAAGAGGCAGGAATCGGAAGGAGAGTCGACCCTTTTCAGGTGTGACGCAATTCGTGACGTAGTGTTAGTCTACGTCGATAATGCATGAAGTCATTTCGTGAAAAACAAAAGATGACAGGGAACCAAGTCCTGCTTCACTTACAAAATAATCCCAGTGAATTCCTTTATATGGATGTGAAGTTGTTATTCGTAATATGCGTACCTTTAAAAGAATCATATGTTTTGACTTCGTTGTGATAAAACAATATCCAATTGTTGTATCAGCTTGAAAAAATTTTCATTTTTCAATTTTTCTAGTCTTATAGACACGCTTGAATCTCGAGTAAATAAGTTCTCTTACATTCTAGTGTACTTTTTTTCTACTTTTAAGTTCACGCTCCTTTTATCTGTTTTTTTTTCTCTTTTGTTTTGAATAATTAAGATTGTCTTTCGAAAGCGACGGACCGCTATTTACCGAGGGAAGTCGGCTCTTGATGATATAGAATTTCAGAATTGCGCCTTACCTGCGCCGTCGACCACGTCATGCTTTTCGTCACAATTTAGGTGTGACAATGGCGTTTGTATTGATAACCAGTACGTGTGTGACATGGGTGACAATTGCGGTGACGGATCCGATGAAAATGAAGCGTACTGCAGTAAGTGTCACATAGTCCTCACAGAATTTCCATAATGTGCTAAAATCATGTCTCGAGAAGACCTTTTCTACATGATAGACCATGACTTGATAGCCAGATATAGCACAGTGGTTAGGATAGGTACCTCTCGAGAAGGGATAAACTTGTATGATATCATGTGAGGATTGACTGTACCATATGGAGCAGATTTGTAATGACGTCATAAAATGTGGCAACATTTGACGTCATAACAATACCATATTGATAGCTACAAAATATAACTCGAGGCTAGACGTTATTCATTATACCCTTACAAGTTAGTCTTATATTGCTAACCGACACAACGGACAAATCAAATAATAAAGAGGCAATATGCAGCTAGGTTGCACAGTGGCGTCATACCACTCTTTATGATGTATTACCATATGGAGTAATATCATGAATATTCAGTTTATGCAAACTTACGTTAGCCGATAATTAACTATTTAGACCAATCAGAGGTCCATATTGGACTGTTTTAAATACAGTCCACGTGGTTACCAAAAGGCTGAGCACACTCCAATCCTACTGAGTTGTCTTCAAGAACTTACCGAAAAAGTCAACTGTTTTGCCCACTGCAATTGCCCACTGCTAGAAGTAATTGTTCACAGCTAAAAGTAACTCGCTTTCCCCAGTAATGATAATAATTCCACTCCAATTTAATTGTTCCTTTCTCTTCTAACCAGTTGCTTCCTTGTTTTCACAGTAACTGTTATTTTACTGTGTAATAACAAAATAGTTTATACTTCGGTACAGATAACGTCATTACTCACTTCAAACAGTGCTCTTTTTTTTGTAACATAGCATCATGTGAATAGAAAAAGAATAAGTTACTCGAGTGAAAACTCGATAAAAAAATCATTTCCCCCCCATCATGTCCCCACCCCCCCTCCCACCCCACCCCCACTCGTCAACTTATATTATATCTCGAACATAAAGCTTACGACAATAAAATCGTGAATGCGACATTGAGGACAATTTTCAAAAGGATTGACTTTGTTAATAGTAAACAATTTTTTTTCTAGAATTAGATCAAACTTATACTGTTTCATTCCTTCTTTTCTCGTTAGTGTCCCAAGGTTACAATTTATGTACTTTCGAAGACGATTTATGCCAGTGGTCTCAGGAAACGAGACTAGACCAAATTGATTGGACCTGGTTCAAGGGGCCCACCAGCAACTTCAACGGAGGTCCATCTCGTGACCACACCACTGGAACGTATGAAGGTACATGTGCAATCTATTTAAGTGAAAAGCGATTTCATAAAATGACATTCAATGGTGAAATAAGCAGAACGATTAGCGCATAACATCATTAAGTTGTAAAACCTTTCTCTTATTCTTGTTGATTTCTCAGACGATACTTAAATTTCCGGATTGTTCCATTTTTTTCTGCCGCAGGTTACTTTCTCTTTCTTGATATTTCTTCTTACATTGGACGAGCCCAACTCGTCAGTCCAGTCGTTGACGTTCAAGCCAGTTCGAATTGTGAGGTTTGTATTTTTAACATGATTCATTAAAAGGCAATTGATCAAGAACTGTGACTGTCTACCCTAAAAGTTGTTTGAAAACTTGGGTGGACTAAACGAAAGTTTCCCAACATGTGCATCGTTTTGGAGTAAACTGTAGTTCTTACAAAATAATAAGTAGTTTGGTTTAACAGGTACACAAGTATAACATATATTCAATATGATGTGGTTTGGTTTTATGGGTGACCTTGAGGGGCGCATCTAGAGTCTTGTTTGAAAGAGTGCCTGGCATAAGAACGAAGGGGCCAAAAATTGATTGGCTACCCATCCTTTGGATGTCATGATACGACCTTTTGTGTCGCACGTTAATGAAACAGCATGTACTTTACCTACGGACATGACAATAAATTATTCATATTTCTTAGTCAGGAAAAAGTAACATGTTAAGTTTTTTTTTTTAATTTTATTGTCACATGCATAATGTACATCAGTAAAACTTCAGTGGACCCTGATAGCAAATTTCACAGCTAGGTATTAACATGGTCGGTCTGGTTCCCCGGTGCAAACATAATTATTTTTTTTTTTACTAATATCTTACATAACACCGTCGTTCCTTGCAGTTACGATTTTATTATCACATGTACGGTGATGATGTGGATACACTGAGTGTCTACCTGCGACCTTACCGGGACACGGTCACCGGGGATTTGACCCTTTGGCAGTGTTCTGGTAATCGGGGAAACTATTGGAAGAGGCAGGCCGTTTCAATTCCCCTCACAGCTTCCTTTCAGGTATAGTACGTTCATCTCATGTTTTCACCTGGATACAGAATTCTTGGCTGAATAAGTTATGATAAGCCGCAAATGATCCAGTATGGATACCGCTGACCTGTCTCAGAAAATGTTATCGAAATTTCATGTCTTCATGTGTTTCAAGAAAATGCTTACGAAAGGAATGAAAAGTTTGACTTTGGTTCACATTTCAAACAGGTATAATACCGATAGATTTCAAGAACAAAAAAAAAAAATCAGGATCTTTGAGAGCTTAAAATGTGTTTTCCTTTTCTTTATACAAAAAGGCAACGGATATGTAAGAAAGATACACAGCAATGCTGTCAAAAACCTATCTGCGGGTTACATTAAAATCCTTCAGTCAGCTTAGGTTTAATTGACTGGTACAACTATCGTGCGCTGATTGAAGAAAATCACTGATGGTAGATGAGTAGCTGTAAAGGGCTGGGGGGGGGGGGGGAGGTGCGTAGGGTATGAGAGAGAGAGAAAATGTTTCCGCAGTCATGTAAAATACATTCGATATGTTTTCCTACCTTCTGGCAGTTACACATATCTTCTTGACAAGGGTTGCGTTTCACTTACCAGCAGGTACTTGAAGCATTAGATTTTTGTAAGTGAATTCCATAAGACATCGAACAGTCGGCTTTGAAGGAGGAAGCATTGTCCCCCCCTGCTACTCATCTCTCCACCCCCCCCCCATTCCTTTACTCCAAGTTTTGTCATACCTATTTCTTTAGCATCATATTTCCTTTAGCATCAGATTGCTCCATCTATATTCCCCTTTCAGCAACATTTGCGTTATGAATATTATCTGACCAATGATCGTCAATTTTTTACGTTATTTGTGTAATTGACTCTATAGTTTGTGCAGATTGTGATTGAGGGCGTTGCCGGTGATGGATTTTTCGGTGACATGGCGATCGATGATGTCTCGTTAAACCCTGGCTGTCAGTTCACTACCGGTACGTCCTTCATTCTGTTGTACATAATAATGAGTTTATGTACGTGCTATACTGTAATATTTTTTTTCCCTCGGTGAGGGGAAAGGGGGGGGGGGATGATGTGACCAGCTGCACCCGACTTCCCTTTAATGCCAAATGATAAGAACAATAAGTAATCGACTATAACAATTACACAGGAATTAAACAGATCAAAACAATATACACACTAGAAAAATAATAAATAATATAATAAAATAATAATAATAAGAAGAAGAAATAATAAAAATAATGATAAGATGGGATTTCAGTTGTTTCTCTTTTTTAAGTATTGACAGTATTTTCTTTAAAATTAAAGTGCATATGTCATTTTAATATTTGACACCCTGCAGGGAAAAGTAAATTACGTTATCTTCGATTCAGATTATTCGGTTGTGGAAATAAAAGCCTCAACCCTAAAGAGTATATCGTGGCTATTATTTTTTTCCCTATTATTTTTCTTATGTATTTAGTTTTGAGTCAATTGACATTATAAAGAAATAAAAAAGGCTATTCTCTTCATAAGTTCTTCGTTAAGACAGCACAAATCTCCCATAATAACCCACTGTGAAATAGGAAATTGTTCAAAACTCTGCAACCTCCAAACACGCCACTCTCTTTGGGTAGGTTTTTCGTTTACAAAATGAGTGAAACAATGTATTTCTTTTCACTCATAAATCTCTCTGCTATCTTCAGCCACTCTACCAACCAAGACCCCCACCGTCATCACCACCACGACAGTGAAATCCACCACTCTACATCCTTCTTGCGAGCAAGAAGCAGAGTTCTACTGCGCCACTGAAGAGAAATGCATAGACATCAAACTGGTCTGCGATTTCAAAACGGACTGTTCGGGAGGAAGCGACGAAGTTGGTTGCAGTAAGTACCAGGGGAAGCAATAATGGGGGGGGGGGGGCGACCCTCTTACAGTTTTGATCGTGCGGGTGAGTTTCTAAGAGAGCATAATCTTCCTGGAGGGTTTCGGGTAAATGTCGAAATGTGGACTCAAAAAGAAAAAAGTCATTACGTGTACGATCGTATCAATACAATCACTGTTTCTGACAAATGGGGGGGGGGGGGGGGAGTTGCTATTAACACCCTTCACCTTACCCACTTTCTCGCCAGGACGTCTGAAATACTGGTTCCATGTGAACTAGAAACATGAGACATGAATGAAGTAGCATTAATTTAATTCATACACAGGTAGATCTTTTTTCACACAAATAAATTCATTGTGTGTCTTAGATTTTGGGGATATTGCAAACAAATTATGCTACTCTGTATGATACCGGATTAAACTCCTTCAGAAGAATCAAGACAGTTCTATAATTAACAGCAGTGCGTGTATTTGTGACATCTAACGTTATTAAAGAAAACTGCAAAATTTCACTAATTGTATACATCGATGATATATGAAGCTTTGGTCAAAAGGTATATACATTGCACATACAGCAAATGATAATTGCCTGATAACCTTCTTACTCTCTGTTAATTTCTCCTTCAGTTCTGGAAATTTTAATTGCGAACTGGATTATATCCATCCAAACTCTACAAAGGAATAGTTAATATAGTAACATATTTTCAAGACAAAAATTGGTGCGAAAAGGATTCAATCAAGTTTGCCCGGCTAAATTTGAGAGGAATGACCGATGAGTACAAATGCACCGGATTTTATCATACCCAATTTGGTCGTCACTTACACCACATTTTAAACGTTTCTTGAAGTGCTGAATGGATATTTACGTAATCGTTCAAGATTCTAGTTGGACAACTTTGCTACAAGAATAAATAAGTCTTAATAAAGAATCAATTAAGTAAGTAATAAATTGTTACTGCCAAATACCACTATGTAAAAAAAACAGCCATTTTCCAAGTGAAACGTGCAGCGTCGACATGGGAAAAGACATAACAACATGGGTGGATCCAGGTTTTTTTGTCGGGAAGGGGGATGGGGGAGGTGGCTCTAGATTCATGTATTGTGGAAGAGTGTCCCCTATCTGAATGATTACATATAAATAGTGTTGTCAATGTGGTGATTTAATATTAATGGCACAATTGATCTAATATTAATAGGCGCAATTGATCAAGTTTTGAAATTTTGTGGGATGCAAATGCAACCCAGGTCTAGATCCGTCACTAGCGAAGTAATTTTGTCTTGTTCTTCTTTCATGCTTCCACTATCCACTGCACGATGCCTCTCCCATTTTCTCCAGCCAAGACTTTCTGCAACTTTGAGAGCGATATGTGTAATTGGGAAACATCCGAAACCCAGTCCTCGCCGATCATCGCCGGGGACGATGGCGGTGATGACGTCAACATCTTGCCCCTCTTCCAATGGCTGAGAGAGCAGGCCAGTCATCCGGAGGCTGGTGACTTTGGACCTGGCGTGGACCATACCCTGGGCACAGAAGAGGGTAAGTTTATCCACAGCCATTGTAACTGGAAGAATTATTGAACGGTTCTCATGGAGTTTGAACATTGAAGATTTCAAAATAAAAATACAGAAGTCTCCCAGAAATAGACATCTCTGAAAATTATGAATATATTATGGAAATTTCCAGTACAATCTCATGGTTGGTGAAGATATATGAAAATGTAAAACCATTAGGTCCTTCAATTTTAACACGCTGCTCAACAATTTCAGAAAGAAAAAAATGACTGAACCGTATTCTTACAGTGTTTGGAAATCTTGGTTCCTCCTACTAAATACGTCATTAAATCATTGGGATCAGCGACAACATACAAGTAAATGATATACATGTTGAAGTAGAGAGTACAAAATCCCAAAACTCGGTGTGACTTCACCGTGATTGGTTAATTTGTGTGACAAATTATAGGCCTATTTCTTTTCGACAATGTTTTGAAAGTCTAAGTAAGGTGTATATCTGAAGATGAAATGACGCCAGACAAATTGCGCCGGTTTGGATGACTTTGAAGATTCAGACTGATAATCGTAATTCTATTGAAATTATTTACCACTGACAATAGAGATCGCAAAAAAAGGAGACATGTCTGAATTATTTGGGTAGATACCAAACTGACCTTTCTTTGTATTTTGGGGCACCATTTGACGGTCATTTTAAATAGCGTTATTGTTAAATAGTTTATTGAACTGTGATCAGATTAAATTAGATCAGAATAACAAATGATTGAAAACCTTTTATGTTGATTTTGGTTGTTAAGTAGTTCCGTATAGAATTAAAAATCAGAGAATACCGATGAACATCTGCGAGGGCAGTTTCCATTTCTGATGACTGATTCATCGGAAGGTATCGACGATTTTTGGAAGCACTTTGCTTGTCATTATTCACCGTTATTATTCATGTAGCTCACAGTCACTGTATTGATTTGAACTATTTCAATCTCCACTTAGGCTGGTACCTCCACGTGGACAGTTCCCCCGGTGAATTCGGTAACGTCGCCAGGGTGCACACTAAAACTATATCTCAGACCGGCCCTGGTTGCTATATGCAATTCTACTATCACATGTACGGCCCCGACCAGGATTCCCTTCAAGTCTACTCGGAGAAGGATGGCCAGCGGAAGATCCTCTGGTACAGGGTCGGAGGTACCAGCAAGAACAAATGGCGGACGGAAGTAATCAACATTGGCGTCATGGAGAACTTTATGGTAAATATATGTCATTGGCGGATCTCTTTCAATAGAATTTTTACCTACTTCCTACCTCAAATATAAAACAAAACAATAAAACAAAAGCACAGATTCTCCCCTCTTAATTAAGTAGTCGTGCACTTTACTGAATGTAAAGTGAGGAACGACGAGCCTATTGTTAGCGAGTGTATTGATATTAATAGAACTTAGTATGCACTGTTTGTTTTGTTTTTTCTGTCTAAGAGATGAATTCCAAATATGTTTTTTTTTCTCAATTTGTCGTGTATCGTACATTTGAGATATTCCTCAGGGTGTAAGTATTCCCCCTTCGGATATTGCCCACGAAATTAAACAGATTTAATGGATATGGGCTTCACCGTTGTGCTCGATATTTAACTTTCACAGATTGGGATCCGAGCGGTACGAGGGATATCCTTCCGAGGGGACATTTCGGTAGATGACATCTCTTTCGTGGACTGCGCCCCGCCAGGTAAGACAAAAGGGAAAACTCGTAGAGCCAAAAATAAAAAATGCTTAGTATCCAAATTTTCCATTTCTTTAGCAGCACTTAACCAAAAACTTTCACTTTTGTCAACGATTTAATATCGGTGTATGGGAAATGTCTGTGACTACTTTCAAGAAAATATCAGTGTGAAACAAGCTAAATATTCCCCCTTTGTGCATAAATGGAAAAAAGTTCACTCTTTTTACCCCTGATGTGGTGTACAGCTTTCAGTTTCACTGCTGTTATCTTTTTTTCACTGTTCATTAACCAAGGGACTCCCCACCCCCAAAACCTTTGGCCACCCCTTCCCAGAATTTCAATTTGGGAAGAAAAAAGGTGACTTCTTGTGACGATCTTGTTGACCCTTCCCTACCCTTTTCTCGAAATCTGACCTAGCTGCAGGGCCGTTTTCTTCCTCACATAGCAGCTGTTTTCCCTACCAGGCAAAATGATTCTGTTACACCTACTTTACAAATTGTAAAATTTTGTTTTTCCTTGACAGTTTTAACTGGAACAGCATGTCTGTCAGGTGAATTCACCTGCAGTTCAGGCTTCTGCATCCCCATGGACAAAGTATGTAACTATGGCAACGACTGCGGAGACAACTCCGACGAGATGAATTGTGGTATGTGAAAATTTTTCAGCGTCCTGTTGCTTGACGAAAAAAGATTGGCTAATATTCATAGTTCTTTGAAACCGTGACACGTCATGTTACAGGGTGACTCCCAGCGCATTCAGGTGTAAAGTTGTTCACTGTACTGTAATATTAATTTGTACCATCTTTTTAAGGTGGGAGTATTTTCAAGTGTTCCCTGCCATTCTTTTCACAGGTTTTCATCTTATTATTTATCTCCAGGAAGCTACCCTGCCAGGATGCGACTTCGAAATAAACATATGTGATTGGACACAGAGTGCAACGGACGAGTTCGATTGGACACTACGGTCAGGCGTCTCTGCCAATCCAGGAACCGGGCCGGTTAGCGACCACACCCAGGACCACTCAAGTGGTGAGTGATCTCTATTTTAAATAGTCTTGATTTAATTGTATTGTTTATTCCCCCCCCCCCCCCAGGTCGATGGAATGGGACTAGTTAAAAACGGTGCAGAATAGTTTGGGACCCTCGGTGTTAAACTTCACGGTTATCTTACACGATTTGATTGTAAGCCAAATTTCTTATTAATCTGGACGGTGATGCTATAGTGATCAAAGGGTGAGAATAGTGCAAAGGACGTGGGGGGGGGGGGGGGGGGAGAAGAGGTTGAGAAATTTTGAGAACTAAGGGGGAAAAGGCCTGTGGGAGACGGTAGCCATGTAGTACATTGCACCTGTCAAAATATCGAGGATTTGAGTCAGGATTCAAAAAGAAAACACACGAGACTAAATACAGTTTGATTTTTAATCAAATGTTCAGTAAAAGCACAGCTATGGCTTCGTTAAAAAATTAAAAGACAAATTAAAAAGACAACTGGAAGTTGTTTAAAAGGTGTCGAGGTGGTGGTCGTTGTCGTAGAAAGGTTTTCGGTAGTTGCAATCAGTTGTTACACCTGGGAGGTAAATGTATAAGAAGGTTATTGTAATGATGAGCTAATGTTCACACCTTTTGAGAAAAAAAAGTGGGGTGGGATTATTGGCTCATCGAACAATTCAAGGGAGCCGTCGCACTTGGCTTCCTCCCACCGCTCATTATGTAACATGAACACTTGAGAAGATAAACCGAAAAAGCAGAATGCAGTCATGGAACGAAGTGAACTGCATGGGCAAGAGGTTTCTTTTTCTTCTTTCAATAGAAAGAAAATGTTAGGACAATAGTTTGAAACCTTAAAGTAAAACGGCTACCTTTTACTTTTTCCCCATAAAAATACTATTTAGCACCATGGTGTAAGTTATCTATTACTTACAGGTCAGGAAACTTCTTACACAGGTCATCTCTCATAGATCTGTAAAACCGAAAGTATGTTACCGAAAGTATGTTTACCATTTGAATTACAGAAGCAATCAGAGAGAGGGGTGGGGTAATGATTGTTGCAAGTATATAGGCTATAAACAAAAGATACTGCGCCTGTCTTTTTACTCCTGTGAATTGTGGGAATATGATATAGCTACAATGAAGAGCTGTGGAAGTGGGGGGGGGGGGGGGGGAGGACGGACTAATGTTGATAGTGGGCTTTTACAAAGCTATGGATCAAATAAGTTACAAAAATTGAACTATTAGGATGTAGGCGAAATGTATGTAAAAAGTGCAAGTCAAGCTGTTTATCAAAACTACAGAATAGTCTCACCTGGTCAGTTCTTCAGTGGTGCACCTGGAATGGTAGAAGGAAAACAGTATGGACAATTAATAAAATAACTAATGAAATTAATGAAGTATATCAACATATAATTTGTAACAATGGTACTTACAGATCGGGAAACTTTCTACACAGGTCATCTCTAGATCTGTAAGACAAGAAGTATATACCAAAAGTATATTTACATTTGAAATATCGAACAAAATACAGCTACAATTTATGGAAAATTAAGTGAATTGTCAAGCAAAATGGTATACACAGTCGGGAGAAGTCTTACCTGGTCACTTTTTCAGCCGCGCACCTAGAATGAAGGAAAACAGTGGGAAGGATCAGACGTTCGAAAGCAAAATGATTATATTAAATTTAAAAAGTGGTGGAATAAGACATGTGTTAAAAGAAGGAACGAACATTATACTACAACGGAAAACTCGTGCAATATATTCACGAGGAGAGTTGTACTTGCAGGTATAATTTAAAGATCAAAACGTAGCGTCTGGTACTTACAGGTCAGGAAACTTTATACACAGATCATCTCTTTTTCTGTAAAATGAGAAGTATATATGTTAATCAAAAAGATAATGTCCATATTTCTTGGGATTATTGGAACAAGATAAAGCCGCAATCAGAGAGGTGGGCAATGGGGTAATGATGCTACAAGTGTTTTGTAATTTGCCTGTGATTAAAATTTTTGGGTAAAAAAAGTGTATTGTCAAGCTGTTTATAAAATGGCACACAGTTTGAGAGACGGGTCTTACCTGGTCAGTTTTTCAGCGTCACAACTAGAATGGTGGAAAACAGAAGGGAAGATCAGGTGTTCAAAAGGAAAACGATTGGATTAAATTATTTAAAAAGTGGTGGAATATGTGTCAAACGAGGAAGAGAACTTGACCACAACGGAAAATCATTGGCGTTAAAACGTTGTGCAATTTATTCACGAGGACAGAGTACTTACAGATCGGGAAACTTCGTACACAGGTCCTCTCTAGATCTGTAGAGCAAGAAGTATATACGAACGATAGATATAGCCAATATGCTCTTTGAATTATGCGAACATTGTATAGCTACATGATATAGGTGAAGAAATGAAGATGCCAAATCAATCTTTATTTGTGGAGTATGCCAAAAATTGACTATTAGGCTGCAGCGGGTAATGTATGTAAAAAGTGGAAGTCAAGCTGTTTATCAAAACTGCAGAATAGTCTCACCTGGTCAGTTCTTCATTGGTGCACCTGGAATGGTGGAAAGACAACAGTATGGACGATTAATGAAATAACTAATGAAATTAATGAAGTATACCACCATATAATTTGTAACAATGGTACTTACAGATCGGGAAACTTTCTACACAGGTCATCTCTAGATCTGTAAGAAAAGAAGTATATACAAAAGTATATTTACAATTCGAATTATCGAACAAAATACAGTTGCAATTATAGAGGGGGATTGGATGGGGTAATGATTGTTGGAAGTGTTTGTAATTTGGCTGTGATTGTAATTTATGGAAGAAAGTGAACTGCCAAGCAAAATGGTGTACACAGTTGAGAGAGTCTTACCTGGTCAGCTTTTCAGCCGCGCACCTAGAATGATGGAAAACAGTAGGGAAGATCAGGCGTCCAAAAACAAAATGATTGGATTAAATTATTTTAAAAACAAGTGAAGAAATAAGGCTATGTGTTAAACGGAGGAACGAACATTACTACTACAACGGAAAACTCGTTGAATATAGTTCACAAGGACAATAGTACTTACAGATCAGGAAACTTCTCACACAGGTCATCTCTAGATCTGTAAAATAAAAAGAATAAAGTTATAAATAGTAAGTATGCTGCCCGTATGATTCTTTGAATCGTTGGAACAGGATACAGCTGCGATGAAGAGCAGAGGAGGCGGGGCGGGGGGGGGGGGGAAGTATGGCGGCAACGCAGTGTGACGTATATTAAATATTACAGAAAGCGGGAACATGACAAGTTGAAAAAACAAAAAGTGGCAACCTAACCACGACAATTACTAGCAGTAAACAAATGTGGTTGAGAAATAGTATTACCTGGTCAATTCTTTAGTGGTGCATCTGGAATGGGAACAGTATGGAAGGTTAATGAAGAAAAATCACTAAGTTGCCAGTAACATGAACACTTGAGAATCATAAGATACAAACCGAAAAAGCAGAAATGTAAAAAGTTAGGACAATATAAGTTTGAAACCTAAAAAGTAAAACGGTTACATTTACTTTTTCCAGCCATAAAATATTGGAGTGATATTCAGCACCAGAGTATAATGTTATAAATTACTTACAGGTCAGGAAACTTCTTACACAGGTCATCTCTCATAGATCTGTAGGACAAGTATTAACCAAAAGTATATTTACCACTTGAATTGTCGAATTACACAGCTACAATCAGGGGGGGGGGGGGGGGTGGATGGGGTAATGATTGTTGGAGGTTTTGTAATTTGGCGGTGATTGTAATTTATGGAAAATTAAGTGACTTGTCAAGCAAAATGGTATATACAGTTTAGAGAATTCTTACCTGGTCACTTTTTCAGCCGCGCACCTAGAATGGTGGAAAACAGTAAGGAATATCAGGCGTGCAAACGGAAAATGATTGGATTAAATTATTTTAAAAAAGTGGTGGGATAAGGCATGGTTAAATGGAGGAACGAATATTACTACAACGGAGAACTCGTGCAATATATTCACAAGGACAATAATACTTACAGATCAGGAAACTTCTCACACAGGTCATCTCTAGATCTGTAAAATAAAGAGAATGAAGATAAAAAATAGAGGATCACTGCCCGTATATGATTCTTTGAATCGTTGGAACACGATACAGCTGCGACGGTGGGGGGGGGGGGGGATAATGGATAGTTGTTTTAAACTGAGTCTTTGTCCCTTTTTCCGAACCTATGATATCGAAAATATTGCGGCAACGCAGTGTGACGTATTAAATATTCCAGAATGTCGGCGTAAAGTGGGTAACATGACAACACTGTTTTACAAGTTAAAATTGGTATTGACTATTAGGATGTAGAGGAAACTTTATACACAAGTCATCTTTTTCTGTAAAATAAGTATATATAAATCAAAAAGATACTGGTCATATTTCTTTGGATTTGGTACAAGATAAAGCTGCAATCAGAGAGGCGGACAATGGGGTAATGGTTGTTGCAAGTGATTTTGTAATTTGCCTGTGATTGTAATTTTGGGGGTAAAAAAGTACATTGTCAAGCCTTTTATAAAATGATACACACAGTTTGAGAGACGGTCTTACCTGGTCAGTTTTACAGCGGCGCACCTAGAATGGTGGAAAACAATAGGAAAAGGTCAGGTGTCCAAAAGCAAAATTATTGGATTAAATTATGTAAAAAGTGGTGGAATATGTGTCAAACGAGGAAGAGAACTTGACCACGACGGAAAATCATTGGCGTTAAAACGATATGCAATTTATTCACAAGGACAGTAGTACTTACAGATCGGGAAACTTCGTACACAGGTCCTCCCTCGATCTGTATAGAACAAGAAGTATATATAAACAAAAGATACTGCGCCTGTATATGCTCCTGTGAATTATGGGAACATGATATTGTTGCAATGAAGAGCTAGGGGGAGAGAGAGGTGGGAGTAATGATGACGATAGTGGGTTTTTACAAGTCAAAAGTAAAGGGGCAACGGAGGAGAAGTGTGCTAATTCCCAGACAGTAAAATGTGAAGAAATATACATGCTAACGCAATCTTTACAAGTGATAAAGGTCTTGACTATTAGGATAGTCTCACCTGGTCAGTTCTTCAGTGTTGCACCTGGAATGGTAGGAAGAAAACAGTATGGACGATTAATGAAATAAATAATGGAATTAATGAAGTATATTACGATATATTTTGTATCAATCGGTGGTACTTACAGATCGGGAAACTTTGCACACAGGTCGTCTCTAGATCTGTAGGACAAAAAGGTATGTACGAATGATAAGTATAGCCAACAATGCTCTTTCGAATTATGCGAAGATGATAATAGCTGCATGATATCGGTGAAGAAATGTAAATGCCAAATTAATCTTTAGTTGAGGAATATGTCATTCATTTATCTTTTTACGGGGAAGAACTATGGAGTAAATAAGTTGCAAAAATTGAACGATAGGGATGTAGCCGCAATGTACGTAAAAAGTGGAAGTCAAGCTGTTTATCAAAACTGCAGAATAGTCTCACCTGGTCAGTTCTTCATTGGTGCACCTGGAATGGTAGGAAGATAACAGTATGGACGATTAATGAAATAAATAATTAAAAAAATGGAAGTATATCACCATATAATTTGTGACAATGTTACTTACAGATCGGGAAACTTTCTACACAGGTCATCTCTAGATCTGTAAAGTAAGAAGTATTTGCAAACGATAGATATAGCCAATATGCTCTTCGAATTATTGGAACATGATATAATTGCATGATAAAGCTGAAGAAATGTTAATGCCAAATCAATCCTTTAGTTGAGGAATATGCCATTCATTTATCTTTTTTACGGGTAAGGGCTATGGAGTAAATAAGTTGCAAAGTGAACGATAGGGATGTAGGCGCAATATATGTAAAAAGTGCAAGTCGAGCTGTTTATCTGGCAAGCAGTTCAAGCAATTAATAGAGTTTTTCAACTTTAGATACTGCCGATATGTTTTCCTGGAACACGGTGTAGCTGCAATCAAAACGGAAGGGGGGGGGGGGGGCAATCGGGGTAATGTTGCACTATAAGTTTTAATCGATTTGCATGTGATGTGCACTGGATAGCAACGCAGTGAAGACCCATCCTTACACCAGACAGTGAATCTGAAGAAATGTAGCATTCCGATAGTAATTTCGGACGACCGTTAAAAAGGTTTTACTACAAGGAGTGTGAGCGTAATTGTACGTAAAAAGTACAGGGTCATCGTTTAAAAAACGGGACTTTGGGACTGAGGTACCGTCTTACCTGGTCAGTTCTTCATTGGTGCATCTGGAATGCAGAAAAAAAGTAGTAGGTCAGATTAATTGAAACTCTAAAACCTAGAACTGCAACTCTTGATGAAACATAAACCAGGATGACGTCATGAAACAATGAGGTCCAAACTCTGAACCGCAATAAGGCTTCTTTTAAACCCGCGCAAGTCAAATCAAAACGAAAATTTTAGGATAAAGCAACTTGCAAAAGGGTCACGTGGGCAGTTGGAGTTATTTAGCCCCATGATCATTTGTAGCAGTAATACTTACAGATCAGGAAACTTCTCACACAGGTCATCTCTAAAATTGTAGAAAAAAAAAACAGTGTACGTTAGCTAAACATACTGCCCATGAATTTTTTGCTTGTTTAGATCGCTCCTTTTAAAACAGTTTACTTACATTTGTTATTCAAAAAAGGTAGAACCATTCACGTCAGTTTTAAAATAGGGCGTTAACCGTGGATGCCCTCTGTTCTTTTGTTTTCAACTTGATTAAATTTAGAATGCATTTCTAGTATACACGCAAGCCAGTGTGTAAATTTGCATTTTTTTTATAAGAAAACACTAGGTTGAATTTCATTCGGTAGACCTATAGTCACTGTAACCTACCTTCTCTTAGGAGCAGCAGCTGCGAGGGCGCAGGTAACCAATAAAATCATGAAGAGACGCGCTTGTGCCATTTTGTCTACCAGGGTAAAACGATACAAAAGCTTACACTTAGTCTAAAATTATACTTAATATCGTTCTGCTACTTTGGTCAAAAGTGACTTTTAGGAATGCTAAAAGGCAAGTGAGAACACGTCATTGAAGACCTTCACTTTTATACCTGGTTATAGCACGCCATGGTTTGGTTCCAACTAATTCCGTTCAAAACTGCAGGATTACGTAATTCTTTCCGGGAGGGTCTTCCCTTTTTCGGTATGCGACACATTTACCGCTTGCTTCACAGGTGGCCCTCGTGCCATCGATGTAATTCACTATGGTAAAAGTTTTGTTTCGTTCTATTGAAAGCAAGAATTACGGAATTCTTTTCCAGACTGGGATTAACGTAATCGGTGTGCAAAACATCTCCCACGGGCCGAAACAATTACATTAGCAGCTTGCAAAGGAAACTAAAAAGAACAAGCAGGCAATCGTATGGTCCATTCGTTACCCGTCATTTCATGTATTTCCGATGTGCACTGAGCTGTTTATTACTGTACTTTCAATCCTTCAGATTGCTCGTTGTGCAGCCAATCCTCACGTGATATCATGCATACAGTTCCCCCCCCCCCCTTTTTGTACTGGGGGTGGTTGAAAGCCCAACTTTTCTTGTACGCTTCTCGTCAACCAATTGCGGCTTCGGATTAGACAGTCCTGCCATAACTCAACCCCCACCAATCCCAGTATTATTTTTTTGGTTCTTTTCATGGAGTCTGATAGTGCCCTTTTAAGACTGGATCCTATCCTTTATTAACTTCTCGATTCCCTAAGATACCCCCCCCCCCCCCGGTTGATAAGGTACATTCTTGTGTTCGAAACTGCCAACGTGGCATCGTCACTCATTTGAAAAAGAAAAAATATCCCGTCAGTCGGAATTTTTTAACCTTCACATCTCCTAAAGATGTGACCCTAGTTACAGCCTTGCCTACTACACTTCCCCAAGCTTCCCTTCATAAGATATTGTGTTTAGAAGATCTTGGTCAACAGCACACAGACGCGCCGTCAGGAATTCAGTGGTTATGATTACCACAGAAACCAAAATGTAACTGGAGTTCTTCGGGGGGGGGGGGGGGGCAGTTGAAGTGATCATGAAGGCTAAAAGTACAAAAATTGAAATTTTCATGTACAGAAACGTTAAGTCTGTCTTTTAACTGCACCATTCAGAGACAATTTTGGAAAGTAAATAGGTTTCAGGTGCACCTTATCACCAAAACCCTGGACCACGGGAGGCAGATCAGCCAGGGAGGTGCAATTGAGAAGAAGTTACAACTGAAGGTTAAATTTCTGCTTAATCCTGTTCGGTTTTCACCGATGTGATAAGAGTTGTAATTCACTAGGGATTGGTACGGTGTGAGCACCGTGCAACTTTTGTTGGATAGGTTCAATTTTTATTGGTGTTTGAACATTCAATTCAAGTCGGTTTTGAAGTAACCGTCATTCACGCATGCTTATTCACGATGATTTAAAGGATCACTTAGTACAATTCTTTGATACCAAGGTTGTTGCACACAACTTGAGGCTCACAACTCAAAAACGGTTTGGTCATTTGTCCCCACCCACAATAGACAAGAATATTAGGATGAGGTATAGGGTTTCTGTCATATGCAATGGACAATAAGGCTACAATCTACTCTAGACTTTTTATCACTTTCACCAAACTTTCGCAGTTTGCGTGTAACCATGTTCATCAAGTTACACATGACGAGACTGGACTACTACGATAAAAAAAAAAAAAAACCGCCAAAAAGGTGAAAAAAAAATGGTTTTCAAGAATAGTGACAATATTGTTATATATACCGGAAATATTGTTATAGCCGTGAACAAAAATTTCCCTACGTTAATGTAAATTTCCCATGTAGCAGATGACGTGAACCCTTTCATGTTAAGTTCCCGCTCGGTTCCTGTTAAGGTCATGTTTTAGCCCACTGAATCTGTAAGTCTTGAACAAAGCAGATGCGTTTCTAGGCAACTAGGTAGGTTCAAAGAAAGAAATTAGATGTAACGCCCTCTAAATCCCACCCCCCCCCCTTTCCCGGAGTAGCCAGTTCCGAATACGCAAACACTCTGTAATGTTACGCAACTTGTGTACTTCGTTGACGCAACGTTACGTAACGTTGTCTAATATCATGCAATATTATGCAACACTACATCCGTCTGCACACCTGTGTACGTCTACGAAGCACGCACCTGTGACAAATGCAGGTGCGTACCCTTTCCATTATCTCTTTTGTTATATCTGCCAGTGAAAAACACTTGGCATCTGACCTTTTTTTATACTTTACGTTGAAGCTGCAAAATGAACACAATTGAGTTCAAAACCTGAACACTATTCTTGTCACACTATTACACAATTCCATCACGGCGAGGGAAATAAAAGAAGGAACTTCTTAAAACACTGCTGCCGAAGGGCCCACCAATCCAAATAAACATCGAAACATTCATAATTCAAGCAGGCTCGTTGTGCAAATCAAAGATGAACTTCAACATTTGCCATGTTTCAGACACTTTTTTTCGTTCAATAATTTGTCACGATGACTTATCATACCTTTTCTTCACATCTTAACAAGTAACACCTTTGGCTCACATGAAAAGAAGCATGCTGAGAAAGTTTGATACACATTGAAGATGGATCGAGACGCTGACACCATCTTAAAGAATATCAGAACGTTCAGAATTTCTCTATACATGTAAAGAATTGAGGTAAAAAAAATGACGTTGTCACTAGTCATAACCGTCCACCCAAATACTTATTTCTGAGGTGGAAATACTCTGCCAGATTTTATGCGAGGAAGCTGAGGTGCACTGGAGGCGGATCAGGGACGGGACTTGATGGCTCAGCTTTCCGAAAAAATAGGGGCAATAGCACACCCCCCCCCCCCCTCTCCACCGCCACCACCGTTAATATTGCCAAGTGCTAGTGGAATAAAGGAAACAGAATGCATAATTCATATTATGATTCTTGCATGTTATCTCATATGGTGTGTATTACCGTACAACACCAAGGAAATACCATTTCCGGTTATAGTCCTGTCGGCACTCATCCCCCTCCCCTCACAAATATTTTGTTTTCGTTCCCGTCGCCCCTCCTGAGATGTAGGTCATGTTTTAGGTAACATGTGAACGCATTTTGTCATTGATGGCTGCTGCTGTCGTGGCAAAAGGTACAAAAAAAGTAATGATGTTGAAAATGTCGCAATTAATTCATAATCTAATGTTGATAACACTCGGCTAACCTCAAATGTTGCGCTTACTATTTGTAGCAATAAAGTAGCAATAAAACATCCGCTTTGATATCTTAAAGGGAAATAGGGTGTTTGTTTTAGAGAAAACATCCATATTTTTGAAACCAATGTTTGTGGACGTAGAATGATAAATTATTCAAAATAAGGAAGGGCAGTAGCCTTCTTTTCAAGAAATAAGCTTTTCACAAATAGAAATTCAATTATTTCTCACTCAACACTAATTTGTTCACCCAAACTTTTCAAAATTCAAATGATGCATCTTCCGTTACTCATCACATGCATAATGTTTTGAGGAGATGAAGCTTTTGCAGGTGTTTATTGATGAAATTGGATGGTTTAACAATGACTAAAGCTACTTCTTTTGTATGTCATGTTGGTGTATTCTAAACGCCCTATTTCCCTTTAATAGTGTTATTAATTGTACAAGAGTACGTGCGAGAGTAACCGGCAACTGGAAACGTTTGTAGAGAGTTGTTAGCAAAAGACGGATGTATCATAAGGTATTAATCAGCAATCACCTTTAATATCACAATTAAAAAAAATACTAAAAACCAAAATTATAGTATTCGTTAACTTACAAAAATGGTGTCTCTTCAGAGCTCTTAAACCATCTCTACATCACCATGTACATTTGGTACTCTCCCTGAATTTATGTTGGGGCACGTCGGCACGGTTCCCCCTCCCCCCTCCCTCAAGATTTATGTTGGTGTAATCTTCCCTTTACCCAAGGACCAGATGTAGTGGCAGGCCAGCGGGGGAAGAGTCCTCCAAAACAGAAATTTGGGAGACGCGATTTATGATGTTGAAAAATAAAGAAGAGAAAGTAAAAAAAAAATCGACAAGAGGAGAGAGGGATGATAAGTTGACGGAGTTGGGGGAACTGGGAAATCGGGGGGGGGGGGGACTGGAAAACGTGCTTCACAAGCCTGAGTGTGATCATTTTATGATATTGAAAATTAAGACGAAACAGATTTACAAAATCGTTGATTCGAGGTCTCGATTGGCCAAGTGCTCCTGTTGCTTATATGAAGTATACCAGTATTTGGCTAGGGATGGACAAACCACAAAATGGTCGGCTTACTTATTTTACGCAGGAGGCATTGGCAAAACGCCTCCCCGAACAGTCAATCAAAACCTTGGATATTAATGATTCCCCTCTATTTTTCAACCCTAACTCTGAATTAAAAAATATAAACTCATAGTATTGGTTGTCAATGCCAACTAGCTTTTGACAATACGAACCAATATTCTATCATATTACTATTTAAAAAGTCCATCAATTCTACTACTTAAAAGTATGTCATTGTCATTTAAAAAAGTTGAAAACGTTTCACTACGTTTGCATGCAACAAGCTCACGCTTTAAAAGGGCGTTTCCCTTAAAAAAATTTCCGGTCAGGTTCTGCGTCACTTCGTTGCGTTAGATAATGTTCAACCGCCTACCCCAAACATGAAATGTGTCATTGCCAACCAATAAAGGAGTGGGGTCTAGAGGGTCCCCCCCCCCACTATTTGCCATCTGTTACAAGAAGAAATGAAACAAGATGCATAATTCATTATGATTCTTGCATCATCTGAAACCATCTGATATGTAAAGCCATTTTTCATACATTGATTTTATCTAATCTAATCTGAAAAGAGACCGATGAGTCCAATTTCTCCCCCCACGTACTCCGGGTCTGGAAAAGAAAATTTTTTACGCTCCCCGCAACTGAGTCTGAGATACGGAGTCGCGATCAGTCCATTTTTAGTCCCCACCCACAACTCCACCCCGCAAATATTCCAAGGGACGGATATGCCCCATCCATTAGAATAAATGCCAATCGTGGACTGACTGATTGAAATCCCTTTTGGACGTACACAGCTTGATAGGACGATGAGTCGATTTCGCCCTCTGCACACCCTTGAGGTTGTGTAGTGATATTGTTTCATAATGTAAATAATTGCCCAGATGTTTAGTCGAATTTATGCTCCATCGTCTACACTGACCAATGGTAAACAAGATGTTCTATGATATGTAATATTTGCTGTCGAAACGTAACATTGGCTGTAGCATCACACACGTAGATTTTATTACGTACCAAGAATTACTATAAATTCCAGCAACACATCCTTTTATTTTGGTTTTCTTCTTCTGTTTTGTTTCTGTTTCACCAGGTCATTATCTTTACACAGAGGTCTTCCCTCCTCGAAAAGCAGGTGAAAGGGCAGACATTATCAGCCCTACAGTGTCATCTTTCTCATCAGATTGTCAGGTATATTTTTCGATGTACGTACATTCAATATTCCACCTTCAACAGTGCTAAGAAACAACGAACTAGCTGCCTGGTACATTTCTTAAGTCTCAGGAGAACCAAAATTAAACCAAAACCCTTTGAGATGGTTGTTATGTAGCTCCAACCTAAGATAATTCATTTGAATTATCTTAGGTGGAAACATACACTGTGTTTCCATGTATTGTGTCATAGAAACATCTATCGAACGCCGTTCTTGTAATTAATATCTTTGTTTAATTGATCTCAATTTATTGCCAACATTTTGATGGAGTGTTTTCTAATAATTGGTTGTGTTCGTTAACTAAAAAGCTTTCCTTCCTGGGATGAAGCAAAATATCCTGCTTCATACAATTGTAAGCTTGGCAGGTGGTTACGGCTTTAGGAGGCATTAACCATGACGTCACTTGCATGTGTTTTCGCTATTAATTTGTACCCTTAATCTTTCTTCAATGCTGTAGTTGAGATTCTGGTACCACATGGACGGCGATGACATCGGGTCCCTTCAGGTCTTCATGGTAACGTCATTCTTGTCAGATTCATCCACCTTTAAGACAATGGTGGACGTCCTAAATGGACAGCAAGGCGACTGGTGGCAACTGAGGGAGGTCACCCTTCCAAGTTCTCTCAGCGACTTTGCTGTAAGTCATTTTAGAGGATAGCAATGCACATAACAGAGGCATGTGTGGTTTGGGGCCCAGAGAAACATTATGTACTGGAAACGGAGTTTTAAAAATGGAGTAAACAATTAAAGGTAACGGTAAAGCATTAACTCCTGTAAAAAGTTTCCTTTAAGCAATTCTGTCACTACTGTTCAAAGTTTAAGTGGTTGCAAACGTACTTCAAGGTGATATGTTGTCATTTCAAGGGGGGCTAAATCGGTTCGTTTGAGCGTAGTTAGTTTTTCTTCACTATGTCGCGTTGAACTTTCACGATCATTGGAAGTAAAAACAGACACACCTACACGATACCCACAACGACTGTGTTGATTGTGTACCGTCAGTTTCTGTGCAGGTTGTACGGTTTCTATCATGAATGAATAATCTTTACCTGTACAACATTAACGTTAGATCAAATGTTTCTTTGCTGTTGGCATAGCAAAGCTCTCACAAGCAATAAATTGATCAGACAGGGATTAGTTGTTTGGTGCCTTACATTGGCTACAATTAGTATTGGTGTAATCTAACGTCAGAATCCCTAGTCTATTCCATAATGAGTCGGAGTTACTAAAAATTCTGTTTTCCATCAGAAAAATGTGGTTTACTTTTTTTTTACAAACGAATCACACACTTACACAAAAGAAAAGTGTGGTATATCTTGTTACCAACTAAAGAACTTATTTAGGTCAGATTTTATCACCTCACAGTGATTCTGTCCCACTCAGGTGACAAAGAATATCACTTCCAATTAGACACGTTTTCTTGAGCTATAGTTCACATCAAGGGATATTAGTTTTCACATAGGCCTACCAATATTCACAGAGGTGTTATTGAGAAGGGAAGAAGGCTTGCTGATTATTTAAACAATTAATAAATTCATCATGCTGATATCATATCTATCCACGAGTTGAACATTTTTGGTAACTTTGGGACAGGTCGTGATCGAGGCCGTTACGGGAGACGGTATCCAAGGAGAGATATCAATAGACGATGTGTCCTTGTCGTCTTCGTGCGTCCTCGGCGGTTCCGTCCCCGGCTCACCGCTGGACTCCGACGATGTGCAAGAGTACTGTCCCGATGGAAGGCTAGCCTGCTCCAATCGAAGGGGATGCTACGACGTGACCAGAAAATGTGACTTTTTGCATGACTGTGAGGATGGCTCGGACGAATCACAGTGCGGTAAAGCGGATTAGCCTTTTTAAAGAAGTGGTACAAATGTCGAGAAGTCACTGCTGTCACAGCGCAATCTGTTGCTACATGTTACCATCCAAGATCGTTTACGTAAAGGTTGACCGATCCCCCCCCCCCCCCCGAAGAATGCAGATGTATTAGCGTAACCTCTACGTTGATAACATAACTAACAAGAGCTCAAAGCAGAGCCCGTATGCAACTTTTTTGTAATTAGGGTTTTGTACTTTTTACCGAATTTGACCGACAAGTGACCAATGCTGGAGTCGAGTCCACCAAATCCGACTCCGAGTCCGAGTCCTTGATGACCGAGACAGCGTCCTCGAAGCTCGAGTCCGAATTCGAGTCCTCGAGCCACTGTGCGAATATGACACCCATCCTCATACGTGAAATAGACAAGAGTACCAACAGGACAGTAGCCGAGTTTATATGTTTAAGGGGTGTGAAGGGTAGAAATTCCGACTAGCTGGATGCTTTTCTTTTGCAATTGAGTGGTGACGCCACTGCCACAGTTTCGGACACTAAGAATACCTTATTAGGCTTTGATCCAGAATTGTAAAAAAAGGGGGGGGGAGGGGACTTAACCAAAAAGGCACTATCAGGCTCTCAGCTGGGTTGAGGTGATACAAGAATTATAATAAATTGTGCATCCACTTCCACTTTTTTCTTTCAATGTAATTAAAACATGTTGGAATTATCACAATATCTTCTCGCAACTTAACCAGGCTGCCGGCTCTTTTTGTCTTTGAAGTTGTCCACTTTCTTTAGTTCCTCAGTTTTCCCCTTTATCTAATTCTAAAACGTAGGGAACTCTTGCTACTTCGAATCCGGCACATGCGGTTGGAAGAACTCTGCAAAAGACACCCTGAACTGGAGGAGGGAGAACGGAGACGAAACGGATAGGGTCAAGACGGGACCTAAGACCGATCATACCAAAGGGACAGAGCTTGGTAAGACAAATCGATGTTACCCATGGTTTTATCAAGTAACTGAATGGCGCCCTCTTCAGTTCCAATCGGTTCCCCTCAGGAATACATACTGTTCACAAACGATCATGTTATGACAGGTCCTATCAAGTTTGGGCACACAAAGCACCGCCTGTTTGCTATTAAGTATTTTGAATTTTAAAAAGAAATCAACTTTTGGCTCAATTGATTGGTAATCTAATAGCAGCCATAGAATTATAGTAATCGTATGGGGCAGTTGTCTCTGTCAATGCAGGACCAGTGCAACCCTGTTACAGTTGGGGTGTGTTGGGTGTATTTCTCGAAGGACTACCGCTCTCTTTTAGGGGGGTTAATGTCTATAAGGGCATTCTAAAATAAATCTTATTGCGTTTAATATTGTATCTATGAAGTGACTTTTTTTTGTTAAGAATATCACCGTATGCAGAAAATTGGGGTAGTGAATACCTCTCTGCCCCCCCCCCCCCCCATCCTGGAGAGGTTCTGCAAAATGCAAATTTTATCCGACTAATGCATTACGGTTCTTCAAAGCAATTTCAATTTGCTTCCATACAAACAGGATATTACATGTACGTTGACACCAGTTCACTAGACACGGGAGCTATAGGAGGTGACAACAACGAGAAGGCCCACCTCCAGTCAGCCTTCTACCAACATTCAGGCACCTTCTGCACCCTCTCGCTCTGGTACCACATGGAAGGAAACACTATCGGTACCCTGAACGTGTTCCTCCGGACAGAGGATGATGTAAGGTTCTATTTGACTCACTCAGGATTCAAACCCTGTTTTCATGGACGCTGAAGTATTGTGTACGCTCAGTAATCCGTGCGAGTGAGCTAAAAGTACATGCGTTATTGAATCCCTCCAAACAATCGTCACTGTAAGAGAATTGTATTTATATTACATAAAGTGATATTTCTTTTCTCACGTACAACACCCACCATCCCTACCGATCGTTTAGTTTCTTTTTTTTTAAATGGATTAATAATCCTATTAATGTGATTCAAGGCAAGATGTAGGACGGATAGTGAAATAAACTCTGGAATTGACTTCGAAATAGACCAAATAATAAAACAGTGTGTTTTATCCTTTGCAGTTTGTTAAATCTACGTAATATCTTTAAAGCTGCTAAATGAATTGCTTTAGGCTACCCTCTTTCTGATACGTCTAAAAACCATTTAACCAAATTCCAAAATGTCAACTAATTTTGAGAGGTGAAAATTAAGTGCCGTAGCTAAACACATGACGAAGACACCGATCATGTTTTACAACAATGAGCCCCATACTTGGGGTGTGACACTCAGAAAGGAAGAAGGCCGGTCGTCAAAATACATGTTCTCCCTAGAATTTTGACGAAATTATGAATCAAAAGTTAATCAACGCTGTGCCGTGCAACATCTAGAGGATTAGACTATAGCATCATGCTTTGTTTTGTGTATCATAACATAGGACAGCAGACGGCAAAACAGGATCGATCTACTCTTTTATTGTAAAAAAAACCTGCCGGTGATTTTACTCTTAAATTCCTATGCTTTCATGTAAAGATAGGACACGGTCACCTGACTGTAATGAGCCAATAGGAGTTGAATATTCTTTCTAAGTATATGAATGAACATTATAGCACTTACGCCTGTGGACCCACCAATACAACCCCCACCCCCTCACCTTAAAAATCTGACGGGCTCTTTTGTCTGTCTTGTATATCTGTACTTAAGGACACGCTGTTATTCACACAATCCGGTAACCAGGGTAACCAGTGGCAGTTCACCGGCAACCTCCCCATAGGACGCCAAGATAACTTCGAGGTCATCATAGAGGCAATCAGAGGACTGACGATAACCGGCGATATCGCCGTCGACGACATCGCCCTCGAAAATTGCGGAGACGGTGAGCGGTTTTTCCAGACGTACTTTTAGTCTTGTACATCAATGTGTAGGCCTGACCTATTTTTCTTGTAATTATCGCAAGCAGCCTTTGAACTTCGAAAATTGCATAGTTGGAATGGTCACAACAAAGTCACCTTATTGTGAAGATATGATTGTGGATATACATGTTGGGAATGACTCTCTTTTTGAGTGGGAAAATTTTTTTTTTTAGTGCATGAAAACGGCACAGAAACAAAAACAAAACTCAAACCGTCTCAGGAAAAGCAAAACGCTTCTTCAGTTTCGTGGACAGTTAAGATAATCTAAAACACGAAAGAAGTAGTGAGCAATGTATGAGGAAAATGAGTGTGTCTGAGACTTGGTGTAGCAGAGTGAGCTGCGTATAGCATTGTAGTATTGTTTATGTATAATGGATGACATTTATTCCTCCGGTGATATCCATCTGACCAGCATATCTTTGATGCAATCTGTCTGAATCAGCATACCTGAAGTGCAATCATAAATTAACTATCAAAATGGTAATACATCATTAAGCTATAAATCTAAAATTCTAGTCAGCCTTCCCCTATACTATCCTGGTCCGCAGTGGATTACCTAGACGATTAAATCTTATTCTAACAATTATTTGATATTGACTGAGCCGAACTTTGTTATAATTTAAACATCAGTGCAGCAAGGATGGCATGGGGAGGGTTCCATGGACACATACACTGTTTTAATCATCGAAAAAAAAACGTAAAAAAGTAAACTAGAATGACGTCAGGGAAAAATACTTGAAGCCAAGAAATATATCTAGAGGACGTTCTAACTCTGTTAGGCAAAAAAGCTCATTGTGTCTTTTGACCGGGACACCAGTTGAATGAGGTAGTATCAAACACTATTCACCGGGACTTAGATGTTATCGTACTTAGTGTAACTACGGACATCATTGGGAGATAGGAGAGCCAAATTCAGCCCACCGATTTAGCCCATCTCTGTATATTAACAAAGAGATCAGTGGTGTAGCCTACATTAAAGACGGCTTCCAATTGTGAGTCAACTGGCTCAAGTCGTACTGCGCCATCCCAACACTGAAGTTGCGTCCGGGTCAATGACAGGAGAAGTTCGACAATGAAGTCGGCGTTCGGAGAAATTGTCCTCTATCTCCATCTACTGGAGCCGGACTCGAAAATTAGACGTTACGTATACTATTACCGTGCTCTAGAAGTCGTACTATCTGAATAGGATTTCTAACTTCAACTTGCTTCCCACGAGTGTTGTATCCATGGTTAAGGTGATTGCTACACTAATTACAGACTTTTTAAATCTCAATTAGGACCGAAATTCCGTCCGAGTCTATAACAAGAAGAGCTTGAACAATACAGTCGGCGTCAGGGTCAATGGACAAAATGTCTACGCTACCCCCAAAAAGTTTCAGTAGCAGAACTGCTACTTACATAAACTCATACATTCACTGTCATCTTCGAGCAACATTAGTGTAAAGTTTGGGACACTAGACTATAACTCACAAGCAATTAAATGATGGGAAGTAGTTTTCTACATATATGATCGGCTTACTGTATCTCACTTTCCTCAAAGCATCAGCCTGAACTGTTGCATTTACATCTATTTTCCGAGAAGATGTAGATACAGATATCGAATGAACAAATTCTCGGGCAGTTCGTGCATTCATAAATGGCAAATGTTGAAGGGAGAGCTGTTCTGTAATGCAGAGGGGGGACGCCACCTATTATATTCGGCTTCATTTGTTTAGTATGTGAGTAGATAGCCAGGGTTCATTCTGATTTATCTATTTCTATGATACTAACTGACCCGCCGTGACTGTCAAAGCAGACCGGTACAGTCAGGACTCGTACCGTAGTTTGTAAAGTAATGGGCCGTTCATTTCCCCTCTGTTCCGTGTCTCAGACGCCTCCCCTCCCCAGCCCTCGAAGTTAGCCAATATCCCCTATACGTCCTTCCAATAATGGAAGCGCCAACGTCATTGTTTCTCGTGTTTGTTTATTACTAGACACTTACCAAAGAAGTTGTCTGTCCTCGGAAGGTCCAGTGCTCTGATTATTCTTGCGTCGATCCTGCTCACATATGTGACTTCCATTTTGACTGCCCTGAGGGAGAAGACGAACAGAATTGTGGTATCGGAGACAATCTATTACCAAATCTAATAATAAGACAAAACGCAAGAAAATCTGGAACAAAAAATGGGTTTTACTTGATTCCGTTGCAGTTGACGGAAATATCACATCACTCTTAGATTAATTAGCCAAACAGCCTTATGAGTCGTCGCCATTTTGACTAAAAATTAGAGTCACATGATTCCTTATAGAATCAATTACGGCTGCTCTGACAAATTTATTTTAAGATTGTGTATGTGCGTGCTGAGGAATGACCATGAATAATCATTTCGTTTTTGTTTGTTTTTTTTTTTATAAAGGGAGGGAATTACATATTCGCAGAGATTTGTAGATTACGTTGCAAAAATAATCGTGATGAGTAAAAAATACCACCGTACCCAAACACACCCTGATATATATTTCTATCGCTTTGCAGTCGACCACCCAGGGAGATGTAACTTCGATTCAGGGCAGTGGGAAGTTGAATGCCAGTGGGAACAACTGACGAGTGACGACATGGACTGGAGTTGGGGTTCCTCTACTCCATCAGCCAACACAGGTCCAAGTTCAGACGACACTCCAAACTCAGAAGGTCAGAATCAGAAAAGTCAAATAGACTTTCTTCACTGAAGTTAGGAATGCAAAAGCTCACGGTATCCCAGAATGCTTAAATTGTTTAGATTCCTTAGACTGAGAAATTCACTTTTCTTGACCTACTAACCTTATAACTTTTCAAGACGGACCATGTATTCTGTAAATATCGCCCCCCCCCCCCCCTCATTAGAGTTCCGATATTACTCATTTCATAGATTGTCCTGCCATGAAACAAAATTTTGCAACGAACTGTCTATCGCTTAAGAAAAATTTCCATTCATGATATTGCAAAGTTACTGGTATGCCAAAGTTGTTCCCTACAGTGAATGGTGATGATACTAATAATGTTCTCCTTTTTTTCAAACACATTTCCTTTTACCTACCAGAGTGGAGTCTGGCAGCTTTGTTCGTTGCATATGTGTCTGTAATATTTTTATAATTACACTCTAAAAAAAAAGGAGTGAAATCCACTCTAAAAAGAGGGTGCAAACTGACCACTCGTGGTAAAAGTGAATTTCACCGGAAGCTGGAGTGAAACTACACTCCATGTGTATGAAATCTCTCTTTTTTTTTGTAGTATATGTAATACTTAGGCCTACATGGCATACCTGCAGGTATACGACATTTTTATTGTGTACAGAAATGGTGTATTGTGATTTCTGAGAGAGCGCCATCTAGTAGGAGGCTGCTATCCGTCTGTACACTCTTTTTGGAGTAAATTTTACTCATTTGTTTCCACAGTGCAATAAAGGTATTTCTTTTAGGAAGAACATGTTGAAGCTGCATACTGATGCTTTAAATGCTCACATGAAGGATGTCATGCTGTTTCTATGATGTTTTGTTTTGTTTCTTTTCGTAGACGTTCGGCAAGTATCCACAACTAAAACAACTAGGAAATTTCTGGCCAATTTGAAACAATAACGCCTGGTTTTCACTTTGAGAAAGAGAGAGAGAAAAAAAGTGTTTTCACTTTGATAGAAAAGTTTGATTACTGTAACCATAATTTGGATATTTTCTTAGATAATCTGATTTACAGATGACAATCAAACCGTCTTATTGATATTTATATGACGTCAGTCTCTTCTTTATAAATCCTTACATACGTCACTATAGTTAACGGTTACCCTTTGCAATGAAACATCGGTACAGTAAGTCTGTGCATATTTCGTTTTGCTATCATACCAGTATTATTCTCTGCACACGATTACCTGATAAGAGTAATAGCAACGGTAGCAGAGAGTTATTAGGAAGAGACTGACGTCACAGATGACGTCACAGACTGACATCACATTGAAAAACACGATCAATCCCCTTTAATCCAGCAAACCTTTATATTATGATTTTCTTACGTTGGTTGATCTATTTTTTTTTTCCGGTAGGAAGTTTCGTATTCATCGAATCAACCGGTAGGCGGCTTGGTGAGCAGGCTAGACTAGCGTCCCCTATATTTAATGGAACCGTCCAGGGTTGCAGGGTACGATTCTGGTATCACATGTACGGGGCCAACGTGGGAACTTTGAGAGTAAGTTACCCTGGAATGGTATCTTAATTTGTACAGGAATCATACGTAGAGCCGGTTTACGTCACCCAGAATGGGAAGTTAATAAACATAATTAGCAGTTGTTTTAAATTTAGTTGATTGATGAACACGTAGAAGTCTCAACGACTTTCTCACGAACACTCCGACCTCAATTCTCCATCTCCCCAGCATCCTTACCCTGGCAGTGAAGAATGACAATGACTTTCATGCAACGAGGTTTCCGTCTTTTTTTCGTGGAAGTTCAAGTATTCTCCTTTTTCATGTTAAGGTGCAAGATCGAAGATGAGTCATTCTATGAGATCCGCAGATGCCTTTGTCACTTTATCGTTTTTTTGTTTTGTTTTTTATATTCATGTATGACGCCATTAGGTCTACACGCAGTCTACCACAAGCGACGGCGCCCTCCTTCTCATGTGGGGCGTGACTGGTAACCAAGGCAACCAGTGGAATTTTGGGAATGCCTTGGTCACAAACAACAACGACTTTAAAGTCGTATTGGAGGGTATTGTGGGAGGCACAGAGCTCTCAGATATAGCTATCGATGACGTCAGCTTCAGCGATTTTTGCTACTCCAGTGGTACGTACACACTCGACGATTATATTCTACCGTGTTGAACGATCCCTCGGTGAAGGGGCCGGGGGTGATTAGGAGATGGAGGGGCGGACGCTACTTATTGCATATGTAGTGGAACTCAAGTTAATCTCGAGGTTGAGGCACTCCATTTTCTTCTTTTTTGTTTGTATGATCAAGCGTTTGGAATTGGGGAGGATGAAGCAGCAACCGTACTGTAACGAAAGGGATTGGCTAGTGAAAAATTAATATTTCAGAAAAAAAAAATACTAATGTTTTTCTCGCTTTACTGCGAAAGACTATAACTAAATAGCATGTTTGGTTCGGAAGTTATGAATTTTTAAATTAACAGCTATTTCAAAATGGTACATGATGGGGAACCTGTGACGTCACCCAGACACAACTGCACAAGTAGTATGTGTATTTCTTTTATAATCTTGACCAGCCCTGCGAGAAACATTGCAATAGGTTAAGAGGGGTTAAGTTCCACAATATTTTAAAATCGATCTACAAATTCCTGTATACTACATTTTCACTGGTGTCAAATTTCAAGTTTAATGAGGGTTTCAATTTCAAAGGAAAACAAAGACCTCTTGTAATAATTTGCCTCTGTGTTCCATGGCATTTGGGCAACTGGAAATCTTTCTTGACCAAATAAGTCTTTCTTCAAATTGAGTCTTTCTTCAAATTCAGAAATGTCTTGAGTTAGGAACAAGATATTGGCATGGAGTTCGAATCGTCGGCATTGGCAAATGACATGTGTAAATGCCTGTAAAATACGCATTTAAGCATGGAATACCCATCGCATCTGCCATCATGACAGACTGTGTCAACATGTACTCATTAAAGCCTCCATTTTTAAAACCGTCAGCTGTCACTCGCCCACCGACGGCGGACCAGTGTTACGGTAGGTTCTTCTGTGTGGAGGACGGTTACTGCATACCGAGCCAGTGGTATTGCGACGGCGTGGTTGACTGTCCATCTGGCGGAGAAGACGAGCCCGAGACTTGTGGTACGTTGATGGAGTTTCCCTGCGCTTTTAATATTTTAATGAATATTTATATTTTAATGAACATTTATATTTTAACAAATATTTTAATGTGACTCCTGTGAAAACACAGAGGAAAGGAGGGGAGAGAGGGGAGGTGGGCTGAGAGGTGGTAGGGTGATAAGTGAAGTTCAAAAAGCGATTGTGTTCCGTCAGCTCAGGTGAACCTCACATGATATCATATATACGTTTAGGCCTTCTCGAGAGGAACCTATATCCTAACCATCATGGTATATCTGGATATCATGTCATGTTCTATCATGCAGAAAAGGTCTTCTCGAGACATGATTTTAGCACAATATGTGACTTTTGTGAGGACCTTGTGGTCAGCTGATCTGATTTCAGTTGATCCAAGTCAGAATGTCCATTTTGTCTCATTTGTATGGTGGGTTGATTGGGCCATGGCGAAAAACATTCAGATATGTCAAAATTTAGACCATGTTAGATCAAATTTTGAACCACTAAATTATGACTTTTTTAAGGTCGGAAAATCGACTTTCTGGAGACAAAAAAAGGAGTTATTTAATATTTTGCTAAGTGGATTTTTTTGTTTTCGTATTTGTCCTTTTTCTGTCTCATACTGTTCCTCTGTAGAATAGGCAGATGTTAACTGTTGCATCATGACCTTCAAAATTAAACTTGCTTATGTTTCATATATCGCATAGTAACGTTTGTTTCTTTTTCTTTACCTTTCCACAATTTCAGTTACTAAGCCAGAGAAAAGTGAGTATGGCCGAGCTTATATGTTACAGTATAAGCACATTTTCACAGTGTTGTAGTTTAACAAGCTGACTACCAGATACACACTTAGACCTAAGTAGACCTGTAGGCTCTCCACAGCAACGGGCTACCGGACAGACCAAAAAGGGGATGCCGATTAAGTTGATTCAAGTCCGTCACTAGTTTTCTTGTAAAGAAATACTTTCACAATGAAGGGTTACACTCTGGAATGTGAACTTTTGTCTAACCAGAGGGGTCATTAGTAGATCAGTACACTCCTGCAAATGTCCGCCTGATAATTTACTTTTTTGATTATCATAATCACAGGCAACCACTGTCTTCAAGGTCAACCAATTACTGATTAGATGTTATGAACAATGCCAAAATGGATTCATAAAATGCCTCCTAGCAATCCTCCTGCTTGCACACTGATGGCTAAACAATGGAGGATAACCAGGGATAAGTTCGAACTTCAGAATTTAGTCCGTTTATTCATCGACCTGATTATTTTTAAATATTCATAATGAGCGGAGTTCATCGTAACTTTTTAATTATGGGAGAGTAGCCTTCAAGAGGGGAAAGTAAAGCAGCAAGTTCTAATTTCCTTTGCTTCACCGTTTTAAGTGTAAATTGGCTTGATAACCCCATAATGTCAGGTAGGGTATTCTACTACGTTTTTTTAAATTTCGGTAACGGAGGCAGAGTACTAGTTTAAGGGTGTTTGAATTTCTCAGTTCCCAACCAGTTACTGATTTTCTGGCAGTCTCGTTCCTAAGCTTGGGAAAAGAAGATGCACACTTATGTTAATCAAGTTAAATTATCTGAAAAAAAAAAACAAGTGTCTCAAATGAAGAAAGCTGGTGACGTCATTCAGCATTTCGACCACTTCTCATAATTTGACTACACGCACCTGAAGTAGCAGGTACCCATTCCCTTTTGTCAAAGCAGATTCTGCCCTCGGAATTTTTTCTTGGGAATTTTTTCTTTGCTTGGGAAACAAGAACATGTCTTAATTACCCACTAAGTAACACTGATTAGTGAGAAAAAAGTAATCGGATTGTGTTAGTTTGATAGTTCTTGTCAGCGGTAATGCAAACTGGGTGGAGATGACCAAATTATGTGTGAAATTTTGATGAGCACAAACAAGATATTCTATTGTTAACTGAGAGCTTGACTTGGGACAGTTTGTCCCTTTTATATGGTACTCCTTTTGTTATTTTGCCGTGTCTCTTTTTCGCAGATAAAGCCCTCGGCGTTACCCTGGGAGTGGTCTTCGGCATTTTGGGGGTGACTTTCATTATTGCATTTTTGGCATTTATAACCTTAAAGTACAGGAGTGCCCCTTTCGGTGACAACAACAACAAGTGAGTGAAAAGTCCCATTTCAGATTTCGTGTTCCCTGTCATCACTTCTTCAATTAGAGGGAAATACAGGTTTGTTTTGATGAGAAAAAAGTATAAAACCATATTTTTAGAACCATCATTTCTGGACACAGAATGAAGAATTGATTCAAAATAAAGAAGGGAAACAGCTTGCCGTTCAACAAATTAGTTTAGAACTTATAGAAATTTAGTTATTTGTAGTTCAAAGGTAATTTGATTACTCAAACTTTTAACGATTCAAATGATGCCACTGATCAGTCTCTCATTAAAAGTTTGAGCGGATGAAGCAATTTCTGATATAGTGTTTAAGATTGAACGCTTTAAAAGTGATTGAAGCTATAATCTTCTTTGATAACACGTATTTTTCCTTTAAATTTCCTTTAAATACACCCTCCTGACATCACACAGTAGCTTGATCAAGATAAAGATCACCCATTGTCAACAAACTTGTGATAATCCAAATATGGCGGAAAATGTCTCCAAAGCGTTTGTAGAAGGGCAATAGATCTGTTCTCTGTAGGTCACACGTCCATTTGTATGATTCTGGTGCATGTAAAATTACGGACATGACCGGCGGCAACATCTTTGAGGAATAATTCACTTTTCTCTCAAATGAGAGGCAATGCAGACGATGTACACAGTAACATATATGATTACATATTTGTAGAATTAAAAAAAAAAAAAAAAAAAAACGCGCAGTCGTCGATAAAGTTAACACACGAGCTGGTTGATGCCCTCGTGTTTCTGAACTCTAGACTCTCAAAAGTTCAAGAGACAAAGTAAGTCATGAGGCAATAAATTCAACTTACGCTTGCTTTAAGTGCACTTGAAAAGTTTGACCGTTTTTTTTTTTTTCTATGAAATTCCTTCCTTGCAGATCTCTGGTGGAAGGTGCTGCCGGAATGGGTGTTGATGTGCCTACTTATGTGAACCATCAGGTAAGATACACAAACATGAAATTAGACACAGTCGAGGGGGTCTTGTGAAAGAAAGTACGTCTAAACTTCCTTGCATTAATTAAATTTTGTTTTGAAATGTCTTCGTTCTACGGTTTTTCTTTTCATTTTTTTCTGCTGATATTAAAAGGAGTGATAAAAATGACTTATTCACTCCATGGGGAGTGCATGGCTTACAATTCTTTCGATGTTATGTCTCAGGCTCGCATCTAGGGGGGTTCGAATGAGTCCCCCCCCCCCCCCCCCTCCACAAGATTTGGAGTTCCGCTCAGCCTATGATAGTAGGCCTACGTTAGCAACATATGTAATGAGTTTTAATTTTGTTAGTCCCTCCTTAGAGGTTTGTCGGGTAAAATGTTCCGCTTGTGGTAAAATCGAACCCCCTCCCCCACTGGAAAAGCTGAATACGGGCCTGATATCTGACGTTTTTCGTGTACCCTGAAAACTTGAAAATACCGAAGAAGTTCTTGGGAAACAGATTAACCACTCCACCTGTTAGTGTTGGAAATGGATAATTCACATCTGTCAACCCCCCTTCCCCATCCTTCAAACCATGCGTACGCAACTGCTGGGTCACCACTTCTCTCGAAAATTTTTTTTTGCTCGACGCCACTGGTGGTCGACGTGGGGGAACGGGTGGGAAGGGATTTGGGGTAGCGAAGTTAGTTTCAAAACATTGGTGTTGATATTCATTACACGGGTATTTTAAATTTATCACAAGTAAAACATGGGACAGATGTTAATTTAGAATGTTCTTATAAATGGAACGGGATAGAAAAGCATAGAAATTCGGAACCATCTCCCCGGTATAAGACAAAATTCTTCACAACATGCATAGTTTTATCCAAACAACGCCGGATCTGCTAAAGTGGATGCAGTCAGTATGAGACTGATGAAAAACACCTTTCGAGATATTTTGGGGTGGTTCTGGAAATTAAGAATGTTTAGTCAAAGCGCTTGATTTATTCATCTATGTTTGATATGTTTATGGTTCATTTCTCAAAGCCGCAAAGAACGCTTTGATTTGGATCAGAAGAGTCCCCGAAGTGTAGATGGCTTTTGACGTGGTCAGTTTACGTGTTTTCCATGCAAGATCATGATACTGCTCTTACGTACAACGAAGTCGTTATGAAACTTCCCTCTAATCTACCTCTTACTGAGGTTAAATGATCTCGTTATAGTTTCAAATATCGGTTGGCATGAATCAGTGGTTATAAAATGTGTACTCTCTTGAAACATACGGCATGAAAGTAAATATATCCCAAAACACCCGTTTTTCTTCATTTTGTTTTGCACTTTTTCCCCTCACAGGGTGATTTTGACATGGCAACAGTTTCAACGTCTGACGAAACAGCAACGACCTCTACATGAAAGGAGAGGGTGACATTTGACTGTTGTACATTTATCTTACAATCATTTTGAAGATACTAATACGCGAGAATTTTTAGCATTTGTCAAAAAGACTCTCTTCTATTTTTTGCTATCGAACTTTTTGCTTTTACTTCATACAAATGCATTTATCGAGACGGAAGACAAAGATGTGGAGGAAAAGGAAATTTTCCAAATAAATAAAGTTCTTTTTATTTTAGATAAAAAAAAAAGAAAATATTTGTAAAGCAAAAGAAAGAGGCGTGATAAAGTATACACATATATTGAACAAATGCAGAAGGATAGCGTAACCCTTTAAGTAAACATGTACAATATAATTAAGCTATGGCTCCCAGCAAATACGCGATGATTTGGAAGGGAAAATAGTATCCAACTACAAGTGAGGGTTTGATCTCTGGTAATTAAAGCCAGTAACCCACCACCCCCCGAGCTATATTTTTGGCTCCCGGATAGCAGGATATTTAATTGGTTCTACTCTTTGATAAACAGCAGATTTGAAAGATGCAGAGTAGCTCACATTACACAGAGTACACGGGGATCCATTGTTTCGATAACACACGTGGAGGAATTTAGACGGGCTGAGGGAGGGACCTAGACGGAAGTGGCTGGTAGAATTGGAAATCTCTGTGGTGATGAGCTCTAGTCTGCATGAAACCCTTCCACAAAGGGAATGCCAACGTTCCTTCCCCTCCTTCATTCCGAATGCAAGCCTAAGTCTTTCACGGGATGAATTGTCGACCGAGACATTACGCCACACTGTGCACAATTGTCGAATTTTGTAACTAAACTTTTCGAGGACTTGGCATATGTCTAAAGCCTTTAGCACAACAACTAAGCAATTGTGTTGGTTCTTTTTTAATCTTTTTTTTTCTGGTTAGGCGGGACGGACAGTTATGTTTTCCCCGCCTCTGGAATGCACCGACATTTGTATCACATTTACTGCGACGATCTGGTCTCAAGGGGCTTGTCCGTAGTGAAACCAGATATGTGGTTATTAAGGAATAATTTAAGTACAAAATGTTGAAACCTTTTTTTTTTTCAATTTTATGTTGAAACATTTTGACAATTTTCTCTACCACAGGTAAAATAATCATTTTTAAAACGATGATGTGTTTGACGATTTTTTACTTTATGTGATAAAGAAAGAACTTGAGATGTAAAAATCATGATGCAAAATAAAAAATAGAAAAAAAAAGAAAGAAAATAAAGTCATCTAATGTGGATACAAACATCATAATAATATTCATTTAGGTTTTAACAAAGCCTTTCACTTCTGCAGCTTGTACTTTCATTTATCGAAAGGTACTGCTGCACTACAGACGAAGTATTTATTTCTTCACGAATCACATCCCCAAATCAAGACAAAAACAAAACAAAACATAGAAACTAAATTAATTAAAACCAGATGGAATCAAAACTATGTCTAAAGAAGCGTAACATGAGACCCTAGACATTAGGTTTAGTCTAACGGGTTTACCCTACTAGGAATCTCACAATATTTTAACATTCTCAATGAATGCTATTATAAGACAAGCTAAACGACTGCCACAGAATGGATTAAGCACTGAAGGTGGTTCTGTCTCGACAGTTTTCTAAGACCTCAAAGAGAGGTGAGAGACCAGGATTTCGACTCTACCAATCAGCCATGTGTTATCTGCTGCTCCCCAGAGAAATGAATTTACCTGAGAGTGGGGAGTCGCCATTCAGAATAGCAACTCCCCACCTAGGGAATTTGTGGTCACTCATTTGTTTGGTCTATCCTACCAACTACCACTGGGTCATGTTCACAAAGATTTACAGAAGTATATGCCTTTCGAAAGAGAAACAATTACAACCAGTGGGCCCGCATATGCATGCAAGCCTTCTTACCCCCTCTTTTCCTTTTGTCTAGTAGTAAAAAATAGTTCCTAGCTTTTCTGTCGAAGAGCTAGTTGGTCACTGTGAAAATATTGACAGTGAAAAGAGACAAAGGAGTAAAAGGAGTGGGTGGGGCCACCTTCAGTGAGGGAATATTTTCAAAAGAAAGCTCACTTGAGAACAAATTCCCAAGGCATGACCCAAATTAAAATCTGGTATATATTTTGTTTGAACTTCTTGTGATGATCTGTGACCACATGTCACAAAGAAAGTAAAACAAAAGTGGGAGGAAATGACGAATGTCTTTGTAGGAGATATCCCAAACATCTGGTTGCATTTCTTGATAATTACTGAAACTATTCAGATGGAAAATGGCAGTATTGACTTTTTCCAGCCCCGTAAGGATGACGCTCTTGCCGAAGAGTTGTCTTCTGGTTATTATCCTCAGCCTGTGTACGATTGGACCACTGCAAGTCAAATAAAGAGACAAGAAATATTGATACAGAGTATAGCATTACAAAACAACAGGAAAATTTGAAGAAATGTATGGTCACTACCCTAGGGAAAGGTTTGGCTTTCACTAAATCATGACAAAATATCCAAACAATCAAATCAAATATGTTTGACAGTAAATGAAAAAGAAAGCCAATTGAGCAGAATGATCATTTCATTGACGGATTATTCCATCAAATTTGTTCAGGTACCTGAAGAGGATAGGCAGGTGAAGATTTATCCTGTATCGCATCAAAATTTGCAACAAAAAGAGGACAAATTGATACACGAATGAAAACATGTGGTAGTGATTGTTTTGTACGCATGATAACCCTTAGCATTTTTAACCGACTAGTTTCACAAAAGACATTAAAAATCCCCAAAACTGCCACACAATGTTCAAACACTGAATTATTCCCTGACAGGTAGTTGTGAGAAACACAGAAACACTTTACCAGAAGGGTAGGTGGTTGTAAGGAAGACTTTTACCAGGAGGCACAAAGATGTGAAGAAGACTTTAATAGGATGATATGCACTTATGAGAAAAAGTTTACAACGAGGACAGGTACTGTAGTTATGAGAAGGGATCAACTAGGAGGATGCACAATTTGACTACCAGGAGGACAAGTGGTTGTGAGAAGAGGACATATATGTACGCAACATTTACGAGAGACTGAAAAGCTTTGGTGAAGGTGTGATTGTAAATCTGCCAGAACTAAAAAAGGCTTCTTCATATTTACCATAATTAGTATCATATTGAGGTTTCATATTGAGGTTTCATATATAGTGTGAACATGAATGATCGGACACACGGATACCTAGTATGTGACATCGTACCCCAACTGTTAATGTAACAGCAAACCTTTCACGAACTTCAACATGAAAAAGGAAAAAAAAAACAATATAAAAGAACAAAAGGAATCAACTCATTAGTGACCAATGCTGACAATAGCACAAAAGAAAGAAAACACAAAATATTAGTATGCATGTGGGAGGGGGGCGAAGGATTGTTGATGCAAAAAAAATCCTGAGATGCACATAAGACTGCTAATCAAAGCAACTATGCAGTTTGAGTTGTGTTTGAGATGTGTTTGTGCTTTAGATTCCTAGTGACACCGAAGGTTTGGTACCCACTTTTAGAGATCTGTCTCTAGGGCACATCCGAAAGAAGCAAAGAATGAAGTTTACAGTTGAAATGCTGTGACTGACTGCTGGAGAAAGCATCCATCCTGTATGTAATATGAAAGTCCTTGTAATCCTACACCCATTGCAGCTGGAAGGTCCAAAGTAACCTTTTTTTTTTATTTTCCATAAGCATTGGTCAACCTCTGGGGACTTCTGAAAAAAATGATTCCCATTGCTGTACCCACCGAACCATTCCATCCATTATGTGGAAGATTTTGATTTTTTGATGTAGACATTTCTGAGATGACATTTCTTTCTGAGTACAATAGGGTTCAAATAATCGACACAGTTTGCTTGAAGCAAACAATCAGTTGGTCTAGCAGCATTGCATCTGCATAACAATATTATGGATCATTTGCACGTGGACAGGAGAGTGCTAGTCCTTGGCACTGGGTCCAAAATTCTGACCAGGGTACCTGGCCATTCCATAGTCCGGCCGAGAACTCGAAAATGTATGTTCCATAATGCTACAAGTTCATTGTGAGGTCATAATACGACATTTTCCTTGGCATGTAATATGACCCCACGTGTCTTATGTATGAGCGTGACAATGAAAATGTTCAAAGATACACCCTGAATTTTGCCACATGTACAGTGTAAGTTACATCCAAGTAGAAATTGACTTACAAACCCTAACAGGGTCCTGGCATTGTTGGTCGAGTTCCCGGTTACTCGATGCAAACAGTAAGAATTGCTTTCTTTTGTGACTCTTTGGAACGAAAGGAATGGAAATACGGTCTCTGACTTCCCCAAACCCCCAACCACGATACCATGAATTAGGAATCATTTGGACGTAGAATGCAAATTGCCTGGCTCCCCCATTTTTGGGTGTGAGAGTCACCATCCTCCAACCCCCTCCCTTCCGCTGGGGATGACGTCGCGCACTTAAAATAATGCGCACAATCAGACCACATTGCTGCTCATTTGTGACAGATACTGCATGAGAAGGAAACCCACCCCTATCACTAATTCTCCTCTACTGCCTCATCATCCACCACCCCATTAGCCGCCTGGACCGGAACATCATCTTCTTTTCCAAATCTCTCCCCGTCGATATTGTTTTGGGCATCATTTTCGAGCGGCTGGAGCGGACCCGCTGCCCTCTCCACAGCCTCCACCTCAACATGCGAGACTAAGGGCTCTGAGGGTTAGTCAAAAGAAAGAAAAAAAAAACAATGTTGGATGCGAGTTAATCCATGCGGGAATGAGAACGAAAACGAAAATCAAGGTTAATACTCGAAGTGCGTTAAGGACAAAAGAATGGTGTGCAAAAGTGAAAACAGATAGAACACACAAACATTGTACAAGAAACTCCCAAAAAGAAGCAACAGGATTTTCAGAGGTTTTCATTTTACCCTCATTCCCTCAGATTGCAAAAATTAGTTACACATATTGTCAGGTTTCAATGCCACGACGTCTTTCCACTCCAGTGTTGTAGCTGCGATAACCTGTGCCGGGTAGCCATGCCCAGGACTGGCAATTCCAATCCGGCATGCATGATCAGTACTGCCTAGCATGAACTTCACAAGATGTAGTAAACATGATGGAAGAAGCAGCGTTTTGAGTTAAAATTTGACTCTTGGCAGACCATTGCCAATGGACCCCACCAGAGGCCCTTATGCAACCCTCTAAATGTGACCAGATGTGGCTGGTAAAGCAAAAAATGGAAGGGGTATGTTGAAAAAGAGAGAGAGAAGCCGAGGAGAGAAATTCTCACCTTCTACAATCCGATGGTAAGCAAAATGAAGGTAAAGTAAAAAGAGCATGTGTACAGTAATGATTGTTCCGACCATGAGCAACCTCTGTGATTTTCCTGTCGTCCTAGATATGTAAACAAAAACCTGTAAAGAAACAATAAAATGCAGACATTTGATATCGGTACTTCAACTACCTGCTGGCTGAAATCAAGTCCGTGAGCCTTCTTGCAATCTCGAGTGCACGTCCTCAACATCAGAAGATACATGTCCTGCCTTAAACAGGACACGTGCCCAAAAAATTGATTTTATATTTAGAAGATATTCACATCCTTTCTTTTTTTAGACCAACTGCAAATATGAAGACAGTTTGCATTTACTACTTAAATAGCAAGAAAACTGTTTCTTTTTTTTTGGTTTAAATATCTGTTAATCTTCCATACGTCCCACAATACCTTGTGCGAATCGAGATTGCAAAAAATCCCATTGTGGCACATCCCTTTGCCTACTGTAACAGAGTTTTGAAAATAGTTTTGAAAATACCATCAGAAACATTCTACATCCTATATTGTATCAAGTCTACATGTTGAGTAGTTCACCTGAATTCAAATTAGGAATTCACATCCAAATCCCATTGATTGACATAATGTGGGGCAATGTCTACATAAAGAATCTAAATCATGTGCAAAAAGATGTCAACAATTTATCCAAGAAACCCATCCTCCTTTAAAGGGGTTGGCCACTGAAGACAATTGATATGTCATATGAAGAGGAGAAATTTTCCCTCTCTTTATTGGTGTAAACCAAATCCAAACAGCATGTTCCACATGAAAGTTATGGATTTTTAAACAAATATCTATTTTAAAATGGCATAATGCATTATGGCAAGTCCGTGAACTCACACAGACGTAACTGTTTTGCGCATCATTTGCACTCCACTTTAATCTTGCATTAAAAGAAACAACAAAACAGTTTAAGAGAATTTTTCACAACATTATAACGTAAATCTACAATAAACCCAACCAAACTTTTTGGGAATTTTTAACAGGTGTTCAACTTCAAGGTTAATAAGTGATTTAATTTTGAAGAAAACAAAGACTTCCCCTGTGGTAATTCATCGGCGTCGCGGGCACATGCATCGTGGCATTTTGCGACATCGAGGAAAGTGGAAATCATTCTTGATCAGAGAGGTCTGCCTTCATAGAACGATATCTTGGAATTACGGACATGATATCAGTGTGGGGTTTCAAGAGATTTCACTCTTGAAGTGAAATATTCCAGTGATGTAGTTTTGACAAACAATTATGATAGTGAGAAAACAAAAGGAATTAAAAACTATACTCTTGGCAGATCCCAACAACAGTTTAAAGGGATGTTCTTCTGGCAGAAAATGTTGCAAATTTATTGAGAAAAAAACTTTGCCATTGTACATCAAAATTACTGTTCAAAATTTATGACTTCGGAAACTTTAAAAATTTGTATCATTTTACAAATAAACACACAATTAGGATCAAGGGATATGCAGTATTGAAATCTGAACATGGCACGATGACAGCGACTGTTTGGTTTCACATAGAAATAATTGTAGAAACGTGAGGAACATTATTTCCATGAGCACAAAATGCTGAAATAGTTTTTCAGCTGCGAGAGTTGTTTGAAAATTATGGCAATAACACTTCAAGTTTGGCCTCAGACTTGTTATTACTTAAATTGTTATTTCTCAATCTTTGTAAAGGACTACAATCTGTGGGGGGAAAAAAGCCTCACTGTAAAAGCATAATTGTTGGCTCTTTTGCATCTAGATCACAAATATTGGTATCAAACTTCTCAAATTTAGCATAATGAAACTTTAAAAATAAGTAGAGAAATGAGAAACAAAAAACAAAGGGGGGCACTGACCATTTTCAGGGCAGATAGACTTCCCAGGATGCTCCAGACCGAGAAGAAGAATGCGTGCGAATGTATGCTATGCAAGACGGTGCCGTAAAACAGTACCACGCAAAACGAAAACATACTGTAGCCCTGTTGGAAAAAAAAACAAAACAAAGGAGCACTTGAATTACTGAGACATCATCGTTGCCATGGGGATAACTTTGTAAAGTGACAGTTCACTCGTCTGAAAGATGTGTAAACTGCAAAGCCAAAAACACAAAAATTAAGCAACCAGAATATCAGTGGGTGAGCAAATCTGCTGAGGCAGCAGACAAATCAGTGGGTTGAACTTGATACAAGAACTTTGTGTTTCTACCCCACACCCATCCCCCCTCTTGTCTCCGATGGCAAGTGAAGTCACATTCACCTGCATAACATCTGTTTTTGAGGAAAACCTAATAAAGCCGTTCAAAATTTTCCAAGAATGACACGACCTTTTGACGAAACTTTTGGTGCGTTGACATTGATTTTGTAGAAAGAGTAGGTGACAAATGAAATGTATATGATATGGAAATTGAAAGTCACAACTACAGCAGTCATCCAGCAAATGAACATTTAAATTACCCCTTGGGTAACACTACGTACCGTCAGAGAGAGCACTTGGACTGCTGTTATGTAGGTGTTTGTTATATATGCGACAGTGAAGAAGATACCAGAGGCAGTCAACCAGTAGCCAAAGCTGATCCCCAGGGCAGAGCCCATCAGGGTACCCTCTCTCTGTCACCAAAATGGAAATGGATGAGAAAGGGGGTTATGTAATGCATCAGGACAAAGCTAATAACGTGACAAACAAGAGTGCTTGTTTACAATGGTACAGTTTGTCTCGACAATTGAAAGAAGAATGGAAAGATAGAAGTAGTTGCCAAGGTTACCGGCCTATCTAACCAATTTCCTAGACAATACTCCCACTGACAAATTGTGCACTCCAAATTAAGCGTTTCATTAAAATTCACTAATTGTCACATTCCATACTAATACCATCCAATCCCCAAACCCTGCCTCCTAACCGACTGTCCAAATCATAAAGGTTTATTTTGCAGACTCACAAGTCCTTGGCATTTTTTTGTTTCCATAAAAAAAAGACGGATTTTCAAAACGATTGTCACTGCTGTTCATACAACATTATACTAAGATGTTATACAGTTTTCTGAAAAGTGCCTGTAGATCTTGTAATACATTTTAAAATGAGAATTTCAACTTACAGCACCACCTAGTATCCACCCATTCATTATCATCAATAATATGGACATTCTGCAGTACAATAATCGTACTGTTACTATCATGTATCCAATGTCTTTCACCACAACCAAAAATATATCCAAATACTCTATCATCAATATTGCAAACTTAACCACCATTTGTCCTCTACCCAACATAGTCATATTCATGAATTCCACTATAACGATTAGAACCTTTCTACTACCGTGTATCCATGTTTTTCCATCCTCATCTAAAAGTATATATCAATATACTCCACTACAAGAATATTAATCTCACCACCACATGTCCGCCATCTATCATTCCCATCAATAATATTGACATGCTACACTGCAACGATCACTATCTCGCCACCGCGAGTCAACTGACGGTCATTCTGATCAGAGAATGTATAATCATGAACGACACTTCAAAGATTATAATCCTACCAAAACATGCCAAATACTTTACAATGAGCAGTAATATTTGCATGCTGCACTACCAGAATCGTGACAGCAAGACCATGAGCTCATCGTCTCTGTTCCCATCAGGAGATATGTATTTATTGACTCCATTGTGTCTTACCACCGTGTGCCCGCTGTCTTTCATTCCCATCAGTAATACTGCCACCAGTGTAAAGACTATCATAACAGGGCCATAGAGTTCAGCTGGCACTTTCTGAAACAGTGACCGAAAGGAGACCATCATGGACAAATCAAGGGTATTTATTGGATTAACTTGTTTCCACATAAAAGTGGACATAAAGTGTGACAATGTACAACAAATTCATCACTTGATATAAAAAGTTGCTAATATGCTTTTGACAAGAGGTAAAATGAAGAATGAATCATGTTTAACATTGAGTCATAGCTGGACACTCACACAACACATTACTATGGAATAATGGTTGGAGACAAAATGGTGGGATTATATAAGTTACGGTCTCACTCCTTTGTAGGTAGTCAAATGAAGGTGTCAAACATAATGAGGAATCTAATGACAAAAGATGTCAAATGGTATGAAAAGAGGTGGCCAATGTAACTGAAAATGTCAAATTTTACTGTACGTGTCAAATGTCAATGAAGGTGTCAAACTGTTAAATGCTTATGAAGTTGTTAAATGTTTACGAAGCTGTCAAATGTTAATGAAGATATCAAATGTTACTGGAGGTGTCAAATGTTAGTGTAGGTGTCAACAGTCAAATCATGAAGATGCTACATGTTTATGAAGATGTCAAATGTTATTGGAGGCATAAAATGTTAGAGAAAATGTCAAATGTTACAAGAGGGGTCAAATGTTAAATGAAAGTGTCAAATTATGAAGATTTTGCATGCTTATGAAGACATCAAATGTTACTGGAGATGTCAATTGTTAATGAAGGCATAAAATGCTAATGGAGACTAAACAGTATTGACTATCAAGGGAAACAAGCGACATGATGTCCCTACAGTGGATGAACTGTGATTATCTGAAGTCAAAATCGCTATTTGAGATTTGACAAAGGTTTTTCTTTGACTTTCCATTGTTTGACTTTAAACCAAAATCTGATTTCAACTGCCTTCTTGTACTAATTACACAATAGAGACACTAAAAGTAATCTATTTAAATGGCAGAAATATGTGAGCCATTGCAAATAACTGAATCCCCATAGTCTTATAGCATCAAACAGTTTCAGAAATAAATCAAACTTGACCTCCATCACATAGGTCTACATCTGACACCCCCCACACTACCCACTTTTCTTTCCCGTCTTCTTTCCGTCACTCACCTGTGGGGTGCCCGATGGTCTTCTTGGAAGAAACGAGAACAATAACCTGTGATGAAATAAATATGAATATTCACAGAGTACTTTTAATTTTCCATTCACTTTGGTGTCCTGGATTCGATATGTGGAATCCAATGATGCAGCATCTTCACACATGAATTTTGAAACACAAATTTCACATCAAATACGATAGGTATTTACAACTGCATGTAGCTCCTTCTCTGTTTTCTGAATTGGTCACTCCGTATGCCTTCTGCTATTTCCATATTCGGTTTGGTTTTTTGTTGGCAGTTTTTGTCCATATTGGAAGCAGACCTTTCCTGCAATATGTTACCAATTGGTAATATCACCTACTGCATGTTCATAAATAGGACACCTACTTTGTGATGAAATTTCAATTTTCTTCGATTAGAAATTTATTTTTCGTATGTACAACATCAGACAGAAATTTACAAAATAGGGTTTTAACTGACATATGAAGGACACTAGGAAAAGACTTTTCACAAGGCTGGCGACCATTGAAAAGGAAATAGCTTTTAAAAAAAAGGAAAGGAAAGAAAAGAAATATGTAACTTGAGTTACATGTGTTTGCTTGAATCTCTCTTTTCTTTTAAGTGAAAAAGATGCATTCCAGACATCATTCCAATATTGCAAGCAATGGTATCAACGAACTGTAAGTAACCGAGAAAAGTATGTTGCAGGTTTACCTTCGTTTTTTTTTTTGTGCTTTATTTGCTTCAAATGCCCCATCTCCCTTGAATCGATACAGTAATTGGTCATAAACAACATCAGTCATGTCCTGAGCAACATCTTTGAAAGATGGAGGACACAAATCAAACTTTGGAAAACATTCATGCTGCAGATGTTGTCCGTCGAAAGTATTCACAGACGATTTGCTGCTTTGGCATTTTCTACTCACCTTGACACTACTGTCTTCGGCTCCACATCAAAGTATGGCCTCAGGATGTCAATATTGGCGTAGAGATCAAACGCTTTTTTGGCTTGTTCTTTCCCTGTCTTCCAAACCTACAGTGACATACAATGAGAATACAATAAACAAACACTAGAATGAACTTTTTCCATTTCCAAACCACAATTCACTCCCCTCCCCCCAACCCCATGTACAAAAATTGTGTACGTACAGCACAAAAGCTACTGTACCTCTCTAACATTTGATTCAAACCTCATTTACAGTGTATGCCTAAATATTTACTACCACCAATACAATGGAGCTTAGGTCCTACAGTACCTTGGTTTTGCTTACAAATTAGGAGCAGTATGGGACACCTTTGCATAACAAACAAAAAAAGAGAAAATATTTGCTTTGTCAAAAAATAAAATCAGTATTTTCTGCATTTCTTGCAATAATGCAAAACAGTATGACAAAAGTCTCCGATGAAGCTATGAGGTTTTGTCTTCCCTCAAGGGTAACAATTAAAACTGAAAGAAATTTGTTGAAGTAAACTTTTAGCTCTACCTGATCTGCTACTTGGCTCTTGACAGCATCCATCAAAGTATCCTGGAATCCCTCCTCCTCATCTCCTGCGTTCCCTCGGCCTCCATCTTCATCACCAATGCCTGCTGGTGTCCTGAGGGTGTCGTCGACACCGGTAGAACCTCTGCTGTTGACATCATCCGTCAGGTCTATCACAGCCGAAGTCTGATGGCAGAAATCCATACAAATGTGAAACTGGTACCTGAAATATTGCTGATCTGAGGTACTGTACAGTAGATACGAACGGACTACTGTTCCGATACAGTGCAGTGTAGCTTGTAACAGATGACCACACCAGTGAAAAAAAAAAAAAATTAACGAAAACTTCAAAATTGCTCCATGAAAGTGTGATGTGTACCATCTTGTCGATCCTACAGTAGATGTTCTCCTTTGTACTTTTGTGCAGTGAACCCATCATTTGGTAGGAAGGGAAGAGTATAGCACTTTACTTAACAGCAAGCTGAGGACTACAGTACCATGTTCTTTAAATTGTATCACCACAGAATGTGGCTGAATTTGATGGAGGTGTCAAGTTTGGGGACTTAGAAGTTCTTAGATGGCTAGCTTTGACAGATCTGTACATCAACCTGTCTGACTCAAAAGTAAGGAGAGATCTACATTTTTTCAGAGCAAAGAAATTTTTTCAGAGGAATTTTTTCAGAGCAAAGAAATTGGGAGAGTCAGACTAGTGAATATACTGTACTGTAATTAGTTAGAAGATCAGTTATTTTCCACAGAAATGATATAAATAGGTCTGCTACTAAACAAGTAGCTTACTTATGCAGTACAATGAGAGAATCATCATACATACACACACACACATGGAAAATGTAAGTTGCCCACATTGTTGCCTACATGAAGGCCTATTTCCATGTACAGTAAATTTCAGCTGCACATACACTGTACTGTATGCATGTACAGCCAAGAGACAGGAGCAATCCTGCAACCTAATATTGGTGTGGACCTATTTACAGTACTCTATCCTGGGAATAATTTTTCCAATTTCATATCGCAATTTAACGCATCGCAATTTAGACACAAACAGACCATATTGCTACACACATTAAGAAATGTGTACCAATTTTTTGGATGCATACAGCTTGCATTTTCAGCAACAGTTTACAAAGACTGAAAAAATTCCCCACAGTGCTACAAAAACTTTACTGTAAATTTAGGCTACTCCGTGCTATTGTGTGATAGCTGCAAGTGTCAATAACCTATTCTGACTTTCAAACATGAGAAAAAGTTTAGGTGTGTGAACAATGTCGTGAAGGTCTTGTCCCTCTTGTCCTGTCAGAAAGGTTTCAAATTATTAAATCTCTGAGAAACCTGGATAATTTATGAAACCTGGGAGATCTGGATAGGACCGTTTGGGTATCTCAGTAAAACCTAGAGAGGTGACAGGTTTGAAATGAGTTTGATAACTTGTCTGTATTACAGTTGGGCTGGGCCAAGCATACAAGAATCAGTAAGGTCTAATGTACAGTAAGTCTTGGCTGCAGGCTTATCATTATATTAACTTTGAGCTTGAATTGGTACAAAAATTTAGAATCTGTGACCAGAAGTGATGTCAACAAGGGTATCAGACAACTAAAGCATTTGGCATAGGCTCTATGTCTACATTTTTATCATTTTTCTTTTTTCTTTCTAATTTTTTTTTTTTTTTGGGGGGGGGTTTCTTAGCAGGCTAGCTTGCTCGTTTAACTATTGACGAATCACAACGCTTCTTACACAAGATTTGGCAAGTGACTAAGCGCTGGTCTTCACCTGCATAGGAAACATTTGCTCTATACCATACGCTTGTTGCATTTCGTGGATAGGAAGTTACTAATAGACAGCAGCCCATGCAAACTGCCCGACAACCAACAAAACAGCTGCAGACCACTTGCCATGCAAATGGCAAATTCTTACTAATGACTCAGTCTAGGAGCAATTTTATGAATACGTTGGAGGTCGCAGGTGCATAAAGTGTGCTAATACATTGATCGATGTGATATTTGTAGTTGGCGTAAGGATGTAAAAATAGGCCAAGTTTCGTGTACCGTTAATGAGTGTCGTACCTTGTAGATATACTATATTATATATAGGGTATAGTCTAAGCTAGTAGTGCTACGTGGGAGAACGCCCGTGATGACACCTAGTCCTATAGTATATATGCTAGTTCTAGCAGGCTTCCACACAACCTGTGCTATGACTGAGTAGATCACAAGTAGCCTAAGTGCTTAATACACTGTGTGTGTGGTCACAGTTTATAGCCCATAAAGTTAGGCCTTATGTTAGACCTAACGGTAAATGTTAGACCTTAGCTAACGTTAGGCTAACTCAAGTCCTGTACTGTAGTAGTACTGAGTGACTGTGTGTGTTTTCTGTTTCCTTTATGGTCGCTAGCTGCGATAAACATATTACTGTTTTCTCTAGCGTCCTGATCATTCCACTGCATTGTAGGACTGCATCTTTCTTCTTAATATGCCTGTATGTATATATGTATGTATTATGAACAAAATACATGAAACGAAACGAAACTGTGCTGCTGACGTTTGCTATAGTATAGGCCTAAGCCTACACTATACAATATGTTACACAAGCCTAACGGTAAAAGATTTAAATAAGGCAAAACTTTCTCATACTTCTACAGTTTAATCAAAATCATTCAATTAAAGAGACAAATATATACATTTGGCATGAGAAAGCTTTCGTGATAGAATATTCACTTTAAGTGGTGGAAAGTTACATTTACTACCTCAGCCTCTGTGTTGTCGAACCATCCGGAGGCTGACATGTTGGACATTTGAGTCCTCCTTCCATTACTGTAAAATTTTAAGAAACTTAAATAACCATTTAATTCTATTCTGTCAGCTTATAAGATGTATTAATGATTTTTATGTAATTTTATATTTTAATTAAGAGGGAATCTCAAAATAAGTGGTAAACCTATGATTTGATAATTTATGAATATTCTATTCTTTTAATGCACACTGAACAAGACCAAAACAAACCCTCTTACAGCTGACTACAAAGTGACAAATGCAAGTAGTACTAACGTTAGTGCTACTAGCCTGCATGCACTGCATTCACTTTGCATAGCCCTATTTGTAGGGAGTTGACGGAACTGTGATTTTTGAATGACATTGAGAGGCATACATGTACAACTACAAGTTGGTGTGCACCCGTGAAATTACTTCAATGCATTGTCATATCTTACATATCCACAGCAGATAACCGACTCAGGTACAAAACTTCCTTGGCTTAGTTCGGCTTCTTGAACTTTGAAGTCCTACAGTAAGTTGCTCTGTCTAACTTAGACACAAACCTAACCTAATGCACCAGTACAGAAGGCGATAGGCTGTATAGTAGTGTAACACTACAGTGATGTTAGCCTAGGCTACTGTACCATAAGACATAACCTTACTGGATGAAACGTCCATAATGGCAGACAGGTATTACAGCTGGTGTACTGTAGTATTGTAGGCTCAGATAAAGGATGTGATCAACATATTAAATGTTCAAGTCATTCACTTACTGACTTAGAATCAATCATGTACACCTGGTCCTCCCCCCTTTTATTTTGATGTCCACCAATATTTGACCCACAATTTTTTTGGGGGGCCTCCTATCCGAATCATCTGTTGAGCTGTCAAAAGGGGCGCAAGAATGTGTCAGCCCTGCCCAGCCCCAGTGGAACTGGCACCAGCAGTCTACAGTAACATAGATGCTCCCTCGTCGGCTGACGGTGTGTCCTCCCTTTCTCAAAATCCTGGATTTGTGCCTAGCATCTGTAACTTAAAGTATACTAGTAAGTAGTAGACCGTTATGACTCTGTAAGCTTAGAGATGGAAGTTGGGTGTGGTAGAATTGACGTTCATGTAAAGTGTGTTGGAAGTGATTGAACTCTCCTGGCCCATGCATTCAGCTGGTATTACAGTTTGCCATTTATTCTAATGGAAAAGATGTATTTACTGGTCTGTCTTGATCTTTACCATGCAGTAAAGTGAGCCACACATTCAGGGTCATATTTTGGAGCAGTCTGCATATATAGGCCGGAAATTGCTTTGCTCACTTGACTCTGATATAGTCTGTGCACAATTTAACAACAGAGCTGTATTGAGAGAATCAGATCCTAAAGTGTCTGTCTGCACATGACAAGTCCTATCTTAGTAATAGCTGGTCTACATTGTCATCCGGCTGTTTCTGCTCACTCATTAAATACTACAGTATTGATGAATTTCTGCAAGTCTAGGCCGAAGTCATGTCATGATTTTTCCTTTACTATTAGGAGAGGAAAATTTATATTATATATTAAATTATATATTTTCCACTGAAATGAGGCTTCACTGTGCCCACAGAAACACACTCCAATCATCAAAATTTCATCACATTCCATTTTTGAGTGTCATCTTAGGACCTCAGTGCATACCAGAGGCTCATGGACCTTCACCTCAGATGAGAGGCACAGTACTTAGGCTGTGACAAATTTTGGGTTGGATTGTTCTTCTACTGTGACCTGACCTCCTCCCCAGATTGAGGTCTCAGTGGTTAGGGTTTGGGACTGGATTGTTCTCTCACAGTGACTGCATGTCTCTTCAGACTGGCAGCCCTGTGGACTTTGACAACTCCTTCGAGACTATGCCTCCATAAAGATACAGTAATTTAGCAGTTCTGCACTCAGAAGAAACAAGCAAACAAGAACAAACAAAAAAAAAGCAGCAAGGGTTGTGAATAGTCAAAGTACATCGTACAAGTGTACAGTACTCTGTGTTCCATGAATGGACTGTATAGTCTCAATCTATGTTGATTGACTTAATGTGTGGTGTCTCGTTTGTCATGTAAATTTTTGCTTGGTCACATTCCCGTACATTTCCTTGTTCTTCAGGTGTGGTCTCGAATGTGCTTATTATAAAGTGAAAACCTGCATGCAAGTTTAATAAGGATGTCCATTCAATCAGAATCTCGCTGGCAGTTTGGCACCAACTACGATCAAGATGTGGTGAGACTGCTATTTTTCTTTTTTGCACAAAACAGTGTCTGCCTGAGAAAGAGTGTCAATCAATTGCTTTTTTCCTGAAATGAAAGTGAAATACATTCACATGACTTTTTTGACACACTGCTTATTTCTAAAGAATGTATTTTCAACTACAGTGGCTTTTGTGTTCTAATTTCAACATTGTGAAGGAAAAGAATGACACATTTTATGACCATGATGTCATGATCACTGAACTGTTTGCCAAGAATTTTTGTATGTCATTACCAGATGGAAGTCAGGTTCAGTACAGCAGCACCAGCTATTTTGTGGTTTCAAGTAGAGTCGGTGTTGATGCCACTGGTTTGCATGGGATGACAACTATTCTCATCCATCAAAATCTCCCAGTTATTAAACCTGGTACCGAGTCATGCAACAGAAATTATGGTGGTAAACCTTTGTCCATCACTCATTGCCTCCTGTATTTTTATGCCAGTGGCAGTTCACTGTCTTCGTTGGTCGAGGTGATAAAGTTTAATTTTGATATGACCAGGTTCTTCATTTTGGATTCACAGCCGTTACTCTTTGAGGATTCAGCCCCAAGGTCAACTCCCAAGGATCTCATGACTGAAGATTATGAGGTAAGATAACGTGCAATATTTAGAACTTTATTAAGCAACGTTCAGATTGTTTTCTTCAACTCTCCCTGGACAAGTAGATGGTTCATATCGTCATATTGTTTTTTTTTTTTTCTGGAGGTCAGTGGCTTAACTGTGACATTGAAATGTGTATGCAGTACTGTATCTCCTACGAGCAAGGACTCCTCATTATAAGCCAATCGAGGTTTTGGTCTCTTTCCTCCATAAATGGAGCAAAATTCAGTTGAGGAAAAAGAGAGAATTGTCAGTCCAGTAACTTTGTCATCTGTGCAAAGCGTCTAGGCCAGACTGATTTGATTTTATTATGCCAATATAAATATCAAATGTATAAATAGGACACACAGTAAAAAGAAGGACATAGCATTAATGCAAGAATGGACAATGAAATACTTTAAAGAATTTATTTAAACAAAAGTTGAAATGATTAAATGGGTTATAGAAAGGTTTTCATAGTTCCACTCTGACTGTATACAGTAGTAGCTGCATAGATAAATTAATTTTGTAAGACTTAGACATTTATGCACAGTGGCAATTCCAACTGTCTTGATTCAGAGTCTAGGCGAGACTGAGAGTATGACAAGTCAGTAATTATAGCACGTTTTTTTACCCTCGTTTCAGAGTTTAGACTACGACATTTGCTACAATGAGCCTTACAAGGAGATGGTCAAGAGTGGTTCCTCTTGGATACCAAAACATTTAGAAGTAATCAAATGGACTCTCATGTTCATCATTGGTGCTACAACTGGTCTGGTGAGATTTCTGAGAACAAACTGACTCCAGAGTTTTTCTTTCTCTCTCTCTCAAATTTTTCTCTAAAGATCTAGTTCATTGAGCATGTTGCTTCTTCTCGGTCTACCGTCAAACTTCAAGATTCATTAAGCCATCGGCTGTACGGTATTGTAAAGCTATATGGGGAGGGAGGGGGTGCTCAGTTGCTGTTAGACTTCTGCTTAAAGTGCTGAAATGTTTTTTTCTTCCTTCATGATAATGAAACGATATAAAGAACTGAAGAATCATTGACAATGGTATGTGAAGCAAAAACGAAATTGTTGGCAACAGTATTTGTTAAACTGATCTTAGGGTGTGCTCTTATCCGGTCCCCATTTCGTAGGACTTTGCATAAAATTCATTTTAAACAGTGAAATGTGTAAAACTAAAATCATGATGATCTACACTGGTTCACTAAGTAAAAAGAGGCCTGGGTGAGGGGGCAAAGGGGGGGGGCTGAAGGAATGAAAATGGAGGTACGTAGCCAGATAGTAGGTAATGCTTTGTTGACACAATTTTAATTTCCCTGCACGATCCTGTTCAAGCAACGATTTTCCAACTAGGCTGACAAAGAGAAGCAAGGAGCAGGAGGGGCTTCAACGTTTGTTCTTTTCAGTGACATTAAAACTGGAATATGAATTGGAAATTTTTCATATTTTGCCACTGAAAGTCAAATTAGGTGAAATATGTTATGGCTACCACTGTACAAAAAGAAAAAGCATTGTTTAAGCCCCATTTTAGCATACATGAATATTCATATGAATTTCCATTGGTCTGTTTGATATCAAGTAACGGTTAGTGATGGCTAGGCCTTCTTGGAGACTCTGAAATACCTGGCCAACAAAAATGTCAAGACAGTTTTCATCTGGAAAATGAATGTATGTATACATGTATCTGGAATGAATGCATGTATCTGGAAAATGAATGCATAGTTCTCTTTCAGATTTTGTGACAGGTGATCTTTGCCCCTACTTTCTCTTCCCTGAAACACTAATGAAGAAAACCGCCAGCTGACCAGGTGTTTGTCTGTACAACTCATATTCCAGTTTTAAAGTCATATTGAAATGTTCTGTTTTAGGACTCCCTCAGTGCATCTTATGACCAGTTCTGACATCCTTTGCCTGCTATTGAATTACAGTTGTTTTCAGTCCTTGCTGTAAAATGGTTTTTCTCTCTCTCTCCAGGTTGCAGTCTTCATCGATGTCTTTGTGAAGATGCTGAATTCGTTGAAGTTTAACACAGTAGATAGTTGTATCCTTTCCTGATGTATTTCAAAGTCTTAAAGGAGGATAAATAGTTGAAGCACACTCTGTACATTAGTATTCCATGTCTTATGTGGTGTAATTACTTTGGGATCCATCCTTTGAAAGAAAGTCACCGTATGTTTTTGCAGTTACAGTGTAACCCTTCTTTGCTTGACAACGCTATTGGCCACCAGCAATGCACACAAAGGAGACATAAAGACATAAAGCATCTGAAAAGGATGCTGATGGGAAAGCAGAAAAAAATTTCCTTCAAGGTTGTCTCACACACACTGCTATGAAAGTCAATCCTAATTTGCAATGCACGTGACAATTTGAGTAACCTGTAAGTTTTTCATCCAAACATCGAGCCCTGTCATTTCAATAATGAAATGCTGTCGTCTGATTTACTGGCAAAACTTTGTAACTGAAATTATTGGCAATATCCCATTGTAGCAAGGACTTGTTATGTGCAAATGACATGATGAATATTAACAACTATGACAATCTGATCTTTCAGCTTCGTGGTCGTTTCAACTCATGTCAGTGAAATGTGGTTATGTAATCACTCACAGAAACAACAATCAGATATATCACTTGAGTGATCTTTAACAATCAACTTTGGCAGATATCACACCTTGTGGTCAAAATTACAAATGCCTCATGGCTCCTCTTGGCATCCTTATAGCATTCAACGCTTTGTTTGTGTTGGTCGCAAGTGTGCTGTGTGCTTTTGAGGTAAGCATATCTCTGATATTTCGACTGATTGTCTTTCTTGTGAAAATCCTGTTTAACAAAGCTTCAGACTTGCAAATCTCAAGGTTGTACTGCAAGTCTCACTATTTTGGGCTTTTCCTCACTGGGTTTAAGTTATGCTTAAATGGCAGATTTTCAAAAGATTGTAGGAGAGATAACAGATCTAAGAAGAGGGTGCAAAAATGCTAGTTTGGAAAAGACTTTTCATCACAAAGCAGGAGGTTTGTAAAATTTTAAAGTCTGAAATGTGATCCCCATATTTTCGTGTGATATTCTGAAGAATTGTGCCATTTCTGACATTGATAGGTCTGAGGCTTAACCCATGCTTGTTAAAGTACGTGGCATAAGTATGTGACATAACACAAGAAGGTAGTGCAACACACAACACAACAACTCAGATATGTAACATGAACGTGGTACCACATCATTATTATCAGTTACCATTTCGTCTCACTTAACCTGTCTTCACAAATCATAAACATCTTCATCACTCTGTTTAGTGCCATCTGGTAATATTGAGCACCATCCTCTATGCCACCTCTGGTTGTTGCATATCTTCATGCATGCTATCTCTCCTTTGGTTGAGACATCTCATGTGTTAAAACTGCCAGTTCATAGCAATATGTGTAACAAGTACCCAAATGAAAATATGAGCTGTGCATACAATGTCTGAACACTGAAAGGAACATTTGCAAGAAACATTTTTTATGATAATTCCATGATGCTCACTGATAAAGTCAGGTGTGCGCACATACAATTACCTTCCATCACACAAAGACAACAAATGTCAACCTCTGTTCACCAGTTTTTTCAACATTTGTGAACATTCTTTCGTTTGCAACAAAATTTATCCCAAAAGAGGTGCTTTTGGAACCACTTTTTATTTTCTTGTTACTTCATTTCAGCCCATTGCAGCTGGTTCAGGCATCCCAGAGATTAAGTGCTACCTCAACGGTGTTAAAGTACCTCATGTCGTGAGACTGAAGACCCTCATAGCCAAAGCTGTTGGAGTCTTGTTCAGTGTCTCAGGAGGTAACAGTCTTTGCAAAATTCTTTTATGGAACTTTGGAGTTAGTAGGTGGACAAAGATTGACATGCCGTTACCTCATGAATATTCATCACACATTAAAAGCCCCTGCCTGACCATTCAATTCAGTAGAGGTAAAGCAGGGCAGTTACTCACATACATCCTTGAAGTTTCCAGAGTGTGAACTTCTTATGTGTGGCACTATATTGATAAAATGAGCGGGTGTTATATATGTCAAATATGCCAATAAAATTGGATAAAATTGCTGAGGCTATATTGATAAAGGCTTTTGATCTTGGGTGACCATCTGTTGCTGTCTCCTGCTGATTGTTGCATGGTGGCATGAAGATGTCCTACCTCAAGAGACTTCACTCCATTAATTCTTGTTTGTTCTTCTTCCAGGTTTATTCGTCGGCAAGGAGGGCCCCATGATTCACAGCGGTGCAGTCGTTGGAGCAGGGATACCACAGTTCCAGAGTATCACCTTCAAGAAACTTAAATTTAACTTTCCTTACTTCAGATCTGACAGGTACGTTTGAAGCAAACTGCATGAAACCTCACCACAATCAGGCAGTTGTGAATATTTCTAGACATGGCCACTTTCAAGCCAGGTCAGTCCTGGAGGTAGCTCTCATACCAGATCATTCCTATGGATAATTTTCTTGTAAGAGCTGGATTATCGAAAGGATTGTCTGATATATCATTCTCCGTCCCTGTAATTTCCCTTGGTCTCTGTCCTTCCGTCATGTAGTCTGTAAATGTACATGTGTGTGTGTGTGTAAATAGTCTGTAAATGTGCTACTGTTTTGTGCCTACAAATTATCAATATTGATAGTTTTTATTAAAACTTCAGTATACCACCTCCAGTCCTGTCAATTTTTTTTTACATTTGCATTTATCCGGTTTCCAAAGTGTCATAAATTACAGATGGGTGATTATTTTCCAATGGAAAAGAAGCAGTCCAGGTAATGTGTTTGGATCTGCTGCCTGTGTGTCTCTGTGTAAGTCGATCTTTTAGCTTGTATGTGATAACCGTCAAAATTCTTCTCTGTGACTTACTTGGACCAGACTGTGGTCGGGATAGCAACATCATGAACTGACTTTGCCTGACTAGAAAAGATTACGGTCTTAGATGTGCAAGATGTGCAGTTTGAACCTGGAAGAAGACATTACCCCTCAAGTGAACACTTTAGGACTTTTAGGCATTTCAATTTAGGCATTGTATGCAAAGGGACACCTGCAAAAATAATCAAATAGGAGTCCAAGAATGCTGCAACTGTTATTAATGTCATTTTACATTGGGTCATGAAACGAACCAGTTCTCAAAGTTCGATCCGAGGAACAAAACTTTCAGATGCAATCATTCACTTGACAGAATTCTGTCTGTTTTTCTGTAGAGACAAAAGGGACTTCGTTTCTGGAGGGGCAGCAGCGGGAGTCGCAGGTAAGATGTCTTAGACTCACGTCATAACTGTCATAACTATTTTTCATGTCACCTTATGAACTGATGATTAGCTGCTCTTTGCTTGTATTCGAAACTCAGTTGTCATCATCTAAACCAGACTACGTATCTTTAGCAGGTGTTTCCATATCATCAGTTTATGTGGCGTTGAACTGACAAGAGAACAGATCTGCAACAACAGCAAAAAAAAAAAAAAATGTCAGTTTGCAATAGGTGTAACGTTTCTGTTGGTTTGCATGCAGTTGTTATAAATGAAACGTTAAAGCCGCTGTTTTAGAAAACATCCATTGTGTAAAGATGGCTACACTCTGCAAATACAAAATTTCACTCCACATATTTCCATCTACTTATTGGCAGCTGCATTCGGCGCTCCCATTGGAGGGGTACTCTTCAGCCTGGAAGAGGGGTCGTCTTTCTGGAACCAAGCGTTAACCTGGAGAACGGTGAGAACATCAGAGTTTCCATTTCTGAACCGCCCCCATTTCCTTCCAACTGTCAGCAAATTTCCACACAGTGATAGAAGAGCAACAAAATGAAAAAGGTCTTTGCTGTTAAGCACGAACTACAATTTAAAGGGATCGTGTGCGTAAGCAAAGAGTAAAAACGTTGAAATTTCATCTCCAAAAGTTTGGTAAGGCTTTTAAGTACACCATTCAGACAATCTGGGTGTAAATAAATAGGTTTCAGTCGGTTAATTTTGCCATATGATTTCAAATTCTTCTAACATAACAAGGAAAAGTGTAGAATACGATAATGTAGTGGTTGACACTTTTCATTCAAATCAACGGTGTGCTTCTTTGAGCAAGCCAATGGGAAGTATACTAGTATTGAATATTCAGTGAACAACTCAGGATCACTGACGCCACGGGCAAGGTTGTGCTCAGTTCGTAGGTTATTTGTAAATACAGTGTTTCCTTTCACCAAATACTACAATTCCTGATACCTACCAAGGAGCGACGACTTGAGTAGTATGTTTTTGATACACTAGTGAGACCTGTGTTGTTGCATATACATTATGTAGGCGGTTATAGTAAGAACTGTTCATTTTCATATATGTTTTCTGTTTTTACTGTTTTAATGCTAATCCCGTTGCTTTTCGAAGTAGTTACTGTCATTTTCCTTCATTGAAAGACATAGTCCGTTCATTTACAACCTGCTTGTACATTTAAAAATAAAGAAAAAGTTAAGATCAAACATAATCTTACCTTTTTGGTTTTTCAGTACACACGCAATCACTTTAAGTTACCATGCATGAATTTCGGAAAAGACAGTTTCCCTTGACTGTCACATAATTTATATCCATTTTGGTTTATCTTTTCAGTTTTTCTGTGCAATGTCTGCGACATTTACCCTCAACTTAATGCTGTCTGGTCTCTACTTCAAACAGTGGGGTCATCTAAATATTCCTGGTCTTATTGACTTTGGTTTATTTCAGGTTTGTTTTCATTTTAATCTTTTTCTTTGACTGCTATGAGCAACCACTTGTCAAGGTTCATTTTAGTGTGACATTTTCTTACTTTAATTAAGTAAAGTTAATTACAGAGCAAGAGGAATTTATGGGAATATTTCTGATTCCATGCCAAAAATATCCCATATTTTTTACCTGTGTTCTGATGTTCATTCTTGCTTACAAGTCCATTTAGTGTACGGTAGGAGAGGAATCTGCCATTAGTTCCTTTAAAAAAAAATGCAGCAGAGTTTATCCTTGGTTAAATAAATAGTCAGCCACAAGGTACGTGGACTCAGAAGCTGTGCTGTAATAACCCTATTGTTGAGAAACATCCAAGGGTGTGATACTGTCCAGCACAAGTGAAATGTGTGCCTCGTATCTGATGACCATGGCCAGGGAGAGATAACAAACTAATCATTGGATCACTGGAGCAAAAAATCTTTCTTTCCTGATCTTTCCTGACCTGCTACTGACAGGTCAGGGAAGACAAGCTAATGGGAATTCCCTCTGATGCCATGTTCACGATGTTATCAAGTCTCTTGACCTCTTTTCAACTAATCCTTCAAACATCTTGCAGACTCTAACTGTGCACTGCAATGAGATGCAAACAACTTTACCATGTTGCATTTAGATGTGTCTGTTTTCCTTTTGTGAAGTTAAATAAATTTGAGCCCTACCAACATGCAAGTCCAGTCAAGAAAACGACATGCCCATAGCCAAGATTTTAATTTTCTGTCGGGCAAGAGACTTAATTTTTCTTCAAAATACTTCTTTCTTTGTCGACAAGGCAATGTTTACATCAGGTGTTGCAGTATGCTTTCTCTTACTGGCTGAAAAAAGTGCCACCTACCAAAATGCTCTGAGGCAGTCAGTTTGTTTGGTCAAAATACTTCACTGTTTGAGTTTAAAAAAGAAAAATGTGCTGCATGCCTTATAGTTAGTAATGAAGTGTGCCCTCTGGCAAAATTGTTGCCATATTAACAATTCCAACGTTTCGTACAAATTTGATTTTCTGCAGTGTCATGGAGATGACTGCAATCTCTGGACAGCTATGGACCTCTTAATCTTTGTTGCCATGGGACTGGGTGGTGGGCTGCTGGGCGCTCTCTTCAATGCAATCAACAAATCAATCACCATCTGCCGCCTGAGGCACCCATTCTTTCAGAGAAAATCCACGAGGTAGGTGCCACCGGCAGAATCGTCGTGTCAAAGCTGTCGATGAGAAAACAGTATGAAAGATGTTCCTACAAAATACTTATGAAAGTAAATGAGCCTAACCTTTTCCTCCCATGAGAACATTTTACAAAGACAAACAATTTGCATTAGAAAATGATTCTCATATGAGATCAAATCACCAGGACCATTTACCTTTTATTTTTTTTTTAAAGATGTTTTTAGTGGCTAAGGAGTTTTTGGACTTCTGTATACAAATATCTTATCTTGCACAATTTTTGTCTGAAACTTATCTTCCAAAGGTTGGTGTTTTTATTACACCGTTAGATGTTTATGACTTTCATCGATCCAGTTTTGATCCCGGTTTGTCCCGTTTGTGATCGAATTTACCTTACAGCGTTCCGCTCTCACACCGTCTCGCCATCTCACCTAACTTTGGGCGTTCCCCTTCTAACCATTCTTCCAAGGATACTCTTCCCCCTGTGTCTTTCACACCTTTGGTCATCCATGTTTTTTTGGTATATTCACTTCCTAGAATCTGAGTGCTTTCCTCATAAGGAGCTTTGAAATGGCACTACGTACTTGACTTATTGTATCTTGTGCAGTGGATAGGCTGGTAGTCCTTGTGCTGCTTCAGTTGGGTGTTTTTGATGATCCATTAGTGATTGCACTCTATCATGTCATGTAGAGATTAACTGGTGAGATCTTAGAGACTGACAGACTCACCCAGAGTTGCATATTCATGAGCAAACTTTGCCCAAACAGTGACTCCAGTTTACTGTTCAAAGTCACTTGTGTTGATTTGAATAGATAGGAATGTAACTGTTTGAAGAAACTTTACAGAAAGTTTTGTCCTGCTCCTTTTTCCACCAGGGTTTTGGAAGCAGTAGTGGTTGCCATAGTAACAGCTGCTGTTGCCTTCTTAGCTGCCATGATGCTCGGTCAGTGTAAACTGCTTTCTGTGGTAAGAGCCCAATGTCTTTTGTTTTGCAATTTACATTGGTGCCTGTTTATTTTGGCTTTTCTTGTCAAGATTCTGCTAGAGGCACATATATAAACAATCACCTCAGTCAGAAGAGTGATTTAAAAAGGTCTCAACATGGCAGAAATTAAGTAAGGAATGCCCATGTAAAATTGTTCATGAGTTGGCAACAGAATTGGAAACAATTCATTATTGTCGACAATGTTCCTCATGAATTTCATTTCCTCAAGGCAAACAGATATGTAATCGTCCAGTGCTGTGTAAAGGTGGTTGTTTTGTTAAGTTCTGATGAACTCTTGTGAGGAGACGTAACAACAAAAACTTAGATATTTTAAGTTAAATTGTGCCTCATCACATCAACCCCTACCCTTCAAATAGATGCAGTATTCTTTATTCTTCTTTTTTTTTACTTTGATGACACATTTTGTTTGTCTTCTTTGGTATAATCTTGCCTACCCTTATGGTGTCAAACTTCTTTTTGATTCGAAAAATTAATCCAAACGGAAAATGTAATCTGTCAGCCAATCAATTATCAATGACACTTAAACTTCCTCATGCTCTCATCAGGATTCGGAAAGTAAAAGCAACGTGTCGGAGTCCGTCCGTACGTACTTTTGTCCGGATGGTTACTACAACGACATGGCGACGCTCTTTTTCAATCCCCAGGAAGAGGCAATCAAGCAGCTTTTCCATCAAGAAGGTTTGTATTTTGCTTTATAAACCATTCAATGGCCACATATTCCTTAAACTTATCTTTTATGTGGGTAAGGATTAGAAGGAAGCTTACTTCAATTTGAGGTACATGTACCTTGATGCCTCACTATGGAGCTTGTTGCTGCTTGTACGTGGGGGAATAAAACTGTAAGGAAAAAAGAAAAAAAAAAAAACTTCAAAAGCAGAAAGATTAACATATGTCATAAAGTGTGTTTTGTCCTGGGACTCTTACATTAAAGTGATTGCATGTGTACTGAAAAAACATAAGGATAAGATTGTGTTTGATCTTAACTTTTTCTTTATACTTAAATGTGCTTGCGAGGTTGTACATGGACGGATTACGTCTTTCAATGAAGAAAAATGACAGTACCTTCTTTGAAAGCAATGGGATTGGCATGAAAACAGTAAAAAACAGAAATCATATTTGAAAATTAACAATTCTTACTATAAGCGCCTACATAATGAATGTGCAACAGTGCAGGTTTCACTGGTGTATCAAAAACATACTACTCAAGTTGTCGCTCCTTGGTAGGTATCGGGAATTGTAGTATTTGGTGAAAGGAAGCACTGTATACAAATAACCTACAACTGATTACATCATTGCGGAGTCAGTGATCCCGAGTTGTTTTGACTAACTGAATATTCAATGCTAGTATACTTCCCATTGGCTTGTTCAAAGAAGCACACCGTTGATTTGAATGATAACTGTCAACCACTACATTATCGTATTCTACACTTTTTGTCGTTATGTTTGATGAATTTGTAATAATATGGCAGAATTAACCAACTGAAACCAATTTATTTTGCCAGATTGTCTGAATGGGGCAAGTAAAAGCCTTACCAAAGTTTTGGAGTTGAAATTTCAATGTTTTTGCTTTTTGCCTATGCATGTAATCACTTTAACTGAAATGGCAGAACCTCATTTGACAAGGAAGGAATGTCTTAAGGCAAATATCATTACAGTCTGTACATCACTCAATGCAAATCCTTAGTAGCGCCATCTCGAATAATTTCTCCTTTCTCTATTTTTAGGTGCATTCAGTCTTTCGTCCCTTGCCATTTTCTTTGGATTCTTTTTCCTTTTGTCCTGCTGGACCTACGGTTGTCTTGTACCAAGCGGACTCTTTGTTCCGTGTCTCCTCTGCGGTGCTGCCTATGGTAGATTCGTCGGGAACGTGCTCACGAGGTAAGGAGTGACTGTCGCCCGTGGTGTGTCTTGGCCCATGGCAGAAATGGGGAAATTGATGAATAAAATGTATTCTACTTCTTCGGTTCAGAGGTTTGGGATTTTCCTGATACCGTACATTCATTTACTGGTGAATATCGTTTTGGTGTCCATAATTGCACAAAATATTAAAACGGTAGATATTGTTTGATCTTACATATCAATAATAATCAAGGGAAACCAGTGGATGTGACCAGATGTCCTTCCACATTGATTTGCTGACGATGATGACGACAATGGCATTGTGTATTCATTGTCACTAGAAATCAATAGATATAGATGACACTGGACATAGATAATAGTATTTATTAGACACCAGTAGATAAAGACAATGGATGACAATGGATATCGTTAGATAACAATGGTCACTAGATAAAAGTGAATGCAGATAGCGATGGACATTGAAAGGTATTAATAGTTTTGAGACATCAGTAGATAAAGATAATGATACATGTGATAAGTTAATATCCTAGAAAAGTTAGGAAATTTTATATTTGCTTTCCAAGTTTGGAAAAAGTTATGGAATTCTGTAGAAGTGACAGAGGTCATGCAAAAGTCGTGAAATTAAGCACAGACCGATAATTTTGTACCTTTCTATCACCATCATCATGCCCTCATTCATTCGTCAAGTTCTTGCATGTTTGGTCATGAAACAGTCACGTACATGTCATAAAATGTGCATCTTAGAGTCATAGAGTATCATTTTCCTGAAGGTGCAGGAACTCTGAAATAGTCGCAAAACATCAGGAATTTGGTACAAGATTACCAAATGTGAAGCAGTCCTCAACTGGCAGTTTTACTCCTGTTCCAAAATTTGTGTTTTTAAGTTATGCCATGTCATGGAAGAACATAAAAACAGTTTTTCCATTTTTTTTTCTTCCTGTTTTGCATTGCAGTTTCTTAAACCTTAGTTCTGTTTACTCCGGCACCTTTGCTCTCATCGGCTCAGCGGCGTTCCTCGGGGGCGTTGTTCGAATGACCATCAGCCTGACCGTCATACTCATCGAATCCACCAACGAAATAAGCTACGGCCTCCCGATCATGGTGACGCTCATCGTAAGTGGATCTTATCAGTTTAGTTAGTAGAGATAGATTAGTAGAGACAGAGATTTTTTACAAACAACCCTTACTCTGTGATCATATTTCAGCAGCCTATGGTACATAGTACCACCTTTGGCACATGGTGACCCCCAACTCTCTTCACCTCTCCAAGGGGGACTTTCATTTGGTGTTGTTACTTACCATCATTATCATCATCATCATTCTGAAATCATCAGAAGAAATTTGCCTTTGCTGCTTGGTATTATAGCATCAATTTTGAACATGTTATCCAACAAATTGTCTAATTCAGTATGTTCGATTGTTCACAAGCTTCAATTTTGAATGTGCGATAAAATCATGCAGGTCGCAAAGTGGAGTGGCGATTTCTTCAACAAAGGGTTGTACGACATCCACATCAACTTGAAGAACGTCCCCCTGCTGGAATGGGAGGCAGACAGGCAAATGGAAACGTGAGTGGATTCCTGTACTTTTCGTGTTTCTTTCTGCAGTTATCTTAGCTAGTCTCACAAAGGTGTGATGATATTATAGGTAGGTAGGACAGAGAATCTGGGATTGGAGATTCTGATTGAAGGGACGGAATAAAACCATTTTTGTGAATCCTTTACAATGCAGTGTTGAATTTTTGAAGTCAGCACTGTATTTATAGTAGACTTGCAAACAGTGCTGGCATTGTCGGTTGGCTATGCTGTTGGAAGGGATGGCATTAAACCATTTTTGGGAATTCTTAACAGTGCTGTCGTGAATTTATGCAACTAATGCTTGTCTGAAGTTAGCAGTGTATTTTTCGCGGATGATAAAACTGTGATTGTAAATGCCAGCACTTTTTATCATCCATACTGATCGAAGAGATGGCAGTAAATAGCTTTTGTGAATTCTTTATAGTGCTGTAATGAACCTCTGAAATTGAAGTGTGTTTGAATTAACCACGGTATTTGTTGCGGATGATAGATCCTTCATCCTGAACAATGCCAGCAGAGTGTAGTTGAACATCTAAGTTGTTATCACATGATGAGAATGAAATGTGTGGACAGATGTTAAATGAATTACGGTTTTTTTTTTAACAGGTTGCAAATATCAGAAATAATGGAAAAGAAGACCAGCTACCTGTACCTCCGGACGAGAGTTCACACCATCATCGACATACTGAGAAACACTACCCACAATGCATTCCCAGTTGTCAGCAATTACCGTAACTTGAACGAAGACTCGGGATCCACGACACTCGTAGGAGTGAGTATAACCGTAGCAGGGATCTGTCTGGATTTGTCCGAGTCTTCATCGTTAAAAGTTGTGAAACACGTAGTGCTCGTCGAAAGCGGTTGCCAGTAGACAGAGCACAAGGGTGGTTAGCGGCTACTGAAGACGAAATGCAAAAATGTCGTTTTGAAATGCTAGTACGTGATTTTTGAGGACCTTGGAAGTTGTTACTAATATTTCTGTTGCAACTAGAATATTTCTATCAAAGATAGACCCTTTTTGTTTTTGATTTCGATGAAAGGCCATCGGAAGTCAGCAAACTGTGAATACGTTGTAGTATACACAATATCTCGTGAATGCAAGCTTGTACACATGTAGCATATTGAATTTTGATCAACCAAAATGGCAAAAAAAAATGAGCCCATTGTTTTGGTTTGCGTCGTTTGAGGCCAGCAGTGGTCCACCCTAAAACCTTGCAAAACACAGTATCTCAAGAACGAGAACTTAGATGTATGCCATATTTAGTGTGTTGATGTATCACAATTTTTGTAGAAGAACCCTGTTGTCATTGTGGTGGAGATAGCATTGTGGTGTACATTTATGAAAGGCTCATTGAGTTGATATCAGTATGTTTGTGATTACTTTGAAGGGTATAGACACATTACAATGCCTAAAGTTAGCATAATTAGTCAAGTTTCATATCCAGTACTTATGAGAAACTATCACAATTTTTAACCCTGACTTGTTCTGGCTGTGTGAATGTGAATTAGTGCTAATGTGAAAGTGTCTGGTCAAGAATTTCCAAAAACCAAATTGAATTGTTAATTACTCACTAATGACCATCACTGCATTGGTATTCTATATAGCAGCCAATTTTTTTGAAAAACCGGACTATTTTTTTCAGTCATATACAGTGCCACAGGGAGGTGTATTTGATCACATTTGACCTTCTCCAAATTATTAAAACTTTTGTTAGAAATCATGACTCTGCCACTATAATTAAATTGCGATGAGGTACCTTTACTGAGAAAAGTTAAGACTACTCCTTCCTGAGTATTTCACTGAAAAGTGGAGAGGTTTTTAAATGAAAGATGATAATTTTCCAGTGACGGCGTTTCAAACCTCATGCCAGTATCTTGTTCGTAACTGAAGACGTTGCTGTCTGAAGGAAGACGTCTCTCGTCAAGAAATATTTCCAGTGCCCTCGAGGTTACGACAGTGCCACGTAACATGGACATAGAATTGCAAGATGTCTTTTGTCGTTCTTTGGAACTGAATCACTAATTCAACCTTGACACGAGTCAAAAAATTAGATCAGGTGTAGTGTAGATTTACTTTCCAATATTGTTAAACTGGAGATCACATCTCTTATACTATCACGTTTCAGTCAAGGTTTATAAAGAAATGCAAAGGATATTCAAATAGTTGTGCTTGTGTGACATCACAGGTTTCCCCATAATGCAGCATACTATTTTGAAAAAGGTATTTCATTAAAAGTCCAAAATTTCCAAACCAAACATGCTATGGAGATTGTTTTCAGCAATAGAGAGACAATGAATAATTTTTAAGGAACTTCCATTGGTCCATTACAGTCAGGTGACTGTGCATTATCCTACTGGTAATACACATTATCCTACTGGTAATACACTGTCAATTTTACAATAGAGTGACTGTGGGAACATCTTAGTCACATAAATTTTGTCCGTAAACCTGGCTTTATTTTTCTCCCTCTTCCAATTTTCAGTGGGAAGACTTAAGCCGTCACCATCACATCATTTCAAGAAATGCCATAGACTTCCCTCAACAGACTACAGAGCAGTTTCATAGACGTCGAACAGATAGCAGCAGTTCTATGTAAGTGACTCACTCTCTGCTGCTTCATGTTACCCTCTGAAGGGAGGTGTATGTAGGCGGCTAGAAGCTGAATGCAATTAAAGCTGTGACATACGTCCTATTTTGTGGAGGTGTGGAACAGCCAGTGTGGATTGCCAGTGAGATTGGAGGTGGTAAAAAGTGTCCTGTAGCATGGACTTTAGACAAATAAGCCATGCTATCTGTGAGGGGAGGAAGGATCTCAAAATTGCTGTAGATGTACGGAAAGGCTTTATATTCGTTTCGTTCTATGACCACCTTAGAGGCAAACAAAGAACCATGTGTAGCATCCCTGGGAAATGGGATTTATACACCTTGCTTGCAGGACATCCCGATCTGCATTCCTACCTGACAGAAAAATTCTTTTCATGGTTGTGTTTAATACATTGAACAGCCAAAAATTTAGATTTTGAATGATACAGCATAAAAATAACACTGTTATGAAAAAAGCCAGACATTGATAGAACATTTTCTCCAAATGGAAAAAAAAAGAACCAGTTGGACATTTAGCTGTGAAAAAGTATCACGAATAAAGTTCGAAGCGATTATTTCTCAGGGTAAATGGTTGTGTCCGTTCGTTGGGTTCCAAATGGGATGAAATGAATGCAAAGGGTATGTAGCTCATTTTGGTTATTATTATTGGATGATGAGCAGACAAACAGACTCCTTTCGACACAGCAGTGTGACCACAATGAGGGTTTTAATGTAAAAAATGTCAACATTGAGTCCTACACTAAGGAGACTATGTTATCAATGGATGAAGTGTTGAAAGAGTATTTCAGACTGATTGTAAACTAGACGCCAGCACGACCCTTGATGAAGACAAATTCATTGATCTCCATTACCGACTTTGAATTGTCAAAGGGGAACGAGGATTAACACAAGCCCACGTATCTGTCGGAAATTTCCTGACTTATTCCCGTCTTTCATTTTGTCCCTCCAGACCCAACGGTGAAGTTCCCAGTGGGAGCGATCCATCGTCCGTGGTCTTTCATGGTATCGTGATGCGGGATCATCTGGTGGAGCTGCTAGCAAATAGAATCTGTTTCATGGAACACAGTGCTGTAAGTAACTCAAGCTGTCCGTAAATAGGACCTTGTTTCGTCGCAACTCGGTTTTGTTACTCGACATTGTTACACGTTTTTCTGTTCAATGTACCACAGATTTCTGTGAGTGGAGTTGCCCTCAAATGGAGTAATTTCAATGGCACAGGGGGGCCATCAGACACTTAAATTGCCTATGAGCAGGTGGATTTATTGTTGAACGCAGTGGTTGTTATTCAATTTGTCTTCATTTTGCATGTGACTGTGGCAACTGAGATGTTAACCATGAAAGAAAGCTGAACGTCTTAAAGTTGAGGTGAAACTTTGTCCTTCAGATCAGTTTTAGAAAAACTTCACAACGTAAACTGTGTACATCACCATGTACCTGTATCCTGTTTGCTGTATGTGTCTATATATGTATATGCATAGAAGCAAAAATAAGAAGTTTCACACGTTTGTGAGAAATAGCTGCACAGAAGTCATGAGGTTTAATGAAAAAGTCTGTTGAGTCAATAATATGGTCAAATCACTTTATATAATCCATTTTTACTTTTTCCTCCTACAACAGAGCAGTACCCGTCCTCTGATGCAGTATGTGGATTTAACCAGGGACTACCCGAGATACCCCAATATACACGACATGGATCTTACAGGAATTAATTTAAATATGATGATAGTAAGTAGCCTGGGTTGTCCTAGTGTTATTTTGTAGTTCGTTTTAGATCATTATAGCACGTGTCTCATTCTGCCCACCCACCTAATTTTGATTGATGTATGGTTGGTAACCATGGTTTGATCACTTTTATGAGTCGACAACTGTTCTACATGCTGGCACGGTGTGTAGACACCATGTGATGTCAACGCAAACGTGATCTGCGACGAATATTTCTCACACAATATCAAAAACAATTATTTGTCTTTTCATTTTTGATGTTCGAAGTGAATATGTTACTTGTGGTGATGTTTTTAAGTTTCTCCCAAGTATGGACTAAAAATTTGCAAACATTACCAAAATTTGAAAGCACAATGTCTTTGATGAGTCTGGTGTAGTACAATGTTAGAAAGAAAAGACAACATTCTTTTTGTTTACAATTATCATTATTCTTAATTGCAGTAATTTTTTTCTTTGCTCATGTTTCTGGTAGTGATTAACTCAAGATTACTTCATAGACACTGTGTTGTGTATTACACTCTTCATTTCAAAATTCATTTTATATGGATTACTTAATCTAGACGTCACAGAAATTTAGCACAAAAAGAAATACACCTAACCAATTATTACTGCAAATTTTTATTGATTTTGGTAAATGTTTGGATATTTTATGGCCCAGACGTTTGCTACATGGTGGACTCATGATACTCCCAGTATACATATTGGGTAGCTTGGATTATAGCTAGCATTGTGTCATGTTATCTATTACGCTTCAGACTTCCTCTGTTAAACCTGTTTCTAGCATTCCGTAAATATTTGATGTATTGTTGTTATAACCTGTCATGTAGGTTTCCTTTTAATAGACTGCCATATTTTGTTGGGATAAGAACGGATCCCGTATCACTGTTACATTTTGTAGACTGTTGCTGTTTGTAAACACTATTGCTACTTGTAAACTGTTGGTATTTTCAAACTCTTGTACACTGTTACATCTGTAAATTGTTGCTAAGCAAACAGTATAGTTTTTGCCAAACTTGACATCAACATTTTCTTTTGAAAATGTTTTGTTGTTGTCAATATGTTATTACAATATGTTTCCAAGTCACTGTTTTTAAAAACAAACTCAAAGAAGATATTCATACGTTGTTCAAATGCGACCCTGTGGAACCACTCAACACCCATGCTACGAGACAAATAACTTAGGGCAAATTTAGATTGCACTGCCACGAGGTTAATTTTCACATGATTGCTTTTCTTCTGATTGCTTTTGTGTTTGTAAGTGTTGCTCCGTCACTGCTCTCACTATCTATTGTCCCATTCTCTCTTCTTCTCGACAGGATGTTTCGAGGTACATGAACACCTGCCCCTACACCGTCTCTCCCACCGCTCCCGTCTCCAAGGTCTTTAACCTCTTCAGGACGATGGGACTGCGTCACCTAGTCGTGATCAACGCTCTAGGGGAGGTTTGTAAACTCGTTTTCTTTAGACGTTTCCTCTTTTGTGTGCTGGCTCTTTCGAAGATCCCGTCAATTAGCAGTAAATAGTTAAAATTGTTTCACTTGAAATCAAAGCTTATTAACATATTAAAGTGAACCATGGATAAAATCTTTTGCATTTTGGTCGTCAAATCCCCGAGGATTGTCCAAACATTTTCCTTTCTCCTTATAGTCTGGTATGAGACACTTCCTCTTGTTTTTACACCATTGACCATTATTGAAATAGTAATTTGTAAGAAACATTTCGTCCAGATTTCAAAAGTCAAACTATGGTCTACATTAGCAGTTTTAAGACTGTGAATAATGATTTTCAAATGGAAGAGACACTGGAAATATTTGTGATTATTTGGGCTTAACAAAGCACTTTGCATAAACAGTTTTGCACATAAGTGACATAAAATATTGGAAGTCACTGAATTTGGTTGCTTTAATGTTTGTGTCCTATGTAATAAGAAAGCATTTCATGAGTTTGCATAAATCTGCAACACTACCACAGTAAGATACGTAAAATGTCAAAATGTGTTGCAGTGTTAAATCTAGACTAAAACTAATTTTTCTTTGATGTATTTTTCTTTGCATTTTGCTTTATTCATGAGGAAAAATGGAAAAATCATCAGTGGTATGGTTACTTAATACAGCATAGCCAAGAATATGGCTTTTAGCACATACTCATTTCACAAATGCCACCATTTTGTACATTCTACTTGGTCCGTATTTGTAGCTTCAAAGATTGCATAGTAAGTAGGATCTTGGACACTAGTCCGTACCCGGACACGGGTACCCGCAGTCAGAGTCAGTCAGGTACCTGAAAACATAGCTTCCATTTGGTAGGGTCGTAATAAAAGGTCTTGCTTTGCGGTGAAATTATGCATCGTATGTTTAGTACCTACAAGGCATGGAATGACATTGTCTTTTTGTTAGATACATGGGCTCAGTTTCGTCACATGTACGGTACACAAGTACGAAAGTTTGGATCCGAGTGGCAACTTCATGATCAGGTTCTGGCATCATTGGTCAAGTACCAGATGCAAACACGATTGGATACATGCGGAACGATGGGTGCTATCATTTCAGCTGAAAGAAACACCTTAGATCCTGTTCTCTGTGTAACATTATTAACATTGGATTCACTAGTCAGACTTTGAAGATGAATTCTTTGCAAAAACCTCCCAATACCCCCCTCTTCCTAAAACAATTTCGTTGGTGTCCCTGACCAAAACCAAAGTGCATCAGCACATTGGCATAACCAGAGAAAATACTCAACATGCACAAAGAAAAAATACTGCAAATCCTTGTGAGATCTGTGATTTTTTTTTCTTCATTCTCAAGTTGAATTATATTTCTCAACAACTCTGTGTACTTCAATTTGGCAACAATTGGCTAAGACACGATCATGGCATAATATACAAAAGAAAATCTGGCTCTATATTATTGTGAAATGCCAATTAAAAAAAAAAAGAAGTACCATCTGTAATTAATTTATGATTACATAGTAAAGTAACAATGTTACTAATGGTATAAGAAAAAAGTGGCTTTGACAGTCCAACAGAATGATATAAGAAAACTTGGAAGATGTATGCTATTAAGTGTGTAAACTTGTTTGCAATTATTTTTTCCTTTGGAGATCAAAATCAAGATCAATAATCAGAAAATCTGTCGAAGGTAAAACCAAGTGGTTGAAAATTTACATTTTCCGATATCCTGCATCCAAATTGGAGCACACTATAAGAATACAGCACAGTCGTGTATATATGATAAACTTCACAGACACCAACCCAATTCTACCTCAAAACAGTGTAGATTGAAAAAGATAAAATATTGGAATGCAGCTGAAATAAAATGAGAGTGTATTATTGTATCTATACATGATAAACCACATGTAAAAAAAAATTCAAGATTGGGCACCATCTGCAATGTCAAAGCTATCTGCTGCCTTACATGCTTCATACAGGGCCTTGAAAACCTGAAGTACTTGAATGTAAATGTCATTTTCAAGTCCTTGAAAAGTGCTTTTAAGTGATTTGAAATGTTACAATATATATTATTATGTAAATCTGCAGCGAATGTTTTGACCAATTCATGTAGTTAAATTTGGTGGAAGTGAATGAACTTCCCAACGTCACGATGTCCTTGAAAAACCTGGCAAGTTCTACCTGGAAAAGTGCTTGAAATTAATCCTCAGAAAGGTGTACAAGCCCTGTCCCCTTTTTTTTTTCTTTCTGCCTTACAAACATCAGTGCAAATTGGTTCAAATGTACACATGCTTTATGAGCATTTTACTGGTAAATAGCATTTTGTCTTCACAATCTGCTAAAACAAAAAAGCTCTCATTAGATAGAAGCTACTTGGACAGCAATCTGCCAGAAAGGTGACACAGAACAAAAAGAACATACAGTGTTGATATTTGAACAGAGATGAGAATGGGACTAGACAGCTAAGGTAAACTGTAAGATAAAATTTGAAATGACTTGCTAACATGGAAGACATAAATTTTGTATTTAACTGGACTCTCTGTGTTTGTTCAATGCACATTAAGAACCTACTAAAGCTGAAAAGATGAAACCATATTGTGCTCAGAGATGATAATGATGAAGAATTGTATTCCTCTAACGACAGCGAGAAGGTGGAGGGAAAGTGGATTCATCATGCTTCGAAAATAAATCCACTTCAGAGACATCCAAAAAAAAAAAAAAATTATAAAAAAAATGATACAAGTTGTCAAAACTGTGAGTTAATTAAACTGAAACCAAAAAAAAAAAGTTCTATGTTGGTCCTGTGTTGCTAGAGGAACCTAGACTTTGATAATCTCGCAGGAATTCTTTCAATGCCAGTCACACATTTGTTGCAGATACTATTCCTGTCACTGGGTCATATCATAAAAGATTGAAATTGTTCATAAATGATTGCAGAAAAGTAAAGAAAAGAAGAAATTTTCTTTTTTACATCATCTCTTCTTTCAGTAGATAATCTGCCAACGTTACCCTTCGCCACAGGAATGAAAAAAAAACACTTGCAACATGCAAACAAACAAACCTTCACAGAACACACTGAACCATGTAAACTCACGTGGCCATGCCGTGATGACTTAAGTACTGTCATGAATATGCAATCTGCACAGCGACCCACATTCAGCTGCTATGGCCCAAATCTGCTGAGGATCGAGAATATCATTGCTATCAAGAGGGTGGCACAAAAGTGCATTTACTGCTTAAGCAATAAGACTAGAAAATTGGAAGGTGCAACTTTTAACTCAGTGTGAAATTCTTGTCTTGACAGAGACTGATATACAGGCCACACTCACAATTCTACCAAACAGGATTTTGGATCACTTCCTGTAGTTAAGAAACACTGGTTAATAATCACATCATCGGGTACTAACTGAATGGCAGTGTTCACTAATGCTGGAACAAGCAGCTTTAAAAGCATTCAGTGTTTCAAACATTTCCTTGTTCTACGACAAGTCATCCAGAGAAATGAGTTGATTTATTTCACCACCAAACTTGGTTGTGGAACATGGGGTATTTTTAATTTCCATTCGCTGCTTTTGGTCGGCTTCCGATCTAATAATGCACCTTCTCTGTGAAAGACTATATGATCCACCCGAAGTTCACCGCAGCGAAGAACGACACGCGCACCCGGCTAAGGGTGGCAGGAGCGCTGTTTCGATATCTACATATTTGTGAAATACTTTCAGCGTACAAAAGTGTCGATGACAGCACCGCGGTACTTATTGGTGTAGTTTCTGTTTTATTCATTGCACAAGTATCTAAAATCTAGTTAACAAATTATTTAGATCTATCTTTCAATAAGTACGATTTGATTTCTATATTATCACTTACACTCTATCATCAAGTATCATACAAGTGGTAACAATAGTACTGCTTTTGACTTGTTTTTTTTTTTTAATTTTTAGTAAAATTTAAAAAAAAAAGAGAAGAAATCTCATAGCTCTCTATTTCTCTACCTTGTCCAATTCGAATTGCAATACAATGAAAATTTTTTTTTAGCTTTCTTTACACATAACTTCATGCTTTAATAGATAGACTAGTACGTGATGATGGAGTTGACCAAAAAATGTTTTACTTTGCATAGGCAGCAATATGTGACCTGCTTAAAGCATACTAACGTAATTGTCAAAAGCGTTTACGTACAAAATGTTGAATGAAATGAATGTAGGAGGTTTACTTTGGAAGCAAGTTACTAGCACTGTGAAGACGAACATGTCTCTCTTTTCTGTTTTGGTGCAACTGGGCAATTATTTAATTTTCAAATGTACAAAAGATCTACAAAAAAAAGAAAAGAAAATAAAAACATGATAAACATGGTTCCTTGCTACGAAATCTTAACTTCACTACAGCTAGCAATTTGGCAAAGATTGCAGCAAGCTTGTAAGGAAAGTGCTCAGTTTTGCTTTTGTAATTTGCTTCAATTTAGTAATATCTTTTCACACACATCTCTCCTAAGCAGGTTAAGTAATTTAAATTGTCCTGGTATTGCTTTTTGATATATCACCAAATGCCCAAAATGTCCAGTGAATTCTTCAATTGTACTGTGAATTTTTCTGATTTCTTGAAATGTAACTTAATGTCTTTCTCATATTTAAAAAAAAAAAGAAGAGGGTGTAGTTGCTGCATTTTCAGCTAAAAATAGGACAGAATTATGTACATACATTTATGGAAATTTTTCAAAAAAGTTGGTGGAGAAAAAAAAAAAAAAAACTTTTTATTTTGGTAAAATCTGGCAATCAATAATGCTGAGGAATTCTCAGAATGTTGTCCTTCAAGAGCACCATCTAGTTATGCAACAATATACCGTGACATGATGTAGTTTATAAAGAATAATGCAGATACATGGCTGACAAAATGGAAAATGGGACTCGGTTAATCTGTCAACTTTTGCAGTTGTTGCACTGAGAACAATGACCAGTGGAAGCGAAAAGGCGGCGAGGGTGCACTTCCAGAGCGTCAGCGTTGGACGACCGCCTGAAGCGCACAAGGTGTCCACCTGGAGACCATGGTTCTTTGTTTGATTTATACTTTAACCTTGGTTTCTTAGTTTTCCACATAGTTACCACGGTAATACTGCGACCTAAAAAAACGTAGCAATGAACTCTTGGCAGCATTTCTGCGAAGGCTTAAATTCCTTGCAGAGGGCATTCGGTTTAACCATGGTCCCTGGCTCTTGGATGGCCATCAAGAAAGTAATCACCATCACAGATGGGTGTCATTAAAATTGATAAATGTCAGCACTACTTGTATGCCTCTGTTCACCATTTACAGATCGTCTTCCAGATCGTGTTGTCCGTTGTAAGAGAGTGACGGAGTAGACGCCCTCTCTTCTTCTTCGTCTGCTCTCTTTAGTTCCTCCTCGATCTCTTTGAGTACAGATTCCTCATCCCATTCTTCCATGTCCCATTTTCCTGTTTTACTCTGGTTTATGTCCGAAAAATCCCACTGGTAAAACATAAAGACAAAAAAAAAGAAAAAAAGAAATGGGATTTCATTTGTGCCTAGAGGTACAGATCTGTCATCTTTTGCCTTTTTTTTTCCCCAGTTCAACTGCCAAAAATTTAGAGAAAAGTGATGGTTGTGTAAAGTTTGTGATGTTTGCGATGATTAACCTGAAGGTGTCATCGCTGGCTCTGACAAATCAAGAGTAAGAGATGATTGATGACCTTATGATGTTGTCATTGCCAGAAGCTCAATCAAAGATGAAAAGGTCTGTACTTTTGTCCCCCACAAGCATCCATGCAATTGAATGTACAGTGTTGGTCTAAAATAATTTCTTGACGGACTGCAGCCGGCTTCTTACTTCTTACCACTCTTGCAGGAAATTGCTGGGGTATTTGAGAACATGACTTTGATGCTGACTTTGAGTAAAATCTTTTTAACCTGTTTATTTTCCCCTTCCATCAACAGCTCAAAGGTATCGTGACGAGACACAACTTGACGGAGCAGTATCTTCATCACCATCTTCATCAACAAAAACAAAACCAACCAATGAGACAGGATATATTCTCTTAAAGTTAATGTAGGCTGATGGCATTCTCCGTGTCACCTTATCCATGCTCAAAATTGCACGACGACAATTTCATCCGGTGAGAGACTGGCTTTGACGAACGAACTGGCGCTATGCATCTATGAAATGAGTGGAACGTCTGACATGGGCACAGGACAAAAGAATATATTTTGACAGTTCCTGTTTCACAAAAGCTGTTTGCACAAAGTTTCACTACTTTGAGATCTACAGTACATAACTAGATCTGTATATGGTAGGATGGATTTTTTTTTTTACCAGAATTCAAGTAAGTAAAGCTTGTCTCAAACTGCCACACACAGGAGAGAAATTTTGCAATTCACCACCTTTCAAGCTGCCGTGATAGAGCACACTGTTGCGGCAAAGAGGATTGTGGAAACTTCAGGACCACTGAATGGCATACATACGTACGTAGTGCCACTTAAATGCTCTTCTGTGAACAATATGCATCACAAACTTTGTACATTTTAACACTTCTTTGTTTTGTCACATAATCCACAGAATGACTGCCTTTTTTTTTTCTAACATATTCCTTTACTTCAGCAGCACCATGGTAATATTGTACAATAGAAAAATAAAATAGTGGTTTGTTATTTACAATCATGATTCTCACATTCATGCTTGCCATGTGACTATAATGTAAGTTATTTAATTGAATGATCCTTACAAAAAAAATATATATTTTGTTACCGTATTTTGTTATCACCATGACATGTTTCCAATAAATCACATGATTTGTGACTATCATGTTTAAAATATTGCTCTTTATTCTTTGCTACTTTCTACATCGATTTGTAATATAACTAACCTGCAGAGTGACTGCTTTCTTTACTTCGAATAGTTTCTTTGTCTAGAGTTTTATTGTAGTAAAATATACAATGAAATGTGTCTTTAAAGACTTATACTTGTAGTGAATGTTGTCTTATTTGACCCAAATATGCTGTGGCATGTAGTGTCTGTGGGTGAGTGCAGATAACAAGCTATTGTAACAAACCGACTTAGGAGGGAGTTCTAACATACTGTGAGTAAATATATGTTGATTGTTGTTTATTTTTTATTTTTGGACAAGCTGGAAAATATGCTCAAATATCAAAAATACACTGACATCCTTTGGAAGGAACTGCAAGTTATCATTATCACAATGTCTCCTTCTGCCTTCTTGTTACTTTGGATTGAAGTATGGCTAGGGCCCTCTTGTAACTTTGGACTGGGCCATGGTTAGGGCCTTCTGCCCTTTTGTTACTTTGAACAGGGCCGGAACCTGCTACAGTAGACCAGTTGCTCGCCCATAGGAATTGGACTACAATAAACAGTATGTAACACTTCTCAAGAAACAGTCGAGCATAATGTAATGTATATGAGTGTAATCGTAAGCGTTTCTACTGCCAGCCAAACTATGATTAATGGGACATCATCTCTCACCTCAAAATCATCTTCAAATTCTCTGTGTTTGCTCGGTTGTAGTCTCTGCTGGTTCATGAAGAGGTCCTGCTCGGGGCCAGCGGTCCTCTGGAGATGCGGGTAAGAGATGACCTGTACCTGCACATCCCTCTGAACTTCAAAGTCAGATGGAACATCTTCCATGGTCCTCTCTTCGACTCCACTCCCATTACTGTCTACAGTCTGCAAAATGATGAAAAAATCAGGTCTACAGCAGTTTTGAACAGGCAGATGAACCAAAGGAATCTTCAATTTTTAAAGGTTTTCATCGTAAATGGGCTCCAGTAATGAGACCTCTTTTTCTTACCCTAAATTCATTTTCAAATTGCATGAAAGATATCACATGTGCTTTGTGTGCTTTGTCTGGCTGGCAATTCCTTAGATTGTTTTTAATGTCTCCAGTTGAACTACATTGCAATCTCATCCTAGGTGAAATGCAATGAACAAGGTGTACGACATGTCACTGACACTTGACACCCACACTTGAGTTGATTAGACAATTGTATACGGTAGACCTAAATTTTCAAATGACTGGGTCCACCTCTCCGTCCGACAAGTTTCAATTCCGACAAGTTTTCAATCCGAAAATAAACTACACCTATTCAGTCTGAGAAAATAATACACATTTTTTAGTCTGAAAATAAAATACGTTTCCAGTCAGAGTATTCCAAAGGATAATTGGAAACTTACATCAAACTAGTGTTTTCATATGTGACGATGTTAACTTCAGTACCCAGGCCACATTTACCACCCAGTTCCCAAATTATTACCTGGTTCTTCCTTTATAAAGTGAGCAGCATATTATAAATGTTAAGTTAAAAAAGCTGTGAAGAACTATGTATCAGATTTGATTTGAAATGAAATTAGAATTATAATTTCATCACAGTATTCCTCCACACCAACTAATGTACCGTCAAAACCCCAATGTTAACAATAGGTCTCACATTTTTGTTTGGTACCCTGGTACTTCAAGGCTACAACATCAGAAATTGCCTGGTTTTGATTTTAGGGATGAAGTCCTATTCTAAACCACTTTTGTAAACCCTGTGATATATGATGATGAGGATGGACTACTCACGTCACTCGATTTCCCAGCATCCTCTCGGTAGGGTTGCCTGTTACTGCCCGAGGAATCTTGCCGCGACGTCTGCGGCAACGTCGACCGATCGTCCACATCCAAGTTGATGCTTCCGCCATCGTTGTGAAGAAGCATGGTACCGTCCTCCACCCTCGGTTTTACTTTGGGTATCCTGGCTGTTGATCTTGTGAAACGCCATGTCATGAACACAATCTGCGATGGTACCCTTAATTAAGGAGCAACTTAAGGAGTATCTGATTACAGGAGAGAGTTCAGGTCTCCTTACCCCAACCCTTAAAAGTGAGTCTTAGACCACCCAAAATTCAGTTTCTGAGGAGAACCAGGACTTTTACCTCTACAGATAACAGGGACCTGTTGCTGCTGAAGTGCACTCAGGAAAACATGTGACTGCTTTTAGTTAGGGTCCATCTTGTGACATTTTGGTGTCCTTGCTTACATCACTAACCTTTTTTTTATCAGTTCAGCTCTAAATCTAGTTTTAGTTTTCATTAAATGACAAGCAAGTTGTTGAAAAATGTTCGCACATTGCATTGCATGAACTTTAACCACTCGAAATGTCAAAAACATGGTAAAACAAATCAGATAATTTTAACTAGTCTCCTTGTAGAGGGGGCAACAAGAATCCATTATTCTTGGCAGCCCTGTTAAACTAATTACCCAAATGCAAAAAAACTGAATTACAGCAAAGGGCCTTTATCGCAGAGGAACTCAATCCACAAAGTTCAACATCCGATACGCATTTACGTGAGGGAACATCATAAAAGTGGTTGTTATCTCTAAATACCTTGACAATGCTTCGCATGAAATGTTTTAGAATACTTGCAGGGCTTTCCTGAACCCTACAAATTCACAAAGTGTTTTTAGATCAAACCTGAGTGCCTGTTACAGGCAGCTCGTTACTTAAACGATGTCTCAAGTCATACCTTACAGTTCCTCAAAATAACTGAAAAAGGATACAAAGAGATCCTGTATTCCCAGCAGGGCCCTGTTGAGGAAAAAAGATTGAAACAACTTCCACGATTTTCAAACATTTATGACAAAAGTGACATCACTTCACAAGGTTTGGAAAAGTATGGCCTCCTGTTTCAACGACACAGCCTCGAGGCACTGATTAGTACAGGGAACGACAGAAAATGAAAAGCAACAAGGATTCACGGCAATCATTAAATGAAGAGCAATGAAATCTGCCGGTCTGCGATGCACTTTAATAATAGTGGACTATGAGTTTTAGGTAATTCTTTAAGGCAAGAATGAGCTGATCAACTTCCAACACATGCCCCCCTCTCCCCCTCCCCCACCCAACCACTTGCAACTCTCTCCATTCCCAAACAAACCCATGCACATTCCAGATGCACATGCACACTTTAATGTGTGCATAGCAACATAGACACAAAATACAAGTCCATCAGTACGTAGCTTCTCCGCCAACAAATCACAACGGTAAACTTAACTACAACAACACACTGCGTTGTCCACACTAAGAGTCGAAAGCAGGAAGTTCGTTTTCGTGTTTAATACTCACATTCCGACTAACCAGGGTAATGCGTTGATGATGTACGCAGGAGCGATGCTGTAAGACACAATCGAGCTACAGTAAACTAAACAGGCCAGTGCAGATAGACCGTGGAATCCGATCTCTGGCCTTATGAGATCCTTGCTGTAAATCTGCAATTTTGGAAAAAAAAAACAAACAATAACGACAAAAAAACGACATAGCATCAAGGCATGGAACTTTTACAGAACAGGTTTCCACTTTTTCAAGTGGATTCTTTTTCACATCATGATATTCTCTTTTGCTTAGTTTGGCATCTCTTTTTAGTAGTAATGAAAACTAACATGGCACATGTCTGTTAGTTATTTTTTTTTTTTGTAATGTTTATTTCTAGCAACTACATGTACAAACAATACAACATTTAAAGTGTGACTAAATTAAAGTACCAGAGGAAGAGAAGTCAAAAGTGTTTTCCAAATAAAGATAACAAATTTTCTTGTTTCCATGTTCAATGTCAAGTGGACAAAGTTCAAGAAATGAAGCACATTTGCTTCACTGTTGGGTGTCATCTTGTGTCACAAGGACCTTGTCAACCTGTGACAAGCTAATATAGCAGTTTCCAGTGCTTCAAATTGGCAGACTTGCCTCGTAATTACTTTATCTATGGCAACTTTACTGATGGTATTCATGCAACAGGGAGCAGAGATTCTAACTTGAACATGCTAGGCTGGTACGTTAGATAGGATTTCATCTAAAAATTTGGGAGTACAGTACAAACAATTCACAGGAACTGCCTGCTTTAAGCCATAACACATACTACTGTAACTGGCATGGGAAGGCCATACCCATTCCACATCAACAACTCTACCCCAAGTCACTCACTTGGGATGAAGTCACATTTTCAGAATTCCCAGAAGAGTAACTGTAAATCCGGACGCAACTGTATTTCTAATGTTTCATTCTTTTCAAGCACACAGTCACACAGTAGACTACACTATGCAAAGTGACTTGGGTCTGAGTAGTAAGCAAGTCAACTTTGCCCTAGGGCAAACTCCCGGTTTGTGGCCAAATTCCTTCAGATACACAGACAATAACAACTGCTATATTTGAAACTGGGTCAGGTAAAAAAGATGCAAAATAGGTCGCGATAACATTTGAACAATCACCTCATCTGCAGTTTATTTTGACAAATGGTTGCACAAGGTAAATCTTTGCACTGTGGGAGAAATCATTTGACACCTAGGCTAACCAGATTGACAAATTGAGAAATGAGAGGACAGCTCTTCAAAGTGAGTCGTCTGTAAATGTTGCTACTCACAGAATCCTTTATTGTGGTGATTCGTACTGTAGAATACAATAGAGCTGCAAAGACGCCGACTGCGAAACCAAAATTGTCCACGCCACTCTGAATGTCAAGAAAATAAAGGAATGACTTGATTAGAATGAGTTCATTCATTTTAAGTTATATTTTGTTGACCTAGCTGTTGCAGACTTAAAAAGTAACATAGAGACTAAACATTTCTTACCATTGACCAAGTTTAAAATTACCGATAACTGACCCAGGGCTGTCAAAAAGTGTCTACTTTGTGGTGTTCAATAAGGGGCAATGACAATTTTCTGTTCATGTACTTTAAGCATTTATAGGTTATGATAATGAATGACCTATGACAGTTGTTACTTTCAGTAAAAAGAAAAGTCTGGTAACATTCTGAGGGGTTCAAAAGGTCGTTTAGCAGGAAATGGACACCAAACAGTGCTTGGTGCCTGATTACCATCCTTGCCATCGACATACAGATGGGTTGCAAATAAGTCAGATAATCTAGGTTACAGAATATACAAATATGAAAAGCTTTCTGGCCCTCAGAAGGCAACATTTAGCAATAACATGATTTATCCCTTACCTTCCACAGCAAATCTTTTTATAGTACAATTCTTAGTGAATAAAGGCTTTTACTGTGCCTCCTCAGAAATGGGTGTGGTGTTTTCTTGTATGATAATGAACAGTGCAAATGCTACTTGACATGTAGGCTATTTGCTGGTGAGGCAGTTCGTGGCAAGAAGGTAGTATCAAATAACATGTCTTTTTCTCTCCTACCTTACGACCACACATTTACATTGATGTACTTCTTTAAACAACCGTTTCAGAAAAATGACAATCAGGGAAAAACCACAGACAGCATGTACATAACTGGGACTGCATAATACTTAGCGGGCATATCGTATTCTTACAGCCAGGATGGCCGAGACTGAAGTCCACACCCTCAACCGTGTTGTTCCGAGAGCAGCAGATCTGGACGGTCTGGTCCCAGTTTCTATGTTAGTCCATACAGGATTTTGCCACAACAAGCCAAATTTGCAAGCTAGAACTTCATAAGAGGTTTGGTTGCAGACTATGTGTAAACACTCAATAGGTAAACACCCATTTGCTCCAGGGTATCTTAATTGTGTTTGTTTTTTGAGCTATTATTGTGTGTATTGCCTTTTAATGGCATTTCGCACAGTTAAGACTTCTTCAGGAAAGCTAGGTATGTAACGCATCACCTAATCCACCTGTGTGACAGTCACTGTATCTTCCACAGGCTAGCAACAATTTATTTTTTTTTTTTTAAATGAAGTCATATGACCTGTGGGGATATTTTATTTTTGGTCACCAGGTTTTAACAATGTTCCAAAATGGTTGTCAAACAGTGATCTGGGTCAGTGATAATTCCGATCCTCAAAGAGTTGAGGTACCTCATTCCACAGAATAAATGCAACAAACAAAACATAAATACCAAACTGAAAGTAGGTCAACTCTACTACCATACTGTAGTCTCCAATCACTATTGTACAAAAGCTCATCAATGACAAAGTCGAGCAAACATATCACAGTCTGTACTCACATCTGTTACCATTAGAAGTTTTCGACCAATGAGGGGTCTTCCTTCCAGATTCTGCATATTCAGATCAGAATGAAACATTCCGATTGGTTGCACAGACAGGCTGATTATGCAGGGAAGAAGCAAACAGCACACCGGCAGCATAGAACCATTCTGGCCCTTCCTGGCTGCATTTTTGGCATTCCAGTTGTCTGAGGAATAGAGGTGGTAAAATGTGCTGGAAAGTCTACCATCTACCGACTTAAACTGAAGCATCTACTGAACCAAACTAAAATCAGAAACACACATTCATCTAACGAGTGTGCGCTGCATCAATCAGCGAGCAGTTCTTGAGGTAGCAGGACCTTTCATCTCCCAAAACAAATATTTTCAAATTGAAGCTGACTCACGGGCACATCCATTGTCACAAAAATGTTTTACATGAAAGAGGAATCTGATACAGTATGGCAAAACTTGATTGCTATACTTCAGGTTTTGCCTTCAGAAAAGTTCAAAGCTTGAATCTGTTCAAATCTTGCATCATACATCACACAAATGTTCAATGCACTGTGGTCTCAGTGATGAGTGAGTATCACATTTACACTGATCACTGCCAATGGAGAGAGATGACCCCTAAGGAGGTTTCTGGTACTATAGTGTACCAGAACACAAATTATGAAATCTCTTGCAAAAGTTCCCCACCTTAAAAAGATTTGCTACAAAGACTTTTTGAAACCAAATGAGTTTCCCTTCATCAATCACAAATCCTCTTGTACTGATGTGGCATGCAGACGACTACTATCAATGAAGTCGTTAAAGGAATTATCCACCAACGAAAAAACTTCACATAATATGTGAGATTCTTTACCGTTCTATCTGTTAAACATAATTATTTTACCAGGGGCAGCTTCCTCACAGTAGATGTGAAAAAACGCGGTGCAAGTAGTGGGCTTCAGCACAAGCCTGAGAATGTGTGACGTGGAACCGACAAAAAACGTTTTCCATTTTTTGCACTCTTCCTGTTTCTGGCAAGGTCTTGGGCGCAAGAACTCTTTCATTCGGAGATTATGAAAACCCTATGAATGTCTACTCTTAGTAAGACACTTTCAGTAAGATGCATTCCGTAAGATACTAACCTACTAAGGGCATGAAACGCGCGGAGCTGTTATTGTGATGGACATAAAATTTAATTGCTTCTTATACTTTAAGACCCACCAAACCAAGCGAAGGTAAGCTGTGTAATTAGCACAAAGGTATTTCTATCCTTAATTCGTCGGTACCAGTTCAATATCATTCACAGACCAACGTCATTTAAGTCAACTAATCCTTAAACAATTAGGTAGCTACGAACAATGCTTTCAAAGGTAGGTCTATACCACTCCCTGGTGAAGCGAAAGTTTTATCACCAAATAAGAGATCAGAACAGTACTGCAACCTACAGCTCGAGCTAAAAATCAAGGGCAATGTTTAATCGAGATTTGTTGGTACTACGTCACAACCGATTAATTTCTAGCAACAGGCTCGTACCTCAAATATTTACTAAAATAATATATTCTGCGAACTCTTTGAGATATTTCGTGAAAACGAGAATGATGACTTGTCTACAATAATGTTTGCATCTCTTTACGAGTCATAAAAAGGGATGGTGGAGAATTCCTTTAAAACTTCTTTTCATAACGTAGTTATATGATATTAACTAATTTTGTCACATTGACCATAAACTCACAAAGGTTTCGGTTGGGCCCTATCAAAATCATAATACATCCCGGCCAAGAGAAATATCATAAAGGCACTTTTCGCTGAATAAGATACCACAGTTCAGGTGGACACACTTGTTAGTAATGGCACCAGTGACACCGCAATAAGCCTTCCTGCAACCTCGATTTGCACCAGGAATTGTAGGATGCACGGGAGATAAAGAAACCACACTCAGCCTACACGTTGGATGAGAACACACAAACCTTTTTGACGGATGATGACGACGGTTTTAGACAAGAAAGGTGATTCATATCCCATTCAAGACACACTGATGCAACTTCAAACCCTCTGTACATTTGCAGTTGGTCTTAAAAAAGATGACTTGAATATCTTTCGACAGGAAATTCTCATTTTTTTCTTTTTCAGCATCTTCCGATTGATTTGGAGGATATGCACGTGCGCAATCAAGATTGCAAAAGGCAGTGACTGAAACAGAGATTTAATTATTAGGCAACAGACCATGTCACCACAATCACTATATTTTCACAGCGGTTAAACCTTCGAGACCTAGATTGCAAAATGACATTGCAGTTACTCTCCCTCGGTAAAACCATAAAACGATCTGTCCAACAGCAGGTTGTTGAGAAACAAGTCCATCGAGGATTTCAAACGTGAATAATAAAAGTCATTTAAACACTTTCTGCTTGGTGTCATGACTCATTACTGTTAGACCGGCTCAACCATCAACACATTTAAAGGGAAAGGGGGAAAAAGAGAAAAAGCTGAGAGAAAAACCCTCCGAGCATGCACGAAAATACGCACTATTAAGGATCTCTCCGGTTTTGGCTGCTGCCCTCTGGCGGTGCGAGGTGAATGTTAGTAGGGAGATGAAGATGAAGTCACACACAACGAGAAATATAGCTGTTAGTACCTGCAGACCAGAAAAAGGCAACAGATCAGTGTTAAATGGTCATCACAGATGAAATAAAACATTCCTCATTTCTTACCAGGACTTCAACACCAAAAATGCCGATAGCTGTTTGCTGAACAACTCTAACGGCTGCACAGATCAAATCCATATTTTACTTGTCAATATCTTCAACATGATACAACGACCTAGTAACAACCATCCCTCCTGCAGAATGTGACCTGGTTTTTAAAACTGGCACATTTCGGTTTCAATTTCAAATGTCATAAAAGTCATAAACCGTGTTTGAGATGCTGATACAACTGACGATATGGGGGGTCGAAAATGAAGGTTCTCTATGATACAACTTGACATGCACTGAGTGCCTTTGAATTTCTTTTGAAGGTAAGTACATAATAATTCCGTAATAAATGTCATCACAATGTTGGTAACAGTCTGTTTCACTTTCCAGCTACATCAGACCACTACAGACTTTTCTAACTGATTTTTAAGGAAAAAATATTTACTTTAATTGACCGTGCCACTTCAAAAGTGACCAGGCAACCTGCTGTTCTTTTGAAAACATGTATCGAGCTGGGGGGGGGGGAGGATAACTCAGATGGGATTCCATGAATAATTTCAAAGGTGCACACTTTTAAGGCATGGTTGGTGAAATTAACTCAACCATCTTTAAAAATGAAATATTAGTATTCAAAATACCACAATGATAACTATCTAAAGCTGGAATATGAGTTAGAAAATTTGTCCGTGAAAGAAAAAATTCTGTGGAACATGTGATAGCCTAGTTCTCTTTCGGGTTTTGTGACGTGTCATCTTTTCCGCTTTCTCTTCCCTGGAACACTGACCAAGAACAAAGGTAGATGACCGGGTGATTACGACTCATATTCCAGCTTTAATTACAAAGACAACCAATAGTGCTGGATATGAAATGGTGAGTCACCATGAGAAGAGCAATCTGTCCTGTTACAAACTTCAAGTCCATTTATGGGCGATCTATGCGAAATGAAGATCAAAATGATTGCCCCTGCAAATTACTTCCAATTCCCCGTTTCAAAGTTCACTCTTTTTGAGGAGCAAGTCAGCCTGTGGCTGTTTCCCAAGATTTTGAGTACCTATGAAAATAAGTAGCACACACCATGATACTGTACACTCCAATTTATAAAGAAAACGTAGTAAATGCTGAGCCATCCCACACTGAAAGCAGCAAAAAGTTCACACATAAGCAAAAGCTTCAGACACTTAAGACTTAGCCTGGTACTTGACTGACCATAATCCAATCATTTCGTATGTATTGTTTGGGTCAGCTAGAGACAATTAAAGATGGGTTTTGACATATTTCCGATGAAAATCATAACAGGACATTTGTTGCTCGGTATTAATAATCCCTCAGGACACCATACAAAGGCATATTTCGTATAAAACGTAATACAATTGGTTAAAAGCACTGCAAACATGGACAGTAATGACTTTGGAGAAAGCGCAACACAGGAGGGTACCGAATGTGAAATAAACAGAATGGAAGTGGGGGGGGGGAAGGAGCTGATGATGGTCACAGAAGGTTACCATGCAACGGATTACTGTTCGACGTTGAATTTTGTATTAGGGAAAACACATTTATGTTGGACATAAAGAGAAGCTCTGACCACATGAATCTGCCATCATAAAAGGGACACAAACTTCACTACAGGCTGAAAATGTGTTAAACATATTACTGATACATTTGAGCATGCTGTAAACTTTATCAGATGCTTGTTGAAACTGAGCAGAATGCACTGAGAGTGACAGCAAGGCAGAGAACGGTAAACTTTCAGTAGTTAAACAAGTCAGTCTGTTTCAATGTGGTCAAGAAAAAAATTACATTTTTGTAATTCTTTTTTCTCTCTCGGTGCTTCTGTCCTTATCATTCTGTGAAATAGTTCCATCATTTTTTAAGTTTCAGCAGTGAACGTGACCTAGGCTGGATTTTGCTGTGTTACACGCAAGCTTTGTCTCAAAAACCTAAGTCTGTGCTTACGCACTGTTCTCGACGAATGGTACTGAGCACCGTGCATTAATCGGAATCAGGACCACTGCTTTCTTCAAACTATGAGGTAAAGGTCCGGCTATGTAGTTTCGATAGGTTACAGCAAAATATTCAACATCTTAGCATGGAAACACTAGGGGCTGATACTAGAAGGTCATTTGGAAAGTTTTTGAGCGAGTCATTCGACGAATGGAACCACTGACAGGTACAGCAATACTGACGGCACAAAATTCAAGTTAACCTGTGTTCCAAGTTGTTCGCAGAGCACTGCCCCTAAGAGGTTGCAGGAGTCTGCAAGCAGGAGATGAATCAAGTACACTGTTTGACCTGTGACCATATATCCATACTTTCTTCTTGCTTGAATAAAGCTGAAAAGAATGAAAGGAGAGACAACTATCATGAAGACTTGGAAACTAGTACATCTGGAAGTCACAAAAGCAAAACTTATTTTTCCACTATCAAGTTCTTCCCATGCATGCTGTATGTATACCTATGTGCAAAGGGCAATCAAATTCAGGGGGTAACAAAATGAACTTTCATCTGGCCAGGTAAGTGTTGATTTCTTGTGGGGCATGATTCATTTCCTACACCAGAGCAAAGGTCAACAATTCAAAGTACTGCAGATGCTGTGAATAACAGTGGCCTACGACCAAGAATGGAAATGAAAATAAATGATAAACACACGTTGCAAAGGGCCGTACTATGCTTCAAAATGAGCTACAAACTGCGCAAGGATATGATTGTTGAATGAAAATTCTATGAATAAATGAAACTTAGATTCTTTGGACTATTGTGGGGGTTACAATCTGTGGTGACATAATGCCTTAATTACGTTTCTACTGACAATAAAGTCTAGCATGCCAAGTTAAGAGTTCACTTCAGCTAAATCATATCACCATACGATTGATCAGAGATTCCAAGGAAAAATTTTCACCCACTTGTAATTAGCGGCAAGCCACACGACCACAGCAACTGAACCGATGACGAAGGAGAAGTACTCCTTCCCCGTTGACACGCATTCCCCCAGGAAAAACAGGTCGGTGCATTCAGTCTGGTTGGTGGATTCGACAGTGGAAACTAAGTTGGTGGTCATATTGCTGAATGAGGCACTAGGTGACACAGTAAAAGGACTATCAGAGCCATTCTGTGCAGTTGTCATGCCAACATTGGTGCTGTTTGGATTTTCTGTACTGCTGGTATTTAAAGACTGCGACATGATTTATTGCCAATTTCTGCAAACAATTGTCTCAAAGGTGGTGACTACTGCACTTGACCACATCTAATTCATGCTGATGGATTCAGAGGTAATCTACACTTCAACAAGATCTTGATTACTATCCGGTAAAAGCGCACCAATACCTGTAATGAAATAGCAGGAGAAATGTAAAGGAAAAAATGTCCACAAATGATGGCAACAATCAAAATTGGTATGCTTACAAATCTTTTCACCTCTCAGAGTGTGTGAATCTGGCAAAACTGTACGTTTGTTACGACTGTATGATACACTGCATCACTGTGCAAGGTGATTCACTATAGTGCAATGATTTTACTTACTGTAGACTGTCTAAAGTTAATTTACAAAGTTGCAAAAACCTTCTACTTCCAATTTTGATAGCTGAAACATTGAAGTAAATGCAGAATACCCTGGTCAGTTTGAAAAAAGGATCGGTCGTGGAAATGCGGTCTCAGTCCCAGCACTTGGCTACTTCATCAAAGACGAGCTATTCGAAAATGACTCCACATATACCCTGCATACAGCAGAAATGCCCTGGTCAATTCTGAAGACACTGAAGCTATTACAGTAGCAGTCCCAGTGGCTGTTCTTGTGTATGGTTTCAGTTCTTTTGGTTGAATTGTCAAGATGGGGTTATTTTGAGATTGGCTTTCCATATATCCTGTGTGAAGTTTGGAAGAGAATATTGTCACCTGAAACTCAAATATGGAGCAGAGTTGCGGTTGCATTCCCGGTGTTCATATATCAAAATAAATTGACCTTCCGGAATAATTTTGAGAAAACATTGGAAGCAACTGAATTTCAATCTGGACTAGAGTCACAGTTGCAATCCCAGTGGTCGTTTATCAAAATACATCAACTTGCCTATAGTTTTGAAAAAATATTGAGCACGACCGAAAGTCCAATCTGGGGTGACATCATGGTAAACAGTTTTGGTGGACATTGACCAAATTATGTAACCTTATAAATAGTTTTGAGAAAATGTTGGGACCGAATGAATCTCTCATTTGGAGTGGAGTCGTGGTCGCAGTCCCAGAGGTCCTTTATAAAAACACATCACCTTGCGTATAAAGTCACAGTTATGGGACTCTTGGGGGTCGTTTATCAAAATACATCACCTTTTTGAATTTGAAAGTTGAGGATCACGAAGCCCCATATGGGCTCATCAAGGACCCTATACCGTGTTGATCATGGATGAATACCGGAGGGATTCACCTAATCTTTTTGATAAATGTCCAGAGGATATCAAGGCAGGGGTGAGACCAGACAATCACCAATGCAAACTATGCAAACCCAAACCTGTTCTCGGGACCACCATTTGACATCCCCGTCCGACGGACGAGAGTGTGTCCCCCAGTCTTTAGCCACTTTCCCAAAGACCTTGCCCACAGTCATGATCGCAGTCACAGTGTCTGTTCATCATATTCATAATACATCATCTCGCATTACTTATTCAAAGTTGGATGAAACTCCTATATAGGCTAATATGGAATTGGAGTCACTGTCAGAGCTACTGACAATGACCATGCCTACAAGGCCGTAGCGATGTCTACTGTAGTTTGCAACCGCAACATTTTTCGAGCAGGGTCTTTGGTGGTGAAGATGTGAGTCATCTTCATGCTGTTGGTGAGCACTATGACAGTAAGGCTGTACACAGCTGACCGCACCTCCGTATGTCATAAAGGTTAGGCGGCAGGGTATCCTGCAGTATGGTCAAAATCCTCTAACTAGGGCCCAGGGTCATAAGTGTACAGTACTGCAGCCTAGGCTATGATATCGGCACAGAAATTTGTTCTGTATGCAGTGTTGGCAGTTATTACCATGGGCGGTTTTTATCCATGGCTTTTACCGGTAAAAACCGTCCCGGTAAAAAAAAGGTTTTTTCCCCACCGAGTGGAAAAACCCATTGTTTCATAAAATTTAATATAAACAACTGTTTAGGTTTAGTGCTTTACAACACTAAATTGTGCATATCAGTTATCCTATTTATATCAAGTCACTCTAGCTGTCTAGAGGTCCAAGAATTTGTTAAGCATGTTCAAAAATCTCTTCATGAAGTAAGCAAAAAAGTGGGGACATTAACTTGATTGTGTTTGCCATATGTAGTTATAAATGCAGTTTGCTTTTTAATTTTTCTCTGCTTATATATACCCTGTAATACCTTCCTCTCTATGACACTGACACCATGACATGTTTATGTCAGTAAATTGACAATTGTACCAGCCTAAACACAGAATAGCTTTGAAAAGCTATGATTCTCACTTTCAGACTTAATTAAAGTTGTGAAAAATTCTCAATTTTTATGAAAACCAATGCCACACTAAACATTGGCAATATTCCAGTAGCTGCAATGTCCAAATATACCAATCAGCAAAGAAAACAGTCATGGAGAACTTACTAAACACTACTTTTATTCATTTTATTTTAAGATTAAAAGCAGAAATAAAAAGTGAGGAAATAAAGTTTAACCCGATGTATTTTACTGGTACAATTTGTTTCATTTGTAAAGTACCCGTTTGTAAGTAGGCCTACACACTGCACACTGTATTGCACTTGTGGAGGTTTTTACCTTTTTTACTAGTTTTTACTGGTAATTACAAGTTTTTACCACTGTCCCAGTAAAAACAGGTTTTTTTCCGGTAAAAAACCCAACACTGTCTGTATGCCTACACGTAGGCTAAAATTGGTAAGAATTTAGAATCTGTGACCACAAGTGTCACCAAGAAGGGTTTCAGACAACTAAAATAGTGACTAATAGGGTCTTTGTCTACTTTTTAATAATCTTTTGGCATTTTTGTAGATTTTTTTTCTCTCACAAAGTTGTAGATATCCTGTGAAAACCTGTGGCGGGAAACGAGAGCAGAAGTGAAACCTGCGAAAGGAAAGAGGTTAGAAGACGCTTCCAACCAACACAAGTGGAGTAGCAGTTACCTGACAGTCCCATCCCTAACCCACTACCATAGGAGAGGGAATTTGGCTGATGGGTGCTCGAAGATGTATTTACTGTATTTATCATGTTTGTTTTGCATCTAGTCTACTAATGTAATTACGCTAATGATTTTATGTCACGTTCTGTCAAACAAACTACCTAGGGCTAGGCAGCCCTACCCTCCTAACTTAGGCCTAAGACTATTGGGAATGCTTTTCTTACTCTTAGTTGGGACTTTGCATTGCTTCAAACTGTGTCTGTGGAGTGTGGTTACTGGTAGTGTCTGTCTTCCAGCTCAATGAGCCAACAAATGCAACTGACGTAACATTACGTACTACGTAGGCCTAACGTTAAACTAGGGCCTAGGCGACGCAATACTAATTGTGATTAGTTGGTTTAGACTTCATTTAGCGGTTTAGACCTTAACTTAAGGCTTAACTTAGGCCATGCTGAATTTTTTAAAAGAATAGGCCCATGTCACTGTCAATCAACACCGTAGCATCAAACAATTTATAGAGCTTACCCAAACTTAATGACAAAGGACTAATATTCGTATATAATCCTTGTGGCTAGACTACAGCAAGTTGTATCGTTATTTGGTAAACAGAACCGGTGTGTCGCCTATATAGTGCCTGGTGATGGGTTGCTCTGTAGTCTGTTGTTAATCCCCTTCATGTAATGCTACCGTATGACTATGACTACGATAGATGACTGGACTGTTCGGCACATACGCTAATTGCTACTTTAGTAGTGGTTGTATTCTAGATACTCTCCTACCAGGAAAGTGTGCAACGAACTTTGATCTAGCAAAGTGCCAAGTTTGTTTCTCTTTCCGAAGAGCACATATGGAACGCCATCATTGTAATAATTGTCTTCTGTCCTGAGGCTGTTGATACCCACGACCATCCTTGTGGGACCAGGGACGATGGGTACGTAGGCCTATAACTACCATCATGTAATATGGAAGTAATTTTCAGGCTTACTTGATTGACAATACTATTATCCGTCTACCAGAATACAGGGAGGAGATATCGCTACTTAAATCGCCAAAGTGACACATCAATTGAAATAAGGCATGTGTTTTACAGAAAAAAGAATAGTTCTAATACCAGCCACTATGAACACAGAATGATAGATATTAACTAGGGAAAACAGTGGCCCTCTTTCCAAGAAATAAGTTTTCCACAAATAGAAATTCAGCTATTTGCTGCTCAAGGAATAATTTTTTTTTTCATCCAAAATATTTAGAATTCAAATGATGCAACTATTGCAGTGATTCTTATGCATGATATTTTGAAGAGGCTTTTGTAGATGTAGCTGATGAGCCAGCCTAAGCATGAATGTTTACAATGATTCAAGCTATTTTGTTTGTATGCCATGTTAGTGAAATGTAAATGCCCTATTTCCCTCGAATTTGTAGTCCACCTCAGACCACACCCTTACTTATATGATATATGTTTGAATCTTGATAGATGATGTAAATGTGAATTATCGGCATAACTGACTCGCAAGTATATACGTTGAAATAATGTCCAAATAAAGTGCACGCACACTGTTCATGACTTGTAAAATGTTTCTTGGTTTTGGGGTTGTCATAGCAATCCAGTTCAACCTTCTTCTTTTCCTTTTTGAAAGGAGGCTGTTATTTTTCCACTATATGATGATGTACATCAAAATGCAATTTAAATTCATAAGGAAAACTTTCTCAAGTGTAATCTCACAAAAGCTCTCAACTTGTAGAAAGTGCAGATACTGCATGTGCAAGCTGCTGCTTTTGTATTAATGAACTGAATTACAAAAGCGATGCTCTTTTGTTTTCACTTACTTCAATTAGGTGACTCTATACATACAGGCAATGATGAAAAAGACACATAACGTCCATAAACTATATCACACTTCCTATATTTTTGTTCTCTTTTGTCTCTCTTAATCTGATTTAAAATCATACATTGTTAATTCAGTTAACATCAGGCATGCGTGTGCATGCTTTCAGTGAAGTAAAAGGCTGCATAGTTGTCATTGTCAGTCAATTTAGATTTTTTCCCCAACGACACAGTCAGTATTTTTTTTTTAACGTATACAAAGGTCCAATTGGTTAAAAATTGTTTTAAAAAAGTTAAAAGGATAGAAGAGACAATCCAAATCCTTGCCTTCTTTCTAAAAGAGCACAACTAATGAGGACATGATAGCAGTGGTGGAAATGAAAAAAAAACGAGGTAATTTACATACATGATTTATGAAATTTTTACTTTTAGTCTCAAAATTTTGACTTTTAAAGTGAAAAGTTTGACTTTTAAAGTCAAAAGCTAGACTTTTAATCTCAAAGTTTGTTGACTATTAAGGAGGTCAATATGCCGCAAGTGACCTAACAAATTTTTGTAAGGCGAAGTTAAACTGTGTTAACGTTCAAACCGTGAAATTCGTGAAAATGTAATGTATCTTACAATTCCATTCTACACAGTCAAAAGCTTGTCATAGATTACACCATCTTACAGGCGCATTACACAAGTATTTTATTCCAAAAAAGTTCCCTCCCCTTAGAATCATCCATTGGATGGCTGTTCGTCAGTTTTCTTACCCGGACACAAATCTATGAGAAGCTTTTGACAGTGTAGAATGTTATGTTAAAATTGAATTGGGGAAATTTCGGAAATTTTGGCGTCTTTTTGTAGGGGTGATGAACATGATTTTCATAGGGTTTTACATTAACGTTTAAAAAAAATTGTGCTCTGTGCACGTGATGAGATGAATACATATGTCACACTGTGAGCAAAAATGTAGCTGTTTTAGGGAAAATTTATTTTTGACAGGAAATGATGTAGTGCCAAACTTTTGGTTGCTTTTGTGGCCAAAACATGATATTCCTCGAGATATCACACAACGCAAAAAAGAAAATGTTCTTTTCGTGGAGAACCTCAAAAATACCTAACTGGAAAGTATGTTGGGAGACTAGTCCCTTTACTCCCCCGCGTGGGGTTGCCACTGGCCACAGGGACTTTTCTTTGGGCACATTTCCAGTTATCACTATTTTCTTACTCGTTTATTGAAGAGCAGCAATTTAACCACAGACAATGTAAAATTAGGACAATAAGGAGGAAGAAATTTAGATTGTTTTAGAAAAACGAAGGTGTGGTAGGGATATTTCCGTCCAAGAGCCTTGGTCAAGGGGGGATGGGAGCACCAAACTCACATCTTCTAGCTCAAAATTGGAATAGTTGACATAGGGATTTCTTTAAATGTCAGGACAGGCCAGGCCATTACCAATCCCATGATAGGTGGGGAATCTCTGATATGAAGTACATTGTGTGCACGAGGGGCCCTGGAAGGTCGCTATTTTGGTTCGTAAGTCAATGGGAGAGGCCTATGGTGGGACGGGACCTACAGTGCTCAACAAGCCCTGTGTTCTCATTATAGACCTCTTATGAAGTAAATCCAACAGACACACTCATGAGCAAAAGGAGATCAGAAAACATGCCCCATCCACCTAAAGGTCAGGTTGCAACAATGAGCGGATGGCTGGGGAAGGTGGTATGACAAAGACACACAAAACTATATGAAAGAAGAACAAAAAAAGAGAAAAACACCAAATTTGAAGTTTCCTATAGTACTACACATCTCTTCCTTCCTTTCATTCTACCAGAGCATTTTTTTTTTCTTTTGGATAAAAAAAATTCACATAAAATTTTGTTCATTAAAACTGAAAATGGTAGCCATTATTTCTATTGTACTGTACAGTAGCTATACAATATTTTTTTTTTTGCATTTTAAGATAAACATGAAAAGTTCACTTTTACATAATATTTTATTTAGGTATCTGTACATGAAGTCTACAAATTTTACAGAAGGAAAAGAAAAAAAAAAGACAAAACTAGAAGAGATTATGAATTCAGGGAAGAAAGAAACAGAATTAGAAAAGAAAAGATTTAAGCGATAGACCAAATATAAAACCAAATGAAGCAACTATATCGTTGCTTTTACACACTCTATGAATATTCATTTTTTGATACATCTCTATTGTATTGCATATTTACGTTAAGGTAACACATGAATGCAAGAAAATGAACACAGTTAGTTTACCTAGTTGCACTGGCTGCCAACCCCGATGATAATAACATCAAGGGGAAGACAATGCAGCAAATACACCGTGGAAGATACCGGTATGCCCGGCCATTGTCACGGACAAGAGAGGGTAGGAAAGGTTACCAGGGGAGAGGCAAGCCAGAGCGGCAACGATCCAGTTGAACAGTTTGGAGACAATTTTATTAGAAGGCCCTATTCTGCTTTTTTCTGGTTACACAACCGATTGGGATTGCCACCCAAGGCACAACCAACAGCAGAAGTGCTATTCAAAACATTATTGAAATAGCATGTAACATGGGTAACATTTGGGAGCAAACTCCCCCTGCTTACAAACGTGAATTTAAAACAGGAGATGGTTCCTTGTTCTCTTCAAAAACAGAAAAATAAATTCTACTTAGAAATATTTATCATTAAACCATAAATGTGGAAAGTTATGTGAGCTACTACAACTGGAGATGATTGTTTCAGCCATTTAACTGCACCAAAGACAAAATGACACAAAAGTTTTTGTTGCATCAAGAATTTTAACGACACATGGAAAAAAAAAAACTATGATCTTAATTGTTTGGAAGGGGGGAGTTATATACATCTGTTTCGACAGTGTCTTACATCTGCATATTACCCTTACAATTCTTAGCCTTCATAATGTCAGTTTCACAGGAGAAAGTGTGGCAAATGAAAGAGTAGGATGACATTACAATAAGTGGCAGTTGGAAAAGCATATTGCACACTACAAATTACTGTCACCCAGAGGAGGAGGGCAGTACAGACATGACCACATAACTGTGGTGTGGCTCATAGACTGGTGGAAGTCCACCAAAAGTGCAAAGAATTACAATACGAGGAAAATGATATGGGCGATATTTATGACTGGCTATTTTAAACCTAGCTTCCACTGCAACGTTTCCGATCCACATTGTTGAGATGTAACAGTTTCCAACTTTGTTTTTCCATCCGTTCTGATGAAAGCAGTAGCCACAAAACCTTTTTTTTCTTTTGTCACAGGTTCAATTCTTAAACTTCAGCCAATTTTTGAGCAACTGAAGTACATTCTGGAGCATATCTTATCAATCACTGAGAATGCATTAGCTTACACTAAGGGCAATAGCCCAAAGTTTTGAAACAAACATAATTGTGAATTAGTTCGACCAAGGACGTTTTTGCAACACTGTCTAACACAGACTACAACAGCTACTGAGTATATCTTACTTTGGTCAAAGTCAGGTTCTCAAAAAAAAAAAAACAAACAAAGCAAAAGAAACCTTTCCACAAGGTCACCAAGATTCTCCCACTTCAATTCCCTCACATAATATGTCCCTATCAGTGCGTCTGAAATTCTTTGGAGTCTGTAAGTATTGACGTTCCCCCCCCCCCCCCCCCCCTTTGAAAACTGTTTGTACGACTGGCAAAAGGTGATATTAAACTGCACAGAGAGGAAAGCATGCCAAAGAAACAAAAATGCATCTCCTCCTTACGAACAACATATAATAATGTATTGTGGTTTCGTAACGTAACATGAAATTTAATCCAATGTACTATGTAACAAATGCCTAGTTAGTCACAGTAAACAAACATGTTAAAGCTGAAAGCTTTGGATTAAGACAATAAAAACATTATCCCATCGACACTGATACTGCAGGTACAACACTTGATACTTGATCTTTGTCCAGGCTTCTTCCTTGGAAGTATTAATGAAGTGTTTGCCTTCTGTTGTCTGACACAAAGAATAAACAAACGATGAGGACAGACGTATCTTTAACCTTGGCCATTTCAAATGGTCACAATGAAACAAAAAGGTCAGTGTCTTAAGCTACTCCACTTGGAAATAATTCCTTTTTCTTGCCCATTTAAGGACATTTAATACTTGAATTTCAACAAGATGATACCACTGGTTGCATATCTTCTCAACTATAGGCCTATTGCAGATACTGAGAATTACCGTCTTCATTTAATGCTGTATCCACAAAGTTACTTTTGAATTACAAGATACGAGTTCACCTCAATTAGGAAGTTCCTAACCCAACATCTTTACTTATTCCCACCCCCCATCTTTCCTCTTTAAAGCAGCTTCTTGAGTTGGCTCAAAAAATTCACCATATATTGTCACATCTGTTGAGTTAACTACTCATATGGTGATGGTAAATGGTCCAACTCTGAGATTCTAAACACTTGTCATGCACTGAAGCAAGAACGATCAGGTAATTAACAAACAAAATCTCTCCTAGCCATACAATCCTGTATACATGAAGGAAACTACCATTTTTCACATTTTCAGTCGCTGCAGGAATTGATACATGATTACACAGAAAGCCAGAAGGCATTGTGGTTTTGATGGCTTAATTATGTTTTGCATATGATATATTGGAAAAAGTGAGGATCCGTTGGCCCCAAATGATCTTTTGCCTCTAGCAAAATCAAAAGGCGTTTCTTGCACTCATTACTAAGGTGAATCTCCAAATGAAGTATGAGATGTGCCCTGGTTTCTCTTCTTCAGATGAAGTGTTTACAAGGTTTTCACAATTCCACTGCAACTGACGTTTTATCTTCACAGAGAGAATTTTGGCCACTTTTGCTCAATAAGGCACAGCTACAATACATGTCGAAAATGAGATTGGTGTATGCTTGTCTTGAAGTTGAGATATTGTGTTGTCAGAATTTCCCTTTTTGAATAACAAGATTTTCAGTGTTTGACCTCTGGTGACCGCATATGAACTCTGACCTCCACCAAAAAACAATAAGGTTCTGCCTCTTAATATGACCAACCCACATAAGTATGGGAAGTATCCAGCATTCCTACACTGAGATATTGTGTTAACAAGATTTTTAATATTTGACCTCTAGTGACCTGAGATGACCTTTGACCTCCAACAAAACTGGTAGGGTTGTTCCTCCTAATATCAAGCATCTATGTACCAAGTTTCAGAACTGTCAGTTTCCCTTCTTGAGATATTGTGATAACAAGATTTTCAGTGTTTGACCTCTCCTGACCTCAGATGACCTTTAACCTCCACAAAAACAATAGGGTTCTTCCTCTTAATATGAGGCACCTATGTACCAAGTTTGGGAAATTTCCAAGTTTCCCTTCTTGAGATATCACGATAACCAGCTAGTCATCACAAACGCACGCATACACATGTACATACTGTACATGCAATCATGACCACATAGGTTTCTCTTTTCGTGGAAACCAATGAGGCAAGTCTTAAGAAGTATTGGCATGCAACGGTTGCCATCATACTGGGCAAAAAATAAACAACATCAACTCTGCATGAGCCCCTTTAATACTAACCTATTAATTCAGAATCTTTGAGGCTGGAGACACATTTTCAGTTACAATCAACTGTTCAACCACATCAGTGATCCTAAAGTTGCAATACATTTCCCAATTTCCTGAACTATTTGCTTTTTTTTTTCAATTCAAAACTGCCAAAGATGCACAGTATCTCGGAAATATTCAGTATTCACTTCTTCAAAAAGCGCAAACCCCGGTCCCGAAAAAAAAAAAAAAAATTGTGTGCAGCAGACAATATTGCAGAATAAAAAAAAAAATTGTCTGAGTTCATTTGAGGTAAATATCATCCCCTTGTTCTTTTTGACAGGGTGACAGATTTTGAAGTATTTCTTAGTCTTTCTCACCTTAAGGTTGAAGGGAAATATTGCATTCAAATTGTAAATACAACGCATACAAAGAAAAAAGCTTACATAATTGCTATTCAGTCTCACAAATCAACGTCAGCAATAGCATGAACTCCTCGAAACATGTGTAAGGTGAGTAACGGAAGATTCATCATCTGAAGTTCTCAAAGTTTGGGTGGACAAATTACTCTTGAGCAACAAGTAACTACTTTTCCATGTGCCAGAAATGTAAATTCTTGAAAAGATTAGGCAGCCATCCTGCCTCAGTTTAAATGATCTATAATCCTGAAATCATAAATATTTGATTAAAAAAAAATTGATTTCTTTTCTGTGAAACAAACATCATTTCACCTGCGACTGAAAGTCAAAGCAACAGATCTGCCACTCGAGAGATCTGTGCTGCTTTTTCGTTTGCTAAATTTTGGAGATCAGTTTGTGATAAAAACTCACTTGCATAACAACACAACAGTGAATTACATGGAAGGTGATGTCAATAAAAGGATAGACTTAGTTTTTTGTTTGTCTAACAACTGGTGGCAATCTATTTTTTAAGATATTTGCTATCAGCAAGTCATCTTTTTTTAGTTTGTTTGTTAAAAAACTCTTTTATATGAGAGGGGTCATCCTAGCTACAGAAAGTAAACAGTAACAGGTAAGAGGGTGAACGTGTGACCCATGTGCACGCAGGAAGCAAGTAGCGTAATTTATACACAGGAAGCTACGAATTAAGGCCGTGTGGCCAACTAGTATTTTTCATGTTAAATATAATGATATGGAACTTGCGATGGATTCCTGAATACCCAACTTTCAGAACCAACTTCAAACAAACAGAAATCAAAACAGTGATTTGGCAGACTATCCTGGGTGGGTATAAATATGTAGATAAGAGGAAAAGTGAGCACCCAGCATTTATCAAAATAGCTCTGTGACTGTTAGCCTTATCTTTAAATGGAAAGTTGGTCACAACAGTTAATATGAAGTCAAAGGACATGATGCTTCAGGTTTCTGACACTGGTTTTCAAAAGAGATGAAGAGTATCCAATCTGGAGATCGCAGTGAGTAATCTGCATTCTCCAGATATCAACATAACAACTTGCTTTCTTGAATATTTTTTTTTTACATCTTAACTTTAAAATGACCTAAATATTTTGTCTTGAAGTAGGTGAGTTGATAAACAAGAAAAGGAACTTAAAAAAAAAAAACAAGGAAAAGGTGTTTCTACCAAAATAACCTCCACAAACAAATACCAAGGAAAATACAAGAAAAATAAAGTAATCTTTTAAAGCCCAAAGAAAGTACTAGCACCAGTTTTTTAAACAAAACCTTAAAGTGAGGCTTGAGGGTACTTTTTCTCTTTAAAGTCAAATGGTAGTGAATAAATATTCTTTATGAAATCCAATGAAATAGATAACCACCTCAGTCCCCTCTCCAAGATATAACAAGCACATTTATACTTTTTGAACACAAAGTAGCAAAAGCATTCCTCTCAGATTAAAAAAAAACAAATGAGAAAAAAAATCCAGCATAGCCTGCTTGATATCAGAAGAAAGGATTGATTTTACTCAGGAAAACCTACAAATATCCCAAACCCCTTCATGTGCATTCTGCAAAATGCCCTCTGAGAAATTAGAAAGCCAAAACCCCTTTAGCAAAAAAGAAAAAAAAAACAGAAGGATTAAAGGGCAACGGGGCGGCTGTACGTTGGGGCAAATTTCATGACTTCAAATTTTATTACATCTGTCAGCAAAAATTATTCTGTGTAGACCATCGGCATATTTTGCATTGGTAAACTGACAATCAACTTGGGGGCACCACCGGGGTCTGAGGATTAGGTGAGGGGGAACATATTTCCATACGTCTATAAGTCCATAATACATATAGCACATGCATAGCACATCTAAGCATGGCGCCACCACCCGTTGGTGCTGAGCGTACCTGACAATTTTGGGCTGAAACAACACCTCCCACATCATTGGGAATGGCATTTCCGATCTCGTCTGAATTGCACATGAGCATTTGTTTGTTTTGCCCTTTGTGTTTATTTACATCGCACTAGACCCCTAGCACTAAATGTTGCTTTAGAACATTTTGGACTTAATTTTGTTTTGGGGTCAAAATATAATTCGGTGACATGCTCCCTGGTTGCCCACTGCTTTAACTCAATGGCTTGGTCTGTGGAGTACATCTTGCACCACTAGAATGGCTCATCAAATGTTTATGTAGACCAATTTCTTTCCTTATTTCCTTCTAATTTTTGCAATCATTACATTAACTGCACTTGTTCAAACCTCTGTCACAGGACACAATTATTTTGTTCAGTGGTGGGCAAAAGCCGAGGACGTCCCAGGGAAATGTATCCTTCTTCAGATCCTACGAGAAGAAATTTTGAAACACGGTGATGTGAAGGTAAGTTAAGGACTTGGGTTTGCAAAATACCAGCTTCACAAACCAAACCTACGGTAACCTTAAAAAAAAACAAAAAAAAAACGTGAAATTCGTGCGATATGTAACAATCAAATTAATGAAGACGAATGCAAATGGCAGACGGAGAAGAGATGTGTACAAGAGAAAAAAAAAATGGGACAAGACTGACCTTGAAAATGAAAAATATAGATATATATATAAGCTTGTAGGTAGGTGTTATCATATCAAGCAAAACAAAACTGTACCTGAGGAAGAATTGTAAACACAAAATGACAAGATCATCAAACTGACCAAAAAATGAAATTTTCTTAATAAATAAAAGTTGAATGCTGTCCTTAAATTTACAGACTTCTGCATTTTCACATGAGATTTTGCTTATTCTTCTTGTGAGTTTGCAGTAGGGGAACATACCACTAGGATCAACAGTGGCAGGACTAGCTGGGCCTAATCGAGAAAGATATACATATTTTACAAATTTATGGGTTTGTCAATGACTATATGCACTTGCTGACAAGGTATGCATCTTTTCCTCCCCTTTGAATATTGAACACTTAATTATAATGGAACAATGCAGCTCATCAAACTGACTGCACTATATAACTGTGCACATTACTACATGCAGGTACTAAAGTAGGGAACAAGGTGAATGAGGTAACATTTGAGGTGGATTGCTGTAGGCCACAAAAGCTGAGGAAAGGGTTAGAAGAATTCTGGAAAGCCAGGAGAACAAGTTGCTGCCATGGTCTGAATCAAGTATCAGTGAAGGCATGCATGGGGATTTTAAATACCAGTTACCATTTCTTATGCTTCTCTATTGTGTTATGCTATACTGTCATGATAATTATTTCTGACATTAATATGTATATTAGGCTATGGTCATTCAATGATATTACAGAATGTATACTATAATCATGTCAGCTTTGGTTGAGTCAATGCCTTAACTCTGCCTGTGTTAGGCGTTACTGCAATAGACTAGGCTTGATTAAGGATTACTCTTTAGCATGTTAGGTTATTATAACATCCATGATTTCAGACAGTACATATTATGGTAGGCTACGGAACAACTTAACTTCTGTCATGCTACGCTACTAGCCTATCAATGACTTCTTTCATTTTAGCTATATCTACATATCGATGAACTCAGACCGTTCCTTTGCTATCACGCAAGGCTAAATGATCAAGAGTCAATGAGCATAGGCTATTCTCTATCCACTTTAAGTTATGGTCGTTTTAATTATTTTAGTCTACCAAGTTACTAAAGATAAAGTCATATCAACCATTACAGTCTTCATCTTTGGCTATGGTCATGTCACAGACTAATTGATACTGCACTTAGACATGTTCGGCTATTGGTTATTTTGATGATTTCAGCCTGTAATCTGTACTATGTTAGGCTGTGGTCATCAATGACAATACCCTACCATATTACACTAAGTTATGGTCACAATAATGATTCAGACTCTAGTCTGTAACATTAGGCTATGGTCAGTGCAATCATTCCTGGCTACATTCAGTCTCACATCAGGCTAGGCCACGCCAATAATCTATCATGTTAGGCTATGCATAGTCACCTAAATGAAGGAGACTTTGTTTTCTACCCATTGCCAATCCTACCAAGAGAAAATCAAACTCATCAGGATCATTAATTGTTCCCTCCCCATACCTCAAGCCCCTTTAAAGCCTTCAACACTATGCAAAAAGGAGATAGACATAATGAGAACTGTTTCCATGGCAAAGTCATGACAAAATCAAGAACAGAAGCTGATTGATCACACCACATAAGCTCGGATAGATAATATATAACAAAATGCACCAAGAAGGCAAATATTGACGTGGAAGAAATTGTTGGAAACTTAGAAATGGACATGATCCTGTCTCGTAAAAAAAACAAAAAACAAACTGAAAACTATTTTATGAAAAACATGATCATCACCTTTGATTTGATCCATAGAAACACAGGACAGCAGTTTGGTATCTAGACAGGATAAGATATCACCATGGGTCATGTACAACTGCCTTCAGCTGTTACAGAGTATTTTTCAGTTATTTCACTTCCTCAATTTCTAAACAATAATCAAATGTACTTGAAGGTTTACAGAGAAGTACTCTTTTGCAAATATTTTAGAGAGAGAAAAAAAAATGAAAAGAGAGAGAAGCGACACTGAATGCAGCATGGGTGAGTACTGGTGACTGTCAAAAAGGGCAAATACTTGCCGATAAATGTTAACATTTATGATTTTATTTCACTGCGAGGGAGGAAATGAAACAAAACAATTCTTTGCTTTCAAGTGAAGCAAGCAATACTTGATCACTAACGATACCACTAGTATACGCAGACTCTATCAGTGCATTGTCACAGACGAAATGTTAATTGTAACTCTCACCACCCCAGGGCAATACAGAAAACGAACTACAATCACATCTGGTAGCATTCGTCAACATAAAATATTTGTAAGCAACACTAACAAATTGCTTTAAAGAGAAAATGCAAAGCAAAGATCCTTTGATCCTTTCTTCGAGGCATCATGAATTTAAATGAAGTAATTAAGCCTGAGACAAAAGGATGCATAATACAATGAAAACATGTTTTTCCTTAAGAAAAAAAAAAATGCCTTGGTTAGCCAGCTATTTTCCGCAAGATGAGACTTGAGGTTTGTCAAGAAGTCTGTGAGATGCTTAAACAGTTTAAATATCACATGAACACAATGTTACTATCAACTTTAACATTTAATACTCAAAATCTATGAGAAAAAAATAAAAAAAATTGAAGAACTGGCAAAGGAAGAAGAAAAAAATAAATACCTATGGAAATTACAGATTCTTTATTAAAAAGATGATTATATTTCACAATTTCCAGATTATCAAGTACAAAATATACTTTCATTTTTTCGTTCTTTTTTTCATTCACCTGAAGTATTGCGAAGACTTGTCCAGATGGTCATAACTCCACAGTGAATTTAGAAAACCCAACCAAAAAGAAAATTATGCTCATATGCCAAGCATGCCTTCAATGGGCCCGAAACATGATTAAAAAAAAAGGGTCTACTTCACACTCACAAATCATAATATCTATAATGTACAATTAAAATACCAATTATTGCAAACAAATGTTTATAAGAATGTTCCTTTCTTTCAGGACATGGTTTTTGTTCCGATAAACCAAAGGTTTGATCATTCTCATCGCAGGCCAGCTGCATCGCTTATGAATGACCTGCTCTTGCATCAAAAACTTGAAAATGCAGAGAAACACAACCCGCGATAAAGAGAAAAGAAAAAATGCTGACATCCATCCAAGCTGAGAGAAAAGTTGCCTTGTTCACACTTACGTATGCATCCACAGTCCACAAGGGTTATTGGTTCTTAAAGAGTTAACACTCAAAAACTTATACTTCGAGTCTACGTTCAGGGTTCCTGAAAATTATCTCCCACTTCAGACTTTCTCTAATCCATCTTGTGTTCTCGATAGATGTAATGTGAATGCTCACAGACCTAACAGTGACCTGACATTGGCTAGCCTCCTAAATATAAACAGCAGATATGACCGGTCCCTGCTTTAGCATTAGCACTTGTTCGTGTGAACACCTTTCTGATCCCCTCCTTTCACATTTGATGTCCATAGACACCCCAGCATTCCTAAATTTGAACGAGGCCAGGGAGAAGAATTTACTGTAAAAACAGAGCACAAATTACACTCAATACCAGTAAAAGTTGACGACTAGTTCGTAAGTTTTGTACCAGATGTCAAAGACTAATGTTTTTGAAGAGACAAAAGTTTTATACGTTACACTTTGCCATTGCACATCACAAGGTCCTTCATTATTCATATTTTGACAGTTTCACATCTTAGCATGTAATGGCTTCACAGGCTGGTTTACTGGTTTGGAATTCTGATAATGAGACTTACCAAAGCGTGCTAAGAGACCATCGATAAAAAAGTTCTGCAAAACATTCCCTTCAATGCTTACACAAGTGAGAAAAAAATCTATTTGCATTGCACTGAGTATTTTCGTCACCTTCTCTAGATAATATGTCAGGCATTTATTATCCTTTGATATATGCTCCCTGGAAATCTTGAATTACTTTAAAGCTTTCTTGATTTCCAAACAGACAACTGCTCCACTTCAGTCTGCCAGTGCATTGTAGAAGCAGGCTGGATTAACCTCTAGACTCGTCGACGAATCACGTTTAAAATAAGGAAGGCATTCCTGACACGGCAGCCTTGAAAGACGGCTCCTATGTCTCACTGTAAGTCACTGAACGCCCTGACTCGTTCCTTTCTTTTATTTTCAAGCAGAACACTAATTTTAGCGGAATGGGCCCGTTGTAAATGTGCGAGACTTCCCAGCAATCGATTGCAACGTTTAAATAGAATCCTGGCAGTTACCAACAAAGCAACAACATATTTCACTACAATCCTTTTTCTTATCATTGTCATTCTGACACCTTGACATGAATGAAATATTCAGATCCCTCAAAGGGTTGAATCTAAAACTTAGGGAGCTGGTCTAATAAGAACAATGAAAATAATTAGTCAAGAGGGTGCCCTGTAAGTAACAAATTTCTGATTAAAACAAAGCCTCCGCTGAAAGTTGCTTTGAACTCGGTTTAAAAATGGTGTAGTTGGAACTAATTCAGATACATGTTTAAAATTTTTCAGAGCTAGTCCCTGTTTGTGCTTTTCTTTTCACCTGATGAGGTTACTGTCTCAATCAATCAATCAATCAATCAATCACTCACTAGCTCCCTCACTCACTCAATCAATCAATCAATCAATCGATCGATCAAAAAATCAAATTCATCAATAAATCAATGAAGATTAACTTATCAATGAGACATCAAGTTTTTACACATATTATGCAAGGTTACAGTGAATTAAATCAGCAGTTTTTCTTTCTGTTCTGTGCAATGCTACGTTGACAAAATTATGTTATTCTTCTCTCATTGTCACCCCTTCTCTCTCCCATTCCCCCTATACCCCCCCCCCATTACAATCTTCTTCATGTTTTCTCAACATGTACCACTTATATCTATCACCTATCAAAAGTGGTACAGTGAGTCTTTACTGAGAAACTGTTCCTATTGTGGAGAGGAAGTTTTGACATTTTCAGATCACTTTGGATCACAACTTCCTTCAAATTAACTGCGCCGTGAAAATGTAATTCTTGAGATGAATTTTTGCTTCTTATGGTGAATAATTTACTATTTTTAAAAATACTGTTTTTGATAATACAAACATTCCTCATAATTCTTCCCCCTTTTTTTTTTCTCATTTAGGTAACGGACTCTCTGCTGTCTTGGGTCAGCACTTCCTCGCATCTGCATTTCCTCCGCCTGTTCTGGTTGACACAAACTTGTGAAAATGTCAGATATATCTTGCACAAGTTTTCATGAGTTGTATTCTTTTTAACGACACCAAGACCAGCACATCCCTTGTCCTAATTCACATCTCTTTTGAAATTGTTTGTAGAATTTTTGTTTCAAGTCTAGCTAGCACACATTCAAGGAAAGTACTGCATGGATGAGGATTACATGGCAAGTTAACTGATCAGTTACAGACAGACCGGAATTAGTTCTCGTCCAGCTTCCGTCTGTCCGTCTGTCTGTCCTTTGACTTCTGTCATTTTGCCTTAACTCCGGGTTTGACTCCATCTGACTTGTTCTTACTTGATGCCACCGATGACACCGATTTACCAGTTCTTTTGTCCTTTGGTGCTGTCGAATTAGGCACACCTTTCGTTGGTCCGCCGTTGTTGTTGATAGGGTCTGTCTCTAGCGGCGGTCTCGAATCTGGTCCGTTCTGCTTGTTTGAGTCGGGTCCGCCGTTTTCCATGGCGATCTTGGTCTCATTTTCACGCTTTCGTTTCTCCTCTTCCAGTGCCTTGCCCATGGCTGTGTAGTACTCCAATCCTTTCCTCACTGGCTCGATGATTTGTTCCTAGAATCCAGAAAGGACAAAATGGCTACATATAGAGTCGTAATCACACTGGCATATAAACCATCAAGAGTTACTTTTGAAATATAGCAAATGGAAATGTGCCATCAGATTAAGTCATATGTCGCATGTGTCACATGGCAATCTGTGTCACATTTCACCATCAATTACAAAGGAAGACACTGGAAAGGCATGAATGGAGTCCTTTGTCCAAGACATGTGTTTTCTTGTCATGTTGGATTATGTCTCAAATAAAGGAACAAATATTTTCTTAAACACATCTGGCCTACACTATTCACACTCCAATTACTATAGACCTGTGTAAAACTACTTTGTGCTGCATTTGTACAACCCATCTTGTATGCAAAGGACTGTCATTTTGAGAACAGAATCTGATTAAGGACAAAATTATCGAAACGATCTTTACATGTATACCATTTCCTCAAGCAAATCTTCAAACTGATCACATTCCAACCATTGAGGTAAGTTTAAACAAAGGTTAGTTTACTTTGCCCATATTTTGTTTACGTTTACTACTTTCTGTCGGATGCCATAAATCATAACATTCCATTCCCATTTGCTCAGTTGCATTTGGTCATAGGGTCTTCGGTTTGCCAAAATTTGGCAAAACTGGCAGTGATAACAGTTGAGGCTTCCTGCTGCTCTTAGATGGTCACTGCTCGAAAGACACACAGTCAAAATGCTTTCTTATTTTTATGAAAACTGCAAGTAGAAACGTGTGTTCTAAATTTTTCGTGTCGATGATGCAGTCTTTAATGCAAAATTCAAGAATCCAAGAATGACTGAAATTGTATCGTGGATGCAGTGAACTGCTTGCATGCAATGTCTAATGGATGCACAGCATTGCACTTTAGTATATATATATATATATATATATATATATATATATATATGTGTGTGTAATCCAATCGCATCGTATGGTGTGTCATATTCATGGCCCGCCACTAGAAAAAATTTCCAATGCACTGAAAACTACCACACTGTAAACTTAAAAGATCCTCTAAATTTACACGAAACATGCGAACAATGACTTCAGATTTTTGGCTCATACTGGATCTATGCAGGTTACCTCCAGAGCTGGGATGAGAGCTCCAAGAGCCTCAAAGAGAGGCAGCAGGACAAACCGGATGAAACCGACCTGTGACGAAGACTTGGTGACTTTCTCTCGATCCATGAACGGCGCTACGGGGAGACCTTCCAACTTCTCCACGTCACTCTGAACAAACAAAATAGAAGACAATAAAAACATTCCATCTTCATTTTATCCTTATGCACAAGACAAAAGTTTACTGCATTTGAAACTTACTGAAAGAAATTTTTTGTTTGGTCTGATTATTAGTGGGTGTGACTTAATTTTACAGTCCACTGACAAATCTACTACATTTTGGTTGTATTTTCCCATGTTATAAATTCAAGTAATCACTTTAAATAATTTGAAATTAAACAGACATTATTCTCATAATAAAATGCCATTTCTAGGGAAACTTTGCAAACAAATATCCACTTTTGGTTTTTTTAAAAGAATACTTCAGGCCACGAAACTGTCTGCTGGCAAACCGAGTCTTTAAAATTATCTTGTGCCATTTCCCATTTCTTGCTGCAAGGAAACGTCGAGGAATCCCAAACATGAATTTCGTCAAAAAAAAAAAAATTGAATGTTGACAAAGTAGCAATCATTCTTTGCATTTTGTCAAAGCCACTTAGCACCACAGATAGCAGTTTGGTGTTACTGACTGCTGAACACTCAAAATCTGTGCTAAATTCACTTCCATGTCGGATGAATTGCAAGGATTTCTTAAATATTTAAATATTATAAAGTGGCATTGGCATGAGGATCTAGACTATCAAACTATATTTACCATGGTTGTTGCGACATTCAACAGAGGTTTCAGCACTGGCTATTTTCGTCACCACATGTCTGTTCTCGAGGCAGAGAATTTTTTATCGAAAGTTAGTTGAAAACTTTAAATCTTACAATCTTAACATTTGGTGAAGATTAGAACACAGTTACAATGGAGACGTGCCAAAAAAGTTTTGCGACGGTATTACTATACAATATTTTCCACATGTAACTTCATGGTGTATGAATGTTAGGTTGATTTTTCTGTGGAGGAAAATTATTGGTCCTACAAGTGTTAAGGGTTGTTGGATTTTGTGTGGCATTCGAGCAAATTTTCACGCAGGGAAAGCAAACCACTTTTGACCGTTGCGATGCACGAAGTCACGCGTGTCAAGCACAGATTCATCGACGGTACATGAACTATGAAACACTGTTGCTTTGTGGAAGTGCCCCCTCTGTAGGAGATGTTCAATGCACTTCCAGATACCTGACTAACAAAGTCGGATTTCGATGACGGGTGAAATTCGACAGACTGCTATCCGGTCGTAATGTATTGTTTAGCCGATGGGAATTGGAAGACGGTTGTATATTGGTCTCAAAGTCTATGTATAGAGTGTAATGTCCGACAAACCAGAACTCTTTCCTGCCAGAGCGGATAAGCCACATTCGAGGGCTTTGGCCTTTAACACGTTTAAGTTTGTGAAGAGGTACCCTTTGTGACATCTTTCAGGGATTTATTTATTCCTTTGGTTTCATTATTGCTAACTTTTCATTTGTTCTGCTTAATTGGTATGTAAATGTTATGAGTGACGACTTTAATAAAAACTTCACTTGATTTTTACCAAAACATGAAAGTGATAAAATTATCTCCATGGCAACCATATTTGGAATTAATTCACCCAGGCAAGTGATATGGTAACACACTAGTGCCGCATGAATGGAGGTGTGCCACAGCTAACTAAGTACACTATTATCGCCCGTAAAACTAGGGGTGTACTGTAATGAGCACCAGTTTACAGTGTTTTCGTCTGATCACTAATACATTTTGAAAGACAAAGCTTCAAAGAAGAAAATGTCTCATTAAATCCAAAATTTTCACTGAAAAGGTTGTTTTGATGAGAAACAAAATCTGTCTCAAATCAAGAATATGGAATTTTCTTTGCCCTTGAAGAATGAACGAATAACTCGTTAATGCTGGGAAAGGAAATTTTGGTAATCGATATCGCGAGCACCTCTCCTTCAATTGCCAAATGATTCTGCTATATTGTAAGGGTGAGATGGATCGGAATCACACACGATGAATACGTGTAGCGCTGTGGATTAGGTACAGCTGGTTACATTGAACAGCTGAAGTCTAGCCTTCCGACATGACACTTTTACCGCCATGCTATTAAACCAAACTCGTTAATAACTGCAGTTTTAATAATGCAACCGTAAGTTTTGATTTCTTGCTATGCACGTATGCTACATACCGCCGTATGAGATCCCACTATGCACCAAGATAGCTTTCTAGTTTCCCTTTTTTTTTTTCATGAATGTGCAGACGATATCGCTTGGGTCATTTCACAAACGACATGGGGGGCAAATTCTAATGTCAATATCATTTGATAATATCGTGACGACACTACCATCAATGTTGAATCTCTGTGATCAGCCATTTCATTATGTTGCAGAGTGCATTCCCAACTGTTCGACATGTGGACTGGTGTCCTACACTGGTCCCAAACTCCCAATATCTTTAAAAATCCATCCCCACAAAAAAAAAAAATCCAAAGAGAGTTCCTGCATGTTAATGTGGCACACACACAAAACACACACGTAACAAGTTTTTCCAGGCTTCAGTTCTTCACACTTCGTGTTTTTTCAAGCCAGTTGCGACGTTTCAAGTACAGTCAAACACACCCATGTAGCCACATCAGTACTTGCACACATGCAAAAGAACAGTTACCATCATGATTACAAAGGATGCGATTATCATCATAAGAGAGATGAAAAAGAAAAAAAAGAAAAAAAAATCATGACTCCCGTACGCAGCGCAGAGGGACTGGGAGTTGGTAGCAAGCGAACAGACGGATGAACACACAGAGCACCATTAAAACAAACCTGATTAAAGAACTCTTGAAGCAAACAGTCGATCCACGGTTCCGATACGTCCATAGGCCTCGCTTCATTTGAGATGTCAGCCACTTTGATGCATATCATCATGAACTGTGGGCGGACAAACAGACGGAAGAGAACGATGACGGATTACATTAAAAAAAAAAGGCGAAAATCCAGCAGCTAGCACCTTCATTCATATTTTATCACAGATTGATATTGAGCACTTGTTGTTACGCAGAGGGAGACAAAAAGAGATTACACAGGCATTCTGGCCCGGAGGCCAGAGTCTTTCAATCCGAGGGACTGCGGGGGAAGTGTTTTGACAATTAACAGTGCCCTCACGGCTCATCTACTTGCTTCTTCGGTTGCCCTGCAGATTCACAGCTTGTTAATTGGCTTGACTCTGAAGACGCGTCGCTGACTTTTAACGGCCACATGTAGCCAAAGTCGGAAATTTGGCTCAAGATTCAAATCGTTGCTGAGTAAAAAATAATGAGACATGATGTATCGCCCATGGCAATCAGAAGTGACCTTCAACATTAAAGCTCTCTTTAAATATTAAACATGTCACTCTGTAAATAACAACAACATCTTCTATGAGTGTTCAACAGCACAAACAATCCCGGTACAAACATCAACATCTATGTTGACTTGCACAGACTATGTTTCATAACTTCTTACCACTGGGATGATACCCCTGCTAGGGCCCCAAGGTCCTCCCCCCCCCTTACTTCTGCATCTATGATACATCAAGATTGTTTTCCTGTTAGAAGAGAAAAAAATATGTTGCATGTACAAGAGCACAATATCAATTGCACCTTGAACATTTTAACAGCTGGTGTTGCTGTCATAGGATCCTAGCTTTTTTATCTAAAATAAAAACAAGGGAAAAATATTAACTTATCTTATAGGTTGTGACTGCGTAGGAGGTAAATAAAAAATTTCCACAAATTGTACAATTGAGCTGAACTATTTCTCACTTGTAAAAGTAGTTCCAATAGTTTGGTGTTGAAGTACAGTGAAAAATCATCCTTCCACACCGAGTCCTTTTTAACAAACATCCCAACTGTCCTATAAAGAAGGCTATTACTTAACATACGAGCAGTGTATGTTATTATCAAAGGACAGGTCTGGTTAAAAGCAATCTGTTTATATTAAACAATAAATTTACTGGAGAATCACAAAAGAGGGGTATGACTATATTGCATGCGATAAATCTAGGCTATGATACGGCACTGTTTTGGGAAAGGTTATCAAGGAACTTCCCACTGTACATCACACTGGGATTCCATTTTAATTTATTAACTGAAAAGCTGGCCAGCAGTGGTCTTTTGTCTGCTGCCTTTACAAGCCTAACGAAGCCATCGCAATGTAGGACTTCAATAAGCGGCAGATTTTTTTCAACAATCAAATTAAATGAATTAAAATGAGTGATGAGATCAACTTGTGAATATAGAAACTTATGATTAGTACTGGCGTTAGGGATGTGCGCTCACAAAGAACTATAAAGTACCTTCATCAGGCCAGAAAATATGTCAGAATCCGATCAACAAATCGATTGCTCCACAAATTGACGATCGATTTACAAATGCTGTTGGTTCACCACGTTTGAAGGGATTCCTGCCAGCTGGGCAAACAGTTGCGGTTTAGAGACAAAATGCTACAAGCCGCTTTAAGGTCATCAATGGCCAGCTATACGTGACAAGTAATGCGCAAACCTGCGTTTACACGCAAATGTGAAAGAACCACGATGTGTGCATCAATCAGAAGCAGACAAGTAATGATCGTTTCGCTCAGACGTGTATGTTTTCTCGTACCTTGATATTAAACATCACTCTCTCTGATGAAACCCTGGACATAATTACCAAAATGTCTTCATTCACATACAAACGTAGATGTCAAAAGTCAAACTAAAGTGCATTGGTATTACAGAAAAGGTTAATAGCACAATGAAACATTTCAACAGCTTTTATAATTTGTAAGTACTGTTTCCACCTCTCTCCTTATCAGTCTCATTTTTCACACATTTTCCCCCGACGATCGACTCTTGTTCGAGGACGATTTTCGATAAAAAAAATCTCTGGTACGACCTTTCTGGGCAGCATTATGAGGCCGCCAGCAGATCATTAATCGCTCCTTGGGAGAAAATGAATACTGAGAGTTAAAGAAGCCTCCAGATCATTACAACATGACTTGACATTAGGAAGGATAGACAAACTTCCACCACCTGTGAGCGAAGGAACGAGAGCACGCAGAAAGTGCACGTCGGTCTGTCTGTTACGTGCATCAACAAGATCGGCACGATTTCTTTGATGACACAATTACGTATTGCTTTCACTCTGCCGGGGAACTTCTGAAGGGAGAGCCAGTTCCTGACTTGTTACGGGTAATGATCTCTCTCCTGTACAGTGGCGTTAAGTTCATTCGTTTTATAGCCAAAGTAAGGATGTTTGCAATTTAGTCTCACTGATACCATATAACAGATTGAAAGTTTTTATTTAAATATTGAATATTTAAACACTTTGTCATCGTCTTTATGTTTGCAATCTTAATCCTTTGATTCACTCATTTGATCAGTCATTTATCTATTTTATCACCTATCTATTCATTCAATCATTCATCCATCTGCTCACTGAATAATTCATCTCTTAATTTATTCTTTTATCTGTTCATTCAATCATTCATCTATCCATATGTTCATTTATTCATCCATCTCTTCATGTAATGATTTATCTATTCATTCAATAACCCACCTATTCATCCAATCATTCATCTATTCATTCATATGTTCATTTAATCATTCATCTCTTCATTTAATCATTTATCTATTCATTCAATAACCCACCTATTCATCCAATCATTCATCTGTTCATTCATAAGTTCATTTAATCATTCATCTCTTCATTTCATCATTTATCTCTTCATTTAATCATTTATCTATTCATTCAATAACCCATCTATTCATCCAATCATTCTTCTATTTATTTATCTGTTCATTAAATCATTCATATGTTCATTTAATCATGTATCTATTCATTGAATAACCCACCTATCCCCTCAATCATTCACTATTTGTTCATCTGTTCATTTAATCATTCACCTTTTCATTTAATCAGACATCTACTCAATCAATTGTTCATCAATGTTTCATCTATTCATTCGTTCAATCATTCATTCATTTATTCATTCACCTATTCACACAATCATTCATCTATCCATCCATCTATTCATTTGACTATTTGTTAGTCCATAAAAGATGGATAACTTTTTGCTCTTTCTTTCTCTAAATCAGGTATAAGTGGAGTCAAGGTAAACAAAGATGACCTTTGAATAAACAGCATTCCTCATTTCAGCTAGGGAGAGGGATACAACACATGTTCATGAACATTACCTATGTGATGTCAATGGGATTTGACATCATCAATTTATCACACCTTCCAAACACTGACAGTTAAACACATGCACTCCCCACAAAGTACAAAATATCAGCTGTCCACTCATGTGAGATGCTTTCATCAGTTGGTGCCGAGCTATCCATGCGAAAGTATGAAGGTTTCGATCCAGTCTTTTCCCGTCAAGCTCTGGCTTGCCTGTGACATGGTAAAATAACACCTCTATTGTGAAGCTTGATTTTATCAATCCCTAACATTCATGTTGACTATGCAAAATGAATCAGTCAATTGCAGAAATTGATCACATCTGGACTGCTATCCTAGTATCCACAAAGATTTTCTCCTCGGAAAAAAAAAAAAGAAAGGTTGAAACCAAAAAAAAAAAATTCTTGATCAACACAATCGCCTGCTATTTGCTACACGATGGTAAAAGCCTACCTCTGGAGTTAGGGCCAATTGATGATGCGAAGGGCAAAGATTTATTGGAGTTGTAAATTTGCAAGCGACATGCCGATCTGTCATCCCTTCGTAATTCACTTTCCTCAGGACATAATCAAATGTTCCTAATAGGGTTAGTGGATGGCTGACGCGAAGTGAGTGCGGCAAAGCCATACGCCATTATTCAGAAATGTTTCCAAACAGACAAGAGTATCAGATTTCCCAGACGAAGCATAATATCGGATTTCTCTCAAATTGTGGGAAAGATATACAATGTCTGTGAAGCATAAAACTTAGATAAAAGGAAAAAAAAACACCCTCCGAAATCAATGTTCTATCTTCTTACGGACAGACTGAGTATTAAACTTTTTGGATGTGAAGACAATCTCAGTTCCGTACCTCAAGCAAATGAGATTTACAGATGCTGGATGTGGGAATGGGATAAAAGCAAAGCAACAACATTTGATAGTCCAGCCATCCTTATGAATATTCAAATATCGCTAATCATGAAAGCTGCCAATTGGTAACATTCCAATAATGCTTAGTAGTTACAAACGTGGTACATATCCTAAGCCGAGGGAGATGCATTTCCTAAGTCTAACTCCTAAGCCGAGGGAGATGCATTTCCTAAGTCTAACTCTGATGATGATGTCATAGAGATACAATTTCCTGAGGTTAGGTCCTTCAAAAAGTATCTCTCAGGTACACACTTAGTTTCATGAAGTTCATGCTTTTGCCAGAAATCACGGAAATGTTACCAAAACACTCCAGAGAAGAGAGTTTAATCTACCTTATTTCTTACATGATGCTACACGAATACAGTGCATTTGGAATGATGGTACCTCTAAAACAGTGGTTCTTAACCTTTTTCTTTGCAGTTCCCCCCTTGCCAATCAACCGATCGGGCTGTTTCCCCACTAAAGATATATCAGAAAAACATGATTTCCAGTGAGAATAATTTTCGAAGTTAGGAAAAAAGACAACAAAGGCACTATTCGAGTATCACATATCTGATACAAAAAGAAAAACATATCTGATAAAAAAAACATATCTGATACAAAAGTTCCCCCTCTGGAACCCCAAAAGTTCCCCTAGGGGGAACTCCTCCCCATTAAGAACCACTGCTCTAAAATGATGTGGTTTGACGTTCCACATTCCAACAAAAGTATCCCCACCTGTCCCCTTAACTAATCCTTCTTCTGAGGAACTACTGCACTGAATATAAAACAGTTGAACACACAACACAGAGAAATCTCAGATAAATGTTGTTTCATAAGACCTAGCCACTCCCACGAGCAACAAATATAGAATCGCTATAAATCTCTGAAAAAAAAAAAACAGTAAAACATCACTCCATTGTGGCAGTTAGTCCCAAGTCTTAGCTTCTTGTGGTTTTTAAAGCAGTTGCTCGAAATTGAAAACCAAACTGTTTTGAGTAATTTTTCATTCAGGGACAGCTTGAACATCACCTTGGTATTAAAAACCTGATGAATGGAATAAGGCTGGCGAGGGTTGGGTAGAGCAAGGATGGCAATAGGTCCAAAATGGACTGCGTATGAAAAGTCAACTTGTTATGCAAGTCATAAGGACAGAGTGATGGGTCACCCTGGATACGAGAGGGTCAGATTGGGCCTTGATTGAGGACCAGTTATTTCCTTCCTTGATGAAAAAATTCAATTGTATTCAACACATTGGACAATAACCAATTCACAGACTTTCAATGTGGCTGATGTGGGTAATTCAACATCCCTTCCCCCCCCAAAAAAAAAATTTTATGCAAGTTTTCCATTTATCCTCAACAATCGTGACATGCCTGGTGATCTGGTGATCAATGCAAGGTGCTTGATCGTGGCGTCGAAATTTGGGGCCGTAAGTTGTGCCATCGACAGAAAATATGTCAGGTCTTATGGAACCAAATGAAACAGCAAATTAATGCACAGGTGTCGAAACACCAATTTTCAAAGAATTAAAGGAAAAAAAAGAACATTTTCAAAGACTGTACATCATCCTCATCAGGTAAGTAAAAAGAAAACGTTAAATTTAGAATGGAGTCTGGATTACAAAGAATAGATACATCATCAATAGTGTGTACAATAATGTATCACTAATCAAAATACTGATAATAAGGAAAACAACTATGAAAATGCATTTGTGTGTTCAGAGTGGGTTTGTGCTTCTTTGTATGCACATAGTGCTTCCTTGATATTAATCTCAAAGTCAAGGTTACCCGATGATATGACTGAGAAATTGCTGCTCTTACAAGCATTTCCGAGTTGACAAGATAAATCATCAAGGGCAGAGCTTCCATTCAAGTGTTCTGTTATTCTTAAAGGGAAAATGCATTCACCCCAATTTGTATTAGCTATAGTCCCCTATCCTAATTCATGAATGGCTTTTTTTTGCATCAAGTGACAATATTTTATTCCACTGGATTGGTAAATACATGCAAGTTATTTGTTTATTTGAATAGTATGCAATAGCCTGAAATATCCTGAAGATACCTGTAAGGTATAACAGAGGAGGTCTGTCAGATTTAGCTGATGATGTAGATTAAGAGAAAGGTGAATGCATATTCCCTTTAATGACAAGTTCACCTGACTTTGAGATTAGAATCAAAGAGGCTCTTTTGTTCGCTTATGTCATTATGCAACTCTTTCCACATTTATGTCAGGTTCTCATCCCATTGCCACCGAATTTGCCCCATGCTTGCACAGCTCATCTCTCATCTCATCGAAGGAGAAACCTTATGTTCAGAAACTTCCAATCAATTGGTGAGATGAGAAGAAGGAAACGACAAGTAGAGTTCAGTCGATTAAAGAGCGACATTTGGCACAGTTTTTTTTTACGTTTCATTTTCAACAGTTTACAGTTTGTTCTGTCTTCCTGAAACACAATATCCTCCTTTTTTCAAGTGTGTGATGTTTGCCAAAGTTTATTTTAAAACAGTTACAGTTAACCAGACAGACCCACCTCGGATACATGTTCCTTGTTTTTGTAGTCAAACTCCGGTATCTTCGACTTGAAACTGTTGAGGATTACGTTGTGCTTGGACATGTCTGTCGCCAGGATACACTTGATCATGCTCTCCCTGACAAATTTGAAATCTTCTGAGGTGAGGTTTTTGAATAAATTACAGTGTTGCTGCGGGAAAAGAAAGGAAAACAAAATGCCCAAAAACAAACCAGAAGAGGACATCGTGACTTATTCGTCTTTACGACGGAAAGTTTCATTTTTCAAACTTGAATGCTTTCTGCGAGTGAAATTGTTGGGAAAGAAAAAGGTGCCCTTTGGTTTGCGGCCTTATCGAATTGCACTGGGTCGATGGAAACCTGAACGAGTTTCACTCTTGAATGTCACAAGTATTGCCCTGATATCACTTGTTTCACACTACACCTCCATCTCTGCTGGCGCTAGTTTGATGTCGTGGACATGGAATGATATGGACGAGTCACTCTCTCATGTTTTCGAACCAATTTCTCCTGAAAAGGAGCCACAGATACACTGACAGACATGAGGTACTGACAGATACACAGACGGACAGACATACAGAGATATTTAATACACCGGGTAAAATCAGAATGCTTGAATACTTACATATATGACACTCAATGTTGATAAATGTCCACTTCAAAACGAGACTATAGACATACAGGTGGACAAAGAGCAAGACACCAAGATCAAAACAACAGGCAGGAGGGCAGGCAGACAGGCAGATTCGTGGGACGTTTGATTTTTACTGGCACGACATCGCTAACGATGGCTAATGATGCAACTCAAGCACATCTCAAAGACCTGGTGGTTGAAATACCTTCTCAAGGATTGAAATAATGCTAGCTACATTTGACCCCTGCCCGGCGATTCACGACACTCAGATGGGCAAAGACTCACCTTTCCTAAGATTTGGAAGGCTACCGAGCAGTGATGGTTTTCAAGAGGAGAGATGTCGTTGTACCTGAGAGCTAGCTCTGTTCTTGCATTGACCTGCAAAGAAGCGGAACAATAGCGCATACGTTAAAATCTCTCGCAAGTATTTGACACACATGTTACTAAAGGTGAGCAAACAAATTGTAAGGAAGTTCCAGCCTGTATCCCACTCTTCGGTGCAAGATAACCTGCAATTGCTATCAATGCTTTTCATTGCATGATAACCAGCCATTACACCTCCTACTCAGTGCAAGAAAATTTTCCAGTACTCCTGGTCTTAAATTCAAGAAAACTTGCCACTACTCCTGCTCTTGAAAAAAGAAAACCTGCCATTACCCTGCTCTTCAATGCAAGCTATAACCTGCCATATTTATCTTTGCTCTTCAATGCAAGATAACAAGTCATTACGCCTGCTCTTTAATGCAAGGTAAACTGCCATCACCCTGCTCTTCAGTGAAAGACAACCTGCCATAAGTCCTGCTCTTAAATACAAGAAAACTTGCCACTACTCCTGCTCTTGAAAAAAGAAAATCTGCCATTACCCTGCTCTTCAATGCAAGCTATAACCTGCCACATTTATCTTTGCTCTTCAATGCAAGATAACAAGTCATTACTCCTGCTATGTAATTCTAGATGAACTGCCATGTCACCCTGCTCTTCAGTGAAGGACAAACAGCCATAAGTCCTGCTCTTAAATGCAAGAAAACTTGCCACTACTCCTGCTATGAACAAAAGAAAACCTGCCATTACCCTGCTCCTTAATGCAAGATAACCTACCATTACCCCAGCTCTTCAATGCAAAATTACCTGCCATATTTATCCCTGCTCTTCAATGCAAGATAACAGGTCATTACTCCTGCTCTTTAGTGCAAGGTAAACTGCCATTTCCCTGCTCTTCGGTGAACAACAACCTGCCGTAAATCCTGCTCTTAAATGCAAGAAAACTTGCCACTACTCCTGCTCTTGAAAAAAGAAAACCTGCCATCACCCCTGCATTGAATGAAAGATGCTCTTTAATTCAAGATACCTGCCAATATCCCAGCTCTCCACTGAATGATAACCTGCTATTAGCAGGTAGCCCTACTTGCCAGTGAAAGGAAACAGAAATGAAAGATAAACACACACACAGAAAAAAAAAATCTGATTTGTAAATAGTGTTTTTCTTGGTAATTAGCTGACTAATATTGCAGTGACTGACTATATTTGTCAAGAAAAGTTTAATCAGTTTTCATGCAACAATTTCTTATTTCATAAATTATTTCTGACAACAAACTTGAACCAACAGCACCAATATCACATTTTTACGAGACCCACACTTAGCATCCTAACAAGATTACATGAATAACAATACTAATTGCAGAAAGGAAGATGCTTGACTACAAACGGCATTCGGAAGTCCATCTGGATAAAGAGCTCAATATGACAGTGCATTATAGATAGAGAGCAGACATATGTTTAGTAGGGACAGGCAGCTGAAGAAACATGCCAACTTTGTTTCTGTTCGACTGAAAGAAAATGTTACAACAGTCAATGCAAGAAAACTATGGGAGACTAAAAGTGCCAAACAGCTGCTTCTGGGGAAATATATGAAACATGTTGCTGTTTGGAATACTTGAACACTTCTAAGGTGAGAATGTTTTCAAATGGGAACAGAGAGAAAAGAAATGATTGGAGTCCACAAAAGGGAAATGTGCTAATACATATTTATGAGCCCACATAAGAAACAACTTTAATCCCAACATGATGTGCATATGGTTCATGGAGGAGATTTTCCCACATTTAACCAGTTTTGGACAGACTGTAAGAGAAATCAGACCAGAAACAAGAATCAGACGTTAAGGTTATGTCATGCTTTAATGAACTACCCTGATTTATATCAAAATAAATGTGTCATAACAGAATTAAGGGTTAGATTTTAAGTAGGCTGTGCAATGTGAATTTGATACACAATCCACAGTTTTACACACATTTATTCAGGTGTGCCTTGGTTCCAACTTACCCCTATGATATTGTTTGTCAATTGAGAAATAAGTGCTCCTGATGTCGTTTTTGGAAATTTCGTATCGCAACGACACTTATTAACACAAAGTACTCATTAGAACATGGGTTCATGTGGTTCAGGCCGTCAGTTCGTTGATCCCAGGCCTACACATTTTACAGCTGCCAAAATCTTCAGTCGTATAATTGTGGACATGTACACAAACGAAGGGCGAGTTAAACTACCTGAAGGGTTGATCTGCTTGATCCAACACATGTATGTCACAATGGTTGAGTTTTAATATATCATCATTACATAGAATTCAGTGTCACTGTACCCAATTGGCTTGGGATGGCCATTATACATTGAAAAAAAAATGTCACTACTACACACAGTGGTAATTCTAAGACTCAGCTAATTGAAGAGACTTGTAACAACGTTAGCCTATAATGTGTATCAACTGCATTTGGTTTATAAAAAACTTATTTTGATACAGTCCATGCACAGTTTCATCTCCATTTTATGTCCCCAAAACAGTTTGGTCCCCAAACAATTTTTTTGCCTTCGTGCCAAAGTTCTCTGATCTGTCTCAACGACTCTAGAATAAGATGGTCATTGTTTAACATTGTTTCGTCTTCCCTGGAATGACACAAGAAAAAAAAAGGTCAAAGCAGCACCTCACACACTCTGCCAGGTCCGTAATCTTCAGAGCCGTTTTAATTATGAAATATACCCTCCACTTTGACATAATCTCCATCGCCTTTAAAGTATTCCACCAATTAATCTTGGGATGACCTGTTCTATTACTTAAAAACTTTCAGCAAAACCACAATTAATTTGATTTAAGGAGTGATAATTGCGAGCGGGAGTTGAGGGGCCACCAAAACAACTGGTCTCCCGTCGTCGAGCAAATTGCGGATCCTAATCTTCCGACGTTTCTGGGGTCACTTTTATTCCAATTATTTTCCTGGCCAATTTTGCTGTGATGCACTTCGGTCACCGAGAACTTGGAGAGAAACAAGGGCTAATTGCTTGTTTTCGCTGACAGAAGTTTTACCGGCCGACGCAGCAAAGGCCAGCGGGTATATTGCACCTTTTGACCAGCAGAGAGGATGCCAAATTCTGAGCTGCACGGGTTGGAAAATTGATTCGGCTTGGAAACAAGTCCAGGTACATCCTTTGAACATGTATTGCTATTGCGAAAGTTGGGTAACTGCTGTTTTGAAGTTTACATTGGTTGATAAAACCAAGCGGGGAAAATTAATTGCTAACAGTGAATGACCCCAGAGAAGTTTTAGAAGGTGTATCTTTGTGGAAGCACGAAGGTAAACGACGTTCCTTTTACTTCCCTTGTGAAGGAGAGAGTCAATATGTGTCATAAGGTATGAAGGAGCACAATCAAACATTTTATCTCTTCAATTGGCAAAAGTCTGAGAATTTACAGATTCACATAAATCGTGGATAGGATAAACACATGACCAGCCAGGATACTTGATTTGATGCAGGTTGCCGGTGCAACTGGAAATTTTATACTGTGTAAAATTGCTGAAACTGACCAATCGTGCAGTATGTTAGCAGATTTTAAGATGGAGAAGGCCAGGAGACTGCATGGCCCACAACATGTTAAAGTGCATGCAGTTTGATAACTTGACAAAGTCCTCTAGGAACCTCAAGCTGAAGTATTAAAAATGCAAACAGTATGCAATGAGACCTACATGCATCCACAGACTATGTGCAAGAGTCCCAAAATGATATAGAGTGGCAAATCCAGGGGGGAGGGGCTGCTCAACAGACATGCACCAACTGTAATGACGTGTAAGAAAAATGTTAAAATGTGCGGCGAAAAAAAAAAAAACGAAGAGGGGGATGGAAAAATCGCTGACGTGAAGACAGTACGATGTATGAACTGGGCATGGAGGTGCTGTCACTGACTACTCAAGTGGGCCCATGTTAATTGTCTGAAGGGTGTCACATCCAGTTTGGCCTTAACAGGATGGTGACTGGATCTGTGCCCCCACCATCACAAAATCCTGCATATGTACGCTGATGTATAGATATGACGAACTGGTCATTCATTTGTCAAAAGCTGAAAAACAAGTTTGATTGGGGATCTTTCCCATTAGTTTTGGATACAAAATTTGTATTTTTACTTATCAACTTGGACGTAATTTTACAGAGCCATCACTTCCATCACAACAGTTATTTCAAAATTTGCTGGATTTGCAATAAATTTATTGGTTCCATGCTAAGGGATTCTTGGTATCTGCTTCATTGTTTACATATATTAATCCTTTATTGATTCAGTCACATTGGCAATAACATGACGTGTCAGAAGACTGGCATGAATACCACCTCTCCACAAATTAACCTGCACGGCTGACGGACACTGTTCAAGGTCCTCTCTGCCAACACTGTGTGGTAAATATGTGTTCTTGCATCTATAGAACACTTTTGCAGAGGTTGCATGTGGAGGTATGTACAGACACAGTGTCATATTCACTGGCTGATATACTAAACATGCATCTGACCTTAATACATGTCACATATTACTTGACATGGATGAACAAACTAATTTTTTTTCTGTTGTGGTGCTACTGACTATAGGGGGGACATGCAGCAGCATTGCAATACCTGTTGTTGAAGGTATTACACACCATTAGCATTGTAAAGTACAGTGTAACATTGAAGTTTTTTTTGGTCGTTTTAATATCCTCATGATTTTTCATGTCCATAAATTTTCTTTTAATGTCATTACTTTCACTGTTGATACTCAGCGTTATTTCAGTGCAAAGTTTACTATCATTCAGCTTTTTGTCACATCTTCTTGTAGATCGTATCTTTTTTACGTACTTCTTTAACTACAGGGAGGCATTTTCCTTCATTGGATGTAATAAACTTTACCCCTGCTTTCTACTCTTTACCTAGGCACCACCTGTTTATACATTTCAGACTGATTGCATCACCTACAGTGCTCTTTCTGTTTGAATTGCACGCTATGTCACTTACATTGTCATGTGTTTCTTTTCTTTTTACGACACGAAACACTTGTACAGAATGTGAAACTGGAATCAAGGTAGACATCATGTATGCTAAGAGTGACTGTTACCTCCTGTTTGAGTTCATATCAGTATTACTATGTCTTGTATTAGTTTAATTAGTCCCAAGAATCAAAACAACACAGTGGCACCTGGAAGTCCATGCTGACTATCTTTCACAATTCAATTTCTCACTGTGTTAACTTTCTTCTTTTTTACCTTTATGATAAATGTACTTCTTATTTTTGTTTTCTTGGGAGGCAGGGGGTGGGAGAGAGAAGGGGTGGGAAACTTTTGTTGTCATTAGCAGTATAAACTTCAAATCAAAACTAGAGCAATGGGCATTTAGACCCAAGAACATCATGTTGGCCTATTGATGGTATCCAGCTGTACATCACCGCCAGCTGTACCAACCCTTGCTACAGCCCACCCCGGCTGCATATCCCACCCCCAACTGTCCCATGTGTGACATTGCAGGGAATCGACAGGATGACATATACACAACTTAGTGGCATCTTCAGCAATTTCTCTTGTGTACAGCATTACTAGAATCCTTTGATGTATATATCTATGACAGCAGGGCGAATAGCAACTCTCCTATCACATCTTTTATAATTACCTCGCGTAGCGACACAGCCGGATTCTCTTCACAGTTTCGCTGAATTTGTTTTCCATCCTGCAATCTCTTACACCTTAATCCCATGCTCCCCTTATTTCTTCTTGTGAATTATACATCCTTGCATTCATTCACTGTCTTCAAAATATGAAGACAGTTATTTTAACACTTTAAGGAAGTGGGGAGGATTTTAACGGAGGCTGAAACCCCGAATACAAATTCCTCTTGCTTCTGGAAATGCTTAATCCCCTTCACGACACGAAAGCAGGAGCCCCGGGGGAAAATAAGTTACGAAAGAGGTAATGTGTGGTGTTGACCCAGTTAATAATGTTAAATCCAGCACCAAAGAGCCAACTTTGTTGTGAGGCAATTACCACTTTGACGGAAACTGCTCATAGGTTCGGGAGAAACATAAACCGCTCTGTGGAAGAAAATCATTTCTCTTTGGTGCAGGTAGAATCAAGCCTGTGACACATGCGAGTGCGAACTCTCAAGAGGCCCAAGGCAAGGAGAAGTACGTCCCTCTGCTCTGCAAACTCATCTGTCCTGCTCATGACAAGAGCTGGGTCTACATCCTTCTGGTTTCAGAGGATGTATGAATACCGAAATGTGTGAAACGCTGGACTGGCGAGGTTATCAAGAGTGCAGGAGGTGGCAAATCACGACCTTCTTTTTCTGGAGAACGAAATTCTGACTGGCGAACACGTTCAGATATGTGACATGACAAAAGTCAATACGTAGAGTTTATTGCGAGGGAGGGTCCTAACCTTAAAATTGCAATGCAATGATGAGGGGGGAGGTTGGGAGAAACAAAAGTTTACAAAAGGGGGGTTGGGATTGTGTGTAGTGTGTCATCATTAACTGCAGACCTTGAAACAAATGTTATCTTAGTGAAGTTGGTTTAGTACATTAAGATGGTTGGTGCACAACAGACAATTTCAATATTTCATACATCTGAAATGGAAACATATTGTAAGAAAGCTGCAATTCTTTTTTTTTTCTTTTTATAATAAACCTGTGATAAAAATCTCCCTGTTAGGAAAAAATCTGTTCGTCTATGTTGATGTCAGACTTTCGCTTAACAGATCTGATCGACTGAGATGAGCTCCTGGAAACGGACAACTACACAAAAATCAACGCAGCTTTCGCAAAGTTCCACGTGGAAAGTGCAAAGAAGTGGAAAGAAACTGTCTGTATGCTCAGAAATGTCGGCTCAAGGCCATAACACAAATGACACCACTTCCACTACTACTGGAAGATCTCACAGAGCCTTATAAATGAGATGAGCAGAGCCTATAGCTCCGATACATGACAAGTAACATCATTGACATAATTATTTCCCCTTTAAGTACAGAAATTGGCATTGTTCATATATCAGTTACTTTCATATGAAGCAACTTTCAAAGTTAAGAAAAGTTGGTACAACTGCGGAAAGAAGGGCAAAGGAAGAATGAGAGTTGAAGAGGAGCGGCGATACGTCTCCTCAATGGCTGCACTTGAACGAGAGTTAGTGTTGAAGAAGAGCGGTGATATGGCTCCTCAATGGCTGCAACGGAGGCAGTGGGTTAGTGCTTAAGAAGAGCGGAGATACGCCTCCTCAATAACTGCAGCAGAGGGAGTGGGTTCATGTTCAGAAGAGCTGAGATATGCCTCCTTAACTGGCAGCAGTTAAAGGAGTGTTACTGTTGCAGAAGAGCGGTGATATGGCTCCTCAATGGCTGCAGTGGAGGGAGTCGGTTAGAGTTTAAGAAGAGCTGAGATATGCCTCCTCAATGGCTGCAGCAGAGGGAGTGGGTTTGTCTTAAGAAGAGCTGAGATATGCCTCCTCCATAACTGCAGCAGAGGGAGGGGGTTCATGTTAAGAAGAGCTGAGATATGCCTCCTCAATGACTGCAGCAGAGGGAGGGGGTTAGTGTTTAAGAAGAGCTGAGATACGCCTCCTCAATAACTGCAGCAGAGGGAGTGGGTTCATGTTAAGAAGAGCTGAGATATGCCTCCTTAATGGCAGCAGTTAAAGGAGTGTTACTGTTGCAGAAGAGCGGTGATATGGCTCCTCAATGGCTGCAGTGGAGGAAGTGGGTTAGTGTTTAACAAGAGCTGAGATATGTCTCCTCAATGAGAGGGAGTGGGATTGTGTTAAGAAGAGCTGAGATATGCCTCCTCAATGACTGCAGTGGAGGGAGTGGGTTAGAGTTTAAGAAGAGCTGAGATATGCTGCCTCAATGACTGCAGTGGAAGAAGTGACTAGTGTTTAATAAGGGTGGAGATGCCCCCGCAATAGCTGCACTCATCAAGACAGTTCCAGGTGGGACATTGTGACTGAAATAAACAAGCAATTTTTCGAAGGGCCTTCCTCAATTTGTACCTGACGATGACCTTGATTACGGAATGCTCACAGGGAAATATCAAGCCCGCACAGCGAGATTGATTTTCTCCTTGGGGTGCAACCCACCCTGCCTTGAATATTTCCACAACAGCTGCACGTTACGTGCACCGTGCATCTGTGTATGAGGTCTCAATTTGGGGTACGGCATACGGAACAAACAATCAACCACGCAGGCATCAATTTTCCTCCTGTCGTAGACTTTGCAAGATAGGAGAAACATTCAAGGGGCAAACAAAATCATCACAACTGAGTTTGGACATCAACTTTCAGAAATCTTTCTAAAGCTCACTTAAATCTTTCTCAGCCGACATCACATGTCGCTACTGAAACTGCTCACACTAATGACAGTTTCACACTTCGGGGTAGGATGCAAGCTCAGTCTTTATTTTATGTGGAACATTTCATTCAATCACTTTTTGGGGAAAAACTGTGATGTGCAAAACAAGGTTGTCCATAAAAAAAAATTAGAAGTTAGAAGATACTGTGGATCAGTGATTGGACTGTCAATGTTTTGCATAACTAAAACTACTTTTCCTCTTTCTTATCTTTTTTTTTGTTTTTTTTTCTGTATTTTCTTATGTGCTTATTATTCCTTAGGTTACACCTGCATGTAATTAAGAGGAGTACTCTATGATCACTGTGCTTCTCATCTAATTTGGCTCAGCTATTCTGTAGCTGTTCTTCTTTTGTCTTTGTATTTCTTTTTTGTATTTGCTTTTGAACATATTATCTATTAAATTATGTTTATACTTTACATCAAATGCTCCGCTAGCTGTGTTAAGCCTTTGTTACTTTACAGAAGACGTACTATCAAAATTGTACAAATGCATATATTGACTGTAGTATATTGCTTCTACTGTAGTACATTTGTTGTAAAAAAAGGGTAAAACACAAATAAATTATAAAATAAACAAAACGGGAATATCAGATCATCAAATGCCATGCTCTTTTGAAGACATATACTGTAGTCCTTTGGAAAGTTTGGTGAGGTATAGGCAAAGTTAATTCTACAAATTTAAGTCCACATTCCAGTGGGATCATCAAAGTATGAATTCTGAAGTCACTAAATTTCCCCAAAATTTCTTTCAAATATCTTTCTGTAAAATATTCACCTGACCGCCTCTGTCGTGTCCTTCTGTCCTCTCATCTCAATTAGAAGGTTGAGAGTTAATCATATTACTGTGAATCTAACAACAACATTTTGAATAATGTCTAGCCCAATTCCTTATACTTGCTACATTGCAGTGCCTCTTTAACAGATTGCCCCTGGAGATCCTGCTAGCTGCAGTAGGATCCAAACACCGGGCCCACTGCATTTCCGACCCAGGATAGACAAAACCACGCTCATTTGTTTGTCTTCGCGAGTAACATGCAGTACATACTATTTGTGTAAACAATTTATACCTTACAGTGACAAAATGAAGACAGCAGTAGCAACAGAAGTGCAGCAATGTTCTCAGAAGCCTAAGATTTACAGCACATTAACATTTAGGCAATAACGGGGAAAAAAAGGATGGAAAATGCACACACGAGCAAAAAATATGATATGATGGCACACACATGAAAGAAACCTTCAGCAAGACTACATGAAGTGTATTTTTTTCTATCTTTTCCAAGTCCTCTAGACCATAAGCCATAAATTTACTTCTCTAATTAGAATCAGTTTTGTTAAATATTGTAAAGACATTTGATTTATTACCTTACAGGATGTGTATTGTATCAACTTCCAATTACAGCTCTCTCTTACACCTATCCCCTTCCCCCCCCCCCCTTGAAAAAAAATCCAACTTAATCAAAAACAACCTTGAAGAAACAGTGGCAAAATCTTCTTTCACAGCACTTTTCACTTGAACTAAAAATGTATTTTCTGTGCTGGCTGCAGGTGTCTACATGCCAAACTTCGTGTCACTGTTCATTTGTACTGTCTGAACATGTACATTATCTAGACCATGTAAACCGTATCATGCCACGTAAGCCCGCTTGTAATACTCGTGTCAATATTAGCTAAACTCTGCATTAATCCATCATGCCAGTGATCCCTTAATTTTGCACGGTCTGTTGCAGCGAAACAATTTGCGATATTGGTTTGCTGAAGAAAAAAGATTGACTCTTTCCCGAACCAGAGTAACAGAGCCCACTGCACTTAAAAGGAGGATCGATAGACCTAGGATTTGCACTTTACGAGAGGTAAGGGCGAAACCTACAAAGTACCGTATGTTTAATACAAAAATTACATTAAAAGTAAACATGCATGCAGAATGAAAGTTACTCACAAACACTATCAATAACCAAGACTATGAACACATTTTTTCTTTGGGTATTCTTAGCTTTTATATGTCGAGTACATGGGTCATTGCTCCGAGTGAAAATAAAGGCTGCGATAGTCAGTCTAACTTTGAAGGGCACTATGGTTCTGCATGAGACTAAACTCCAGTGAAGACAAACTTCACATTGCTGAACTTGAAGGTTGGAATTTGGAGGAGGAAAGTGACCAGCCACCGATACAAATAAATTGCCAGAAGTTAGACAGCAGGTCAACACAGATTGCATGGTAACATGAGTTTGGGTAGGTACAACGTAGACCCTTTATATCTCTAACTGGCCAACTGTCAGATAATTTCTTAAAGCCATGATATTGGTACCATAAATGCATGTGTTTCACTAATTTAAACTGTGACAGAGTCTACATGCTGTTACAGACCAATAACAAGATTTGGGACTACATCTTCTTGAATTTTCTATTTACACACATCAAGTTTCACAGTTAGCACCCTTCTCCTGACTCCCTTGTTTCCAACACCCCTCGCCTAACAACAAACCTCACACAAGATCCTTTCTCTCGTACAAACATCTTCCTCGCAGTTGCTGCCCTCCCTAATACTCGCACTTCTCTAACATACTGCATGCTCCTCCAACACAGTTTCCAACATCTTCATTGTTTCAACATGAAGATATATCCGGATATCTCCAATATCCGTTCTTCCCAATACCAATTTTTTCCAACACCCTCAATTCCCTGTTACTTTGCAATCTTCCTCAACAATAATTGTTACCCAGTACCCGCTCTTTGCCAATGTACCACCATTCTTTCCTCACATCCCCTCTTCCCGAGTATTGCCTACTACACTGCACTACTACTCTTTCCTTATATACAGTGACTACACTCTTCCCCAACATCCGTTTCTCTCAACTCTACCACAGGGCTCTCTCTTTTCTGGTGCCTCGTCTCCAATGTTCACTGCAAATTATCCACAATTCACTCTTTTCACGACACCAATCTGAGCCACAACGAACACTTCCCCGATAACCGATGCACATTCCCCAACACCCACTCTTACCCAGCACCACAGCTCAATCTTGCAAACTCGTTCCTGGTACGCCTCGCTCCTGCAACTAATGATGAAATGCTGAAATAGGCTATTAACTATATTGAGGAAGTAAGAAGGATATGAAAACTTCACTACAACTCCGCAGAGACTATTAGACTGCGCACAGCGCGATGCTGAACAAATTTTACGACATCAGATGCACAAACAGAGGCGGAGAAAGAAAAAGAGATGTTTAACGCCAGTCCTTTGGGTGTGGGAAGATTTATCGCACTCTTCGGTAGATTGAGCTCGCAGGCTGTATTCCACTATAAGGATACTGACAAAGGTACTCATGTGATTGTTGTGATGGAGTCATCATTTTGGTGTTTACATTAAAGGAAATGGTGCTCATCACTCCACCTTCTTCCTCTTAATGGGGAAAGGAGTAAAAATGGTACTAGCCATCCCCCCATTCCCTCCTGAACAGAAGGTGTGTCTTCCTCGAAACGATCTTAGGAGCATGCATCCTGCAAAATTGCTATTGGCAACTGACAGGACAGTGGATATGACAACCAAACCAAAATGCATGAAAAGATATAGAAAACATAGATCAAAGTTGACTTTTTCATTAAATGTGGAACCCACCAAAAAGTAAAATGTGAATTAATAAGTGTATTTTCCCTGTCTGATCATACTGCAGAGATTGCTTGCCAAAATTTTGACATAAATTAGGTCACTTTCTCTTCGTTATCTTCCAAGATGCATGATTATACCTTCCTTGAAGAAAAGGATAGTGCAGAAAAGCATGTTAAATGTGCCTTTCCTCGGTTTACCTGCAAAATCCTCCTTTAAACTCTTGTCTTCCCTATTGCTATGGCAACAACAAATGAGGACAAAATTGATTATGTGTATCAAGCTATTAATCTTCAAAGCAATAAAAACATTATCTGCTATTAACTTTTTTTTTTCCTCCATTTTTCATTTCTTCCTTGCTTGCCTTAGTTCTCGCCCAGATCAGAACTTGCAAGCGCATCTCGATGTGATGCAAGTAATAAAGGTGAACTGCTTACACTGCGTTTCATTACGTACATGAAAAATTAAGCAGACCATCGTTCAATCAAAGAAGCTTGATCCATGAAACGCAACCAAGGACCGACGTGACTCATTCTGGTGAATGAGAACAACAGTGGGAAGTAAAGCAAATGTCCCTCATGCTGTGACAAAACTTCCATTTTTAAGAGAAGAAAATGAGAAAATACCAAAACTCCTTGTTAACATGCAGTTTCCAGGTTAATGGTTTTTGTAGAATATCATAACTAGTGAACATCTTTCCAGGGGATAGCAGATTGGGAAACCACAGGCACAGCACGTTTCACCTTTTCAAAAGCGTTCGTGCACAACGTTGATAATCACTGACTTCTAAGCTACCTGGGGTAACAAGGTGTCTCTACAGAAACCAGATTTTTTGGGCTCCTTCCTTTCTTTCTGTCTGTGGCTGGCAAAAGGGGATAAAAAAAGCTACAAATGAAAAAGCAGATAAACACACGAGCAACGACCAAAGAATGCGCAATACAAAGATATCACCCCCGTTATCCCATGTGGGATACTTCACGCAGGAAGTACACCTTAGATGTCAAAAGTAGAATCTAGTCCAGTGACTAACTCTTCTGAAGTATGTGAAAATTAAAGCAGAAAACTGGCAAGAAAAGTAAAATGAAATATTTAAAAAGTTCAAAGCCCTTGAGGGTTAGAAATAAATCTGATCCAGCTACCTCAGGAATATGTGTCCTACCAACCCACCGACTGAGCCCTCCCTGGAGGAAATAATGAGACCAAAGGAGAACTCCATCCAGGAAGGAGCTGGCTAAGGTGCTCAAACAGGCAAAACAAGTGTCTGAGAGACAAACAATAAAAAAATCCCAACAAAATGTGAGGATAATAAAAAGAAAGAAGCAAAATAGGAACCATACATAACTTCCCTGCCTCACAAGCCTAATGTTACCCTAAATGTGCAACAACACGGGATGCTGATCGAACAATGGAGGCAAACAAGTCTGCGTGACTTCCGACTCAAGACAAAATAAAAAATCACCAAAGAATGTCTCACTGGCCATAGAAATTCATCAAAAAGGCTGAAAAGAGCGCAGACTTTTGATAATTATGGAAGCACCCAGTGACCAGCTGGCATTTCCAGATGCTAGGTCAATACCACCGATGAATACATCTTAAAAACACCAAACTCTTTTCAACCAGCTGAATATACAGTACTTGAGCAACCTGGGCTACTGAACGTTGCAATATCCACAGGTACTTCAACAGGTAGTGACAAATACTTACAATTTCATGTTTGCCCTATATGCCAATATTTTTTTTTTCTAACAGAAGCACCAGAACTTTAATACACCTGGAGGCTTTGCTATATATACACGAGAAAATCAAAACAATTCTGAAGAAATTTTTGTACTAATTACATTGCCGAGCACACTGTGCATTAAATCTATCAAACTGTGTCACATTTTCAGGTATGTGACATCATGCATGTTAATCCATATTTAACCTCCTAACCATTAAAACTCAAAACGCTTGCGTCATCGTGAGGAGCTTAAAGTCTGCCGTTCTCAACAGATCAGAAAAACAGCACGAAGCTTTGCTTCAAGACGACTAGAGCACCAACAGGAGTGAACATCCCTGAGAACAGTATTCACACAGAATCCTGGCGCATCCGTCAACATTCTGCTGCCAGACGGCTGCTGACGAGCAGCGTCACTGACCGTCACAGTGACAGGTGACACCTAACCTGATGAAACTTAAACAGGTTTGCAGGCTGAATAACAACCTTGACTTTTCATATCACAGCTAGAACTAGTTGCCCACAGCTGTAAACCTCTGCATGTAACACCCTTGAGGGGACCTATCGTCCTCAACCTTTCTGATGTCGAGGTACTATAGGATGCTATTGCATCTCCTTGCGCTTTTCATATCCTTAGGCTGCAATTCACAGCTTTTATTAGTGTGGGCTTGAGAAAGCAAAAGCTACGCTACAAGTAAACACATCAAGAAGTTACCAAATAGATTTGAGAGCCTCTTAATTCACTTACAGCATACCACACGACGAAACGACAGAGAAGACAAAGGAGCTTCCGTCATCTGAGACCTTCAAATCTTGAAACTACACGACAGGTCTTTGTTAATGAATCTCAAATTCCTAACACATCTTTCTGTTTTAACTCTGGACAAAATCGAGACACTTTTTCATCAAAGCAACATGACGGTATGATAGACGACTTTTCACCGGTGCAGCTTTGAGAAAGCAAAAGTCTCGATGCAGGTGAACACATAAGAGAGCTTCCGAACGGATTTGAGAAAAGAAAAAAAATATTGTCTTAAATATATGGCATGACATATGCCTACAAAATTCTGGATATTTCCTCTTTTCATGGCCTTCACATTTTGCGACATATCAGGTCATGGTTGAAGATTTCTTTCTCTTTGCTTTAAATTCATCAGAACAAGTGTTAACCTGATTACATAGTGATCAGTAGTATGACGGACAACATTGCAAATGTATTTTTCCCCTCTTTTTAAATTACATTGGTGTTTGAATTATATCAGTGCAAGCGCACATAAACATGACTGAAGTGTGAATGAGCACATGCTGACTGATTCTAATGAGCAAGGCAGATTATGTTAACCATAGAATATTTTCACAAGTAAACTGTGTGCCAACTTTGGGGTCCCTATTGTACAGGGCCAAATGCACCAGCCCATATCTTGAACTATAACCTATGTCCCCACCACTTCCAATGAAAGGAAAGCAACATCAAGTAAAAAATAATTTTTAACATTTTCTCCTTTCGTCCTTTATAAGCATCAAAACTTAATTAGCAATTCATGTGGCTTTCTATTGCCCCACATTTTTTTGACAACAGAACAGATAACATAACTTGCATGCCAAAGCATTTTCTTGAAAAGCTGAGAGAACCTTTTAAGGATACAGAAATTGAGACGCATTAAAATCCAAAAGCAATTAAGTCAAAGAGCCAGGATTGATGTTGGCTTTTCCTTCCCATTTTGTTTTTTATTAGCGATTCAACTTTATCCACTTTATACTGATGTAGTAGAGGTTCACTAGCTTTAATGCAGCTAAGGAAACTTAGCAATTTTTTTCCATTCACGGTTGAATAAACCTGAAATATGAATTTGTGTCGGCATGGAAATCTTTCAGAGTGCACAGACAACTTAATTGCTGACTGGATTAAATCTGACTTGTTGTTGGTTGCTAACTGGGTCTGCAAACTTTCAAAACTTTTGGATCTACAGTATGAGTAGCGCCAATGCAGAGGAGATAAGCAAAGAGGCGAACGAAGCGGCAGCGAGTCATCATAATTACCAGCGACGACACGCAAAGGGGACCCGAAACAAAGTAGACACAAATTTGTATCCAGTCCACTGAGCTGGGTTTGTTGACAGAACAAATGTTTGTTCTTCACAAGCTCAATGCTACTGTTTCTTATTAAATACCATGAAACTTAGCTGCCTGAGGAAATAACCATTTGGCATTTTAAGCTGGATATTTCTGTGGTAATAACTTGAATCGATGGATGTCAAGTTGAACACATGATGTGAACGGATGGGTGGGGGGTCTTGAAGGTAAAAGGCAACACCGCATCATGATTTTCTAGAAAGTCATCATTTTGGTACTTTTGTTTTATGTTTTCTGGTAGTGATTAAGCAGTTGATATGTCTGGGCGTAACAGCAACAATTGTGTGGGAAGGGTAACGTAGAACAATGGAGCAAAGAACATTTGTCTCAAAGAACAAAGGATGTGTCATTTGTTATGATTCACATCTTGTTGAAACAGAGGAAAGATGTTTCAGATCAGACGTCTGACAGGCGACGTTTTCTTGCTTGTGATGAAGGTTCATTTCGGAAGAGCACTTTCATGAAATGTAGGGGGTCAAACCGGTTTATAAACTACGCTTCTTTGAATGAGGTTGTTTAAAAGCAACGTGTGGCAAAATTTTTTTGTTATGTTCATGACCGAGGAAGGGAGGAGGAAAGGCAAACTTAAAACTTGAATGACATATGAGGTAGGGTTAGACGATGGACCAAAACTTGTGCTTGACCAAGTTTTGATACTCGATAATATGCAAAATGGCAAACACACAACGGTTCTCTGGATTGTTCAACACTAAAGATTGATTGTTTAAATGGCAGTCACATATATCACAGATCTTCACTGATTCAACCACCAAACGGGAATAAGTCACTGACGATGAACACCTTAGTTTAGGCCGCACTCTGGAAATCAACTCACGTGCATATATACTTGAAACCGACTGGTTGATGACAGTGCAAGCTGCCATGTTTTTGTTTAAAGCTGGAATGTGCACATGCTGTAGGCACCAGCAATCCATCCCAAAAACTAATTGCTGTTGCAGATAATTCAGTGTCAAAAATCCTCTCACTCTCTGTTTTAATCTTTCTCGTATGGGGTTTGTGCGGCTCTCGTCACGTTTTTTGTTCTTTAATCAAACCAGGCACCGTCTTAGACGTACATATATCACCGAACCTTAAGGTTTCCTCCGATCATAAATATATCCAACTCCTTCCCAGTCAGCAAGATATATAGGTGGAATAAATCACAATTCTGCACCGAGGGATACCTGAACCGAGCTCCAAGTCACATTTGTTTCATGGCTGGGGTGGTCTCTCTCTTTCTCCCTGCTCCCTGGCCACGAGTCTAAAAATTCCACAAACATTTCCACATATTTCTTTCTGGTTTTATTGTATGATCGCAAAGAGCAAACAAGACGACGTGGGACATTTTATCACGTGCTCAAGAACTTCCGAAAAAAGTGATTGCACGGCAAATACAACTTCACCTGGTTATGGGTTCAATCAGGGGCGAGAGAAAATGAATGTATGTGTCATCTCAAGAGCACCCTTCTTCCACCTGCAAGTCTGCAGACCTTCCTTTCATGCAACAGTTGATTACTAATGGCTAAAGTCAATCATTTCATGTCTCCCTGTGCCTTGCTGGTTTTAACCTTCAGACCTCCACCTCACCCCCCTCCGCTCTCACCACCCACTTGGATAATCCCAACGTCAGCAATCAGTATGTACACACATATCACTGATTCCCCAAAACTTACTGGTTTCAGAATTCGCTAGCAACGTACTCACCTCATATAACCTATGCATTACCGTATTGACCATGGTCTAGCATCTGGCAATTTGTGTGTGTGTGTGCATGTGTGTGGGTGTGTGTGTGTGTGTGTGTATATCTGGCCACCGCCCTTCCGTGGGGGAGGTGAGGGAGTACGCGCTGTGAATTATAATCTTACCAAAATTCATCGTTTAAGAAAGCTAGCAGTATTTAATATCATGAGTGACCTCCAACTAACCAGACCAACGGTCCCTTGACTTAAAACAGACCAAGTACCGTAGCTATCTCATGGTGAAAGCACGATATTGAAAACAATCCTTGAAAACATCTTGCACCATTTTGTCACATTCCTCCACTTTCTCTACACATGAAACAGAAAGAGGGGGCCAGGAGGAAAACAGGAACAGAACGGAACCGCGGTTGTCACGCCTCGCTATTGGATGTCACTTTCCGACTCTTATTTGACAGGCTAGTCAGAATTATCACAGGGGACATCTCGAAAGACAGGCCCACTTGACAATTACTAGAAATAATTCAATATTTGTAACTTAATGACTTTCAACACTGCTCGTCCTGACCAGCAAATCTAATCAGTCGTCTTGTACATCAGCCTTGCAACACCGGCTGGTTCTGCTTATCCTAATTGACAGTGGATATCAAACGCGACTGCTTCCGAGTTGCCGGCTATTGAATTGCAAGAGTAGCCGGCGGGCAGGACGCAGTGACTGTGGCTGGCAAATGTGACAGTGACAGGTAAATGTGAGGTCTTGGGAACTTTTTGTGGCCAAACAAAAAAACAAGACTTTGTGTCTCTCTTATTAAAGAACAAAGTCAGAGTAGACACCATTACACAAAACATGACAAGTAATTTCATGGAGAAGTACAAAACAAGGGAAGCATCTTGTCTGGGATACATGAGACAGGATGAAATTTCAAAAAGAGATGAAAGTTATATTCAGAACAAGCCCTAAATTTACTGTTACAAAGGAGAAAACAATTATCGACATGGTTTACAGTCCAGATACTCAATTCCAGAAGACCGCAAACATTGAAGTATGTACAAAGGTCGGTTAGTTCAGAGCATAGGGTTCCTCTGTGCCAGGAAGTTTACACAAATTTGAAATTCAAAGAAGTGATTTATCAAGCTATTGTGACACTTTGGTGTGCTCTGGGGTAACCGTCTTTTAACAAGCACAAATTTCTACAGTCTGTGGTGCGTAATAATGATCAATGGTGACCATGTGAAACTTCCTTTGAGAGTCACAGGTAAGACTCATCTAGTTAGGACCAAACGCAACGGCGGTGCCAAACGTTATCTAAATGACGGAAATCATAAACTCTGCAAAGATACTGTAACATGACGGAGCGGACCCCGCTGATACTACAGAAAAAGTTATGGAGGTTCATATGAAGCAGAAACATGTTATTTTATCTATTGATGTGTGTGAAGTTGAGTGAACATCAAGCTGCCAAAAATTTCTAATGAAGGTAAAGTAAACACTAAGTAACCGTAATGTTAAAAGCTCTGCAGATGTGAAGAAAAATGGCAGCCTATGCTAAAATTAACTGTATGGATGCACAGCCTATGGTTGCAATAATTCCAGAAGCAAAATTTCCTCATCACGTACTTCATTTCATCAAAGGAGTATCACATGTCTCTGCAGGTATTTTGTGGTTGCCGCTGAACTTTTATGAGTGCTTTGATCTCCCTGAATGGGGCAAAGCAGCCCTAAAACAAAGTCACCTTCACAATTCTGTCCCCAGAAAATGCAACAGTTCCAAATAATGAATGTGTAACTTGAGTAATGCAAATTCATTTCACATTCAATACACACAATATAATAATGGCCTCTAAGAACATGAATAACACAATACTGATGTAAACATTTGAACGCAAATATTTCATTTTTGCTTTTTTTTTGTGTAAAGTAACCTCTGCAAAAGTCCACCTTTGGTGTGGCGCTATTTAATAGCAAATTTATTAATATCATAATGATTATTATTATTATTACCTTACCATTTAAGTTAACGACAGAAACTTCCCTAGAACGTAGTCTCTACCGTACTACATTAGTATGGTAAGACTTGATAACATCTCTCGTGACTTGCCTCTTAAATGTTTGAAAATAGTTTTGATCGACGGTTTCAATGGATCCAGCATACCAGGCTAATCCTTATTCCGATACTGACAAACTTTTCGAGTACGGAGTACAAATGCTTCACTGAGATGCCAGATGTCATCAAGTACCAATCACACGGCCATTCAACCCGAGGCCGCCAGGGCAGGACAAATCATGAAATGTTTGTGGCAAGGACCAGTCAAGAGCCTCTTGATGCAAATCTAAGTGATAATCTGATTTTTTTTTTTTTTGAGCTTCACAACCCAAAGATCACCAGTCTCTCAAAAAAACCAAACAAAAGGGGTTTATATTTAGCTGGATGAGATATGGAACTGCCGTGGAATCATAAATTAAGCAGTAAATCTGTCACACAGGACTACGATGTGCAGCATTCTGGAAGGACCTCACGGTGCAAGGATTGCGACAGTCGAGGGACCCCTTCAGAGAGAATGCGACATGTGGGGGACATTCGTGGAGAAGATTGACGACATTTGGCTGCTACTTGGTGAAGAATGTCCACCTGTAATATCACAAAAGTCAACAGCACATATCAAGAAATGCCCCTTACAGATTTCTACAGCAATATTGTGGCTATGTATGTAACTTTGTCATTTCCTGAGTCCCCTGATCTATTGTTCTCATTTCCTGTCTGCAGTTCATAGACCTCAGACTGATCAAAGTGTGCTTTTCGGCAAGGGGTCATTTTGCGGCATGACGTTGAACTTCGGTGACACTACATCATGCTAATGTCGAGCAAAAAAGATTCATGAAAACTGAAGAAAATTAGTTTCAAGAGGCCAACAACCAAAGCATTGGCTAGAGCCCAGTTGTGACTTTGTAACACGGAAAATGTACGTCCAACTTCTGAGATTTCTGGCATTTACTGCGTGGTGACATGCATGTGCACAGAAAGTTGCAGGTGACCTTCACATATCGGCCATCAAGTTCAATATCTTCACATACTTTGTGAGCTTGGTTTCTCTACAAACTGAGATATCACAGCAAGTCTGTTTCCTGAGGCTGTATAAAAGGAGGAGAAGATGCTGTAGCTATAACACAGACAAGCATCATGGGTAATCTGTAAACAAAAATGAGAGTCTCGGCTGCCTACAGAACTTACACAACTAAGAGTGACGCCAAGACGTCGCATGATCCTGCCTTTCTCCGAAAGCGACGGTTCGATCTTCCGGGGCAAAAATGAAGTCACCGACAGTCCCTTTTTTGCTTTCACTCATGGGGCATTTTGATCGTTCCGATCTTTCAGATTGTATCTGAAATGTTTTTTGCTGCTTTCTTTACTTTGTTTTTTGTTTTGTTGCATCCCAGTCCATCACTGATACATTTTGTTTCTTCGCACGATTCTTTACCTGTCCTCTCGTCCCAGTTGATTCCAGAAACAAATACGAGCTGTTCGAGATAAAATCTCGACATTCTGCCATCGTAAATGTCTTCCAGCCTTTTTATCCATCTTCTTCTGAGGCATCTTTGTTTGCACTGGTTTCTTCATTTACTTGCAAGACCGGAAAAAAAAGTGTTGCCAAAATTGACGCTAGCAGCTGCTAGGACTGTCCCAGATTTAAAGGCTTGACATTGAGCAAACTCTGAACAAACAACCCATATAAACCAAAACTGTTTATTTGTTTGGACAGAGAGACAACAGGGTTTGTATTCAAGTTGGTACACAGTTTTGTTGCATGATATTTAAAGAACACTTGAACAAACGGTCACCATACTCAAAAGAATTGTTCTCCTCAACAGTTTTTAGGGGACGACCCAACCGAGTGAAAATTGCTACCCCTGAAGTAGGGAGTTCCCCCAGGGAATGGCACCCGGAATGGCACCCTCGTACAAAAGTCTCTGAACACAAGTTGACGATGGGTGACTGCTGTCTAAAATGGGGCAAGAAATCAAATTAACGGGGAAAAAAAATTAACAAGGGCTCCTATGTCTTGATGTCAAAAAGTTGCGATAGCTTTCTGTGCATGCACAGAGTGGGACAACAGTGGGGCAGAATGGGAAAGAGGCACTAGGTCTGGTATTGTGCCAAATGGTGCCAGGGGTGGTGTTAAAGGTTACCATCAATCTTGGCATGGCAGATTGGACTATGGTTGTTGGCTTGAGAGAGGTAATGGAGGCTTGAGGTAAATGAACAGTGTTCACCCTTCACACTAACAAACCACACCACAGACAGGTAGATAGCAACATAGACCAAAACTGGCACACAGATGAAGAAAGATAACTAATTGTGCAAAGATGAACGTATTAACAAACCTGCACTGCAAAAAGGTTGATAAGCAGAGCATTTGCAGACCGAAATGAACAAAGCCGAGAAATCCCAAAACTCACCTGGTTTGACTATTTATGAACAACTCACCTGTCTCGACGAACAAATGCACTCCCATCTGCGATGCCAAGGGTACACAAACGGGGCGCATTTGCCAGATGGGTGTGCATTTTATCATGTTGAAGCAGGTAAGTGAGGCGTGAAGTACTTTAAATAGGGAAATTTATCAAAAAAGGTGAACATCTGAGGCAAATTAGTCCATCTTCCATGACATGATAAAAAATCAATTTGATAGCGCTGATCCTCTTACCTGATAAGCGTTATTGTAGCCAGGATGATCGAGATCGTGGCAGATTGCGGAGACAAGCATGACCAGGACTTCCAAGTGACCAATGAGTTCACAGAGATTGGCGATCCAGGTGATGCCGTACATCTGCGGAGACATCGATGGGGTCAGAGGTCAAACAACAATGTCACAACAAGTGTCACTTCTGCAGATAATTGGATGACGAGGGGCAACACCTGTAATACACTATTTCTGCTCATCATTAACTTGTTTTCAATTTACATCATTCCCCGGCGATGCTACTGATTTTCTCCATGTGTCGTTGATGACATTTACAGCACAAGTATGAGTGAATAGTACTGATCTTAGACAAAATATTTCACGGGTTAGGAGGTAAATTCTTACGGAAATTCATCATCCCAATATATGTCAACATGTGCTGCCATCCAGCAATACCTGAGCGGGCAATACAAAACTGAAATCTGCATATTCATCAGGCCTACACCATCACTTGCATCATTGCATATGTAGTATAAAGATAAATGTCAATGACCGAATGAGCAAGGAAAGTCACTCTGATTACAAAATTGCATGTAAATTATGTGTCAAGTGATTGATAGATTCAAGGTCATCCATTGCCCCCAATAATTACAGCAATGTTATTAGAAATGCCAGATGTCAAACCCTACTGTTCTTCACAGAGTTTTCACAATTTTTCAAATTCAAACATTTTGAAATGCCATATTGCACTCTGAAATGGATAAGTGAGTAACCATAGCAACCTCATTCATGTATACCTCATGAATAGTGTGATAATATCACATAAAGTGACTGACCATATTTTTGCTTGCACCATATTTCTGGGCAATACAGACACACTCCAAACCATGCACAGACTACTAAAAAAAAATGTGCTAAAAATCGCAAAAGTCTATGGCAAATGCTCTACAATCTGTTACGAATATTTAACGCATGAAGGAATTCAAAGTCAACCTACTCACCATCTGAGTGACACAGAAGCAGTGTTTGAAATTATGGAATGGAACATTGTTGTAGTGCTTATAGACCTCGAAAAGGAAATTTTGTAAAACAGGCATCTAAAGAAAGAGAAAGATGAAAGAAACATCGTTTACATGTGGAACGAAAGACCATTCTCATGGTTTAATGAGCCCTAGAGACATCTGTCTGCTTGCATAGCCAGACGATCACTCACCCGCAACGTACGTACCTCGGCCGAACACGTTAAAGACAAAATGTCTGTGGATGGGGGCAGTGTTTATTTGTTGGAGAGAGCAATCTGCTACGATAACTTTTGATAGGATCAGAGCAATCACAGTAGACTTACCTACTGTACCTCATTGCACTGCTCTGAATATTCTGAGGCCCTGGTAGAAAATGCACCATTAAGTATTTTCCATCACATGAGCCGTGCATTTCAACTGGTCCTCGTCTTTTTATACATCGTTACTGCATAACGTGACATTATGGGCCATGGTTGACGCATGTCCAATCTGTACAGTACAGTACTGTACAGTAGGTTCCACCACACATACAATACAGTCTGCGACAAAGACCACCACCAAGCTACTACTTCAAGAAGATTTTGTGGAAAGCCATAAAAAGAAACTATCCTTAATGTGTATTCCTTTCTCTTTTTCTCCTTCAAAAAGCTAAACAGCTATGGTCCGGTGACCATCAAACAGGTTCTTAAAATGAAAAAATGTATGATTTTACTGCAGGCGCTTCAAACCCCCACACCGACATCTTGTTCATCAATCAAAATTACCGCTGCTTGGAGAAAGATAGCTTAGGCCAAGGAGGATTCCCAGGTAACTCAAGGTTACAAAATGTCACCAACACAGGCAAATTACTCCAATAAGTCTTAACTGTTTTTTTTTAAATTGAGCTGCTAGGATAACCTTGAAATTTGACATTAGAGAAATTTAGGTCGGGTTCATTGCAGAATTACTTCTAAATTAATTTTACATTTGTTTAGTTATAATATTCCTTTCTAAAGTTGTGGTATGAGTTGTACTGGCAATCAACTCATCATCTGTCTTTGTCTTTCATCAGTGTTCCAGGGATGATAAAGTAGGGAAAAACATCACCTGGCACAAGATCTGAAAGAGAACTATGCACTAATCTTACAGATATTTGAATATGGAAATTGCCTCAACATTTTCCTTGGTCCTACAAAATTCGGGCTCTTTGACAGAGCATAGTGCAGTCAAACAACATGACTTGAAATCAAATAGGTTACATAGGAATGGATATGGATCCATTTTAGAGCTTAAATGAGCTTAAAAGTTGGTTCACAAAATTCATATTTATTTTGTGACAACAGGTGCGTACTACTCATATTGCTTACTCATATTGCTACTTATATTACTCATGTTGCTGGTAAATGGTCAAACTACCAGATTATGGACATCTGACACTCAACTAAAGCAACAATGAACCACTGAAGTCAGCTGTTTCAAATCTGTGACCAGACCCTTTTTACCATAGGGTATTAACCAAAGGCAACCCCTCGTAAAAAAAAAAAAATGCAAATTTTCACATTTCCATTAACTGTTGGGATAGATACACGACTAATGAGGATAATTAGACATACTAGTATGCTATGGTTTCCTTCAAACTAGTCACAAAATAAAAAATATCAACTAAATAAGCCTCTTCAAACAAATTGTTTTTTTTTTTTTTTCTTTGTAGCGGCCATGACAATATTTCATGGAATTTGATTTTCACTCACAAATTTTCAACTCGTATTCCAGCTTTAAAACAGTCAATGTTTGAACTTTGAAAAGAACTAAAAAGGATAGTAAAGTTGCTGTGTCTGTGTGACATCACAGATTACCCACGATGCAATGTGCCGCTATGAAATATTTATTTCTTCAAGTATCATGACTCCTTAAAATGGAACATGCTTACATGGTTTTTGCAAATGAAGAGAGGAAGGATTTCCCAAATTTTTCTTTGAGAAATAAATCTCCTAAATAGTGAACAATCCATTTAAGTGAAGGCAGTGTTCATTACTCTACTTAGGGTACTTCTTTTCATAAGGGGTATATTCTCTCGGGATTGAATGTTTTCTTCTTCAAATATTTGTGGATATGAATACTAATAGCATGCAATAAGATATTGAAAATGTTTTGTGTGCAAGATAACGATGTACTGGGCATTCAGAGCAATCCCTCTGGAAAATTGAAGCAGAGGTCGCCGCAACTTTTCCCGCTCATGTCTCTCAAAAGCTGAAAATTTTTGTAATGACTGCATGAGGTGACACTGCACATGCAGTCCACAGAGTTTTCACTAATTTATACTCTCTTTTCCTTTGTGATACAGTACAACCCCCCTTTGGATCATCCGAAGGTGAAAAGAAAGAAAAATGTCCTCTTTTATCCCACATAAAAAATGTTCCCCAAGACGACCGGTCTTCACTAACTACATCGCTTCATACTCACCCACTAGTACACATGCTGTTATATTTGGCAAAAGAACGGTACAGTATTGACATATACATCAAGCCATTTTTGACTCAAAGTTACCACCCCCTGGGGAACCAGCATGACACACCTTTCACGGTGAGACTGTGCCTCAGTTCTTATTCCTACCACTTACTTTCTCCAAAATAAAAGTGCGTTTGCACAGGGCATACAGTTTAAAACCTCCAAGTTAATTGTAAGGAACACAATACAAAGTCTACATCAATCAAACAGGGAATAAAATTAAAATTGGTTTCATGACGGGGTCTGAACGTCGTCGAGCAAACAAAGCCAGTTGAGTGAAACTAATGGTAATTGTTACAAATAAAGTGCTCTATACCTAGGACTGGAGTCACAGCTAATTCAACAGACCTTTTCACCCCGTGAAAGCCACCCATGCACTGCCAAATTTTGAACGAAAGTATAATTTTGAACAATGATAACGCTTAAGCACATACGGTGAATATGCTACGGTGGATGAAGCCCTCCTGAATGTATGGTAGTTAATTAGAATGAAGTTCTAGTGCCTCTGCAGCAAAAGTTAAAGCTCCTGATATTGGGAGAAGATCGCTGTGAGCACGAGTAACCTCCGGAGAATCTTACGCAAACTTTTACAAGGGCTGACAGACACGACCGAATCTCCATGGCCGTCCTCCTAAATTCGCCTGGTAAATTTTGCCAGTCTTCCGTTAGTAGACCTGACCTTTGTAATCAAATCATATCCCCTGGACAAGTCAAATTTGCAGAAATGAATGGTTGTTGGAATCTGTTTTGAAATGCTGTTTACCCAGAGAAGCCAAAGGACAGCTACGACAACAAAGAAATTGGAGGGGGGGATGAATACAGCTATCAATTTTGACTGCTCTTTGCAAAATTATGTGAATGCAGTGATATGATTTGAGTGTGTGTAGTGTGTGCTCCTTTCTGCGAGTGAAACTGATGATGCAGTACCCAATGGAGTATCAGTGGGAAAATTCATTTCAATCGTGCATGGCAGAGCTTTGCCAAATATGTGACTAATTTTTTAACCTTAAACTTGACTGGAGCTGATGTGGGTGTAAACTTATTTTCAGTGTAATACTTGTACGGTACTTGAAATGTTCGAGAACTCTGTTCACGCAACCAAGGATTGCAGATACTTTTTGTCTTGTGTAACCTTGTTTACCCTTTACTCTTGTTGCGGACAAGTTCAAGACAAGGTGCTCATGGTAAGGACTAGGCATTCAAGTTCATGACAATGCACTCAAGTTCATGATACTGTATTCAAGTTCATAACAATGTACTCAGTTCATGACAATGCACTCAAGTTTATGATCATGTATTCAAGGTCATGACAATGTACTCAAGGTCATGAAATGCACTCAAGTTCATGACAATGCACTCAAGTTTATGATAATGTATTCAAGTTCATGACAATGTACTCAAGTTCACGACAATGTATTCAAGTTCATGATAAAGTACTCAATTTCATGATAATGTACTCAATTTCATGTCAATTCCATGTGCAATCAATGTTGATTCACTGCAGTGAATATGATTAGCCCATTTAACATCCAGTGAACACAGTATCATGTACGTTTGGTTGACTTTCACTTTTTCCGAGTTTAACAAAAAAGGGGGAAAAAAAAGAGTGCAGAGATTAAACCACGACACGAAAAACTTATACATTGAAAGGAGAAGTATGAAGGTGCTGAGAAGCAATGATGCAACCCTCATCTTCTTGCATCACTTGTCTACTGGTAAGAAGCTTCTCTATTAGCCTGAAAAATATGTCTACCTCCTGCAAATCTTACAACCTGCCGCAACCTCTCCTAAGAAGTGTGTCAAAACATCACAGAGAAATGGGTCACTGCAGCTTATGTAACGACCGCCAACTCTCTTTTGCCTTGTGTTTGATGCAATTTAGCTGGCTCCATCCTCCTCCGAAGCAGTGCTCGTCAAGCGATTTTGTCAGTTTTTTGAGATGAGCCGATTAATGGGTTTTAATGCGCCACTGAGAGGGAGACTGTTCCCCACGGACTCCAACGTCACCCACTAGGCCGAGCAAACGACGAAGTCGACGGTCGAGGATCGCGATAATTGCGCTGGATTCAATGTCAGAGGACTGTAAATTTTGCCAACAGTTTTCAAGATGATTAATTAAACTACATTTTTGCATTCACTTTGAAGATTTTCCAGCCTACGATTTCATTGCAGCTGTAGTCCTAGTAAAAAAAAATAACATGATGGTGTATAATTTTGTAGACGGGGAAAATTAAGGTGTGGGTCAAAGTGGATCATAGAAGGCAATTCCCTGACTAGATGGAGTGGTCAAGGATGATGACATAAAACATGTTCTAAGGAATCCGAAAAAGCGGACGGCAAGCTCGTGCATTTTAATCAGAGCACATACAACTACAAATATGGACTAAGTTAAAAAGTAACACATGTTGGAGGCAAAGCTAACAGAGGTAAATCTCTTTCCAGCTGGCTACAGTACTTACGTAGCTCGACACAGTTTGTGATGTCACACTGGTAATGTAAATCCATAAAAATGGCATTAAAAATTAATTGAGCTATTAAAATGAAGAGCAATCTTTCCAGTAAAGCCAGTAACGGCTTTGGGTCGTACAAATTGATACGTGGGCCAGGCAGTGGGGTAGAATGCATCTGACACGCATAGGTGAAAAAGACTTTAGAGGTGAATCTATGGTACTCAAGCTCCTTTGAGGAGAACAATACAATACACTAATAAAATACACCAACACAGCAAGAGATATAAGAGAATAGCCATTCGGTCTCAACAACAGCCATAGGCATTAGCTTCATTCGTCTCTTTGGAAATGGATTACAGAAAGTGCATCACTGAATTTTTGAAAATTTGGATGAAGAAATGATTCTCTGAGAGCATTAAATATATGACTTACATATGTCAGAGGCTTATTTCTCGAAAAGAAAAACATTCCTGTCCTACCTTACTTTGAATAATCCATCACACTATGACCACAAATACTGCACTTTAAAAATATGATTTCTTTTTTCTCATTGTTAAACAAACCCAGTAATTCCCTTGAAGTACCTAGAAGATGAAATTTTATCGTCTGGGAGAGCACAATTGGAAACAGGTTAGCCGGGAGAAAACTTAACATACACTCAATTATGCATGGTGTAGATGACTTCCAAAGAAAAGGTCACCATTTCAGTTTCTAGGACTTTTCACTGGCCTGTTGGTTGCCATAGCAACCATATATAAATGACAGTAACCACAGAATAATTGAGTATTCAAAATTTGCATAGCAGTTGTTAGCTATCTTAGATATTTTGTTGCAAAATCTCTGATCAAGCCCCTAGGTTGCTTGCACAAAAACTGCTACGCAGCATTCCTTTTATGCAGCAAATTTGACTATTTTGTGTAGCAAAATGAGATGTGATATTATGTGAATTATTCTATGGTAACTCTAAAATTTTCAAAAGACAGGTAGTGTGTGACATTTTATTGGGTTCATACGGCTGTTCTCTCAGGGGCAATGTTATCACTGATATATATGCTAGCTAAACCACTGTCTCACTGTGTTAGAACTTAACCAGGTTCAACTGGCTATCCAAGGCCGGGGTATGACCTACAGTCTGTATGAAAAATGATTGTCCTTTCCTAACTTAAAATGGCCCCTATAAAACTGATGTCACTATTTATACAATTTAAGAAAACTGAATTTTAATCATTGGCATTCCACAGGCACCCCTTTAACTATGAAATTATAAAAATTATGAAATTCACAGAGGAAGGTTTCCAAGTAATTAGCACTTTTGAGTGTTAGTTACGGAAAGAGGTGCATGTCCTCTTTGGGCTAGGGGTGAAGGTAGAGACAGTGTTAAAGGTTACCATTTGTTAGCGGTAGCAGGGCTTACATTAGTTGTGTGGAGACAAGTAAGTGAGGAGCAAAGTATATAACGTTGTTAAACATGCAAATTCACTGCCATGCTTCAGTCCATCATGTCTGAACCCTCATCACGGCGATCAAGCAACTGTTTAAAAAGCTTGAGAAAGCTGTTTCACCATCAACTTCTAGCTACTGTGTACAGAATGGAGACATGCATACTCAGGATCAGAATATGACAAAGAGACTTTACAGAGGATCAGATCCCCAAAGGGTAATCAACCTGCTACATGAGGTACTGTGGGTGAGTGGAAAAAGATGTGGTGGCATTTAAATGAAGCAAAGAAGCTGAGCGACAGGAAGGTTTGGGGTTTGATCCCAGGCCAGGTCGCAAAAGGATGGGTTTTTCGTCAAAGGGTATGGTAAGGTTTTCCCCCATCTGAACTTATCTTGTAAACAAAGATACTGTACCAGTTGGCAGTCACCTGATGTGAAGTTGTAATACGTAAGCCACGGGATTCCTCCACACCTGCGTGGTTTCTTAGCATCATAAAATACTGAATATAATTACATGCATGGTCTACATACATGTTTGTAGCATCACATCCAGGGAATATGATCAAATCTGAATAGAGGATCAGATTTTGGAGCAGTAAGCGACTCGCCTCACTAACTAGTCTGAATGATTGTCTTCCCAGGATCAGATCCAGAGGAGGTCATTAAAGTTCTGGAGAGGATCAGACCATGCAAGGGTAATGAACGTACTACAGTATCAACTTACAGCTTAAGCATCTGTGGACAACCAGCAAACTTTTTGTTCCCTAATTTGTGCAGCTTTGGTAGACTAGTATACTGTACAGTTTAAACACATTACACTACTCCAGCATCTATCACCATTTACAACTATATCTACAAACTTCCATTCTGGTTCAGTTTCTAGAGTGAGATATGGAAGTTGATAACATGGACAACTAATATCACCATGGCAACGAAACAGCCTTGACTTGCACCGTGTTTACAAGAATAAAGCCAATCAGTGATGACATATTCTATGATTCCTTACTGTCACCAACATCTCAGTAACTCAAACATATCTCAAGAAGTCCGTATATCACGTTCCGTGGAACCGCCGCGTAAACAACGCCCGGGAGATTTCCACCGTCACTGGGTAGCCCATTCATTACCCCACATTCCGCAGCTTCAGCAGGCCGCCTGCTAGCCCAGCTGGCCTGCTTTCGATAGTTCCCTCCATCAGGGAGAGCTGCCTTGTGAAAACAAAAACAGTTGACTGCAGCGGCGATTTCCCGTCAGGAGGAGGTGACACGTTGGACAGACCCTCTTGCGAGAGACCGGGGAGGATTATTTTTGTTACTGAAAGTGTTTACGAACGACAAAACCGCAGCAGACTATCAAAAACAGATTTGCTGTTCATCAGCTGCTTAACAGAAACTTCACAGAGAGGCGGTAGTTCATAGCTGAGGTTGGAAACGAAAAGACTTCTAATGTCATTGACGAAGGAATCAGAATTGTGCAAATAAACTACTAAAGGACTCATACGAAAAACAGAAGAAAAGCTACAGGTACACCATGTGGCAAACCAAAAACAAGGCTGGTATATATGCAAACTCTGAATACATCACCATATTTTAGTCCAAAACGTCCCTCGTTCACCCATATGCACGAGCCCACATTACGATACACTGGTTTCACATCCCTCTCCTAGTCAATAGAGCATCTGATAGAGACACCCAGAAATTATCAAATCAACAGCTGCTACCACCATGGAAAGCAACAGTTCCAAAAAAAATTACTCATAAAAAAAGGGAGAGCCATCACAAAAATTTGAATCACAGCCTTCTTCACTTTTCATATCCACTTCTTTCGTGGGGTATGGGTTATCTCATAGAAGGACGAACAAAGCACTTGTAACAAGTAATTTCACGTAGGAGAGGGTGCTCTGTTACAACTCAAAAAAGGTGTCAACTTATACCACAAGACTTTTCCGGAAAGCGAAACAAGTACTTAAATTTCTAGATCACATGTTCCTCTAAAGAAAGATACCCCAGATGCATGAAGAAACCCTCCGCCAACGTAAATGAAACATGTGTCCTTCTCCAATGTCAGACGACTGCGAGAGATGAGTCAAAACTTGTGGGAATTAATAGCTGGAACTCATGCCGAGAATTTTTACTTTTCTGTCTTTCTTCCTAGTTCCCAGTCTCTCCTTGATACGAGAAAACCAGAGCAAAAGAAGAAGAGGATGAAGAACAAGAAAAAGAAAAAGGACAAGAAAAAAGAAAGGAATCATCGGTGTCAAGTAAGCCCCGAGGAGTTGAACATGATCATTTGTCATCATCACGTCTGACTGGCTGGGTTTGATCACGGTATCCCACCTGTGCAGGCAAATGCTCTGAGGCCAATCTTTGACGCCATTCGAGCGGCCGAATCAGGTCAAGAGGGAGGACGAACACGAGAGATGAGACTCGTAACGGCTCGTTACGACGGTACGTCAAGTGCAACGAGAAGGAAATTCCATCCAGAAAATTGATGGTCTTCTTTCACATATTACAGTGAGACTGACTTATGAACTCCATAATCAGAGGTGTATGAGGGAGGAAGGGGTTGCATCACGTATATACACAGACAAGAACAATCATTATTAGAAAGGCTTTAGAAGCTTTTGCAGTGTTTAAACCAAGAAGCAAATTCAAACAAAACTTGATTTTGATTTATCACCAGCCAGAAATTCGAGACAGAACTGATCAGGAGGACATTAGGTTTCATCTTAATTTTTGCCTTCTGCTTTTGATTCTGCAGTAAATATCTCACAATGATTATTACCTCTATCTATTCATCAACAGACGTTAAATATTTCCATTCTCTTGGACGAGAAACGACCTCAATTGTTTACAATCCTGCTTGCAAGAATATTAAGTATCCCTACAACAATCTGAGGAAGGTTTGACTGTTTTGTTGTTTTGTACTTCAGTGAGAGAGGATATAGTTTTCAGAACTTAAAGGCTGTATTGCATCACCCTAAGCGATATTTTTACCTCCCGGAAAGGAAAATTCTCAACTGGTTCTAAGTTACAGTACTCTTAGACTTGACAGCAAATTCGAAAGATGCACAGCAGCTCATATTACACAGCGTACACAGGGATCCATTGTTTTGATTACACATGTGGAGGAATTCAAGACAGGCTGAGGGAGGGACTAGAGGTAGGTGGTTGGGAGAATTGAAACTGTCTGGGGTGATACGTTACAGCCTTTAAAACATAAATTTCTTGCACTATCTTTCAACCCTCCCCAAAATCACCCATACCCATGCACACACAAAAAACATGATAACTTTGCAGAGAAAATTTTGACCAAATATCCCAGAGACAGACGTTAAAAAAAAAATACTCAAAATATATTCATTCCTCTTTGAATGAAATGAACAGGGGCAAGATTTTGTTTTTGTTGCCAATGTTCCTGATATGAAGTTTATTCACATTTGCATATCTTTGTTTTTCTTATATTTACCACAATTTGTGGCAGTCCGAATGGAGTTTTATACATCATAGGTCTCCGGAGCACAGTCAACTCCAGATTTTGGGTCGGCTTCCAGTTTCCCTGCATCAATTTACTAGTTCTCCTTTTATCTTGTGTCTCTTTTATAACAGAAAAAGGTTTCTTCACTTCAAAATGTCTAGAAAAGATAGACATTCATTAATTATTTATGAGTCTGTTTAAAGTAACACGATTGGTTGAAGGTGGTCACACCTTCAGTATTCCTGCCATTTTGCAAGCAGGGTCAGGTCATCACAACCAGAAAGTGAAATGACTTTGTGATTCCTTGCTGATATCTCATTGTTTCATATACACACAATCACTTTATACAAACAAAAGCAACCCAGTGGAGAAGGGAAGGGACCATATCAAAATAAAAAAAACAAAGTGCACAAAACACAACCACATTCTGTGTCACTTGTGGGTTTGATGTTACCAAAAGCTAATATGAATGAGTAATGTCATTCACTCAGCATTGATGACAATTGTGGTCATGAAGGTGGTAATTGTGTAAGAGTTTAAAATTCCAGCAACATTTAGTTGCTGAGATATCTTCCTTGATTGGTTTTCTTACTTTAAACTCTAGTGACCTCAAATGACCTTTGACCTCCATGAAAAACAACAGGGATCATCTACTCACCATGGACTACCACCACATCAAGAATGATATTCGAGCACCTCTCTCTTCTTGAGATACAGTGTTTACAAGGCTTTCAAACAATGTCCTCTATTGACCTGACATGACCTTTGACCGCCACAAAAAATGGCACACATTGCCTTCTCATCAGTGCTACCAGTGATAAGGGTTTGAAGTTCCAGCAACATTTGATTGCTGCGATATCGCCCTTAAAAGGTTTTTGTACTCTAAGCCCTGGTAACCTCAAATAACCTCCATGAAAAACAATAGTGATCATCTACTCGTGATGGATTACCAACATATCAAATTTGAAGTTCAAGCACTGTTCCCTTCTTAAGATATCATGTTTACAAGCCAAGGCATCACATACACACACACATATATGCATGCACACACACACACACCATCACCATCACATAGATTCCTTGCTTACCTTCGGCAAGGATTCAATAAAGTGGAACTCTGATTACAAAATCAAGACAATCCCTCTGGACGTCACATTATGGATGTCCACCTTTATTCTATGCCCCTGGGGCAATCAAAGCCAACATTTAGCCCCAAACAATCTTATTACAGAAACATGCAATTCACTGCATCAAGAGATAGTCAATGCATACAATCTACATGTCCTATTTTCTAGCCAAAACGTGGATAGGACATTGTTGTCGAGAGTTAAGTTGTGGAAGTGAACTTCAAGCAAGCATGTTTGATTTAACTACTGTGTTTCTCTGGATGATATTCGGAATTTTCTGGAATATTTGCATCAACCTCTAGCACGATATCAAATTCTTTCGTCCGCAACAGCTGCCAGTGGCATCAGATCAACTTCACAGTTCCTGCATTGCTTTTTGAAAGGTCATTTTCCCCTTTTTTCAAATGTTTGTTTTCCAAATGCAGTCGACTATAGACCAATCTCTGCATAATGAAAAACAACTGAATCTCTGCACGGAATCTTAAAACATGCATCTATGCATCTGTTGGATGCAATTCAAGGTGTAAACAATACCATCATATTAGATATTAATTGATGGTAATTCGTGATCAATAAAATGTGAAGAACCGTTCTTGTGTTTTCCCCTTTCAATTGCTACATTGCTTTGTAGAAACGCAGTAATCATCTGCACAACCTTACATATCAGACACAAAAAGTCACTTAAATCGACCGAGACAGAACAGCAGTTTGCGCCTCAAAAACTTTGTGATGTGAATGAATTGTGACGAGGGACTATGTGGTTGCAACATTTTCAGCTGCTCTGAAATGTTACGTTTTGTAACACTTCGCTCGAGGATATGGTGAGACAAAAGCGACGAGGTGTGCCTTCGCCATGTCTCCCCTTTTTCCCTGTCGCACAATTCACTTTCCCGCCACCTCTGAGCAGGTGCTGAAACCTTTAGCAAAAGACAGAAAACTATGAAGAAACAGAGATGAAAAAAAGGAGAAGCTGGGGAAAATCTAGAACAGGTAAATCGAGCCCTTCGCTGCGGCACGACACATTCTAAGATACACTGCTAATGAGGCAGAAATATGAGGTCAAACGGGGGCCTGCCCAAGAAGCAACAGACGGAGGCACATCAAGAGAAAAGGATCCCTGAGAAGATGTAGAGAGGAAACTGTTGCATTGACTGTCACCTTCACCATGTTCATGATCTATCTGAAGAAACTGACGCATTGGCATTTCATCCACTGATTTACGAGCATTGCAAAGGCAAAGGCAGTCAAAGGTAGGATGGGGAAAAAGTTGTAAAGTTATAGGAAAATTAGAGGACATTTTTGCAACCAGGGCATAAAACACTTTTGAGAGAAAATGTGCAGTGACTGCACCTGTCAATTGGGTATGGGGTGCTTTAGCATGCACTTTTCTGCAGTGGGCATTTTGGGCTGCCTTAAATTGGAAACTTGGTTTCCTTACAACTTGGAGGAAATTATACCTTTTCGAAGACAAGCCTCCCCTCAAAATGGTTTCCGTGGTTCATGGGGTAGAGTAAAATGTCAAATGAACAAACAAATGAATGGAAAGAACCAGAACTAATACCTTAGGCTCAAGGCTCGGAGGCAATGTTAATTTCCAAAGCCATTGACAGTTCCATGCTCTCTATTTAATAGCGATACAGGGCACCTACATTTTGGTGATAATTTGTATTAAACTGGTCAAAACTTGGTTAAACAGCCAAGATTTCTGCCAAAATCATACATCAACATATGGTGCAATAGGCTACCTATCAGAGCTGTAAAATCCCCACAACTCACTGGTGTGGATATTTATGGATGACTGTTCGATGCTCAAAAAGTATGTTACATCAAATGCTAAATCAAATTCTTATTTGCTGGAATGACAGTGACTCATTCTTCATAAGCAATGTGGTGTACAAAACAATGAAGAAAGGCTCACAAAATGTCTCATCAACATGGTTTACGACATGACTATATATGTAAAACGTGAGAGATGAATACATCACCAAGGGCAACCAATATGGCTGATGAGAGTCAATGAGATAGTGGGTGCTTTTACGTTTGATCACACTCGCTTGGCTAGATCCAAGTCTGATAAACTGATGTTGATCAATTTATGTGGGAGAAAGCTCTCTGGGTCACTATCATATCTTGAATTATTTATTGAGGGACAGGTGAAAATCAGATCTTTGATAGTTGATGAAAAGTTTGGGTGTGAAAACTTGGTGGACCAAGGCAACCCCTTTTGGGCTGTATGTACAGTATGTGCGTGCATTGTAAAAGGAAGCATGTAAGGAGAAACTTGTTGTCATGACAACTAATCCTTCCAAGAGCTACTTACTTCCTGGTTTTTGATCATCCTCCCAAGGTCTAATACGAACCAAGGAACCAAGTGTAAGAGCAATTCACATCTGATTATTGGTCTTCATCAAATTATGCAGGTGAATTAGCTCTGTAGGCCATCACCAGATTTTGAATTGGTGATCAACCAAGTAGACAAATCTGATCTTGCACAGTAGATCAAAATGCTCGGCAAGAAAACTTGGTGGATCAAGGCAACTTGTAATCGTGAACCTTTATGACCTCTGGGCTATGTGTGTATGTGTGCAATGTACAAAGAAACTTGTTGTCATGACAACTGATGTTTGTGCCACATCTTACTTTCTGCTTGTTGATCATGCTCACTAGGTTCTCGATTCACTGCAATGAATCAGGTACGTGTGAAAGCAAAACTTGGAGAGGTTGATCAGAGTCACGGTTGATTGACTGTTGTTGATCAAAGAACGTGTGTGACAGCTAGTGACCATTAGGAAGGACTAGGACCACCACAACAGCAAACAAAAACAAGCTTACCAAAACAGAAACAGATACAAAAGGTTTTACAAGACATTAATGGAAACTTGAACCACTTGACGACTCTTAACCTTTTGATATTTATCTTTGGCTTTTCTCCATTCAGACAGATATTCCAAAAAGAGCCTGGCCAACAGGTTCTAAACTATGGTTCTGCTTCATCGGATCCAGTTGGGATTTAACTAGCTACGATCAATCTAATATCACTCAACTATCACCACCCAAACACTCGCAGCTGATGTATATACTGAGCAGCTATCTACTAACGCAAGCCCTTCTGCCATTTCGCTGGTGTGAAATACATCCTCCACGCATGTACAGTTTTGTAAACAGACGCAAACATCAGCCCTGGCCTCACTGATCCATTTGACGTATTCCTGGAAGTACCTGTATTCGTAAGTTACCAAAGCAGGTATTAATCAGGTATAAAGCTCATTTGTCTCATATGGGCAAAAAGGAAAAAGCTTTATCAAAACACCGTTCACTAATTCCTCACAGGAATTTCAAAAAAACAAAAACAACATTTCGACTGCTGCTAGTTGTGCATCTCTCGTTTACACAGAGGAGCTGAAAGGGAGCCAAAGCAAACATAAAACATTAGGGCACTGAGTGGCTGGAAAATATCAGTAGTGCCCCTATCCTATCATTTCAACTCACAAGTGAGATGTACCGTCACAAGGAGATGATGCAATACAGGTATGGGATATTACACACACGACCACAAGTGGGTGTGAGCTCTCGGCCCTCTCCTGTCCCACCACATCTAATTATACCAGATACACATCTGGTAATTAGCCATTCTACATAAAAAAGATCAAACTGTTTCAATCACAGAGTTAATGAGTGGGTCAGGGAGTAGTAGGATACAATCCACCAGCTGCCACCAGTAACGCCCAATTTGTGGACCAAATCCGGTATGCTGCCATTCTTTACAAAGACTTTGTTTTCTTTATGATATACAGGGTATCACCAATGCATTTACTAACAAGTGAAGAGGGCGTTCTCTGCAGTGCCTTTCGGTAACTTTTTCGAAGTAAGACGACTGAGATCCGAAGTCATTGGACAACATTTTACATCTAATATTGTGATGTTTGACCGGATCTATGTGGGAAGGAAAGTCTGTTGGGGTTGGGACATAAAAATTCTGGTGCAAATTTCTGACAATGATTACCCCCTTCTTCCCATCCCACCTCAGAACTGGGGGCTACCACTGCAGCTCCAATGAAAAAACTTCCCGCCCTTCTTGTTAAACGTACTTAAATTTTCAGTGGCTTCTCTCTTCAAAGAACTCTGTAATGAAAAAAAATATAAACTTCACAGCAAAGCATTTCCAAACTCTCACCTTCATTCACGATACCCTTCCATCTCACCCTGTCCTCCTCACCGTTCCAATTACGAGCACATCTCACGGTCGACTTACCTCTATGTTAAACTTGGTGATGAAATCAAGGTCTATAAACATTTGTTGCAAGAGTAGCATCATCTCCGCATCCTCCCACTGCCAGTTATCGAAGACCGGCTGCCTCAAGTACTCCCTTACGTCATCCGTTAACTGTAAGTGTCTGCGAGCCGGAAAACAACAACATAGATGGAAGATGAGACTAATTGTGTTTTCGTGTGAGCAGTTACAGAAGGCATCAAAAGCCCCCTGTGATTTAGAACGAAAAGGAGTTATTAGCCACCGCTGCAGCAGGTGGGTGATACTGCGAGGGTGTTTGCTCGGTTTTTATTGTTGATCGTTTTGCACCAAATTCACCTTTTATTTGCAAGAGGCAGAAAGGAAGACGATCTTACTCCTGGCTATGCATGTTTATTCGGCAAAACTATGATGCAAACTAAAGGACTCCAAAACCCGGGATCAGGACGACGTGTTTGACTGCAACTTCACACGGCTCACCACGTGCAGATGGTGGGGAAAATTAACAGTAACAGAGGGAGGCAGACACGGTAGAGAGAATCAATTTCTCCTTATGGAAGCAGAGGCAGACAGGAGGGCAAACTGCTTTTGGCTCCCTAGAATGAACTACAGCACTTTGGACAAAAATGGTCCATGTTATTCCATAAAATCATGGGCTGCAAAATGGCGTGACCGATGCCAGTCATGTGGAAACATTCCTCTCCGAGATAATCAACCTTCCTTAACCTGAGATAATCAACCTTCCTTAACCTGACGTAACGACAGAAATTAAATTGGAACCGATGGAATAAGGGGGAAATAAAACAAAAATGAAAACAAGACCAAGAACTCTAAAAAAAAAAAAAATCAGGGTTAGCATTCCTTTGTTACAAATACAGCCAGGTGAGTAACAGGTTCAATTGGGGTTGTTCCAATGGATGGCAATACCAGATGTTTCTTTTTTTTTTTTTTCCCCTGGCTTTTATTGCTCTTCCCTGTCTTCTGTCATTCACATGAAGGGTTCTCATAGCTGTTTATGATGACATTTGGAAAACAAGATCTGAAACACTGCATGGCACACATGTGCCTGTGTGTGTGGCAAACTATATGTTTCTTGCTTGCAACCGCTGCCTCAATCATAGCTCTTCAGATTCATGGACCGGCAGTTATTCACCGGGGTGATGAACCCCGGTGATTCGGAGATCAGAAATAAAACAAGTTTGATACCTAGATGAATGAGGAATCCAGCAAAACATTCAGGTTTTGGGAATAATTCTCTCTTTTTTAACAATTTTGCAGGAGTAATATTTTCTTTTCTTCTGGTTTTCCTTGCTAATACTTTTTCTGTGTTTTTAGTTTTAAAGAGGTCATGAGATGTAGACTAAAACCCTAAAAACTGGATTTTATAAAAAGACAAATTGATATCCAAAACTGCCTTTGGTGTCCTTGTGACATCACCCAATGTTATGCAATCAAAGTTTTAATTTTCACAGTTTTAATTTTCACAGCTCCTATTCTCTCCACAATAATTCAAAATGCTTCTACTTGCACACACTTTCATGAATTTTTTTGAGACTTGCACGCAATGGTTCTTACGTATTGGACGATTTAGGATATACAGGAATTTCTGGTACAAGGTCCCACATGGGCTATATGGCCCACCTAATGAAATTGTGCAAAATATTTAGCCTCCTACAGATTTTCATACACATAACTAAATGGTTTGTCACAAATGATATGTTTCTAATGGTACCTTTGGGGTGTTCATGATTTTTTTTATTTAGGGTCCCATGGGGTCTGTGGCCAATTTCATGAAATTCTGCAAAGAGCTTGTTCTTCTACAGATTATCTTGTACACTGTTGATAATATGACATAATGGTACTCTGCTAATGACTCTTTGAGTGGGTTCAGATATCCTGGGTCCAAAATTCAAAATGGGCCTGAGAGTCCCTTAGACCCAAACTTTATGTACATCCTTCAAGGTGCCACAAGCAGAGTATCCTAATCACAACCATCAATATTGCACACATGTGACAATCTGCAGGAGAGGCATTTTGCAGAATTTCCTTTAACAGCCAAAGGGCCCACACTGGCCGGGCCATGGACCAAAACTTCTTCAATACCATATATATATCACTATCAAAGAATCATTATGACAAATCGTTATGATTGCACATGACAATCTGTGGGATGCTGTCAACTCTGTTTAAAATTAAAGGAAAGCATTAAGTATTTTGTAGTATTTCACAAGATGGACTCTTGGGTCCATCTTGAGATTGGGACCCAAACTTCTTGGGACGTTCAAAGGTGCCAGCTGAGTAACAATATGACAAACCATCAACATCGTCTAAAAGAATCTGTAGGAACAGAAGCATTCTGCAGAATTTCATAAAATAGCCCATGGGTCTCCTTATAATGAGACCATGGACCAAAAATTCGTGAACACCTTGAAGGTCCCACTAACAACGAATCCTCATGACAAACCACTGAGGTTGTACATGGCAATCTGAAGGATGAAAAGCATTTTGCATTATTTCATGAAATGGACCATAGTGTCCACATGGGACCTTGGACCAAAACTTCCTGGACATCCCAAAAGGCACAGCAACTGAGAAAGATTGTGTGGAAGTTAGAAACAAATCCATTTAAGCATGTGCACAAAGAATCATATTGAGTCATGGTGGAGCGATAGCTTGTGCACCAAAAGGTGCCTATTATGGCGTCATAAGATGATTGTAGATAAAAAGAGTCTTTCAGAAAGAAGTTTCCGACTGTGAAAATTTAAAATTTGCATAATATTGAAAGATGTCCCAAGGACATCAAAGTCAGTTTTTGGTATCGATTTGTCCAAATATTTACAAAAATTAGTTTCCATTTAGTTTTAATCTACGTGTCATGACCTCTTAAAGGGAACAGATGGCTCAAGGTGTGGATCACATTACTGGCGTTGGATAAAAACGTTGCATCCATGGCGAGTTCGAACACATTTTCTTGTGTGAAACACCCTTCTCGGCGTAATCAACAGATGAAATTCTGATGTGATGATGGTTGGATTGAGGGATGAATGCTTCACCAGCATCTGGTTATTTCAAACAGAAGCCACGATACTCGTAAAACTGCAGACAACTGACGGGTCTTTAACCTTGCTTTCCCCTCGCTTTCACTAGGCTGCCCACATTTCACTCTGTGACATATTATGTCTCAGTCTACAGCTTATTGAGCTCTTTAGAGGCCAAGGACTTTGTGTCTAGAACAGCTCTGGGCAAAATATCCTGACAAGCTTTTTGGTTTTATTGGTTGGATACTTTCTCAATATTGTTTTGCTGCAGTGTAAAATTAGAAGAAACGAAAGGTACTTTATAAGCATGATTCGTAACGCAACTGAAACAACAAAGTGCCTGAACTCAGGAGCACTTAGGGTTAACTTTTTTTTCCCTTTTTTGTTAAGATCATGATTTAAATTAACCAAATTGATTTAAATCAATATATCCATTTAAATAAAAATCATTACTTAAATTATGATTTTAGATTTTAATTGGCTAGATTTAAATCAAACAACCCTCCTCAGAAGTGGGTCAAACAGGGTCGGGTGCTTAAGATCCAATACAGAATAACATCTCCCGAATACTGAACACTTGCTAACTCTGACACTCAGCAGGTTACTATCAATACATTTTATATATTCCTACTTTGATTGGTCTACTTTGGTGGGTATCTTGAAAATCGCGACTGAAATTTGCAAGTTAACCTGTGGAGATGTTCAAAATGAGTATTTTTGCCAATTAGAAGGTGAGATAAAAAAAAAAAAAAAAATGGAACAGAAAAAAACCATCTGCCCCCTCCCTTCTAACTCCTTCCCCCTGTGATCTCTTCGCACATGAGCTTCACTGGTGGTCATGCATTATATCTTGATGGTCTATGGATAACACACTGAAAGGATATATGTAAACTTCCAATTACATTCTTCGTACGATGTAGTTTAACATATATCACCTTTCACCTCAAAATTTCAGCTGAGAGAGCTGTGGACATGACTGTGCACTTACGAGACTTTTTTAAAGGTATCCCAGACTCTTTTGTGTTCGAGCTCCGTCTTCTTAAATTTCCTTTTGAAAAATGGAAGATGATTTTGCGATCCTGCTGAAAATTCCTTAAATAAGCCTAGCCAGCTCAGATGTTCAACTCCCTGAAAGGGAAAAAAGAAGAAAAAAAACGATGGACGTAAAAAATGAAAGCAGCCTGATTGAGTTCACGCGTGGTAAGGCACGTAATCCACAAATTTAGATACAATGTTAAAAATGCACATGGTACATGAAAAATTGCACCAAAACGTACTGTACAAAAGATTCGTGCAAAGTCGGGAAATCCCTTCCTCCGAAATCTGAGGTTGGAGAATCTCTACCGCAAATTAGGAATCCCTCAGCAGTCTCTGATAGACGACTAAATGATTTCTTAAAACGTGAACTGTTTAAAAATGAGGCAATTTTCAGAAAAATTCTTAAAAAACACAGCACAAAGAAAACATTTTTGTTTTTCATATTTTCCTCTATACGCTTCATTGCAAGTTTTGGAAAGAGGTTATGCTTGTCAATTAGAGTTCAAAGCGATGAACTACTATCCATCTTTTTGACTGTTGATGTCAACCTGCCGATTGGACATCACAAAAGTGTACTTAAATATCCTTACTTCAAGTATATGAGCAGAATGTGTACAAGTTGCAATGGAAAGCACACACTGAACAAACTGAAAAACAGCACGGAAACGTCTCAATATTCTTTTGAAGGAAGAGGAACCTGTGATTGTAGGAGATGATCTCTGGAGATTATGAGTCAGTGGATGAAGATCCTCCGGAGGCATTGCAAGCTTCTGTAGAATAATGAGCTGTACAGTAGGTGAGTGAAGTACATGACTATACCACTGCACTATACGACCACCAGCTCTGAAAGTCATTGTATGGGAATTGTGGTGAGATGCAATTGTAGAACAACAATAGGGGTGACATCCTAGATTTGTAAAAATTTCATCAGGTATCAAATCCACTTCTCCTGGTTTTCTATTGAAAGAGTAACTTAAATTTCTCAAGCAAGGTTTCCCCCTTGGAAATTGGTAGTGTGTATAAAACAGCAAAAAAAAACTTGAAACGGTCATTACTCAACACCTCTGTAGAATGACAGCCTACCAATCTGAAAAATTGTTCAAGATTGAGCATTATTTTGTTGTGTGTACAAACAGTAACTAATTATAAAAACACCATTACAGCAAAAACTTAGTTGCTTGTGTTTTGTTCTCAGTTCAGACAATCTAGCATGGGAAGTGGATTGTCCCAAGGAAAACTTAGAATTATCATCGGAATCAGGCTTGCATAGCGCGCGATTACAGTCCATTGCAACTGCAACCACAGGTGACCACATCCTTGGAATCCCATCTTCAATCCCTGCGATGAGCAGCTTGAAAAATCAAAACATTGAGACTATGGATTTTGCTGTTTGAAGATCAAGAGCATTTTCGTTGCCAGGGCCTTAGCTAGCCATGCCTGACATGTCATCATTGAAATGGCCAGATTGAAATGAGGATGGACCACATACAAGGTGAACGGCCCCCGAGATGGCAGTCAACAAAATATGCTTCGCCAAGCCCTAAATTGTGTGTAAAATCAGACAAAAGCCTGACCAGAATGTATCTTTATTCACTGCTATATCAAATCAGCTTAAAATACACAGGGTACCTTTGTCTCATCCCAGTAACTTACGACAACATCTTCCAATTGACAGCAAAACTCAGAAGTTTGTGATCATTATAAATGAAATGATAATATGAAAAAAAGAAAAACATTTTCATCATTTGCTGTAACTTCTTTAATTTGATTTGTAAATGATTTAATTTGGTGATTTTCAAATCACTTTTCTTTTGCATTCATTTGTCTTCTTTCAAGATGTACTTCACCATCCTCCTGCTATTTTTGCACCTCTGTGGGGTTAAGCTTTCACCTTTGAGCATGCCCAGACTGGCTCTAAGATAGGGCCCCTGGATCCACCCCATGAAAACACAGTGCTGGTGTCCTACTGTAGGCACCAGTGTGAGACCCCCTTTTTTCTAATATCCTTGCTTAACATTCTGCTTCATATGACTACTAGTTGATTGACTATAATGTGATGGTTAATTGAAAAGGTCTTAGTTTGTAAGCTACTGTAACAAGTGTGTGCAATATTTGAAAAAAATTGATAATTCCAAGAAAATGCATACTAAGTTTGGTGTACGACCATAAAATTTTGACATGAAGTCCAAGAAGTCTTTCCACGAAAACTTTGTTCATGCCGGGGGGGGGGGGGGGAATTTCTAGCTGTTAGAATAATCTGGAGAAAAGTCGAATCACACTTTTACATTGCAGAGCTACATGTATGTCATTAATGAATCAACAGGCAGCTCCAATGACAGGCAAGTTAAGGAGCTCTATGAGAAACAGAGGGAACATAAACGTCATCACATCAAGGGTAAAGTTCAACATCTATGGCCCCACGGTTGTATAAATTTGGTCAAGTGGTCTTTAATAAATTAAAAAGCTTTGTATATGATTTACATGATGAGAGAATTGGAATGGTTGAAGTCAGCCAGAAATACAAACAGAAGAGAAATATTGCAGTTTCACCCTGTGGGAGGTGTAAACTGTATCAAAGACTTACTGACCTTGACATTTATTTTACAACCAAAAAATGTCTGAAAAAGTTCTGTTTTTTTAATTACTGTAAAATCAAGTCAATTCTGAATAGGTTTTTTTTTTCCCCTGCAAAATGGCATCAAATGACCAGTTGTCACAACCCTCTCTATACAGGAACCCTAATTATAATCAACAAACTTGTTTATACACATATCACATGTTCTGTATCTAACTGACAGAAAGGAAGCAAATTTCGTCAATTTCGTCATGTCAAGTCAAATGGTGAGTGATGTATACATGTTTCAATGACTTACAGTGTTCCGCTAAAGGGTGTCCAGAATGAAATCAACAAAATTTCAAATGAGTGACCAAAGGGCGTAAAAACACTGCAACAATTTTCATTTGTTTGTTTCTTTTTGGAAAAATATGCTACCCCATCACAAAACAAGATGAAATTTTAATTGCCGACAGTTCGGGTGGATCAACCAGTTTAAAGCGGCCAATCCAATGCACTGTGGAAAGAGAAGAAAGTCAATTTTGCAGCCCTGATACTTTGTTTTTAGTCCCTTCTAACATTTCCTGGAGTTTCACCAGACGGCACAATATCCAGAATGAGATGGCCTACATCTACAGATTAAACATCTCTTCACTGCAGTACTTAAAAAGCCAATTAAACAATCTCTTAAAAGTCTTTAAAATACCGGCAGCTACACACAGCTCCGGAACCACTTAGCATTTTCCACAGGCAGGTTTCTTTTTGAATTCATGTTCAAACACTGTTGACAGCTGTTCAGCGTGTTCCCACTTTTCAGTTTTTGTTACTCTGCCTGTCTATCTGTCTGTCTGCAATCCAGTTAAATTAACTTAAATTTCCAGAAACGGTCATGTGATATTTGACAAACAAATGCCGGACGACACCTGATTCTCCGTAAAAACTTTCCTATCCAATATCTCCTCCTCTCCAGGCGGACAGAACCGGCAGTTCCTTCCATGCAAATTTTGAATTTTGATGATTCCTCGGCCTCCTTCCATTTTTTTCCCCAATGGCTTGTGCAAACACTTTCTGCCCGAGTTGAAGCCCCGCCACTTGAGAGGTACTTGGCAGTTTGCACACGGGATCAATAACAGACTAAGTAATGATGTTGTGTGGAGCAAAAGAGCCTGCAACGTTTCTTCAAGAGTGCCACGACACCTACGTGCTTTGAACTATAAGACGTTGAGGGAGACCGAAAGTGACGATGGAAAAGAAAGACTAAAGAACTGAACCGATGGTAGAAGTCAGCGGACACTACACTCGAAGGGATCAACCTTAAACATTGGTTATCGATTTACTTTGCAGTTTAACAAAGCAAAATCTCAGAGAACGGGAGAATTATGCGGTACAAAAAAAGAAACAAACATGGACGTAAAATATCATGTTCGAAATGTGACAAAATTGCCCTGAAATGTGATAAGCAGAATCTGTAATGGTTCATGACTTTGGTATTACAGGGTTTCCATTTGCATAACGTTGACTTACATACAGTACATAATACATCTTGAAACACATGAGAGCCAACTACGGTGATGGGAAAAAGCCAAATATGGAGATGGGAAACAACAAATCTATGTTGAACTGACGACATCTTTGCCAATTCCTAGCAACTTCTCCTCTCTCCATACTGTACCAGGTGAATACCGAATGAAGTCACAATTTTAAGAAAGATTAATCCGTAGATAGAGTTTTCACAAGATCAACTCATGAACTCCTTGCACATGCTATGACAAAATGGGTGGGAAGCGCTAGTCCAGTAAATTAGACCGAATGGCGCTAACAGAGGTGGTGCTAAAGGTTACCAGCATTCTTGACACAGTAGATGGTAGTGCAGATCTATGTTGTGTTAAAACAGGTAAGTGAGGCATGAAGTATATGACAAACAAATATTCAACAATATCAGAGTGATTGTACATTTCAAAGGTTTCTTTTCTGGACATTGACTTACCTTCAACAAAAGCTATTTTTCTTTCTATTCTTCCTGTACCTTCTCCTTCCTGTGCACTTTCCAGAGAAAGTTGACACACTTGCATTGTATGCACAGATAAATATATGCATTTCACCCTCAGGACAAACTCCTTTGCTGCCACCATTCAGAAATACTATTCCAAACATCATAGTTTTTAACTTTTGAGATATACACCAGTGGGGAAAAAACACCGATCAAAACCGTTCATTTTATTTCAAATTTGAAGACAAATTTCCTGGGAATTCCTTCCCCTTTTCTTCAACGAATCTCCTTCTACCTTTTTTTCCTTTCTTTTTTTTTTCTCTTTTTTTGTGAATGATTCTCATGACTTACTTAATGATGATAAGGTGCTATACAGAAGACTTAAAAGGTTCAATTGGCTTCACAAAGGTTCAAGTGGCTTCACCAACGATCACGATGACTTAGACGTTAGGGCCTTCCAGAGGGAAACTGCCGGCTTTGATTAAAAAAAAAAATTCCGGCCACTGAACGGTTGAAAAAAACAAAAGCAGAATATAAACAGAAAGCAAAACAAAAAGTAGGTCCTAAAGGTTTGGCAAAATTAATACAGTTCACAGACTTTCAGCATTTTAAGTAAGTACAGCACACTGTGGTACTAAATGTGTACAAGGACCTCATGAATGGATAAAAACTTCGTCGTCAGCCAGTCCTGACAGAACCCTGATACTTTCAATTACAGCATATAATTGAGTCAAACATTTCACTAAAAACAAGGCTGATGGAACACTTCTTCCAAACATGCAAAAAGTGCGGGATTTCAAAAGCTGACAAAAAAAGAGTGCCATTCTTTGGAAGAATTAATTTGTGACATATAAGCTTAAAGGGAAATAGGTGTTTCTTTTGCAGGAAACAGTGACATTTTTAAAACCAATGTTTGTGAGCACAGAACGATAGATCACTTAAAATAAGAAAGGGCAGTGGCCTTCTTTTCCAGAAACAAGTTGCTCAGAAATAGGGCTGCTCAACCATAATTTGTTCACCCAGACTTAAAAAAAAATCAAATGATGCATCTTCCACTACTCATCACTTGCATAATGTTTTGAGGGAATAAAGCAATCACACATGTTTATTGATGAGACTGAATCAGGTTTCACAATGGTCAAAGTTATTTCCTTGTATTTCCCTTTAAAGGCCAAGTTATGCATCTAGAAAAGAGTTAACTTTCATTCCTAAGTTGCAGAGTGAGTTCCTGAATTGTAATCCGCTGGAACTGTGTTCATCTACTGACTTTTCAAAGGTTGAGGAAAAGGCAAAATGCAACACCCAGACAAAATCTGAAGAGCATGCGTCAGCGCCCGAACTTACGCTTGCTATCCACACAAAAGCCTTGGATTCCTGGACAAAAAAAAAGTCGTGAACACTTCTTTAGAAATATTTGTAATGTACATTCTACATGCCAGGCCTGCAGTCCAGTGGTTTCATGGAGAAATAAAATACAAACAGTTGTTAAATACTTTGTGATTGGTTTGATGTTTAACCAGCCAATCACAACTCACGACACATTCAATGCAACTTTTATGTGTAAACATCCTCACGTGTACTTTTGTCAATAGACTTGCCCCACTGAGTTTGTGTTATGTTCACGGGGGGGAGTATTCCATACACGTGTCGACAAAAGGTTCCTTCCAGTTCAGTACGGGGAGCAATTTTTATCATGACTACTACTTTTCACGAAGTTACAGGGTACTTTATGGCCCTGCGTTTTGTCTAGGCGCTGATCATGACCAGTAATTGCCACACCACCCGCCTTGGAAGCAAACATACTACCCAAGGTGGGCATTAAAATCTCCTCCTTGAATTGTGTTGTTGGTGACAGATAGCCCACCTGCAGAAAATAATCACCTCTGTGAAAGTACAAAGCTATCAAATCAGAATATATGCAGATAAGTAAATCAAAAAGGGCCACAAATGATTTTCTTCTGCCATAAATATTTGGCAACTTTAGTTGTAGCAAACATAACTGATGTAACGCTGACAGCAACACATCAGTACATGACCATACAGGGAGTTGATATTTGTCATGTAGTAACTCCCTGGTATGCAAGAGTTTGAGCTGAGAACATTCTTCAAAATTTTAACCATATCAATTTAAAATGACTCATAAAAAGTATAAAGGTAGTACTGAAATTATTTTGATTTTAGATTTTTATTTTTTGCAATTTGTGACAATGCATGCAAAGTTCTGGACATGAGCAAAGATTTTCCAAAGGGGGAAAGGGACACTCACTCCCCTTCGATCCCTCCCCCAGGACAGGGGTCAGTCACGGCGACCAGCTCAGAGGAAAGCACCCGGACAAACTTTGGACCTGCAGAGAGAACACTGCGATCTGCAGGGTGTGGGTCTGAAAAGTAACACTGTAAAGTGCTGTATGGGTTACCATATACCTCTAAGCTGAAAGTGGGGACATACAGTAGCTTTTGGAGACTGATCCGGGGAAGGGGTTACCCTTGCTGAGCCACCAAAAACTTTCAAGGAGCTTAGTGTAGACCATGCTGCTGAAGTGATCAACTTGTGATGCAGATATGGTATTAAAGCAAATAATTTTTGGACTGCACTTGCAAGAAAGAAGCATACAGAATACTACAGGTAGGCCTTCATTCAGTTTCGAGAAAATATGGAAGGTTCATCTTAGCAGATGGGATGCACACTTTTTTTTGAAAAAAAAAAAAAAAAGGAGCAATGCCAATTAACCAGACGAAAAACCCTTGATGACTCTTAAGCAGGTTGATAAACCTAACCTTCACGCTGTATGAAATGACTGCCTTCCTTATTAAAGGGGAAAAAAAAAAACGTAATGGCTTTAACAGACATTACCCCAACCAAAGCTAACGTAAAACGATATTGCAAATTTCATCAGATACAGTTTTCAATAAAGTAGGGGGCTATGTTGAACTTTGTTGAGCATGTACAATTTTGCTGTACTACTGCCAAGCATATGGTACCAACTTGTTTGTTTTTTTTTTTTTCTGTTCGACAGACTCTCTAAACAAAAACATGACATTTAATGTTGACATATGACTCCATGGACCACAGCATCAATAGTGCAAACTAAAAGCAACCGCGGTGCGATTTATGACAACAGAACTCTATGCAGATGGCACTTTTTTTTATGTTAAAGGAATATTCCGGCACTGACAATTTCAGGGGAGTTCCCAAATGAAAGTGAACCACTTTCGTCAGAGAGGCACTTCAATTTCACACACCTGTACCTTGCCACACACTTTCCACACTCTGATACCTTGCTCTTTGACTCAAGACAACTGAACTCTGCTCTGAAAGGTCCAGAAAGATTACAATTTACCTGAATGATTTTAACTTTACGAAACACATGCAGGCAAACTACCGCAAAAAGTATCAAAGGTGTTGTACTTTGATATGCAATTATATTGTTGACCTTGATACTGGTAGGAAATTTTTTTTTTTGTTTTTGAAGAATGAGCCTCACATGTTGCGAAAATTAAAGTCACAACTGGCGAAAAACTATTGTAACTTTTCTCTTAAATCGGTGGAGATTATTACAAAAGAAATTACAACGGATGTTCAATCAGTAGGTCTTTACTGACATCATCATATCTCATAGTGAAATACAAAGAGTCTGTAAAATTCATTTGCAAAATCAGTAACTCCCAAACAACACATGCTATGGAGATACAGTTTTTGCCACTAAGAGAGAAAAATTCCAGAATTTTTCCACAAATGAAATTTTAATTGTTTTCACTTACGAATCCCTTTATTAATTTCAAACAAGAAACCAGTCTGATGATACAATCGAGTGATGTCCGTTACACAGACAGTGGTACTAACTCTCAGCCGGGATGTACCATCATCTGCGAGGTGAGACGGGTGGGAGGGTTTGTGGTGACATATCAGTCGGAATGCATTCAAGTAGAATATATATATTGATTTCTCGACAGGTGTGTCAAGTAGGCAAATACAACAGATGGTAAGGTCCGGGGCAATACTATCCCTGAAACCATATATCGATGCTTCTATTTACCCTTAGATGAACTTGTACAATGATAGAATTAATGTAAATAAATGTACACTGAATGTACACTATTAGGTGATGTATGCTACTGCTTAAGACAACATTTTATGGTTTTGTGAATGCTGATTTCTCTTCTATCCTTCCTATAAAATGATTTCTGTTTTGTGAAAGACATTCCCTCTTTTGCAAAGCTAGTAATCCCATGGGACACGAAAATTGAGTCGTACTCTAGGTGGGGTTATAGGGTCTTAGAACGCACACAAATGATGGGACATTCTTTCGTATGACTACAAAAGGAAAATACTGAAATTGCTATACATTTGGACACTTTCGCTTTTTCACATCAGTTTCTCTTTTTTTTCCCTTTTTTTTTCTAGGTTTTGCTCCATTTTACATGTTCTCAGTGTTGTCCCCTATAGATGATTCTGTGATATTTTCCATTTCCTGCCAAACAGTCAACTCTTGTCGTTTGCTATAGTGTTATTAGCTAGAAGTGGCAGCCCAGAAGAGCCTAGGGGTTGTGTGAAAAGATACCTTCATATATGAAAGGGCATGTGGCAGAAAAACATAAGAAGACTGGGGTGGGGTCGCGAGTAAGAAAATGGCACAGTGAATTGATGCAAATGTATGTGGTCTGTTCTGACAATACACCTAATCAGAAATAAACAATCACATAACAAACTCATCATTGCGATGAATTTGTCCCCAGCTCCTAAGAATGTGAATCAGCCATCTTGCCAATTTTCAGACATAATACTGTTCATTCCTGTTCCTTTAACTGACAGTCCAGAAATGCAAGAAACTTTTGAGACCCCAGCTACATTAACATTAAAAAAATCCCAATTCATTGTTTTCTTTTGGCCTCAAAATCTTTGGAGACAGAAAACTGTCTCGGAGCGAGAGAGACGAGAATTTCACTCACTTCTAATTTATTCCGGACATTTTCTACTTTCTGCCTGAGTTCGTAAACAACTTCTGGAGTTTCCCCGCTGTCGACTTTGACTTTCTTTTCCAAGTTTTCTACCCTGCGATGAAAAGAGAACAGAAAAAAAAAACCTCAATTAACTCAAAATGGAGGTCACCTTATTAAATTTATTTTAACCTAACATGAAGGAAGTCATTTGCTTTTATTAAATAAAGTCCAATCTCAGTGAAGGTAAATATGTAACTATGCTACAGTATATATGGTCAGTAGAGTCATACGTCTTATTCAAATTTACACAAGGTTTACTAAAACAAAATAAAAGAGACAAACTCTCAAATATTGAGACGATCATTTTAAAGGAAATAACTCTCTTGATGACTAAAGAAAGGGTATGTGATGCGCTGGAAAGTAAAATAAGCATTTTTTGGTGAAATTATGACTGTAAAGTACATCGTCCTCATGAAGTACATACAGACATCTGTCGGTCGAAGGACGTTGACATCTTTAAACCGAGCAAGTGTGGGGCGGGTTCCTCGCTTCAACCGCGACAATCATCCGGTTTATTTCGACCACACTAATTTCATCACAAGGTGTGCTCCAGATGGTAAACAGCAGCGGTAAGAGAGTGATTTTGACTTGAGGCAGCAAAATAACATAACAGATCTACAATTAATTGGATTCAAAATTTGATAGACTTTTTGTGGATATTTTTCACCTTTTTGGATCATTTCACTTTTTATGGTGAAATCTGATTGATATTTATTAGTGATTTGTACTTCAAAAGAGAGAAAAAGTCATGGCAACATGCAGCACAAGTTAAGCGTTTTTATAACCCCCAGTGGGTCTTTGGAAAATGCTGTCTGTGCAAGACTTAATTTGATAATTGGTAACAAGTTCTGGAGGCAAGTGGGAATTTAGTACAAAGATGGGGATATACCTGCCAGTCTATTAAGCAACCACACATAATTATGATATGATTATGACAGATTCATCCAATGAAATTATTGCATATTTATTGGTACCATAAAGCATCATTTCTGTATATTTGATGAGGAGTTAATTAAACAAAGGAAAGGAACAACAAAGTAAAAAGAAAACTTATGGTGAGCATTATAACACATCACAAAGGCAATTTATGGAAAAAAAAAAAGGCGTACCAAACCTCACCTGGTTTGGGTATTTACAACTGACAAACTTACCTTTCTCATATTTACAAACAACCATGCATACTATTGTGAAAATGAGACTGGTGACACTTGACACTGCCCTAATGCTTCACCAATCCCTTATGTGAAATACCGCCCCCTTTCTAAAATTACCATGTTAACATGTTGCATTATGTTTCAGTTGTTTTTTTTTTTTTACGAATTTGAGTGTTTCTGACCTTTTGGACTTTTTTGGTCCAGTTTCTAAAGGATACAGTCCCAAGGAACCTTCTATATACTGTACGCTCCTGAAAACTTGCGTATCCTTTTTCCTTCACTGAAATTTTGGGCACGACTGAAGCGTATACGATGGACATGCACACCTCCGCAGGTGGCTGTAAAACGAAGAAACTACTGTATAGTTTCTGAGGCAGGCAGTAGAAACACTTTGAAGAAAGTCTACGTCCAAACAATCATAAACAAGGACGGGAACTTGCGAAAGGTGGTGAGTAGAATTTGAGGAAAAGCAGCAAAAATTTGGCAAGAAAGGTTACTTGCATTTGACAGAAGACAGGTGGTAGTTCAATTTTCCAAAAGTGTACATGTCAAGTCTACAAGTCTACACTCTAACATTCAAGCAATAACGAAAATTTAAGATGTTTTTGCTGTTGGTTTTGAAAGGATTTTTATTAATTAATGGGAATTTCTGTCAATTGGCATGTTTCTTCTGAAAAATTAAAAGAAAAAGAAAAAATGTTTAGAGCTAGCTCATGCATTGTGAGAGTTTAAATAAATATTCCAGTGACAATTCCAGGGGGCTCTTAAAGACCATATGAAAACAATCGTGGTCACACTGTGAATCGAACAAAGGCCTCCTCAATCACAGCTGTCTTAAAGGTCATGTGACCTACCAAAGAGCTAGTTTCATTCAGAACTGGCAGAGTGAAACCCTGATAACAATCGGTTGGAACTGTGTTTACATCTATTGCTTCTTTTGAGATATGACTTTTCAAAGTTTGATGAAAAAACAAAACAGATGTGTTGCTGTTGCACAATGTCGGTATTTTTGTTCAAGCACTTTATATTTTATCGCTTGATTGCTGGGTTTCCAACTGGTAAGTGATATCAATATTTTTATCAGGGCACTTATAAAATTCTCAGTTGTCCTTGAAATAAGGGTTAAAGGAGACACAGGATAACAAATGGGCATATGTCAGTTATGAAGCTCCCAGGATCACAAATTTGCATATCTGGCTTATATTTATTCAGAATGCAAGTGTAAATGTGTCAATACTCCAAACTGTTTTTCATGTCTCTTGTACTTTAAATAAAAGAGAATATTTTTTTTTTTTTTTTTTTTTGCCAGCTAGCAAAATCTTTGTTCATAACTCAAGATACTACTGTCTGAAGAACAGCATGGCTCTGCTCAAGAAAGAAATTTTCTAGTTGCCTCATTAGGTTACAAAAAATTAACACTTAGGGTTATTTTATTTAAGGCAGTCACAATAGAAAGGATGTTCAATTAATACGGCCGGTATGACATCACAAATCACCCCTAATGCAATGCACCAATGTGAAACGAAACTTTAAAAAATTTGTAACTTGCAAGCAGAACATGTATGCTATACTGATATACAATTTTCAACAATAAAGAGAGAAAAATTTCCCTACTTGTATTAAATTTTGACGTTTTTCGCCTTATAATCCTCTGAAAGGAGTCAGTGTGGCATTCCTTCATATGAACATGTTGTACAGATAATAATTTAAAACTGACTTTATAAGAGTCAGTGCCAACTTTGTGCACAACCATCTCACATATCACAGGAGTGGAAAAAGACTTTTGAGTAACCTTTCTCGGAATTACGTGTGTGTCCAACTACTCTAAATGCAAAAATGGAATAAAAACAACTTTTGGGTCAATCAAGGATATCTTGGCCAGAGCTTCTGCTGTTTTGTAAATTACTACTCTTATTAATTTTTGCAAGATGTTTATATAGATCTATCCCTATCTGGTGGTTACCAGTACTCTTGACATGGTAGATGGGAGTGCATTTGTTGTGTTAGGACAGGTAACTGAGGAGTGAAGTATTATCTTTCTCTCACAATTAGTCATCATATTGATCCCTTGCCATTTTCTGGCAGTCCAAAATATTCCCACTCCTCTTATTAGTTAAACATTAATTGGTCATGAGAAATACTTCAATTGTACATTTTCATCTAACTCCATACTTCAATGCATGTATGTATCACAGGTGGAGCTTAAAAACTCCACCTGAAGCACCAGTAACCTACACCAAAAACCCTCAGCGAAACGGCCACTGCGTTTCATCATATCTACCAACGCACCGTGCTGACTTGACAAAAAGTTAATGAAACATGGCCCCTCCTTCTCATTCCTGACAGCCTGCAGATTCGGCTGAGAATCAAAGGGAGCCCTCAGGTGGTCTCCCTGGCTTAATGTGAAGCATTCAAACGTGGCCGGTCCTCAAGGGTGCGTCGTCACAGTAATTGGAATAAACCTGAAAGGATCTGGAATGGGGCCTGTTCAGAGTTCCTGACACGTGCACAGAAAATCATTCATCTACGACAAAAGACACACCGTTCAAATCTCGGTCTGTGGTAAAATTTAAAACGAAGCAGGATATCTGTAAACTTCCTGCACTGGTACCAGTCAGATATACGTGGCAATAAGCATGTGATGCTGTGTGCTCAGTTTGTTATGCTCATGGCCTTAATCATAGATTGTTGGCACCTTAAAATTAGACACAGAAAGAACAGTAAGGGGGATAGAGAGAAAAAAAAAAAAAATGCTGATATCTCGATCACTTCATTCGGCTTTGGTGCTTTTAAGTTATGCACGTCTTCAGGTCTGAGAACGTACTGTATGGTCAGAAAGGGAGCAATAATATGGGCTGGTGAGGATGACAGAATTAATTCCCTCCGTTGCATAAAGTGACAGAGTCAAAACTGGTATAGCACAACAATTACATGCCCTCTGATGATTGGGAGATGGTGACTGCAATTTTGGAGTGGGACCTCACCCTATACTGGCAAATGACAAACTGTCATGGCATGAATTGACAAGGAAGGGCCTGATCTGATCTGGTTTTTATCCCTTTTAGATTCCGACACTGATTCTGGTACCGCATGGACACAATCTTCTGAAGTTCCTCCATTATTTACAAGTTGATGGCTCTTCAACGAAAGTGTACCATAAATATAGGCACACACCATTTGAAGGGGGTGCCAGACAAAATATGCAGAGGGCAAATGGTGTTACATGTACATCTCTGCAACATGCCACAGCATTTCACACTGTCAAGTCATTAAAGAACAGAGTGTTTTTTAAGATACTACAAGCATGGAGTGAATATGAACTTATTGCGATGTCACAATACCTGCAGGTATATCACCAGCTGGCAACCGACTGTTCACAATGCATTGAGTAAAATGCTTACAGGAAAGAAAGTCATTACACTGTTAGAAGGAGTCTGATTACAAAACCTGCTGATAGTTTGTCTGTTTGTTTCAATTCTGTTTTTTGCAGCCTCATATGTGGTAGTGCCATACATCAAAATATATGATCCCCCTCGAGTTTGATACAGTTTGAGCCAAACAGAAGTAATGCTGAGATGTGAATAAGTACCTTGTGTATCTGCATTTCAAAATATGACTTCTACCCTCCCACGTTCCTGGCCCGGCGCTCTATGACCACGACAAAAAATTCTCCGACCCACTCACGGTCGTGGGGAAAGATCAGACAAGTGAATCACGGAAGTCATATTTTAATGCATTTAATCATCTTTTCAAGTTTTGATTATGGCTGCTTTTGAGAACCACTCGAGTTTGAACGGAAAAGGTGAGTGGCGAAAGCAAACCAGTCCACATTCCAGCACTATTTGAGTGCTCTGCAAAACGAAAAAGAAGCTGGTACTGGTAGTGACTAAACAAAATAAAAATTTGAATTGGGTTGTCTAATTGAATAGGGGTTTTTTTTTTTCTTTTTATCTAACATGCATATCTCTCTCCACTCGACCCAGATGCAGAACTTGAGCGGCAGTGACCTAAATTGATCCGTTGATAACATCCACCCTGCCGCCTGCAGCACATGATCAATAATTCTGCCACTGTAGAGGGAAAAAAAATGGCACGAGCGAGAGTATCCGAATCAGCGATGCATGAAGCAGAGTGACTACAAAACAATCACAGCTGTGGATGGACAAGAGCTTTTTAGCACTGACCAGAGTGTTACGGAACAAATTTCTGATTGGCTATGTGTGTAAAGTCACTTAAAGGGGAGTGGGGGGCAGGAGAAAGTATGGTCACACAAAATCCCCAAACCTACAGTATCTGCTTGGATCTATGGGGCCACAGACGAGGGTGTTATTATTAACACTTCATTTCTGAAAGCCACAGTGTCATTCAGAAAAGCATGCGATTCTCACTGAGCCTCCCAAAGTGTGATCCAAGTGTGTTACTAGGAAACTTTGCAAGGGGGGGACAAGGTCCCAAACAAATTAATGGTTAAGGAAGTAACGAGAAACGCACTCACCTCGTATAACCTGTACATTAACGTACAGATACGGTAATGCATAGCTGATATTAGGTGAGGGAGTGCAAGCTGTGAATACATGTTGTCGACTCGAATTGAAAGTGGGATACAGTAGCATCAGCTGGGGGGATGGTGGGAGACACCATACTGAAATGATGACTGCTCACTTTCCTGGTGGAGGGGTCTAATGGGGGATGACATTTTTGCTCCTGTTGTGTGGACTAAATGCAAAATTGTGCTTCATTTGATTCTAGACTCAAACTGAATATTTACAAAAATTCCTCGTTTTTTAAGTCATGATTTAATTTTTTTTTCATTTTGCTTGGTAGACCTTACTAGCTAGGGTCATTGAGAATGACAATGTGATAAGCTGGTGTGGAGAGTTGAAAATATTGGACAGGCCTATGACTTCACCACCATTTCCCCAATTAAGAGACACAGGCAAAGGCAATGTCAAATAGATCCCTATTTATAGATCATTACAAGTACCGAGCCTACCAAGCACACGTATCAGTATCCGACACTGTATACCAATAATCGGTCCAACAGCATGCAGTTCTCTAGTGCCAAAGGGGATGGTTGATGGTATGCTTCATGAATCTGTATCCCCAAAACTTACTGGTTTGAGGCCTAGCCCAAACCAAACACACAAGTGTCAAGAAAACATGAGAAAAAACACGAAAAGAAAAGGATACTCATCCAAAAGGATCCTGGACAGGTGGAGAAGGGACGAGGATCACTTGGATTTCGACAAAAATCCTGAAAACTTGGAATCAAAAGGTAGATTGAGGCAGATGCAAACAGCTGCGTGAAACTATGATGGCAGACCAAAAGGCTGGTAATTACGGAAGGGCGGTGGCCAGATACACACACACACACAAAATTGCCAGATGCTAGACCATGGTCAATAAGGTAATGCATAGGTTACATGACGTGAGAGCGTACGTGCTGTGAATTTGTGCTACCCAATAACCCCCCTTGTGGATTCGTGAGGCTGTCCCGGCATGGTGACACTAGCTATGATTGACTCTCTATCTTGTCTGGCGATAGGATTTCAGATATCGATCCCCTCTATAAAGGCCCCATTAAATCCACTTGTGAAAACCGAACTGTAGTTCAGCAGTTCCAACTTATGATCTGGTATCACAGCCAGCAAATTTCTTAATTGTTTATTCCCCAGAGCCAGAGAGAAATTGCCACCCCTGGCCCCACTGTAGCTATGCAACTGGTGTTGGAACATTCCTTGTGCAGTTTAGCTTACCAGGGGAAAGGTATTGTGAGGTAAGAAAGGAAAAGGAAAAAATTACTCCTCCATACACATGGGTTAAGCAGGCTGATTGGTACACAAAATTCCAAACTTCTCCACAGGTGTGAGATCTGAGATATCATGCATGGTGCATAACTTCAAGAAAAGGAAGAACAGGCTAGGGGACTGGCTGGTCAAAGATGAATGGCCATTATACGGTAGATGGCAGTACTTAAGATTCACAGATTAATCTTGGCAAGGCTATAGTAGACTGGAATATGTCAGATGTTCTGAGACAGATGTACAACAAAATAGGTGTGAATTAAGTTAAAATTTAAGCTTGGTACATGTTGCATCTTGTCTAATGGAGCACTGTGATCACGATCACTTGTCTTTGGCACCATATGGTGATGCTACACGAATGATAGTGTTGCATTTAGATAAACTTTGTGTTTATGAGTGCAGATATAAAGTTTCATCATTTATAACCATATCAGGATTTAATGGAAGATGCTTCCAAAAGTGGATGCTACAGTATCTGCCGATACTTTTAAGTATGAACTTGCCAAATGAAAGTTTGTTGTAGGCTCCAGTACCAAATTTCAATAGACAGCAAACTAGTATTCACTGTGGAGAATTTACAGAATGTCAGGCTGTTTACACATCAAATGATCATAATTGCATGTTCTTAATTTTTACTAAAGAATGAAACTTCTTTTAAAAAAAAAACCAAAAAAGCAATTGACTTTGTTGTAAACTTCGTTCCTCAGAAATTTTGTCTCCTCTTTGGTATCAAAAGAGTCACTAGTCCACCTTGGGTCAGGGGGAATGCTGAGGAAGTGTTGAAAGTTATCACCTACTTCTCGCACGGTAATAGTTGCGTGAAGACAGGTAGGTGAAGAGCGAACTAAATTCTTGGACAAAGTTTGTCCCAAATTTGTTGGGTTGAGACATCCACGAATTCCAAGGAAACTTGTTTCTGGTGGATTCAGTGTGCCCTGTCGGTGTGCAGCTTCATAAAATGATGCACACTGCAAATGGGCAGCTTTTGTTTTAAGAAATCAAACAAAAAGTTCAAGCTGAAAGTCGAGCCTTATCCGCAAACAGAAATTTAAACCTGACCAGGTGTGCAAATATGCCCCAGATGACATTTCTCAAAGGCTATTCCTTAATAAGGGAGAATCTTCTCGTAATGGAAATTAAATAACGAACAGTACATTTCATCTGAAGTCACGGTAAATGTCATCTGTCACTCAAAGTACTTCTGATCACTTTTTATCATAATGCACTGATCTTCTCTGACACAATTTTGCCCCCAAAAAAATGTCGACCTAAAAGAAGTTACACGTCAATCAGCAACTCCATGCAAGTTGCACTGGCTGGCAGATTATCTTCAGGGTTGCAAGGAAAAGGATGTTTGGGGAAAGTGAATAATTTTAAGCCACAAAATCAGGAATAAAGCAAAGATTCAGGTGCTGAAAATATTGATTCATGGGACATGATGCAGGTCAGGTCAAATCTGGTAAAAGGTGTAAAAATATGGAGACTCATTGGAACGGATAGCAAGAAGACACACACCGGATTCTGGAAGGAAAGCAAAATCTTGTAAGTCGAGACGTCATGAGGTGGTACTATATATAATGGGTAGGGGGATCAAGCTGGGAGGATATTGCCATGACGAGTTCAGCACACTGACCCCTTCATGACTGAGGATGAATTAATCAAGTGAAAATGTCATGAAATATTTGATGCATAAACCTGAGTGTTAATAATTTCAGCAAGACTGCAAGCAAAACATACAAGTCAACACACCATGACTAATGTAGCTGCTTCAGCCATTAATTACCCCAACACTCATCTGGTTTTGTTTTTTTTTTTAATGAGAGCTAGACTAAAGTTAAATCATCTCCGACGATGACATGGCTCAGAAAAGTGAGCTGTGATAGAAGACAGGCAATTAATAGGTGTCCAGAGAAAAGAAACTTACAGTACGTTACATCGAAAGAGAAAATTGCAGGGACTTGAGAGGCAACATGTCAAGATGATTGTAGACGATGTAGATACAGAGAAGGGTTATTCTGACATATAAGAATACAAGCAAAGAGAGAGTATACTATGCTGTGCATGAAATGCTGCTGATCACTCCAATGGTACATAGTCCAACTTCAGCCAGACAGGGTTACCTACGATACCATCGCTCTTAGCTCCATAGATGGTAGTGCAGTTGTTGTGCTGAGTCAGGTGAGTGATGAGTGAAGTACGGTTCCTCTAAGTATTGCTGGTACCCGATGATGCTTTTCAGGAAGAACGTTGTTCAAAGAATTTGCAGAAAGGCCCAAAAAGGAGTGCACTTTGCAATGTACAATGAGCCGGATTTTAGTCCCTTTCATGGAGATCGAGGAATTAATGAGATGATTACATTACGGCGGACTTAAAAAAGGCGGTGTTAACCTGGTATCTTGGTCCATGAGAACAGACAGCACTTAAGGTGAATGAATATCATGCACATGATGTACAGGAATTCACTTTACTTTTATGTTTATCTAAAGCCTGGGATAGGTGAGAACTTTTCCCAAACCGAGAGGCCTTGATTAGTTTCTATCGGGACCACACCTACAGTCCTTCTAACTAAATGAGGAAAATAAATTTTCTAGCATTTTGCATTTTTCCTGCACATAACTTCACTGACAAAGTTCAAGTAAAGGGAAAATCATTTAACTCTGCGGAAAAAAAAATCATTTCTGACTAATTCAAAATGTTTTTATAGCAATCTAAATGATGGAAAACTGTGTTTCAATTTTTCCATTTTAGTCACAGACAAAATCCTATATACCACAGTGAAGGGCAGAGAACCCTCTGTGACTACTGCAGGTTTTACCCTCTGTCACTTGCAGCTTTTACAATGGACAGGTGACAACTCAACCAGAATGTCTTTTACTATGAAATGAAGACCAAAATATTTCACAAACTGATACAACAAAACAAGCACGTTATTCCCGTCAGAATCCAGAATTTCAAATGCACTTGAAATAGGATCGAATTTCCGAGGAAACAGCTGCTTTTTTCCAGCCTTTCTGGAGCAAAATGCAAGACGGATACAAAAATTATCAGACCAAAACTTGGAAGTGCTCGTCCGTCCGCAATACTCAGCAAAATTTGTGTGAAGAATGGTGAGAGCAACAGGTCTTCAAGTGGGAATCATTCAAAGTGACAGCTGTGAGGCATGCAGGAAAACATCAAACCCTTAAAAATAATTCATTTTATTCTTTTGCACATGAAAAGAGTGGTTATGAGGACATTCACTATTTTATTCCTCTTCCCATGACAGAATCACAGGTATACAGACTGTAATGCACAGTCAGTATATATGTGTGATCATCGGGTACCACTGCTACCAGATGAATTCAAAAGACAATGGGAGAAATGGCAAGTCAGTGCATGACAGTGGTCCCTGGGAGAGGTGACAGAGCTGGCTCGTGATGCCGGGGTCACAACGGTATTACGTGATCTCCACGATCCTGTCGTGAACGGTGGACATTTTCAAGATGTGGGGGGGCATCTTACGTAGGTCAGTGTTAAGACACTTCTCATGGTATGGTTAAAGTACCTACAAACTGCAGCAATGGCTACCAGTACTGGTCTCGAGGATTTTTGAAAGTTTTTCAATGGGGTACATATGACTTTCAACAAGTCTCTTACAGTTAAGCGAGACACCTTGGTCAAAGGTGTGCAGTTATTCGATTACATTCACCGTTCTTCACAGCTTTTCCTCACACAGTATGTTCTAAACATTTTCAGGAAAATATTTCCACCATGAGAAGTTGAAACACTCTTAATTCAATCCATTTCAATAATTCTGTCATGTCATTTTCTTGCTTACTGCAGGCAAATGACTTTAAATACATCGCAAATGAGAATTCGATTCTGTACCGAATTTCACAAAATGCAATGAACCGCTTTCTCGAAACCAGAAAGCCAAAAGGCTTTGTGATTCCTTGCTACATGGTTATATTATAACAAGCATGAATTATTCACATGACAAGTATGAGATCAACTGCAGTTACTGGTCTTGAAACACCACATTAATAAGCCTCTAACCCAAATAACCTTTATTTTGGTGACCTCAAATGACATTTGACGTCCACTAAAAGCAATAGGGATCACCTACTCAGTATGGGGAACCTACACATCAAGTATGACATCAGTCAACATTACTCTTCTGGAGATAATGTGCTAGCAAATTTTCACCTCGGGGGACCTCAAACGACCTTTGACCTCCACAAAAACAATAGGAGTCATCTACTCAATATGACTAACCCACACACCAAGTATGACATCAGTCACACTTACCCTTCTAGAGATACTGTGTTTACAATGTGTTTACAGTTTGACTCAGGATGACCTCAAGTGACCTTTATCTCCACCAAAAACAATAGGGATCATCGACTCAATATGACCAACAAACACACCAAGTATGGCATCAGTCGCAGTTACCGTTCTTGAGATATCGTGTTTACAAGGTTTTCACATTTTGACCTCTGGTGACCTCAAATGACCTTTAACCTCCACCAAAAGCAATAGGGATCATCTACTTAATATGACCAACCCACACAGTAAGTATGACATCAGTCACAGTTACCCTTCTGGAGATATTGTGTTTACAAGGTTTTTCCAGTTTGACCTCCGCCGACCTCAAATAACCTTTGACCACCACAAAAAACAATAGGGATCATCTACTCAATATGACTAACCCACAAACCAGGTATGACATCAGACACAGTTACCGTTCTTGAGATATCGTGTTTGCAAGGTTTTCACATTTTGACCTCTGGTGACCTCAAATGACCTTTGACCTCCACTAAAAACAATAGGGATCATCTACTCAATATGACTAACCCACACACCAGGTATGACATCAGACACAGTTACCGTTCTTGAGATATCGTGTTTACAAGGTTTTTCCAGTTTGACCTCCGTTGACCTCAAATGACCTTTGACCGCCACTAAAAACAATAGGGATCATCTACTCAATATGACCAACTCACACACCAAGTATGACATCAGACACAGTTACTGATCTTGAGATACCGTGTTTACAAGGTTTTCACATTTTGACCTCTGGTGACCTCAAATGACCTTTGACCTCCACTAAAAACAATAGGGAGCATCTACTTAATATGAACAACCCACACACTAAGTATGACATCAGTCACAGTTACCGTTCTTGAGATATTGTGTTTACAAGGTTTTCACATTTTGACCTCTGGTGACCCCAAATGACCTTTGACCTCCACCAAAAACAATAGGGATCATCTTCTCAATATGACTAACCCACACACCAAGTATGACATCAGTCATGGTTACCCTTCTTGAGATATCGTGTTTACAAGAAGTGTCACATACACACATACACACACCCTCACACACACTCACACACACACGCATACACACACACACACCTACACACGACATCACCATCGCATAGATTCCTTCTGCCTTCGGCAAGGAATCAAAAATTAAAATTATTCATTTTTTTTTTTCAAAATCAGTTCAATGCATTCTTGACAGAAAGATTGTGACGACCTCCGTTTGGTCGATTGGATCAGCTTATTAAACTAGCAGAGGTTTTTTTTTTTTCCATCCATGAGTGCAATTATACACCCACCCACATTGCTTATACTTTTATTCAGATTAAAATCCTTTGCGTTGTTGATTATATATTCCTCTCGTCGACCACCGTTCTGCATGAGCGGCGATGCTGATCATCTCACCAGACTTGTCAACACTGGTTTCTTTGTGAGTACAAGAGTGTTAAACATAAATGTCCCAAATAAAAGACACACCATATCAAATCAAATTCGAAGTGAGAAACTGCTCAGTCAATCATGAAGAATCAAAAGTTTTATTTCACAGATATCACAATCTAGCTTCCACAGACCACATTTCAGGCTTTTTGATACCTGACTTTTAGTTAAAGAGGCTCATCGAGTTGTTTTGTGAAATTCACTCAATTTTTCTAAACCGGTCAAGTTTCCTTCACATACTTATGACAAACAGTCAAACTAAAAAGATCCCAAAGTTTTACATACGTTGGAACATATATGAGTGAGTAACCAACGATTAAATTTGGTTTTTGAAACTTTGTGACCAGACATTTTCACATTAGTACATTCACATGCACACAATCAGAGCAAGTAACGGTCAAAAATTCGAAAAAATTGACAGTTTTCATATAACTATTGGATGTGAAACTTGATTAATTATGCTGATTGTGAGTATTGTCGTGTGTTTGTATACTTAAAAATCACCACAATCTTTACTGATATCAACTCAATGAGCCCCTTTAAGTGCTTCACAGCCGGCTGTGGTCGACAACTGCCATTGCTGTAGGTGGATCGGTGACTGTATTATCCTCGAGAAGCTCATTTGTAGACCGCTGTCCTTTGTGAAAGTTGAAAGGAAACTTTTGAAGACAGCTCCCTGGACTTGCCTTCATCGTGCACAATCGACAAAGATATTACACATGGAGAAACACATCCAGGCTATACTCATAAAATGTTTCCATTTAAATATGTGAGTTGCAGCTGGCCTAGCAAGGGGCAATCAAACTTGAAAGGTCACTACAAGTTGAAAGGATCACTACAAGTCACTCCAAGTTTACCCAGGATCAGATCTGGTAATTTGGATCCTCAATTCCAGGAGGTATGCATGGTCTGACCCCCTGGTCACAATATGCGTGGGTCTGATCCCTCTTCAACACTTGCATATGCATGAGCTGTCACGAGTTGTACTTGCAAACACACACAGGGATCAAAACAAGACTGATCCTATACAAGTTGTGGTTTAGGTTAACCAACCTCAGGCCAGCTGCTGTAGGTGGACTTACCTGATCACCTCACTGAGATATAACATTACTAAACCACGGAATTGTTGATCCATCTCCGAATAATAATGTCAACTGTATGCTTGCAGAACTCATTGCAAGAATCCTACTACACGCTCTCCGAAGTGTCCTTCTGCTTTCGAGTGTAATCTTGTAAAATGTATTGAAACAATCACTTTCTCATTGTGATCACAGAAAATAACATGCCACTGTCCCCCTTTTTCTCCTCTCCCCCCCCCCCCCCCTAGAATTTATCTCCTTTATAATGACACTTAAGATGCTATTAGGCATTACAACAATCACATCAAATTTACCCTGAATATCAAGCCACACACTTTCTCGGAATGCACAGCCAAACCAGACCAGTAAGTTCACCAACAGGGTTGACAATCTATGCTACAATCTTGAACAAAACTCGTTGGGCTATTACCTCGCTCCCCTTTTCAATGCTGGCTACAGTATTTCTGGTCACAAGATACACTCATTTGTTTAATGCAACATTTGAAAGGGGCACAGGTTTTCATGTTATCCTCTGCTTTAAGATTAAGGGTTTAATCACTCAGTATGGCTAAGTGTCCCAACAGTTTTGTCCAAGACCATAGGCGTGGTCATTATTGGCCTATCTAACTGCAACCTGCTGTAGTGATACAGGTACTGTAGTAAGTCACTGCCAACAGAGTGGTCGTTGCCTGACCGTGGCAAATTTTTTGTGTCTACACATTAGAGCATACACACTTCAGGACGAATCCTTCCACTCATCCATTTCAAGTTTCCCCAACGACAAACTTCGCCAAATGATTTGATTAAAAGCCTTCTTTTGCAGTTAAACTCTTCAAAGACTGATGAAGACAAAGTTTTACACTTCAATCATTTTTTTTTTCTTCTTTGTAATGAGGTATTTAACTTTTCTCTACATCACAAGAAGTACCAATTTTCATACTGTATGACATAGAATGACTTTCTGGTGACAGAACTGTTGATGGACATACAGTATATATCCAGTGACCCCAACCTAGCAACCACCCCTATCTAGACCAATTGTCATAAGTTTTGCCAACTAGAGCAAACCTGTAGGAAAGAAGTGATCAGGTGTGCAACCACAGACAACCTTGATGCATGCATCCACATAAATGAAAAATGTATGGTGCATTCAAGTAAATTATGATGCAGGCTTTGCAGCCAGAAGGCTCATCATTAATGAAACAGTTATTTTTTACACAAATAAGAGGAAGAAAGTCTGTTAAAAGAAACTCACCGAGATTCTACCATCTTGATATCAAAGCCTAATTCTTCGGCTAATTTACCTGCAAAATAAGTAAAAAGTTCTTTAATTTTAAAACGTAACAGTCTGTTCGACATCATCGAATTTACCCCCGGGGTGACTGCAAATGAGACTTGGCAAATTTTACGCAGCTGCAGACTAATCTAATTTTTGACTGACAGGAAGTATCAACTCGTGACATATACATGTATTGTACACAGTATCATCTGGGGAAAACATGAAAATCCTGTGTTTACTGGTGTCAAGGTGTCTGACTTTTTTTTTTTACATCAAAGTAACATTTGAAAGTATTCAAGATCATTTTATCCACCACCACCAAAGCGGTGGCATTTTAAATTGTTTTTAAGGCCAACTAATTTCTCACATCTGGTGAAGATTCACATGCTAGAGAAAAAATAATACACAAATGATCCCTGTGTTCCCATCAGAATTCAAAATGTCTGACTTTTTGCTTTGTAAAAAAAATTTAAAAAATTGTAAAAAATATCATACTAGTGGTGTTCTATCAGTATTTTCCATGATGTAATTGGCCATTCTACACCAATACCCGATCATACCAGGGTTCCTATGAATTCTCCCGATCCGATCTAATGCCTTGTTCAACTTAACAGGAGGGTCTGCTCTAAAATTGTTCCAAAATTTTTCACTCCCATGTGACAGGAGCTGCCTCTCTGAGATCACGTCATGCCATGACTGATCGACATTCCACTATTCGTCAGCAAAACCATGCACACATGATCGCACAAGATCGCCAATTTTGGGATTTCTTTGACCAAAGTTTGGAGAAGAATTAACCTGAAACTTGTGAGAAACAGATCGTAATTGAATGCGATATCGCTTTGGTGTGACCTACGCTTTCCGAATAGACAATGATACCCACTCTACTGTGGTAACCACACCACAAACTGTTATTCAAATCAGACCCAGAATGAAGCAAGACTTTCAGCAAGAACATAGCTCGAAGAAAAATTCATAGCCAAATATTTTCATAAGCCTCTTTCGCTCGATATTACACCACTTTTCCTAAATACCTTAAAACCATCCATAAATCCTAGTTTTAATTACAATCTTCATTGGGAATTGCATGTTTTCATTACAAACCCATCGTGCCCCTTTAATATGAGATGTGGAAAAAAAAAATCTCCATCTAAACATATATGGGACATCCACGCATGACAGCCAGTGGTTGATGAGACACGCTTTGATGACAGCATGCATACTTTGATGTGAGAGGCAATTAATGGACAGACCTTTGCACAGAATTAAGGAGATAATGATTTAAAAAGAACAAAAAAAGGTTTCTGACGCATGTTGGAGCAGACTTACATATTAAGAGGCAGAGAGTGCGAACAAAGCTGCACGTCCAAGACGATGTAAAATTACATCGTGCACACATACCGCACTCCGTGTCGCAACGAGATGGGAAGGCACGTCGAGGAACGAAACATCTTTTTAACAATATTTAGTTACACGATGGACGGGACAATGGCTCCTTTGCAGAAAGGAGATTCTAGGCATACACAGAGCTGTAAGATCGAATGCAAGGTGTCTTCTTTCTAAAACTGACCATGTAAATGCCTAATATATTATTGCGGCAAATGCTGTTGATGGTGCAGCCGACTGAAAACCACTCCCCAGAAACCAAACTTACAGCTCTTACAAAATTGAACTGTCAGTTTACATGACATCTGTGTTTTCAAAGAGATGAATACTGAAAGGTCGCGCCAATAGCTTTGACATTTAAACTGATTTTCATAAATTGTATATACTATGAAAAGTTCAGCTGTGGAATACGTATTTGTCGTAGGGGCGACCGGCTGGTTGATGACAACGGGCAAAAGGCGCGCTTCTGGAGACTTGCATTGAAAATACTCTGGAGAATGGTAAACAGAATTGAAAATATTTGATGCATATTGTGACTTTTAGCGGCAGTTGAACACAATTAAGCTAACTGTGTGATGATGCTTATCAGCTAATTTGACTAAGTGATGTAAATTCCCGCTTCCATACATATTTGTTGCAACGTTATCAAGGATATTTTTGTTTAACTATTTGCAAGAGTATTAGACTAATTGTGATGCACTTTTAGGGAAGTTTCCAGTTCACTAAATTGCTGTTAATGGTCTTGAGAAATATTAAAAAATTTTAAGTGTTTACAATGGAGCTATTTTTGGGGGGGTTTCATTTGTTCCTCAAGTATGTGTAATTCTGCGTCCGTTCATTGGCATTGCTGGCATTTGCTTTCATCATTTCACTCTTTAGTTGTTTCTTTTGATAGTGATAATGACTGGCTTTTTCAGTGTCTCAATTCACCCCGTTTTCTTAAATTTTTTCATGCTGCTATTGGTTTTGGTAACTTTTCACTTTAACGCTGTGGTAAATTTATTGTTACACCATAGGTCACTCCGAATTTTGTTCTTTACAGGAAATGCAAAACTGATAGCATCATACTAGCTCTAGATCAAGTTGAGGGAGCCAATTCATTCATTCATACTTGGGAAGAATCCTTGACTCCTATTGGCAGATTGCAGTCAGGTGACCATGCACTATCTGACAATGCAAGGTCAATTTTAGGGTCAAATCACCAGCAGCCGAATATAATAAAACAATAGATAGACAGGGATTTGTCCTATGCTATCTTTCATATGGTGGTACTTTGTCTATTGTCTTTCTCATCAGATCTCATATTGTATGAATGTTCAAGGTTAATCAACGCTAGACCTGTGCATTAACTAAAAGGTTAATGCGCCCTCAGGAGGTTAATGCTATCGCTAGATGTACTCGGGCTGCACCCTCGCACTCCACTTGCATTAACCCGCATCACGCATTAACCTCCAGTTAAAGCATGGTCCAGAGTTGATTCACCTTTCATGAAAGAGGAACCATAGTGGGTGTTTCAATTTCAACCTACACTTAGTGCACATGTTTTTGCAAATAGTCATGACAGTATTGGTTTTATTTTTGTATCCTTTTCAATTCAAACTTCAAGCCAACACTGCACAGCGTATCGCCATTTTGGAAATGTAGACGAAGCACATTCACCGGCAATACTACGTGACATGTACAGGTGCATGTGTGACGTCACCAATCACGTAATTTCGCAACAACATGGCGACTTGCAAGTGAGTAAAATATGTATTTATAAAAACTCCATATTTTCGTGGGCATGAATTTATTGTACTACCGAATGGTGCCTTATTGTTTGGAAAACTATGTTTGAAGTATCAGGACTACCTGAGAGGCTGTACAACAGTTTTCCTTTAATGAGTGGTAAATTAACTGCCAGGTTTGCACTGCACTCTTTATAACATTCATAGATCCACACAATTGGCTTACAATGCTACTGTATAAACTAGATGGCTATTTACCAATTCAGTCTCTCATTTATACAGTAACTGTATGACCATTTACTGGAGTTTCCGCTGGGTACCCGGTCACCTGACCGAAGATGCTAGGGAACCAGTTCTGAAACTGTAAGCAGTTCCAAAGTTTTGGCAAACATACCTTGCGGGTGTCGCACAAGTGTAGCATGCATGCATGCCCAACCAAGAACATAGGTTCATTGTCATGCCTGTAGGTAAGATACATGACCTCTTACACTAACATGCAAAGTACAATGAATGTTATGACTTCTCAAAAACTTGCAGCCTGAACACAAGGTATTCTTTGGGTACCTGACTGACTATGGGGTTCAAGCACCCACGTCCCACTCTAGAACCCAAACATTAATTTATACCACCACTGCTATACCCACTCATCATTACAGATCTCTAATTTCCTCTGTCGCCATGATCAGTTAATGGGTTACTCACTGTAGAGATCAACATACCTGAACACAACCTGCACAATGTACAAGTACTCACCAAGCTCTGATTGCATTGGTAATACCAACATCTGCCAACACAATCCTCACTTCCAGATTGTATGCTTGTATGCCAATGTAATCAATCATACGTGCAGGGCAACAATTATATACTTTTCCTTAATGTATACATGTTTGTGTTGTTCTCAGCCGACCACCAAATGTGAAGACTCATAAATTCAACAAAACTACTTGGTTTGGGAATTCGCTGGCGACGTACTCACCTCATATAACCTACGCATTACCGTGTCGAAAGAACGTGAAAAGACACGGAAAAAAAAGGATACTCATCCAAAACAGGTCCAAAGAGGTTAGAAAGGATGAGGATCAGTCAGATTATGATGAAAAACTTGTAAACTTGGAAAACGAAGGTAGATAGGCACAGACGCAAAAGCAGCTGAGGACTTCACTGGCAGACGATAAAGGCTGGCAATTACGAAAGGGCGGAGACCAGATACACACACGCACACACACACAAAATTGCCAGATGCTAGACCATGGTCAATACAGTAATGCATAGGTTATATGAGGTGAGGAAGTACCCACTGTGAATACAGAGAGACCTTGGATCTTACAGTAGATGAGAAAAATCTGTAATTGTTTGCAGGTGTTATGGTGTGTACATTAAAAAGCGGTACGTACCAACGTCTGCCTGGATGGTTGATCTGAATTTAAGCCCAACAAAAGCACTACAGGTTTCGAATTGTTCCCTTCCCCAGGGGTACGTTTCCAAATCTTTTTTTAAATTAAAAATATCTGACTTATCAATCCTAACAGTTTTAAAGTCACTCACAGGTTATGATGTGTATGTGCAAAACCTCACCTAGCTTGAATATTTATGAGTGACAAACTTACCAGCATCACCAAGTAACCCACTGCACCTCTCTCTAGAAAGTGGATTTATGAGGACTGGCAACCTTTGACACAGTCATGATTATTCCCCATTAGGCCAATCTAGAAATACCTCCTTGTTCTCAAAATACCACCTCTATTAGTACCAAGATTTCCTCCCAAATCTTTTTGTCCCCTTGACATAAATCTCAGAGAGTAAAAAGGCATTTCAACGAATTTCATCGAGCTGGATTAAAATTTCATGAACTCACATGTACGCAATTACGGGGAGTGTTAAAGGTTACCGGCAGTTTTCACGTGGTAGATGGAAGTGCACTTGTTGTGTTGAGCCAGGTAAGTGAGGAGCGCAGAAAATTCACACATTTACGGCTATTTAATCGCCACATCCCCCTCAATGGCACTTCTGGATTGTGACTGAGAGTTAACCTGTAAGGTCTGTCAAACTGCTGTGACAAACGGCCAGACTGACTTGAAAGATATTCAGGCACGATGAAGAAAAACCATCCAGGTACGACCGATATTGTCATTCCAAAAGTTTAATGTGCAGTACTTCAATTAACAAACTGTTCAAATCTTCTTACAGACAGAAGTACGAAAAAAGGAATTCAGCGGTATGTTCCTACCCCTACCTCCACTCTGAGCTCACCTTGTTTACTTCGTTAACATGCAGCTGCATTGTTTAAAGAGGGTAAAAGAATGTAGATACATGAAATATGTGGGTAGAAAACTGAAAGACTCCCAGAGTATATATGTTCATTTCAGATTAAAAAGCACAGATATAGACTAGGGGCACAAAGAAGGGGATGTTGAAATTTTGATATTTAAAGCTTGTGTGACATGGAAAAGACATTTTGGAACACTGGCTGTATTAAATTAATCATTAAAAACAGGGCTGAATATTGACAATTGAATCACAGACTGGGGCGGGAAAAATATATGAGGGCAAGTGAATTCTGAAAGTCACTTGCCCCAGCAAGCGAGTTGTTTGTCAAGTCAAAGCACTAGATTACTTTTAATTAAAGTTGAGTGAATGGCTAGGGTTAGGGGAATGGCTAGGCAGGCAGGGTTTGCTGATCAACTCCCTCTTCAAGTGATCACACTATCCCTTTCCCCTCCCCCCACTCTGAATGATACCCTTATGTTTACACCGCATGTTACCAGTGAAGTTTCAGTTGTCTTCATTCTCTGCCATTTCAGGACAAGTAAAAATTTATCAGGGAAAGTGAATTCTGAATGCCATGTGGCCCATTGAGCAAGTAGCTCTTACTGTTAATGCTCAGTTTTAAAAATTTGGCAAAATAGCCACAAATTCCATCAAAATCTGACAATTTTACAGGCATATTCCTGTCTTATACCGTCATGAATAAACATTAACTGTATGCAAATTTATGATGTAAGAAACAGTCTGGCTTGATATGTCTCATGTAATCCGGTGTTTACTCAACAAAACTCGCTTCAAGGACAAATGAGAATTTTGTATGCTCCAAGGACTCTGTTTTGGAAGCCTGTATTTTCTTCTTTAAAAATATTGATATCACTTATCAACGTGAAACCCAGTGACTAGTTAAGTAATTAAGCGATAATATAGGCCTTACCAAAAAGAAAACACTGGTCGACACTCCATGTCACTATATTTGCATTTTCATCAAACTTTGAAAAGCCATACATGTATCTCAAATAAGTATGTATATAAACAAAAGTCCAACAGGATTCCACTCTGCAACTTTTAAAGTGATTGCATGTATAGGCAAAAAGTAAAAACATTGAAATTTCATCTCCAAAAGTTTGGTAAGGCTTTTAATTACACCATTCAGACACTCTTGGAAAATAAATAGGTTTCAGTTGGTTAATTTTGCCATATGATTTCAAATTCCTTTAACATAACGACAAAAAAAATTGTAGGATAGGATAACGTAGTGGTTGACAGTTTTCATTCAAATCAACGGTGTCCTTCTTCGAGCAAGCCAATGGGAAGTATACTAGTATTAAATATTCAGTTACAACTCAGGAACACTGACGCCGCGGGCAAGGTTGTGTTCAGTTCGTAGGTTATTTGTAAGTACAGTGTTTCCTTTCACCAAATACTACAATTCCAAATACTTACCAAGGAGCGACGACTTGAGTAGTATGTTTTTGATGCACTACTGAGACCTGCACTGTTGCATATTCATTATGTAGGCGGTTATAGTAAGAACCATTAATTTTCAAATATGATCTCTGTTTTTACTGTTTTTATGCCAAACCCGTTGCTTTTTGAAGTAGTTACTGTCATTTTCCTTCATTGAAAGACATAGTCCGTTCATGTACAACCTTGCGTGTACATTTAAAAATAAAGAAAAGTTAAGATCAAACATAATCTTATCTTTTTGGTTTTTCAGTACACACGATATCACTTTAAATGAAGACAGCTCTTTTCGAGATGCGTGTCACACGATGATTTAACACTGTATTTCTGTTTATTTCTGACAAATTACAAGTTTCTCCTTATTCTCCAAAGAAGGCATCAGAGATTTAGAATTTTTTTTTTTCTAGTACAGTTAAATATGTTTACCCTACATAATCCACTGCCTTCCATTCACTTCGATAATTGGGTAATAAAATACAGCGACCCAATGCCACACTATCAGGGCAGGGTGTATCCATAACACCACTGCCAAGGGTCCCATCAGCCTTGACCTATATAAACACAATGAGGAAAAGGAAACAAGAGTCATGTGACCTAGCTCCTAATCATTTCAAGCGTGACCATTGGGAGCCTCTGGGTGGCTATAAAGAATCAAGGAACGGAAAATTTACAGCTTCTCGTGGGGAGTTCAAATCACAAAAGTCGACAGGCGTCATATTTTTCCACGACCAATCTCCTTGTTGTGGAATTGTTATAAAATTACATGGGGGGGGGACAGTGTCAGATGAACTCTCCGAGGAGATAAAACACTGGGCATTCCACCCAGAGAGGTAAGTTCTATTAAATTGCAATTTTGATGGATGGAGTTGGATTGTAATCTGTGTCATCCTTGTTTTTTTCTTTCTTTTTTTTCTTCCTCCTCCAGTTCTAGCCTTGAGAGCTTAATTGTTCATGACATCATTTGCTCTGGATTGCTGCACAGAAAGGGCAGTAATTAATGTAAAACAACCGAAGTTGCCTTTACGCTGACTGCATGCCATCCGCTTCTAAAAGTCAAGTAATCAAACGTTTGCTGCAGAGTTTTATTTCAAACATTCACACAGCTGGGGAGAGCTGTTTTGTACTTTTGACAAGAATGAGTGTAACCTGTGGTGCTTCTACAAAACATAAGCACAAAAAATGAAACACAACAAGAACACAAAACAATTCCTTGGAGGGCATCGCACAGGGCAGGGCGATGCATTAGTTAAAAGCAAAGGGTTCAAAGCTGGAATATGAGTTGCACTGGCAATCACCTGGTCATCTACCTTTGTTCTTTGCCAGTGTTTTTCCTCTGATGAAAAAGTAGGGCAAATATCACCCGTCACAAAATCCGAAAGAGAACTATGCGCTCATTGTTCAGATATTTTAACATGAAAATTGCTTTGACATTTTTCTTGGCCCCACAAAATTTCGCCTCTCCATGAAAGGATAGCAGTCAATCACTGTTACTTGAAATCAAAGAGATCAATTTGAATGGATATGAATATTCATTTATGCAAAAAATGGGGCTTATACAATGTTTTTGTTGTGGCTATGACACGTTCCATTGAATTTGACTTTCACTGACAATATTTCATGTCATATTACAGCTTTAAGTGTCTATCCACTCCAGTGGAAACTAGTCATGCAACTGCCCCCCCCCCTCCCCCCCAAAAAAATGAAATTTTCTCTTCCATTTTTTTAGGGGAAGGGATATTTTGTATATGCATATCCACACTCACAGTACCAATGGTGTAATCATTGCGGTATATTGCTGATCATGCTGCACATGATCAAAATTGTAGTAGAAATATACTACCTACAGAAAGAAAGGAATGTTTTCATCAATTCTACCATAAAGTTGCAAAAAAAAAAAAAATACAAGAAAAGAAAAGAACAATGAATGACTTGACAGACTGGGTCTAGTGCAACTTTAGTATCTCCTCAATATCATAAGACTAGCAAATTATGAGCAAAGCTAAGATTTACTGTAGCCCTCAATCCAAGAACTCATAATCTGTGAGTTAAATGTATACGTCTGATTGGTCATGATAAGAACAGGACCGTGACACCAAACATCTCTGCCAAGACGAACACACGTCCATTGACGTGACCTCTCGACGCATCCGAGGAAAAGTTCAGGGAGCTACAGGGAAGCTCCTTCCATTAAACCTGTCATTTCGGAGGTAAAGTTTGGAAACTGGAGGAAAATTACACGGATTTGTACAAGAAAAGGCCAAAGGGATGGTGGACATTTTCACTCTCTTTCTAACCAGCAACCATTTTTTTCTGGCTCTTGTTGAAATGCCGGACAGGTTCTATCTGCAGGCGGCAGAGGACGGGCGAGTATATTTAGAATCCACAGCTCGTACATTAATCACATGCGACAGACATATGTATCGTAGATCCACGTAAACTCTCCCTTTATTCTCAGCCAAGGATCTCATCCTCCCTCGTCAGAAATAAACATTACGATCAAGAAAATTTACGGAGAGATCTGTTCACATAAATTACTCACAGACGAAGTATATCACAAAACTGGCAGTTGATTTTCTTCACAACATCAACTTTACACAGCCACTTTGTCTTGCAACTAGCTGCCAATTTGTAATTTAAAATGGATTCTGGTCTGCCCTGCAGCTCGATAACACATTGCTTTTTTCTCTTCATCTTATCTGGTTTTGGTTGTTGTTTTTTGGGGAGGTCACTTTTAGCTGTGAACTTGTTAAACATTGCTCTTTCTTATCATCAAAATATCAGAACCGAGAGATAGAAAATGACAAGCAGACTTTTAACTCTTCTTCTATTTTTTTCCCCCACAAAAAAATCACTCTTTTTGTTTTCTCTTTTTTTTTCTATGGGGTTCTGAGGGCAATGACTTCAGTGAATTGCAGAAACATATCCATCCACACAAACATAGCAAAACAATAACAAATTGGAATATGTGCACAGTTTGTCCTGGGATACTATTTCTCGCAGGATAAGGGTAATTGTTGCCTAAGTTGTTTACTACCGTTGTTCTAGGTGACCTAGAAAGCTGCATCTTATTTTAAATCTTTATCATATTTGCCGCATCATCCCTCTACAGCGCTACACTCCGTGTAAGATTGAAAAATACCTCACTTTAAAGGGGAACCACTAGGCACAAAACTAGCCTTACAATTCACCAACCAAAACAAAATGTCATTTCACGATATATTGTACACCACATATGCAGAAATTAATGAAGTGTAGTGGTCATCCAAGCACAATAGACTACAAGTACCTCTAAACGATAACCAAATTTTCCTACAAGGTTGTCTTTTAGACGACAAAATCCAGTCAGTTCTCGAATCAAATTAAGATTTTACTCACTTAATACAAATAATGGCATGAAATGTAGGGATTAACTTGCTTACTGCACAATGCACGTGTGTTCATGGTACAGGAAGCAAAAGATAAGTCATGATGTAATTTTTACTAACTTTTGAAAAGAACAACCATTATGTACACGTATGTCAGTTGTCCTATGGACTACCAGATGAAATCGTTAAAATTTTCAACGCAGAATTCTGATTAAAAAAATATAAAGGGATGATGGCAGAGAATTTCCAGAGCTATGCTGCAAGCAGTTTTCCTTGATAGACAGAGGTAGCGATTTACAACAAGCACTCGCTACGGCCGCAGTGACAAAAATTGCACCAGAAAGGTATCCATTATAGTGCAATGGTATAGGAGTAAGCAATGAAAGAGTACATAGTGCATATAGCTTCACAGCACTCAATAGCCAGCCAATCCTCACTTGAGGACTAGCTGCAGTGTAAATGACAGAAAGATGGCAAAAAAAAAAAGAAAAGAGATATGCCCTAAACACCAACCCATAAACTGATTCAAGAAAACGTGGTGCACTGCAAGCAGAACTTTATCCCAAATGTGTCCTGGAAAGTAACGAAAACCTCAGTTTTCTATTAACATTCATCTCAGAGCGATGTTCATCTGATCTTGTTGAACAGCCAACACTAATTCATACTGTGACATTAAAATGCAACCTCTGACAATGCTCAATGATACACAACTTACAGAATGAAACATATTTTTCTTCAAATTAGAACTCATGGATGGCGCAGCTTGACGAACACCCTGCACTTATTGATGTCATGTTAAAATGTGGACTCTGGCAATTGATATACACCTACAGAATGAAGCAGATTAAACTTTTACTTTCAAATACAAGTGCTATTCGCCTCATCTTGGTGGACGTTCTACACTTCATGATGTCACGTTAAAAAATGGCCTCTGACAATGCTAACTGATACACATCTAGAGAATCAAAGAGACTAACCACTTTTTTTCAACTTAAAACTAATGTTCATCTCATCTTGATGAACACCCTACACAAATTCATACAGTCACTTTAAAAAAGACCTTCAACTGATCATTGACAGATTTAAGGAATAGAAGAGATAAACCTTTTTTTCTTTTTAATCTCAAAACTATATCTTCATCTCATCTTGATGAATAGAGTACATAAATGCACACAGGCACATACAATTGCTGACAATGCTCATCAATAGAGACCTACAGAACAAAACATAAGCTTTTTTTTATTTCAAATTAAAACTAACATTCACCTCATCTGGACTAACACCTGCCACTAATTCATCTTTCCCTGATGGACATCCCATACCTCATGACGTGGTCTCTAACGATGCTCATTGACACAGAATAAAACAGATAAACATTTCATCAAATTACAATATAATCAACATCTCATCTTCAACAATACTGTACACAAATTCCTACTGTAACATTTAAAAAACACAGAAAAACATTTTTCAAATGAAAAATGTATTTTTATATCATCTTGATGAGCACCGTACTCTAATTCATAGGCCAACTGTCACATTAAAATGTGACCTCTGACAATGCTCATTGATTATATACCTACAGGATAAAACAGATAAACTTTCATTTCAACTTAAACATTAACATTCATGTCATCCGGAAGAACACCTTACACTCAAACTGGCACTTTACAATGTGTCCTCTGGCAATGGTCATTGATACACTCACAGAAGTAAAGAGATTAAATTTCCTCTAAAATTAACAGTAATGTTCATCTCATCTTGATGTACATTGTACACTTCATGATGTCACCTTGAATTGCGACCTCTGACAACACTCACTGATAAACACCACAGAATAAACAAACAATTTTTTTTTTCAAACTAAAACACTAAGGTTCATCTCATCTTGAAGAACACTTTACCCACACTAATTCATATGTTCACATTAAAATGTGACCGCTGACAGTGTTTGATGGTACACTTATTGAATAATACAGATAAAATTTCCTTTTTTTTTCACATTTCCTGTTGCTCTTCATCTCAACTTAATGATCAACCTAAACTTACTCTTAAAGTGTCAGATTATAATGACAATGCTCACTGATACACATGCAGAAAAAAAAAACAGATTAACTCTCACAAAGAAAAAGTAACGTTCATCTTATTTTGATGGCCTTACTACAATTTGTGATGTCACATTAAGATCTGACCTCTGATGACGCTGTTTGATTCATGCACATTTTAAAGGGCAGTTATAGGGCATTTGTTTTACAGAAAACAACCACATTTTTAAAGCCAATCTTTGTGGATGTAGAATGATACATTATTCAAAATAAGGAAAGACAGTAGCCTTCTTTTCAAGGAGTAAGATTCCCACAGATAGATATTAAGTTATTTGTTGCTCAACAATCATTTGTTCACCCAAACTTTTCAAATGATGCATCTTTTGTCACTCATCATATGCATAATGTTTTGAGGAGATGAAGCTTTGACAGATATTTATTGATGACACTGAATGGTTTAACAATGATTAAAGCTATTTTCTTTGTACACCATGGTGGTGTATTCTAAATGCCCTACTTCCCCTTAAATCAGTTGTACTTTATTTTTTCCTTCAAACTAAAACCAATGTTCATCAGCTCTGGACGACCGCCCTACACTAATTCATAACATGTCAGATTTAAACGTGATGTCTGACATCTACAGAATGAAACATGTTTTTTTTCACAACCATCACATACTGGCACTGTGTGATGGTGTGACAAATTTCCATACATGTAAATTTCAGTGCATTACGCTCTAAGCACAGTAGCAAATTAAGGTTCCACTGAAAGCTATACCATTGAGAATCTCTGTGACTTATGCCATGCAGAAGCTCTTGATATATGGATGGTAAAACAGTTTGGAGAGACACTACCTACTTTGACACAAACCTACAATTTGCATCTAGAAATGTTGGTTCACACAAACTGTATACCACAAAGTTGTCCTTCCCCATTTACATGTCAAAGCTGTATTTTTACCGTTCCCAGGGTTACCGAATTTTAACTAGTACTGCAAACAGATAAATTTGACTTTGATACCCTGGAAGGAGGACAAAAATCCGACAGGGCTTCCCTTCTAATTTATGCTAGTGGATTAATCCAATTACATGACATTTTACAGAGTCTAATAAATTAAGCAAGTAAAACTTAATTTGTCTGGATTGTACATCCAAAGGACTGGCTGGGGTTTAAACATGCCAAAGTAAATGTCACGTCAAACACTGGGAATCACAATCTACATCAAAACTTTTGAAGAACACATTCAATCTCGTCCTGCTTAAACAGGTGACGAAGAAGTTTGCAAGTCACCGGTCTAAACTCGACATCGAGAGAGAAATTTAGACAGATCTCATTTGGTATTTACAGCAGTAATCTAATTGTACTTTACATTGACATTGTGAAAAGACTGACATACGGAGGCCGGTGAGTCCTGTTCCGTAAAACAGAATTCTACATTCCACCAGATATCCAATCAGGATATTACTATGTTGTGTGACGGCTGAGATGACCGAGGTGTGAAATTCATCTCAACAAAGCGAAAAGGAAAGTTGAAAGATCAAAAGTAGTTTATTTTTTGTCATCCTTTCATCTAAATGAAATTCTAATTGCAGTCGGTAAATATATTAGTTCTCTTTTCTCTTCACCCAATATTTTGTCCATCTTTATAAAAAAAATATCAAATTTAAGTGCAATGCCAAAGTGAACCATTGCAAGGTTCAAATGCTTTTGCGCACCCAAACAATTTATTCCTTACAGTAATACTGTTTTGTTTTTTGTTTTTTGGGGGGGCTTGATCTCTCTAACCAGCCATAAACATGTTCATTGCAAGGTACGATTATAAACACCGACCGAACGGCCAATTTTTTTTTTCTACCAAAACTGTCATTATTTGGCAGCAATATTTAAAATTCAGATGTTTTGCTTAAAAAGTGAGCCACTTTCCATTCAAAGGAAAAATTTAATTTTGAATGTATTTCCCAGGTAAATGAATTTTTTTAAAAAAACAAAATTTGCTGTTAAAGTTGGTTTCTAATCATTATCTTTGCATATGATATGTTTTGGATTATTTCTCAAAGAATTATCCAGGTGAAAAAACTCGAGTCAGAACAAATGAGGAATGATCAATTACCATCCTACGAGGCATTTTCCTTAAAACAAAACCCATCTGGTCTACAAAAATATCTAAAATGGACAAGATGTCACAACAAATAATGTTTAAGACAATGTCATGTTTAATTTCATGATCACAGCAAGATTGTGTAAAAGTTGCAAAAAGATTTTGGTCATCCTATTAAAAATGTTGGTAGTTTCAGAGAAATTAATATATGCAGGAAGACCCAGAGCAGATAAAGCATTATACTTATTTCGAATTTGTGAGAATATTTTGAACGTGGAATGCTTCGACTTCGACTTTAAAGGAAAGACTGCACAGAGACTTATGGAAAGTCTTTCTTTTTCAAACAACAGTCCTCCATATAAAAATATTGCCCACTGAAGAAAACTGACATTATGTGAGAAAAAGGAAGGTTTCTCTCTTGATTGGTAAAAACCATGTATATCTAAATACAATACATTCAGAAGCTGTAGATTTTTCACAAAACATAAATTTCTAAATAGTGTATTGCATTGTGGGAAATCTGTGCTACCAGACAGGCACAACTGCTTAAGTATCGTGTTTATTTTTTCATGACAATTGACACTCTTAAAAGAAACACTGTGGTAGTATAAGAGATGTGACGCTTCATTCCCACAATATTTTAAGGTAGTTCTACAACACTGATCTAAATTTGAACTTTGTGTCAAACGCTTCAATTGAAAAGAACAGCCAAGACTTCTCGCAATGATTTTCAAATGTTACAAAATGTTGCGAGGTATTTTTGCAACCTTTGGGCAACTGGAAATATTTCTTGATCAGAGAAAGTCTTTTTTCAAACATCAATATCTTGAGCAGAGAACGAGATATTGGCATGGGATTTGCAGTGCTTGCAGTGAAACCATTATTACTTTTCAGTTAAGATCCAGTTCACTTTTCACTGGAATATTCCTTTAATGCAAGGACACTCTCAGCTCCCAGTTGAATACGAAGTGTGATGATGATGATGATGATGATGATGATGATGATGATGATGATGATGATGATGATGATGATGATGATGATGATGATGATGATGATGATGATGATGATGATGACTATTGTCACATAGTTAGATGACATAATATTGACAACTGGTGAAAAGGTTCCGAGTGGGAAGTGTAACAAAATATGCATGGAGTGTGAGAATCATTTATGCATACTGTACACAAACATGTCAAGTAATGGTGTGGTGCTTCGTTTGATTAATTTTTTTTTTTTTGGTCCAGCTCATGAATAATTCATGAGTCGTCTCCACTCATGCAACGAGACTGGTTCTACAGACAAAGTTAAAGCAGTCGACTACGGAAGAGATGACACTGTGCAATGTTGTTCCCCCAACTCAAACCTGACCACAATTTGATACCTCTGCCAAAGAAGAAAAAGACTAAGATTTATAGAGGCACTTGAATCACAATGATCACAGACGAGAAGCTGAACCAGATACACCTCACATGAGACTACAATTGAGTACTGTGCGTGTTGGCAAATGCTGAAGTGCAGTAGCAATGTGTGGACAGGTAATGAAGGAATTACTGTACACGCAAGTTTGGAACTATGCATGTTTCAACGACTTTCAACAACGAACAAGGTTAACACAATGAATGCACACACAGAAACATGCGCAGCATGGACAGCAAAATAATGCAGGGAAACCTTTCATAACAATTAAATTCTGACGCACAGCAACGAAGGGACAAAAAGATTGGATGGACATGAGGGTAAGAATAAAGGGAGAGTGCAGCAGTCAGAAGATCAGTGGAAATGTCCACATAACATACACTCCAAGGAGAAACCGTTGCGACCTTTATGAATAAAATACATCAGAACATCTGCAAATATTGCATATATACAATATTAAAATCAATCAACATTGCATTAATGGTATATGAACATAAGAAGTGCCGTATCTTCAGCTTGAAAGACCATCAATATTCAATATAAACAAGAAGAGTACATAAAAAGCCCCCAAATAAGACATACAACTCAGTCACATCTAATTTCTTTTCAGCAAATTACATTCTTTCCATTTTGAAAAGTAGTAATTGTTTGCCACAGAGAGCATTTAAGAAGTTTAATAAGTGGGAGGATTAAATTTACCAGAGTGAAGAGAATACATCTTAAAGCACGCCATAGAAAGGTCAAAGTAAAATTTACAACAATTGACTACCATTTCCAACTCTGTAGCTGTAAACATAGCCATAGTAATGGATTATTGGTCATCAAAAATTAGAGTGATTCACAAACACAAGCCTTACAACTTACACATACATACACACACACACACACACACACACACACACACACACTTTGTTCATCTACTATAGATAGCAAGAGTGGAAAAAGTGTGCAAATGCCACACTAAATATCACTACCCCCACCAAACCACTGCAAGAAAAAAAAAGAAGGAAGTTGTTGTGAGATCTTATTATCTGTATTACTAATTCTTTTTTCACTACAAGGACTATGGTTGAAATGTAACCTGATTGATGTCCACAGATCAATTATAGATTCCGTGGAAAATTAACAAGTTTTGCATAAACTTAGATCAAGCATCAAGGGCCTTAGAGATTACCGCTGCCGTCTTGATTTCGGAGAAACAGCTTTTAAGAATCCAATCTCCTCTGCCTTACTTGCGATTACAAAAAGTTTCAAGGGGGAAAAAAAAAAGCCTACAGTAATAGATTACTTTGACTTTAATGAATATTTGATACTTTGGTCATTTTCAAAAATTAATGCACCTGACAAACAAAGTCAAGACTTATAAGTAGAAATGACTGAAACAAGTTTCTGAGCTTGTAATTTGGGTATTATTTATGAGATGGAGGCAGGAGTGAACCTAAAAACTCACAAGCATGAACATTCTCTCTTCGGAACGTCATCTGCACTGATTAACCGATACACAGACAGCTGAACTGAGAGCGGATTGAAAGTGTAAACACCTGCCACGTATCAGAGAATACGTTGATTTTAGTTGCTGTTCTACAAACTATCAAATAATTTAGACAAAAAAATTTACCATTTTGAAAATGCAAGAGTTCCGTTTGCTGTTTTATTTTTGTGGGGGGGAGGGAAAGGATTGCTTCCTTTTGAGAAGCAAATGTTCCATTTTGCATTTGTTCAGAATTCTGTGTCATATTCAGTGGAATATAGAGATTGCATTCATTGTTGACAATTGGCGAGGTTGTAGTCTTGGATGACACTTACAAGACATGATGTTCCTTCAAAAATGATGGAAAATTTTCAAAATTAATAAATTTGAACTTTTTCATGTCTTCTCAATTCTTCATGTTTTCCATGTTGTACTATTATTGCCATGTTTATTTTCTGTCTTCCACCAGAACGGTTGAACTCATTGTACAAGGCCTGATATGGAGACACATTCATCAAAAGAGGAAGCACTCCAGAACCATACAGTATATACCCTAAACTATGGAAAGAAAGTTTATCAGCATATCAAAATTATTGGTTTAAATGATCTTCATCAAAATTAATGTTGGATATAACACAGAGCTGAGACAAGTGGTAAGGGGCAAATGGAGAGGGGTGATGCGGGCACTTGCTCATGAACAATGATGACCTTGTTCTGAGGAAAGCAGTTGGAGCTTAAAGTGAATAAAGCAAGAAATCAAGGAAGAAGAAGAGACAGGTGGAGGAGGAGCTTGGGAAAGCTTTGACTTTGCAAAGTCTTTCGCGGCGAATGCATTCCCCTCCTTTGATACATTCCTCACAATTTGAGCTGCAGCCTACTTATACCCAACCAAGGATATGTACTCATCTGATAACCGCGTTTCCCTGTAATCGCTGTCCGCTGGAAAGACTTTGGACACTCGATATAATTATGTACAAATGAATAGTCACGTTTGACGTTACGGTTAATACATATTAAAATACTACGCATTGGTCTCATGAACTGAGCCAATAGCAGCGATCAAACAATGAGCGAAAATAATGGTACCTAGGCTAACTTTCACCCTGTCACCAGATTTGCCTACGGCAGAAACAGGATATCGCCAAGAGAGCCCTAAAAGAGTTGAAGGCGAGGAGAATATTACCATGATAGTTACGTAACTAATCGGTCGAAGGTCCTTTCCCCATCATCACTCCCATCATTTCTCACCATGGCCGTGATTGGCTGCTACCGAATTTGGTAGAGAAAAACAATGATTTTAGTTAAAAGTTGTGTGCATAATTAAAATGAGTGTCCAGAGTCTGCGAGGACAGCGACCAATGAGGGGAGTAAATACTCTTCCAGAAGAGCAGTATTGTAAATATGAGGATGTTCCTTCAGAGGTGGCGGAACCAAGATTAGGAACAGAAACTTTCCAGCCCAAGGAGACTCTGCAGAGTCTAGGGAAAGCTAGTTTGACAATCTTGGACAAAATTGTTGGGACACTTCGTCGTATGTTGCAAATACAATACTGAATTTTAGGTGAGAGGATAACATGAAACCCCGCGCCGTTTTCCGATGTTGCGCTATAGAAGTGAATGTACCCTTTGAACAGCAATACTATAGTCAACATTGAACAGGGGCGCGGGGTGTCGCAAGGTATTTTGTCCAAGATTGTCTGAGTTTTTTGGGAGCAATTTTGGAGCGAAATTTCGAAAGAAAATTGAACATTTTTGGACAAGGTGCATCATAAAAATTAGTTATCGGGGCCTATGGGTCTGGCGATTTTCAAATGAAAGTATTCTGAATTTCGACTATGAACATAACAAGTTTAATTTTAATTTGGGGGGTTTATTTGTATATATTTTATTGAAAAGGAGTGATTATGAATGAATAGATCGTTTCATGGTTTTGTATGCAGACAGAAATAGTTGCGTTTAGAAATAACATTGATGGGAGCTGTTGCATTGCATTGCAACAGGAGTGTTACTGCAATTGTAGAATGCTGGTAGGAATCCCAGTTATAATATATTCTGAAGTAGCTCCACGTTCTACCAAAATGCGTTAAAGTCAGAACTGTAGATTCAGCTTAATATTAAAATAAATGGTAGAACGTTAGTAAAGGCTGGTTTTTTACCTTTTTGGCCCAGAGTCAAGATTTGTGACTGCAATTTTTACATTGCATGAAGCTGGTAACATATGTAATCTTCAGTCTTGTAATCTACGCAATTTTTCCACGGGTTGCTTAAATTTTCCTGTCAAAACATTTGGTAGAACGTGGGTTTCATTAACGTATACTGTCGGACGCTGTTGTTAGGTCTAAGTCAGCTTGGATGGGGAGGCCGGGGTTCGATTCACGGCATGACCATAGTGTTTTTCACTGCTCAATTATCCATTTATAAACTCAAATGTCTGTCAACTTCTCATTTTTCATTCATTCATATACAGCATAAGGTAATATATATGTATATTAATATAATGATATAGTTCTAACAACAAATATGTACTCTGAAGTCCGTTGAAACTGCTTAAAATGACTGACATATTACAGTGCACCATGTACGGTACAATAGAATGGGTGCCATAATATCACTGTTATGTGAATATAAGCAAACGTCACATTTATTAAATTTGCATTTTAGAGGTTTATTTTGTGTAATTATAGTACACTTTTTTACCCAGATTAACCTGCAAGTCACTCCTAATAGAGATTAAGTGTAGTACTTACTTTAATACCAGACACCACGTCATCACTGTGAACAACTTGAATAAATAAGACATATACATCGATCTTCTTCAACGGACCACTCACATGTTATTTTTTGGGGGGGGTGTTTTTTGTTTTTGTTTGTTTTTCTTCTTCGTTACCTGTCTCAATATCAGAGTTTGAGCTGAAAGTACATCAGTTGTATCATACAAAATGTTTTAAAGTAGTTTCATGGTCAACAAGATGCATTGGAGTTATAATGTTACCTCCCAATGACTGCATTTTATTTAGCACATTTAGTGCAAATACATCAATTTGACTGACTTATTCCTCCCCTTACGCCGTAATAACATTGACAACATTCACACAATAATATTATTACAGTAAACCAACTTCAACATAGGCCCCAAACATGCCGAACATGCACTGCTGACGTTTCTTGTTGCAAGGAATATCACCCCCCATTTTACCTTTTAACTTGTTTCAAATTGACGATTTTTCCTGTGAACCGCGCATGCTTCTAACCCCTCGAAATTCTCAGACAATCTTGGACAAAATTGTTGGGACACTTTGTCGTATGTTGCAAATATAATACTGAATTTTACGAGAGAGGATAACTTGAAACCCCGCACCCCTTTCCAATGTTGTGCTATAGAAGTGAATGTACCCTTTGAACAGCAATACTATAGCCAACACTGAACGGGGGTGCAGGGTGTCCCAAGGTATTTTGTAAAGATTGTAGTTTGAGGATACCCAAAGTCAGGCTGGATGACAAGATGGGGTGAGAGAAAGTGCTCTGTAAGAGGGAGGTAAATCTGGCCTGGCAGCCAGCTAGCCTTATGAGCTATAAGGAATAAAGTTAGTTAATTGGGAAAATATTCCAGAAATAAAAGGGAACAAGACTTTTTTACCATCATTAACTATACATGAACAGTACTATTATGACTGGTCCAGCAGCTACATTATGTAACTGTACTTGTTGCAATAACGATCACATTTTCTCCCAAATTTTCAATTTTTTGTTCCAAAATTGCAGTGCATTTTTCAGTCAGCAAATCCCCATAATTCACTGGTATGGGTATTTATGAGTGACTTCACCTACCACTTCCTTGAATGCATAACGTTTGACCTTGCTCAAAGTGCACTCAAATTCAATTCTGACACTGCGCCCTCCAAGCCTAGGCTCACCCTCGCTTGCCTTTCACTCTGGCTGATACAGCGTGTTTCTTCAAGTGCTTAGAATTTTCCCCTCTAGCGTGCCTGCGTTTTCCAGTCAGCAAAGTAGCTGTACACTCTTCCGAGCCCTCTGCACATGGGGAAATCTGATGTGTTAGGTCAGAGATGTACGCGAAGAGGATTGTGGGAAATCAGTGTAAATTTTCATCCCAAGTTCTACACTCAGAGGTGCAAGCAAGCAGATCTTACAGATCCATGTCTGTTCCTGTCTAGACAGATCGCAATCATAATCTCCTTCAACTTGTTATTCACGTCAATCATAAGTACCACTGTACCACGAAAAGAAAAAGCAGCATTACTAATTACTTAATGAAGTGCTGTCTCAAGTACCTTTTAACCTTCGAAATGAATTTGTTCTTCATTTTCTACAAAAAGAGTCCATGTCACCGACTTAAGTGGTATGCGGATGAAGGTATATACATTCAAACACACAGCAACATAAGCAGCCATGAATCCAGCTGTCCCGTGTGAACAACATACAGTACAGTAGTTGTAAGTAAAATGGAAGTATAATGATCTCTCAACTTCTACCAGACTTCTTTATACTTGTGTTGGAGATTTGTAGCCTCCATTGCTGAGGTGGTTCAAATCAAAGCCCAAATTTTTTGGAAGCAGTCAGCGAATAGTTTACATGTATTCACACATGGATGAACTGACACCATCTCTTTGGGTGTGCCACAAGGAATGATGCTCAGCGAGTTGGTCACACAAAAGAACAGAAAAAGCAACATCTTTTCGTGAAGTGCACACTGCAATGTCGTCTACATGCTGTCATGGCTGCTGCTTATGCCCGATAAGTATTTAAAGAATGGAACTTGAAGTACACTATTCTATTGGAATTTGAATCACCCTGCATAGTAAATACTGTATTTCTGAGTAGAGTCTTTCTCCAACTGATCCATGAACAAAAACATTGCAAAGATGTTTCGTAAGAAACACTCGACAGCAGAAATTTCAACCAATAAATCCATCAATCCTCAGGAAAGCTGTCTGTCCAGTTGGAAGTTGAATTTTTCATCAAAGGGAAATAAGGTGTTTGTTTTACAGAAAACAACCATACTTTTAAAACCAATGTTTGTGGAGATAAGAATGATAGATTATTCAAAACAAGGAAAGATAGCAGCCTTCTTTTCAAGAAGTAAGTTTCTCAGAGATAGACATGCAGTTGCTTGTTGCTCAACAATAATTTGTTCATCCAAACTTTTCAAAATTCAGATGATGAATCTTGTTACTAATCATATGAATGATGTTTTGAGGAGATGAAGCTTTGGCAGATGTTAATTGATGAGACTGAATGGGCTGACAAAGAGTAAAGAGTTTTCTTTGTGTGCCATGTTGGTATATTCTAAATGCCCTATTTCCCCTTTAATTTTTAACAGTGGTATACAAACTTTTCTTTGTAACTATAAACACCCTTCTTCATGCCAATGATGTTTTGGCCAAGATGTTGGCTGTTCCTGGCATTTTGCAATCATAAAATATTTGCAGAATATTTTTAACCTCAGTTTCGAGAGTGAATTGCACAGAAAATATACTTAAAAGTCTTTCTCACAACTAGTTACATCCTTTTACATTTACATGAAAGTCTCAAAATGCTACCAGGACTGCTGGCATGGAAGATGGGAGTGCAGTTGTTGTGTTTAGACAGGAAAGAGAGGAATAAAAACAAAGTACACCTAGTTTGTAAGAAAGGAGTCATTTACAAGTGCACGATGCTAAAATTTTGATAAAAGTCCCTCTCTCGTTCTTTGAATTCATTGCGGCATCCCCATCAGAACACATTTTTAACTAAATAGAATCAAGTGCTTTTACTATCCAGTGTCACATCTCCTTCACAGCAATAGTAAAGCAGAAAGTGACCTCATAACATGTATAGTTGGAGTACTAGCTGCTGGCCGTTGATCACAATGACTGCTCACTTCAATGTGCAACACACAAGTCCCCCCAACTCACTGGTGTGGGTATCCCACGAGGGACTATACTTACCCCTTGCTTCACTAATGCTGAAAGTGCAAACCAAATCTATTCTGACACCGCCCCCTCTAAGTCTAAGCTTGCCTTCAAAGGCAGATCCTGTTTAGAATACCTTCAAGTTCCGACAAAACCCGAAACAGGTGAGGGTCTCAATCATGTGGGACTCTATGGGAAGTGGCAGGGGAAGGAATGGCCAGTAACTTGTTAGACTTAAAATCGATCACATGTGGTGCTGCAGCATTTCCCAAATGAGCAGTATTTTAACAATCTTGCTGTAAGAGAGTAAAGTAGAAAACTATAACACAAAGCAATTCCCTTAACCAGTCAAAATACGCTGAAACTTGAAAGTTTTGCCACGGAGTTAGATCCACCACAGGCCTCTGGTGCTGACAATATTGCAAGCTCTCGTTACATGCGCTGAAGCATTCATTACCCAAAAACCAACATGACTATTACCAGGAGATCATATATACTGTATTCAGTGAAGAGATTTCGCAAATCTCAGGGTGCGAAAGGTCTAAAAAATGTCACTGAAGAACCACATTCTAGTTGTGATAACATTGGAGGCTGTGTGAAGTGGTTACAGCTGATGCTGTAGTCCTTACTGTAGCCACTTAGAGTAGAAAGACAAGCACAGAGTTGTGTGAAGACAGGTTAGTGAAGACTGGTGTTTATTATCACAAGTGAACATCTGTGTTAGTGCTTGAGCACCAACTTCCAGGAATCACACGTAGATTTGTCTCCTAAATCCTGCACAATGATAAATCTTATGCAGGAAAATCCCACACACTCTTCCACAGCTGAGGTCATAGCTACAATTATAAATACGCAGAATAAACTGCAATAGAATCTTTCACAAGTGACAACTTCCTCCTTGATTTTTTGAATGTCCCTCCCATTTTTTTAAGGGTTTCCCTCCCAGGTTCAGTTCCTTTGTGAGACCACTTGTGTGTACTCTTGATGATGTCACCTTTTACAAGTACAATCTCTTCAAAAAAAAAAAGAATGTAATTATCAGAAAAAGTTCAAACACTGCAGCACTGAAAACAAATTTGACAATTGACACAAATTTGACAATTGACACAAATTTAATAAAATTGCAGATTCAAAAGGCAGATTTTGCTACAAGAGTCTGTGAGATATGACGACGAGATTGCAGGAGTTCAACTAGGGACAACTATCAACTGCTGAAAAACACCATAGTAGGCACAAACCTACGGTAGTGCAGCATTTGTGTGGAGACAGGTATAGAAGGTGTTGACAAATATTCTTGGCACGGTGGATAGGCGTGCCGTTGGTGTGCCAAAACAGGTAAGTGAGGAGTGAGGTAAAATAGACATGTTACATGTCTTTTGAAACACTGAGCTACTAGGCTCCTAGATGACGGAATTCATTAATTATAACCTTTTAGTGGCAAAGTAAAATCTAGTCCGTTCCAGATGTGACAATTGACCGCTTTTTTGTGAATGGTTTCTTACCGTATACCCTGGTGGATCGATGAAAACGGCTACTGGACACCCACCTGTTGAGAGCTCAGTATCAAATACACACTGACAGCAAAGCATATCCCCCTGCACTGATTAAAGCGGTTTCTCACAATGTAACGCAAATCCCTATCAGGTTCCTCCTATATTAAGCATTTTAAAAGCCAACTAAATAGAACAGTACTTCCACAGCTCCTCCGGTTTTATTAAATACTCCCACATGACGCATGTAAGAGAGATTTTCAGGCGCAAACACTCAAATTTGATACCAGATATAAAGTGACACCCTGAAGGATTGAGCCAGCTTTTTGCAGCTTAACACTTTACATACAAGTTATGAATGAGAAAGAGTAATATGTCATCAAAAGCATCCAAATCTAAAAATCAAAACAGTAGGATCATTTCGATGAGTACAGGTCTAAGTGATATTTATGGAAATTGCAACTGCCATCACAGAGTTTCATCTTTAAGGAGCACAAGTAAACACACAGAAAGCCTAACATGTTTACTGGTTACTGAATTTTACTTTGATCCTTCGGGGACTCCTATCATACTTTGTTCCATTACTGCACTATGGACAGACACGTTTTACTGAGCGTAGGGGCGCACTGGGAATCTTTGCATTCAAGCATGAGAAATATTGGCAATCAATGTTGTAATAAAATAGCATATATATCCACCTGTAGATTAAGCACTGCAAAATGTTTTGAACGGTATGTATACCAGAAACAGCTCAACATTCATGCTGCAGCGAGGGTCTACCGTGCCACTTTCCACTCTGCATTGATGTAACAAATTTGTAAAACATCGCCATGCACAGATACCCCTGTGGGATTCAAACTGATATCAAAGGTTGCATCTACAGTACTGCAGTATAGAGACAATCCTCGTGTGAAACCTCCTGTAGGCTTCGTGCTGAATATTCATCGAGTGCAAGCTGGAGACTTTGAGATACATATCAAAAGATCACAACCATTGATCATAATACGAGAGATCCCTTGTAGATACAGCAGTGTACAAAATGTAAATGAAAGATGTAGCAGAAAGACAAAAACTATGTAGCTACGTCAAAAACGACGCAACCTAACGCTTGCCCTTTGGAGTTCCTGATATAATGGCCTCCGGCTATTTACGTAGCCATGTTATACCAACCAGGCCATGTCAACACAACCTGCGCTTTCCAAAATATATACCATGGATGCATCACAATATCGTGAAGAACAATATTAGCAGAGTTCATCTTACACAAAGAACATATTTGATACTCTACCGCATACCAATGTCATTTTGACAGCTGTGCTTTCAAGTTAACAGTATGCACTGTACATAGTATATATGATGTCCATAGAACATGTCTAAAATGGCTACGCTGTCTGCTAAACAGTGATTGGTCAATTTCAACTTCATCCACAGATCTAATTGGTACAGCATCTGCACTTCAACCTGCACAGCAAATTAACAGATTACAAGTGAAGTGACTATTAATTCCAATTTCAAGTAAAGCTGGTCTAGCAACTCATGGCTGACACAGGTACCGGTATATGAATCTGGCCACATGCAGTACCTGATGTAATGGATCTGCAGTGCATGCACCATCTTTAAAGGTTGTGTGACATGAAAATGATATTTTGGAATAGTGGCTGTATTAATCATGAGAAATGTTGAAAATAGCCATAAATTCCATCAAATATTTACGGGCACTTCCTATCTTACATATGCAGCAGGAATAAACATGAGCTAAGTATGCAAATGTATGAGGTCAAGATGTCTTACGTAATCCCTTGTTTACTTAACCTTTACTTGAAGGACAATTGAGAATTTTATGTGCCCTAAGGGCCAAGTTTTGGAACTATGCATTTTCTTCTTTATAAATATTGATATCACTTACGAAGTTGCAAAACCCAGTAATTAAGTAATGAGAAGATTGTATACATGAATTAAAAAAATGCCGACTCTGCAAGCAACACTCCACGTCGTCATATTTGAATATTCATCAAACTTTGAATAGTCATATCTTAAAAATGGTAGCAGAAAGAAACACAATTTCAACGAATTTTAATTCAGGGTTTCCCTTTGCAACTTTCCAAATAAAGCCAGCTCTTTTCTAGGTGCATGTCACACTACCTTAAAGATTGATAGTTTAGGATGTCTCCATACATATACTACAAATCAAAAACATTTTAAGAGATGTACAATTCGGTGCTTCTTGCACTGTTACCACTATTTTCCCCATTTCTTATATATTTTTTTATGTGTTCCTTTGTTTTCATCAATTTGATTCTTTGTAAAATGCATACAACCCTTCAGCATTTAGTGCTATGTAAGTACCATTTCACTATTATTATAACTTGCATATAAGCAGTGATATGACAAATTGTAACTCATTCTCTGAAATCTTTGTTCAGTTGTGGTATATAATTCAAACATCAAAAGCAAAAAGTCAAATATAATCACAAATCAGTTACATAAATGTACAGTGTAAAAAAGCAAAAGCCCAAAACAGGACTTAAGAACTCTTAGCGGTTGTTGTCCTCAGCTGCTTTGGTTCTGCTTTTGTCTGCTTTGGAATGCGCGCAGACAAGAGTACAGTAAGAGTAGAGCTGGCAGCGACGATTACGGCCGTGTGGACCAACTCTAGGGAGGTTGTCTTTAATAGCTACAATTGATGCACACAAAAATTGGAAGCAGCAGAAGTTTGCAACCAAGACCTAACTTTATGCTGGATTCTCTTTTGGCACAGAGAAAACCTCAATTTCATCTGCTCTCGAGATACCGGCTTTCTCTGTTTTCCTCCATCTATCACATTCTGAAGCATTTGTCTCCCACATGGTTGTGTCTATGCCACCAGCCTTCATACCTCTAACAGACATCTGACTGGCATTGTACAAAGCAGATGTACTCTCTTAAACAGTCACACAGTCTCTACACACTCTATCTGTACATCAGAATAAATATAGTGTATCTATTGTAGAAAGACAGGTGAGCATTGAGTGATATCAATTTACTAAATCTTCACACTGTGCAAACCACAAGGCGTAGCGATAGAATCTATCTTACCGTTTTTCACATTATGGTATTACTGAAGTTGCCATGGTTACCTAAATCAACCAGACTGGTGTATATTGCTGGTGATGGAAGTATAAAACATTCACGACAGAACTATAACAGAATTCCAAATATACTGGCTGGCTGAAACCAAACAAAAAATAATTACAACATGACATCATTCTATCGCAGTTTGATATCCTGTACACTGAAAGTCTGCACTTAGAGACACCAGTCAGCTGACACATCCATTCACATTGAAGTGACATAAAGGTAAGGGTTATCATTTGCTATGGTGGCATATCTGATTGAAAGGGACCGCTTGTATTTTATGATGCTAATATGAACCTCACTACCACCCTGAGTGTCAAAAACCTACTGTATATTCCCAGAGGAACCTCCTTCAATTTTGCCAATCTGACTGTTTTCTTCCTTCTTGTTTCCTGGGTGTGTTTCTGTGTGGGTGGAGGAGGGGAGGGGGAAGACAGAGAATGCAGAGCTCTGCATAAGGCCAAGGAGCCAAGAGGGCCCCCTCCCCCATGCTGCAATGGCTCAGGTCCACGCTTGACGGGAGGCAAACATCATCATTTTTCTTGTCATTTTGATACGTCCGTTTTGACAGAAGGCAGTAGCAAATTGAACTTGCACCTTTTCACTGTGAACACGGAAGTTAAATTATAAAAGGTCAGTGCACACACACACAGTTCAGGCAACCTTTCCTTTTTGGTGTGGTATTTTAATCTTTTTTCATAAAGGAGGTGCTTAGTTTATTTTTCTTTCCACTTTTGTCTCTCTTAATATTTAATATTATTGTCTTTCATTTTTTTTTTCTGCTTTGTATTTCAGTACTCATACATTAAGTACTTCAGTGTAACTGACAGCTAACCCTTTACTTGTAAACTAATAACCAGACCTAATATTCTAAACCTTACCTGGTTAAGCTATTGGCAAACAACTCACCAACCTGAGTCAACGCAACAAATGTACTGTATGGAAAGAGGAGTGTTCAAGTAAACGTATCTTTTCAACCCTGATCATATCAATTTCTTCAGGGAGCCATTGATAACATGAAAACTAAGGTACTAAAATCATAATGCTGAGAGTGCATTTGTTGTGGTGAGACAGGTGTGCAAAAAGGAATTCATCTTGAAACTTTCCTATTGGCTTAAACATGGAATTTTGCCGTTTCTTGGTACAACCAATATACAACCAAAGTTTTGCAATGTGAAAGTTGTATTTAAGATTGGAGAAAAATCACTTCAGATACCACATTCACGTGCGACTGCAAATACGCCAGATTAGTGGTAACTGAGGCAAACTGACAAAAATTATCGTATCTGTTACTCAGCATTTCATATATATCAAACAGAATCTATTTTGTCCCTGGTGATCAAATATTTTGCAGAGCTATACAGCATGATGATCATCATCCTTTTATTACTTTAATTTCTGCAGCGGCAATGAGTGCATGAAATGCATAATGTTCCAAACACCCTCCTCCCCCTCCCCCTTCTCCCTGTTATACCTCTTCAAAAAAAAAAAAACAGAACAGAACAGAATAGTGTGGGCAGCTCGTCAACCGTAAGCCGAACAGCTAGAGAATATTTCCAAGCATGGTAATATGACTTCTATTTATGGAGACATCAAGCCTGGACAGCATCAGAGATCTTTAAAACTTGAAAATTCTGAAAAATATATCAAATTGCAAAAAAGGACTCTGCGACAACTTTCGATATTGAAGCAAAGGTCGTGAAGGGCTTCTTGACTTTTTCCAAAGATATTGCAATTAATTTGTTAGATGCAAGATCTTCAAACATCTTGAAAGTCTAAACACTTCCACTTAAATTTTTGACTGACAGTTTGACAAGAGCCTCTAGGGAAGTGACTCTTCTGCTTACAGATTATTTTGAAATTGCTTCCTTCCCACCCATTGCAGGGCCTCATATGTGTGCATGTCCAGTGGGCAAAGAATATCTATATATGTGGGAGAGTGTAGAGATTTTTAATACCAAGGAGAATTTCAGAAGAATTTCAGACAAAGAAAATAAACATGTAAACACCCACCTGCTGCGATTATTTACAATTGACTCACTTTCCTGTCTCACCACCACAAGTGCACTTCCCTACTGGTATCTGATTGTAGTGCCCTTACCACTGACCATAACACGCTCCAAATCGCTGTTTCCACATTCAGGGTAGCTCCCCATTCTCATAATAGCACTCAAGTTTCAAAGTGCTTTACAGTGCTAATCCACACGGGTGGGATAGATTGTAATGTATAGGTACTTCAATATTCACTTGTAACATATCTCAGCATAACAACTGCACACTTTTCACCTATAGAGCTCAAAGTACTGGCAGAATGTGTCGTGTTGGGACTGGTGATGTGTTGTGTTGGGACTGGTGAGCGAGTCTCCCATGGAGGCAGAGGGAGAGGAAACAAAATGTAACCAACAAACTTGTCACGTAAGATACTGAGTCAACTGCCATTTATAGTGAGTGCACACTTCCATACTTCAGAGTTCACACAGAGTTCAATTTCCGGTGTTTACCCGAGTATATTAACCATTTCTTTATTTCAGTCACTTAGTGTAGACAATAAATTACATTAGAAATGGGAGCAGCATGCCCTGACACAGACGGATATTTCACAATAATTATGGGGCTGGCAAATCATGGGTGGTAACGGTTTGCATACATGCATTTTTATGATTCTGATTGGTCAACGCAGTTCTGCGTGGTTTCCGCTCGTTGGCAACCGCGAGGTCGACACTGGCAATTTGGTTGTTGGACTGTAAACATCAGTCTCTCCATGCACACTTTGTAGGCCTGTGCTATCGTATCATTTCTCTAGCTTTCATCAACGTCAGGTAACCTAACTGTATTCCAGTCTCTGATTTCCTTTCAATCACCACCGTCAGTTTAATCTATCAAATTTATGTGCCAGTCGAATTATTAGTAAACGGAACTCTAATCGACAAAATCGGACTGATCTGTCACAGACTTTCATCCGATCTCTCTGTGTGTCCATCGGGAACTTTTCTTTCTGTATCATAATGACCCGAATAGCCACTGCCACACTGGGCAGCCATACCACAACTGCTAACCCCAAATTCAAATCACCAACACCATTTGACAGTAGAGTACAACATCATGCACGATAAAGGTTCAATCCAATAAACACTCACAGTCTGGTTGACTTGTTAAGGACGACAAGTCTTCAACGGGGTAAACTTGGAACAAAGCAAGTGATGCTCGTAAAGCTCTGCCATTGCAATTATGGAAAATTTCACAATGTGCATTTAACACCTCTTAGATCCTGTAATCATGTCCTACCTAGTCTTATATCCCCTTCCACATCTTATACCCTCTTATCGTGTCTTATCCCATATCCAATCTCCATGTATCCGATTCTATGCCTTCCTCCTCTATCCTATCCCAGCCTATCCCTTTATCATCCTATCCCCTTCCATCTTGTCCCATACATCCCATCTTGTAATATCCTGTCTTGTGCTATCCAATCCAGTACTATCCAGTCTGTCCTATCCCTCCTATGCTCTACTGCATATCTACTATACTGTCCTGTCCCCTTCTATGCTATACTCTCTTCTATACTATTGTATCACCTAGTACATAGTCCTGTATATCCCCTCCTATACTGTCCTATCGTCTCTTATCCTTTTCTTACTCGAACTTTCCTCCATTGCCCTTTTCCACTACTCACCCTAACACATTGATACAAAACAAAAAAAACGTCTCCTAAAATATTGATTCACGAAGGACACTTACCCAAACCCTACAGGATTGAGGGACTTGCAAAACTTGCAAATTTGTCAAACTGGTAAAGTTTGTGAAGAAACGGATGTAGTAATGTAGGAATCACAGATGTTTGGCGCTAAATCATTGATCACAAAAAGACCCTGACTGAGCTTAACAAGGGGTTGGCAATTTTTATGCAGGGGAGGTGACCAGAAAATATATACACCGTATTGCTACAAGACAGACCACAGGTCCATTCTGTAATGCACTATCAGTTGAGGTGGATGATTATGCACTGTGGATTCCCCTATCCCTTTGTAACACATGATTCCACCTCTTCTGTACATTCTGCAGATCTTTCAAAATCACATCCATTGAAAATCCTCATACATCCATTTATCATCTCCTAAAAAATCCTGTTCTTATCCTTAGTTCCCCAAAGATCTTTAATTTCTTTCTCTCCCCTCCTCCCCTCATACTGTGCACGGTCATCATCCGTCTGCCTGCCGACGTACTCCAATCGCGTATTCAAACTGTTTCTCTCCCTCACCCCCTCTCCCACCCTTAATGATTTAAATGACCATGCGATACAGTAGTTGTTTCTTCCAGTTTCACTGCACTCTTTGCTTCCTTCTTAGCTTTGTTTCTGCCTACAAAAACTGTCCCCCTTTTAACGCATGCACTACGTCGCAATCTAGAAACGTTTCAAGAAGCCTTCAAGTATACTGTGCACAGAGGACATACATGAACTTTCTGAAGTCTGCCTTGGAATAAAAGCTTGTTCTCAAGTTCTGCAGACTGAAATTCTCAATTTTTGACAAAACAACCTGAAGTTATCTTTAAAAAAATAAAAGAAGACTTTTTGTCCCTTTTAACATACTTTCTTCCTTCCAGATGGTCTTTTCTCATTTATTCTACAATACACAGACATATCAAAGTCATCTATATCCATTAAGCCTGTTGCTCTTCAACGAGTGGTGTTCCATCATCGTATTGGCCGATTTTCTGGGAGAGTCTGAAAGTCGTTAAGTGGAATCACATTCTGATTGCTTGTAAAAAAGACGTCTCCGTGCCCTTCATGATAAGTAAAAGGAATCATATTTGAAGTGCAACTTCATTTTATATTATTTTATTTCTCTCCGTAAACTTTTTGCACTTTTTTTTTTTTTCAAATCACAGGCCACTGTGACAATTCTGAATCCCAATGGATCGGCATAATTCGATTTCGTATTCGTGCTGCAAGGCAGTGACGGTCCAACCAGGCTTTCCGTAACCAGCCCGGAGAGTCGATACATAATCAATGTCGAGACCAGCCAGGAATGCTTTGCACGCAATTGGGCATTCTGGACTCAAGTTGCCGGTTACACTACCGCACTTTTACATTAACTGATCCCTTGGGAGACAACTTAGACGATGAAAAGTGAGGAGTGGGGGGAGGACGGGGAAGAGTGTGAGTGGGAAGAATAGCTCTGTCTACTACTGATCAGCAAATCTTCAGATACATTTCACATGACCATGACATACATATTTTAATACCAGGCTTGATTTTTACCAATTATCCCACTGACATTACAAAGGGCATCCTCTCAGAAACAAGTGGCTGGTATAACAAAACAATAATGATCATCTGGTAGTATTAAGAGGAAAAACATTGGAAAAAAAAAAGACAGGAAAGTATCATTCCCACAGGGAAGGAAAGAGCCATTTTAGGTTTGCGAAGCGAAGCTTTAATGGAGGACAATCTGAAGGCCTGTAACTACACACTGTTCGCCGAGAGGACAGTTTTCGACAGTACGTGAACAAGTTGATTGTAAAGTGTTTCCACTTGCTTCTTTTTTTGTGATCATTGTATATTTTGGGTTTTTCCATACTTTTTCCACCAGACAAGTTGACAAAGCCATGACTTCGAGGCACGATCTGATTGAACAGTTGCCAGCTTCCAAAATGCTATCTGTATTGTTATTTTAACGTGGGAGAAAAAAAGAAATCTACTTTTTCCTGCATCATTTTGTAATAAATCAGATACTATGTGCCCTAATTCTGTTGTAGTGTCCACTATTAAAAAAGGAATTAGTACTGTATACATGGGACGATGTTTCACCATTCATTTTCCTACATCCAACGAACAAGATGTCAGTTCAGTTCTGGCAACGTCATTACATCCAATCATTAATTAAACTTTCGTGAGCAAATTTTTTTGGACCGTACAGAACATGTTACTGCTCTCTGAGGTGAAAGTCAATCAGGGTCGACTGAGCATCGAAAGGCACGGTGCTAGAAATTCAGGAGCGACTTATGCTAAGTTAAACAATTCATTACCGTACAAGAAGCAAGTGGTATGTACACATCTACAACATGAACTACCAGTAACATTTTGACAGGCACATCATTCAAGGCATATGACTTGCGGGGGTTCCTGGCCACTGTCACATCAGCCATTTACAGTCAAAGAGCTGACGATTTACATCCTTTCTTAATGTGTAAGCATCTTCGGTAGCAATTAAGCTAAACTACAAAAGACAACTCGAGTTTTTGACACACGATAAGCAGATAATGTGAGCTGCCTGCAACCGATAAAAGGAAAGAGGTTAACAAAAACAATGCAGCGGAGCTACAGGTTTCGGCGATTCCACGGAAGTGGAGCTATCCTCACTGATCTGCACATCGTGGTGACTGAGAAACTTAACTGAGAATAAAACCCTCACAAAAGTCTACAATCTGTAGAAGGGTCAGAAAAATTTGAGAAATGGATATATACTGATCTTACTGAGATATGCAAACAGCTTAAATTACAGTATGTGGGGCTAAAATAATTGCCAGCACTCTTAGATTGTCATGTGTGGTAGATGGGAGTGATCACTGCCTTTAACTCGATCAGTCCATGACTTCATTAGAGAAGTCATGGACTGATCGAGCTAAAGGCAGTGATGTAAAAACATGGAAACTGTTACGAAATACTGCACAGTAGCAAGGGACAGGAGAAAAGTCAAATGGTAAATCACCAAAACTTCTTGGTTTGGGAATGGATTGGTTATTTGAGGCGAGGGAGTATATATACGCTGTGAATTTAGCATTTCTAAGAAGAACAGATGGCTTTGCACAAATTTCACTTTTGTCAGAAAGTGCAATTCATTCAGTCACTAAAGGGTTGGCACAATTGTTTTTCTTCTCCGTCACTTAATAGCATTTATGACCTTGTATGCATACAAAACATTGTCCATTGCTTTAGGTCAGCAAGGAGATATTGTGTAACATGTGACTTAATTTATGCTTAATCATGTCCCAGGAGAAGGATGCGCCACAGGTAAGTAGGGTAAAGCAATCACTTCAAGGAATTCTCCATCAGAGAGAATTTTACTTAACGTAATACTGTATGTGAGACTTTTTATCATGAAACTGGCGATATCACCAGGGGACACTGCCTTAGACATGTGCAATAATGCTTTGATTAAGTTGGGCTTCAGCATGAGCCTAAAATGTGTGAGGTAGCACTGACAAATTCCTCAAAATGTCTTGATTTGGCAATTCACTAGAACTGACAAATACTGTTTTCCATTTTTTGCACTCTTTGTTTGAGGTTTAAAAACTGTGAAAATTGCACAGTCCAAAATATCAGTCTAGCACTTTTCAGAATATTCAAGGAGGTGCAATTTGTGTATGTATGCAGAAAATTTCCACCGGAGTCCAATCTCCAATTTCAATTGGTGTGGTAGAGAGAAAAAAAGGTATACAGTGATTATGTGGAGACAGGTAAGTAAAGAGGGTAAATGAATGTCAATTCAATGCATTGTACCAGATGCTTGGCTGACATCTTCCTGGGATTGCTACAGTAAATGCCCTTATAGTGCTTTGCAGAGCAGTTGCCTCAAATGAGCAAATCTGCGTTCTTTGCTCAAGTTACAGTACTGTGTTGAACAGTGATTCCAAGCTTAACGATTACGTCCATGTATTTTGCTTCACTGCATGTGTGTACGTGTGCATGTACTCGAGACATTCGATCTGTACCACCATATATATGCATACATATGTGAAATTTATACCCTCATCAAATTAATGCATGTCCTCCTGATATATTTGAGTAGAAGTTCTCAGAATTAAGGTTTGTAACTAATTAGAAAATGTCTCAGTTATCCACTTGCTGAACGATTCTGTCAACAGAGTGTGTCTGATCATCCATCCACAACTCTGCCAGACGATAAAAATACTGGCATGGAACAGTAGATGGAGAGCCATCTTGATGAAGTTTTAAGGAGGAGCAGCATACTGTATCGGTACCGTAGTTGTCAGAAAGACTAAAATGCTTTGATACAGGTTACCCTATTCCAAACGGGCAGCCCACAAACGGTCATGCAAAGATTGGTATCATGTAGGAGCTGATTAACCAGCCATAAATTTGGCCAAAAGAAATTCTACCAATCGACAAAAACACAAGTTTTCCACCGAGTGTTTGTCCTGTGCACGTGAAAAATGTCAAATTTCAAGGAAAGGTCCAGTGTCAATTGAGGGCTTTTCTTGTTTTAGGGGGGTCCTTTTTAGAATTTCCACTGTAAAGTAAATTTGTGCTACATTTTCTTGGTAGGATGACTACTGCATGTTATAGGATGAACCCTGAGTGTTTGTAGGATATCACTGAGAGTTGTAACATGAACAATGGGTGTAGCTGGATGAAAACCCAGTGTTGAAGGATGAACACTGACTGTTGTAAAATGAACAAAGAGTGTTGTAAAATGAACACTGAGTGTTGTTGGATGAACATTGAGTGTGGTAGGATTAAACACTGAGTGTTGTAGGATAAACACCAAGTAATGCAGGACAAACATTGAGTGTTGTAAGATGAAAACTACAGTGGGTGTTAAAGAATGAACCCAGAGTGCTGCAGGATGAACACTGGATGTTGGAGGATAAACAATGAATGTTCGAAAATGCACACTGAGTGTTGTAGAATGAACACAGTGTCATCTCAGAGAAAGATAACACAGAACTGTGTTTGCATAAGGAGTTGAAACTGGGAGGAAATTCCCTTTTTAAAAATTTTGAGGATCGACTGGGAAGGACCTTATCCCTCCCATAATTGTTTTGAGAGGGATTTTCAAAATGAGGGACCTAATCCTTCCCACAAATATTTCAAGAGGGACTTCCAAATCAAAGTGAGTTGTCATGAAACTGCTCTCCATGCTGGAGGTGACTGTTCAATGTTAATGGCCTTCCTGAGCATCAGTACTACTGCTTCTCTTCTCCAGTATCTCAGGCTCAACTGAGGCTCCAACTCGTCACTCGATGTCAATTTTTCGATGTTAAAAAAACAAGTACAAATACTCAGTGAACATAATTTTTCAATTTGTAACTTTTAAGGAGATGAAGGTATGACTCGCAATTAACGAAACACGAGTAGCGTATGGCGGAACTAATGTTGAAGGAAGTGTATACAGTGTGTGTGTGCATACGTATGACTCCACATGCACAGCATGTATAGCACTTCACGTGCATAAACGTCCTCAACGTCGTGTTTTCATCACAACACTGTAAGAGTGATTAAATAATTAATCCAATCAGAGTCGTGTTTCTGTTAGCAGAACCAGAAGGCAACATAAAATCTGCACTATGAACAGCTAGATTATGATGACTTTCTTGCTACGATGTCAGTGCCTATTTGCTTTCAGAATTTAGCTTATAAACTGTCTTGTACATTCTACGTCATTACAGATTGCTGGCTACACAGTAGCAGAACCAACCTTAATGTTTTCGTTGAACTGGGCAGTGGCAGTAAAAGGACATGGTCTTGCTTCAATTTCTGCTTCCACAATGAACTTATCTATTAAGCAGGATGTGTGTTATTCCTGCATTTTTAAAGTACACCGAAGGAATGATGACACTACAAGAGTTTATAGTTGCAGAAAGTTACAAAAACTAGTGTGCAGAGGTGTATTTGTACACGTATAGCCTAATTTCCAAAGGAAATGTGTTTGCCTAGGAGTTTTGTTGTACCAGTGTTCACACAGAAGTGCCACACATTTACCACAGGGTCCAGTTCCACTAACTTTATACCCCCAAAAAACTAAATCGCTCTTCTTTCTACCAAATTACCACCCTAATGAAAGAAATTGTTAATGAAAGAAACCTGCATAGCACGTTCTCATCCACACTGGTATCAAATGACAGAAAATGAAGGAAGACCAACTGTAAAGGCTATTTTTATGTCTTCAAACAGCACACACTACTTTAAAGCTGATGGCACTTTACGAGGATGCCTAGCTGACGATATGTGAAAGCGAAAATGAGGTTACACTGTACAAAGACTGAAAGGTATATCATTCCCTTTTCCCTCTTTTCAAGATGCATGCAGAAGTAGATCTACAGTTCTATGTTCTGAACTTTTCATTTCTTTGTTCCTTAAATTGTTTAGTCTCATTTTTGTCTGCATGTGCGTGTTCTCAACTTTTATTTTCTTTCTCATTTTTATGTTTTCAACTTTTCATTTTCTTTCTCTCTTTTTTTTTTTCAAATGACTGAATTTTTTCAAATGCCTTATCTAGGGTCAGTTTACCTTCAGTATAAATGAGCAAACTTTTATGAAAAACTGTTTTTAAGGCGAGGTACAAAAGATAAAATGATATATATATTTGCATCACTTCTCTTCATCCTCCTTGTCAAAATCAGACATCTAAACAATGTCGCACATACTTCACGGTTTTTCCACAGCAAATGGTAAAGCAAAGCAGTCTACCTGAAAGTATAATGCTGCACACTCAAAGGTAAGGTACTGTACTGTAGGTACAGTGAGGTACAGTATGCACGTGTACTATCGTGCATGTGCACCACAATGTAGGTTTAATGAACTTTCCTACTGTAGCATCGCATACTTGACAATTGTTCAGAATATGAGACAAAAAGATGCATCACCGCAGCTACTGTCCGGGTGATCCGACTGGGCTCGTCAACTGGAGTACACCATTCCCAACACCAGAAAATGGTGGCAGTCCAGAAAGTATGCCATGGAGGTTTACTACTGCACTTTCCAAACAGTAGACAATATTAAACTAAGAGGAGGATTCAGGCGTACTGTAGATGTAAGATTACGAAAGGCTGACCTAGTCAATAGAACTACACCAAATGTATTTGCCATCTCTGCAGGAGCAGCACGACTACAAGTTTATTTGAAGAGAAGCTTGACAACATGCATCACATATATTTGTAAACTGTATTTCTCGTGATTCATTATCCTTTGACTATCAGATTGATGAAAATCTTTATCCTAACACTGTAAATGCCCCAAGGGCATAGCATTTTTCAAAATGTTGGGAGGACATTTATTTTGTCAACACATATTTTTACCTTACAAAAGATACTTGTTAGAAAAGCCTTTGCTTAAATTGCTAATGCGCAAATTTTGTGACAGAACAATACACAGGCTTTAACTAATACAGTCACTTTTATTTCAAAACAAGTTCAAATGCTACGATTGTGTGAAGACTAAGGTACTGCCTATAGCACTAGACTTGAGTTAAATAATTATTATTAACAGCAGTAATGGCAGGTCAAAGGGTGAAACATATTTTTTATCTTCCCTTATTCCTGAAGAAAGGGGGGGGGAGTTAATTACAGACGAGTATTTATTAGGACAAATAACGCAGTATTTCCAATTTTTCCTTAGGACACATTTCTCGAAAATCAAAGCAATTTATTGCATGTGCAAGTACTGTACATAACTCACATTCTTCTTTTTCATCCCACATCCACAAAGAGTCCGCGTGGAGCTCGACCAATGATCTGGTCCGTATAATTAACTACAATGTTTACAATAGAGACCAACAGTTCATCGGATTAAGGTCACTAAAAGAATCTGACAAATTAGCCACAGAGAAAACAATTTGAATTGGTTCTCTCAAAATTTTGCCCACGTGCTTGCTGCACACTGCGTGCAGTATTTTCACTTTAAGCTAGGAAATAGGTTAATGCCTCACCCCTTAGGAGCTGGTAAATCAAACACTGTTTGGGGAACAAAGCGTACCATACCATACATCAACCCCAATTGGCACCCCCTCTGGCTTCCAGGGATAAATGGAAAAATGTAGAAAAAATCTCAAGGCAAGAAATACGTGCCGACATAAAAAGAGGACTTAATTTCTCTCCTTCGTCTTCCGATACGTGCGACAGGAAAAAAATTGTCTTCTAGTGAAAGCCTGCATGCTGAACGACGAGAGAGAGTAGCAGGGTCTAAACCAGATAATTCAGAAAAGGATGAAGGCGATAATCTGTAACCACAAAGATCAATTTCCCGCAAAGATGGAAACTTGATGAGCATAGAATGAGCCATTTTCCTCTCGTCTGTTTTTTTTTCTCCTGGCATTTGTTTTTTCCTCGACTCTCGTTGGCTGCAGATGAATGCATTTTGCCCTAAAACTCACTGTGCTCCACTTGTTAGAAAATTAAATCAACTGCTCCGAATCACTTCACCGAAGTGAGACTTTAAAGCGCTCAAGATGGATGCAGTAATCCGCTCGACGTGTGGATGTTTGCACGTCTGATTTTCTGCTTAACACATGTATGGGACCTTAGGAAAAGTTGGCAGAGAAACATCATTGAAGGTATCAAAGGAACTGACAAATGAATTCGAGGACACAAAAACAATCTCACGCTAAACCTGATGCTGTTGGGGTGCCTTCATCAGGGTTAGGGGTGAGATGACAGGGGGTGCAAAGGAGGGTTGGAATAGTTGTGGAAAGACGGATTTAAGGAACATGTGGTAGTTTAAGAACAGGGGGGGCATCAAAGGTTAGTTGTTCAACAAGATGTTAAATATTACAAGTCACTTTTTATCACATACACTTCCAAGTGAAAATGAAATACTTCAAAGTACATAACGAATGATATTTTTTGGGGGGTTGTGTATGTAATTATTTTAAGTTGCTCTACTTCAAAATTATAGTTGCATTTAGTCTTGCTCCTTGGAGTGATATCATTAGATATTTCCACTATTTTACACATGTGTTGTGTAACTACAGTAGGCCAGATAAAGAAACACAGCCTTCCACCAAACAATTTACGTACATGACACCACTTTCCTTACCGCTATTTAAACTAACTTGATTGATATCATGTATTTCACAAGTCACATATTGTCCTGCTTGGGTCCTGCTGCCCTCTGAAGTAGAAAAATTACCCAAAGTAGTTCAGTAGCAGGGGGTACCACTCACTGCAGCAGGTCATTGATGAACAACAGACATCTCAAAAACTGTTCACAGAGACAAGACAATTGTTACCCGATTCGTTAGTCAATCAACTTGGAGTTTGTTAAAAACACTGTTCAGGGTAAAGTCAAATTTTCCAACCAAAAAAGAAAAGGCAGCTAGAAAATAAAACAAGAAAATATCTTTCTGTGTTAAAGAAGGATAGGCCACTGGGAGAAATACTCCATGGTAATATTAATCTATACAATTTTCTTTAAGTCAGTCTACCCATGTAGCATAATTCCCCCAGCCAAAGTGTTCTCTTTTCACACATACCACAATTGTTGGACGCTTTTCCTTGAGGTTTATGTATCGACAGAAATGACAGCTCTTTACTTTTGTAGTTTGACCAGTCAATGAAGAATATTCCAAACTTGAATGCACACCTTCCCTCCCCCCCCCCCCCTTTTTTTTTTATACTGCTTGGAAAGCAGTTGCAATGTTTAGCTCAGCATCAAATGACTGTCAGCAGATGGAACGAGATAGAATGACCTCTCCATCCCGCACTCCCCCTTCCATCCCGCACTCCCCCCTCCATCCCGCAGTCCCCCCTCCATCCCCCACTCCCAATAACTCAATACTCCCTTGACTCTAGGGTTGGGTGGTATTCCGGTGATCGAGTTGGTACCAGTATTTTGGGAAATGGTTCTACTCGGTACCAACTTCCATTTTCAATTACTACTACTGGCACTACTGGTACCTTTTACAAATCTGTCTGGTACCAACTTAATTAATCATCGGTACCATTTTAAAAAAGTTAACAAAAACTATCCTTGAAATGTGCTGTTAATTCTGACATTTCCTATCTGAAAATGTGATGCTGCCAACAAGTAATAAATAATCCTAAAAAATGTAACTGTTTTGTTGTAGCCTAGAACCATTCTCTCAGTGAAACATAAATAAAGTCAGCTAATAAATATTAACATTGAGATATTCCGTACATGAAACTTCAAGACTCGATGTAAACAACGTCAGTCTACTGGGTATAACATGTGCTTCAGGCTTTCTAAAGTTGTCATTCTGCTGTATTTATTTCTATGGCTCTCAGCTACTGTAGTTCCGTGACAGGTACTGTAAGTCTGGTAAGAACTACGATTCAATAGGGCCTACGTACCTTTACGACAGGCCTATGAAGAGTGCCAGAATTTTGCCGAATTAATTTATAATCACAAATAGGTAGTATATTTGTGTGAAGCAATAAGTTTCATGCTATTTTTAGGTGTTAGGATAACTCTGTATCAACAGTGTAAAGTTATGCAGTATAATTTACGACATTTCTGTGGCTGATTCACCTAGCACAGTAACGTTATACTGCCTAGGTGTCTAAATGTTAGTATAACCTTAGAATAAAGCTTGGAGATACAGTATGTCAGAGTACGTAATTTCATGAACTTAAATTCACAAAACAGCTTGATACACGCTGTACATTTTGCTAAAATTTGTTTCTCAGGATTTTCTCTATTTTTATTAGCAAACATTTTACAGTAATTGTACAAATGCAAGCTACTTGCACAATCTGAAGTCACTTTGTGGAGAGACTGTATTTGCAGGCCTACAGTAAGCTTATACTTTTCCCATTGAAATTGGATGTAGGATATGCGGAACATAAACTCTTATGGAAACATGTTAACATTTCTTTTCTTATAACTTAAAAAATATCGATCGTGCATCTAAGAAACAAGGCCAAGTTTAACATCATGAATAATTTTGCTTCAACTTACGCTAAAGATTGATGGTGGATACGTGTTTGAATGGATCAATTTACGACTTACTTTCTGAGTGAGCATATCAGAGATGCAAGTGCACGTAGGAGGACTATACCGGCTACTAGTACCGATGCCGGTACTGAGATGGTCAAAGCACCGGCATCGGTTCTCACCGGTACCGTCCATGCCTACTTGACTCGGACTCACGAGACGACACATATGTAGCCATGCAGGACCATGATAGAGACAATACAGCTTACCATTGCAGTAGGTCGCCACCACTTCTAATCTGTACCGGCTCTCTGGGGAGTTCTCCTCCAGCGTCGGTGAAATATTAACGATATTGCCTCTGGTGTTGTACAGTTTGAGAATGTCCAGAGGGCCAGCCTCTGCGGCAGCTCGAAATATATCTGCGCAAAGGAAGGAGAGATATCAACTATGTCTCAAAATCAGTACCTGAAAATGAAATTTCCGAAGTACACAATTTACCTGGTTTATTTGCTCACTGCACCTGTATTGCAGCTCTCTGGTCAAAACGTGGCCATATCAAAATGTGTCCACTTTTTAGCTGCCAAAAGGTCCCCACTTTTCAACCAAAACATAACCTGTGGCATTAAACACGTACACAAAACATCCCAGGGTACTAATTTCAACATATGATGAATTAAGAATGATACTGAAACTTCAGGTATGGGAAATGAACTGGAAACATGAGAGGAATTTGATAATGGATTGTAAGGACAGATTAACAAAATAATTAGGAAAGACAGAATAGTGTATTCAAATGTAATGTCAATCACTTTGATCTTGTAATCCACACGACTCGCTTATGTGGGTACTCAGGAGTCATTTCCAGGGAATTTAAATCAAGGCTAAATGAAGGAATACGTTAAGCAAAGCGTGTGTCCACGATGTGAATTTGATCTGTCCATTGCAAATGTCTAGAAATTGCACTCATTGTGCAGTACCATGGCCTTTGTTGTATTTCCACAAAACTAAATGTAATAATACCACTTATACCTGTACCATCACCTGTGTTTTACAAGACAATGTTACTAAACTATTAAATCCAGGGACACTTTGGCAAAAGGTTTTCTTTCCACTGGGACGTTTTGACCAATTGTGGGGATGGTGTAGTACAGGGAAGTTTTGTTCTGAGGATGCTTTGACTGGTAAAGCACATTGTATCATCACAAAAAGGCCATACATTTCCACATACACTCTGCACTTTAAGTCCTTGAGACACCTTTTTTTGTAGTGCCCTTAAATAGCTGTCTAACATGATCCAAACTATCACCTTCTTCCCATTCAGCCATTCAAAGTATGTTTGTAGAGGGTGAGGTGCAGTTGTTGTGCTGAGACAGACGAATTGAGAATTCCAAATACTCGTAAATATGCAAACCTTGACACTGGTATGGCATACGTGTATTATATATGACACACAAACTAGAATGGCCAATGGAACAGCAGGCATGAATGCCAGCATGGCAACTACACTTATGTACATAGCGCAGAGTCTGGGCTGGGCACGTGAAATCGCCGCGAATGCAGAATAGCATGGTGAATTTCATAGCATGCCAAAAATGCTAGCACAGAGAATTCACAACGTTGCACTATTTAATACCATCTTAGAACAATGCATTTGGCATCAAATGGGTACAGGGGGCATTAAATAGGAACAAAAAATGGACTATCTGCAAAGACAGATATTCTAAAAGCTGACAGTACCTGCGTTCAGCTTTAGTAATCAATGAAACTAACTGTACTTAGATCTGCTACCCAATGAATTCAGAACAAATGAATCCAGAACAGATGTATACTCTGCTGTGTCAATACAGTATGAATTAAGTCATTCGGTAACATTTTAACATTGCCCAGCTCACTGGAAGTGCCCTGCACAAAGGCTCCGTATATCTGCTTAACATAATCCAATCTGCACATTTCATAAACAGTACCCTCTTTCCTAAAATCTCGCAAGTTCTAAATAATTTCTCTTGGCAAAACCCTGAATTTGTTACACCAGCAGAGGCAGGGTTTAAATGTTAGCAGCACTCTTGGTACAGGAGTGCAGTTTTTGTGTTGAGGCAGGTAAGTGATGAGTAGGATGTATCACTAAGTTTATTACACCGTCAGACTTCCGTGCTCCATACAGTACACAATGACACAATGAAACCTTTAAGATGTCATTTCATAACACCCAGAAATGATTTCAAACCATCAAAAAGAAAAGCACAAAGGAGGGAAAAAAATTATAATAAGGTCCAGATGTGGAGTACATCTGTCAGCCCTATAGAAAAATGAATGATTTGAATAATAATGAAATTATGAACGCTTTGTTAAACTACAGTCACCTCGGAGAGTTTACTGTCCACCGCACAGTCCTTGCAAAAGGAAAAGAAATTTGCTTGAATTGCAAACAAGAAACAATTTAATAACAGTAAGAGAAGACGAGATGACACAATATATTCAGAAACGGTGTCAGCTGTAGCCTACATTTTTTTTCTTTAACCAGTCCCCGAACGACTGTTTTACGCACTAAGAAGTGCCAGCGAGAGACATTTACATGCTCACGAACGGAAGGAGACAGAATGATTGTTATTGCCTTTTATCCCAAATATACCGGAGATGGTGTTTGCGGTAGCGAGAGGATGCACGTCTGTCCTCATCAATCAAGCCCACCAGGAGAATGTCAAATGGAAGATGTCAACCGAGAAAAAAAAAATACCACAAATGTAGCCGAATGTTCTTCTACATGCAACTACTTATGATCACAAGAAGTGGTTGTAACAAACTGCAAACTGCTGTTTCATATTTTCTGAAATGGACCACCTGCCTAAATTAAATGTATATGTCATTGTCAATCACGAAAAGAACTATCATGCATCTTTTATTGTTAATACTGTGTGCGAGGAGTAAATGATTGGTCATTGTGAGCACACAATGTTTGTAATCCTTCAACTCAATAATCTAATTCAATGAAAAAAAAAAAGAAAGTTAGACCAAAAGGTTCTAGGGGGAAGTAAGAGGTTGCTAAAAGTGCTTCCAAAAGGATACAGACCATATAATCGTCCACGAGAGAATGCAAACTCCCTACAAAGGGTTTCCAAAACAATATTACCGCTAAGTCCATGATTCTGATGGCTTCCGAATTTACACAGCTGCACACTTAAAATGTGACCAGAAATGGTAGAGGGCAGTGTTAATTAATGACCAGAGGATGCCAGGTAGTTAGAGAGCGCATGAGTTACTGTACAGGAAAGAGTGGATACTAGATACAAAGAACAAAGACAATCTACAATTTATGGCTTGTTTACTATTTACTGACATACAGTACTTTCTTTTTCAGGATGGTGGGATGGTTAAAATCTGCAAGTGACAGGGCATTATTAGCCCAAGAATGGCAATCCCCCACCAAAGGGACATCATTACAGAAAAACTCGGCTTGACTTTGCCCAAATGGTTAATTCTGGGGGCACAGTTGGGCCAGACAGAAATAACTGAGGGGATTTTTGTTGTTTGTTCCAAAATAAACGATTATTTGCCTAAAGTGAGAGTAACAAAAGACAGTAAAGTTTGCAGTAATTTGGTCACAAAAAAGGAGACAGGAAGGAGAGAAAGAACACTTCCATTGCTGTGCCAAACCTTTACTGAAGAGATTTAAAAAGCAAAACAGAGGACTGTTTACAAAATCATCCAAAAAGAATGCAAAGATGAAGAAGCAGAAAAGATTTCGAACAACACTGAAACGACTGGATATAGGATGAGGCGGAGGAAGGAGATCTCATGATGATTCGGAGGCAGGACTTCCTATGGGTACCAGAGGACGGGCAAACTCCATGTGTTGCCAGACCTGGGTGAGTGAAAGTTACGACACCCCTAGATAGAACTATACTTGCAAATTACCTCACACTTCAAGAGAGTAAGAGGAGGTATGATTCCAGAATGGTTCGGATGGTATTTCAGGGTAGCGCTGAAAAACAAATTTACACAAACACTCTCAAACATACCGAAACTCACCTGGTTTGATTATTTACGAACGAGTTAATTACCTGTCTCAACACAACAAATGCACTCTTGTCTACCGTGCCAAGAGCACTGGTACCCTTTAACACTGCTCTCATGCCCTCTGGGCCAATGCCAGACTAGAGCCTCCTTCCAATTCTGCCACCCTGAACGCCACGAGTGTGGAGGTTTTGCACCCCGCCCAATGGGAGACCACAGAGGGCGCTGATGAGGATGCGGTTGTTGTGCTGAGAGAGACAAGCGAGTGGTGGCCTACAAATTACTTCAGTTTGAAGAAGTCCCAATCAATTCTACAGGGGAACAGTTGATGGTTTCACTTATAAAGCTCAATTAACCTCCATCCCTGATTCCGTCCCTGGGAGCTGGAGCAATATAAAACGAGGTACCGACTGTTTATGGCTTGACCAAATTAAACCTAATGTAATTTGAGACAAAGTAACAACTCAGCGTATCATGTCGATACCACCAAACTTTTAAACGACGAAACTAAACATTATGACTGCATGCAAACTGCGCTTGCTGTTAGTTCACCGACTCTTAAGCTGCTAAAAATCCCACCATCTAATACCGTAATGAATCACTCGGATAATAGTCTGACTGTCGCAGTAAGAACAAAAGGTGTATAAGTTGTTCAAAACAACAACAGTAACACTCAAAACATCAACGAATCCTTTTCTTTGTTGGGGTGTTGGGGAGGGAGGCGAGGCAAGGAGGCAGAGTTATTTATTCAGCAGCTATCAGAAGAATATTCCAGAACACCGCAAACTACACGTCACAAAATGGGGAATACTCAGCAATGACCATACAAGCCATTTTCACATAAAAGTAACACCCACTTGGTCCACAAAGACATCGAAATAGTGACTCATTTTACAATACATAACGTTCAAGGCAGACTCATGAATCGTTCATAATCACGGCATGATGACGTAAAAGTCGCAAGACAGTTTTGTCGTGACTAGTTTCTGCGCAAATTCTGGGTCATAGGCTAAGTCAGCCTATTAAAAAACTGTGGCAGTCTCAGACAATCCATATCTATACAAGAAGACTCGGAGCAAACTGAAAGTTGTTGACGAGTAGTTTCATGTAATCCCCAAAACTTACTGGTTTAGGAATTCGCTAGTGACATACTCACCTCATATAACCTATGCACTACCGTATTGACCATGGTATAGCATCTGGCAATTTTGTGTGTGTGTGCGTGTGTGTATCTGGCCACCGCCCTTCCGCAACTGCCAGCCTTCCTGAGGTGAGGGAGTACGTGCTGTGAATTTATGGACTTAATGGGAATATTTCAAATATAGCCTGGCCAATTCTTTTAGAGCAAAATTTAGTTTTTCATGCAACAAATTAATCAGATGCTGTCAGCTACTTTATTTACAGCTGGTCATATACGTACTGCAAATTCAAGGACAGAATACAGTGTGCAACAAACTGATCACTGCCAGAGGGACAGTAAACTATTTTAAACAATACATTATTAATTTAGACAGCCTCTCATCAGATTACAATGAGTTTCCCATATGATGTACAGATAAACCGCAGATATTTTGCAAGAAGCATGACCACGCTCTTCGACAGCTTTTTCCACAATATTTTTATTCAACGTTTCAAAACTCTGGATGTTATATTTATAATTCAACAATCGTAATTACAGTACACATCAACTTACAACAAAATAATTTAAACAGTCCAATTCCCATCTTCACAGGACATTCTTGAGCTGAGGTATGAAGTGTTGAAATTTGTTCACTCAGTGTGGTAAGACGCTCAACAATTTATGATGTCATTCTCGTTCTACTAAAAAATTTTACTATCTTTATTTTTCCTTGTCTTTACGTAAAACCATTGCACCATGTCAAAAATATGTGATCACTGTCTTACTGTTACTTGACTTGACTAAGTCCTCTCTGTACAACATGCTATTCAAGAAAACAGACTGCTTTGAATGGTTACGTAAACTAGTAATTTCAAAAGGAAGCAAAAGCAGGTAATATGAGTTCCCACATCTAACATAAATTTTCTTGTAACTCTAGACTTTATGGCAGATACTTTACCCTTCTCATGACTACAAAATGTTCCTTCAAGTCTCGATCATTCATAAATCACACACCTGGACATTTTACAGTATACATCTGAAACCCAAGAAATCCAATATGTCAGACCATTTTGTGGGAAAAACTTCATTTGGTCCTTGCATCTGGTAGCCATGGCAACGCGCTGTGACCACGATAAAGTCGACCACAACATAATCACCCTGTTGTTTGCCACCTCAACGGTTTTATTGAGCGAATCAACAGAACGGAGCGTGATGTAGGAAAGATTAAAACTCGACACTATTACGAGCAACCTCGGTAACCCGAAATTGATCGTTCGACTTGGCCGGGAATGCCAATTAAGAAACTGATCCTACAAATTGATCACAGAAAACCAGCAACCAGCTGGATATATTGTAGTTAAAGCATGATGGAGCTTTCACTCTAGGGCTTTACATTATCTACTGGCAAAGGTTAACATGTAAACACACATCAAAATGGATCAACCGTGGATGCAATATATCATTGTCCCTTTTAAAACTGCAGTTTTCCTTCTGATGAGTGACACTGTTCTAAAATCACTTTTGCTTTCAATAAACTTTCAAATATTCTTTTCATTTGCCTATTGGGTGTATACCTCTTTTCAGTTTTTTTTTTTTTTTTAAAGAGCTAGAATTAGAGCAACCTGCCATTCGGATGATGTGCTATCCACAACTTCTAGTTAGGAGTGCTTCACCTTGTCATTCACTTTCGCATAAAATGCATCTTCACCGGTCATCATCATCATTTTTCTTCCTTCTTTTTTTCATCTCCTCCACTTACTTTTTCAGACAAAGCTAGAAGAAGCTTCAACGGTAGCAGCACAATTAGAATTGTCGTCTAGCGGCCCGTTTGGAATTGATTGTGACTAAACGGATAACAGAGTCGTTTCAAGCATCAGGCACATTTCACCGTCGTGCAACGGCTTGGTTCATGAATTATGGTGGCTAGGCTATGAAGTCTCCAGTGTGATAAATCAACTCTGCACCTGTCTTGCAGTGAGAACACAAATACAGACAAAACCAGGGGACAACAGAAGAAAAAAACTTCTGCCACGCATGTTACCTTATCTAAGTTACCTTTTCTACAAACTCCAACAATAATAGTCTGTTGCATCATAGTTAGAATTTCATTAATGTTGCCCACGTACATTAATTAGAACGAAAGTTTGTCACGATCAATCAACACAGATCGAGAACTCTGTTCTCTTGTAACCTTGCTCAGAGTTGGCATAGTTTGTAAACTGTGATCAAAGTGAAATTTAGATTGGAGAACATGTCACGGTCAATGCTGTGCTGTGGCTTGCACAGGAAATGTGACCGGTCCTTAATGACAAACAGGAAGGATCAGCAGCAGATCCAGGCGACACTTTTTACACAAAGAAATGTACATAGTTTGACATACACACAAGCCACATGCCTCCACAATGATGGTACATGTCGTGCCTTGAAAGGAAAGTTTGTTCTTCATTTGCTATTACTTCCAAATTTGGTCTTCATAAAATAGAGGGGGACCTTTACCACCTCAGATGACCTTACTGTATGTGTCCACAGCCAATCCTCACATGATATAATACATTTTTATCTCTTCTCAAGAGGTACCTACCCTATCGAATATGGTACATTTGGCTATCGCGTCACCTTCTATCACGTAGAAAAGGTCTTCTCGAGACACGATTTTTGAGTGTCATTTTTGTCGCTATATTCTTGAGATTTTTGCACAAGTTATGTTGCGCATACCAAGCAGACTTGGGAGCCAATACTGGGCTATGATGTAATCAATCATTACAGTTAAAGGGAAATAGGGCGTTTAGAATACACCGACATGACATGCAAAGAAAATAGCTTTAATCATTGTTAAACTATTCAGTCTCATCAATGAACATCAACAAAAGCTTCATCTTCTCAAAACACTATGCATGTGATGAGTAAAATGGAAGATGCATCATTTGAATTTTGAAAAGTTTGGGTGTACAAATTAGTGTTGAGCAACAAATATCTAAATTTCGATCTGCGAGGAGCTCATTTCTTGAAAAGAAGGCTACTTTCCTTCCTTCTTTTGAATGATCTATCATTATACGTCCACAAACATTGGTTTCAAAAATATGGATGTTTTCTCTAAAACAAACCCCCTATTTCCCTTTAACATTGCCTGGGCAGGTAATCCCCACAAATCACTGGTGTGGATATTCACAAGTGACTGTTGCTCATCTTGCTGAGAGTACGATGTGATCAATTATTAAACTTACCATGGATGCATTACCTGGGTAGGTTTGTCATAATTACAGTCCTGATTACATCTGAGTATCACTTGATTTGTTTGACTGTTCGTTACAATATCCTCGAGTGACTTTGACGTTTGTCTAAGTCACTGCCTAATTATTGTTAACTGACCCTTCTCAAAATAAGAAAATGTTGCTTAGTTTTGCAAAAGTTTCCCCTAATGATTGGAATTATTCTCATGACTTTACTAAGAAATAATAATTACAATGACACTCCAGATTTATCTCAATCTGGCCATTACTTACAATTTCATCTCTTGCAACTAACCGTAATCCACAATGACGGCTGAATTGCAAAACTTTTGGCGAAGTTGTTCTCGTGACTGCCTGTAATTGTGCAAACGTCACTCTCACGACTAGAACTGTACCTATCATCACGATGAAGTCTTTATCGCAAGTCTGCAAACTACCTAGCCTCCTGGGAAAATCTCTCTCAGTTCTACCTATCATCCCGGTAAGGTTCTTCTCATGACGGCATATCATCCTGGCAAAGTCTTTCTCACAACTACCAAGCCTCCTGGGGTAAAGTTTGTTTTTTTTTTCACAACTACAGTGCAGTAGTAATCTATCCTCCTGGCAACTCTCTGACATCACTATCCCTAGCTTCCTGTTGAAGTCTTCCACACAACCACCTCTCCTCCAATTAAAGAGGCTCATTGAGTTGTTTTGTGAAATTCACTCAATTTTTCTAAACAGGTCAAGTTTCCTTCACATACTAATGACAAACAGTCAAACTAAAAGGATCCCAAAGTTTTACCTACGTTGAAACATTAATGAGTGAGTAACCAACGATTAAATTTGGTTTTTGAAACTTTGTGACCAGACATTTTCACATTAGTACATTCACATGCACTTAATCAGAGCAGGTAACGGTCAAAAATTTGAAAAATTTGACAGTTTTCATATAACTATTGGATGTGAAACTTTATTAATTATGCTAATTGTGAGTGTTGTCATGTGTTTATACCTTTCAAAATCACCGCAATCTTTACTGATATCAACTCAATGAGCCCCTTTAAAAGGAAATAGGGCGTTTGTTTTAGAGAAAACATCCATATTTTTGAAACCAATGTTTGTGGACGTAGAATGATAGATTATTCAAAATAAGGAAGGGCAGTAGCCTTCTTTTCAAGAAATAAGCTTTTCACTAATAGAAATCCAGTTATTTCTTACTTAACACTATTTTGTTCACCCAAACTTTTCAAAATTCAAATGATGCATCTTCCGTTACTCATCACATGCGTAATGTTTTGAGGAGATGAAGTTTTTGCAGGTGCTTATTGATGAGATTGGATGGTTTAACAATGACTAACTCTACTTCTTTTGTAGGTCATGTTGGTGTATTCTAAACGCCCTATTTCCCTTTAAGTAAAGCTATGAGTCATTTATGATGAAGATTCTGGAATTCACCTGCCTCTCATGACGCTATCCATGAGAGAAACTCAGGGTAAATATTACACCCAATTAAAATAAAAAAAAATATCCTGGTCACGGTTACAATTAAAGGGAAATGTTGCGTTTAAAAATGTACCAACACTGCATGAAAAGGAAAGAGATGATACGATTGCTAGACCGGTTACTAGATCTCACCAATGAACATCGGCATTACTGTAGCTTCATCTCTTCCAAATGGGCCACAGAAAGTGCATCATTTGAATTTTGGGTGTGAACAAATAATTTTTGAACAACAAATAACACAATTTCTATGGCTGAGAGAAACTTATTTCTTTGAAAAGAAAGCTACGGTAGTGCCATATTTTGAACAATCCACAGGCCCTGAATTCTGAGGCCTGCGAGTGTAATCACACACCATCACTCACCTCAAATCACTGTGAGGAGTGCAACGTTTTGCACACATAGATAAGAATGGGAACTCACATAAATCTTTCACACTTTTACAACATAGCACACCTACTGTACCACACTGCTTAATTTTCTGAGGAGTGTGATTTGTAGCACACCTGGAAAGTCTAAAACTCAAGGCCTCAATCTATCATTCTCTGTCCATCAAATTGGTTTTGAAAATATGTTTCACTCTAAAACAAACACAATATTTCCCTCTAAGTACAGTGTGTAACTGCTCTCCTTAAACTCCAAGATTACCACGCATGAAATGTCTCTCAGGCCATTACAAAGCGCAAAGAGCACTGAAAGAAAAAAAAACACCACTCCAGTAAAACCTCCTCCTACACCAAAGCAGAGCTTGCAACACCGATTCTCAATTATACGAAACTTGTATTAAAAGAGAGCAGGGCTTTATTAAATGGGCAAGAGTTATGTTTGGCCAAGAGCTAAAACCTCACTGAAGAGGAAGTGTGCCTCGGTTGCCACACATTGATGTAACACAGTTAACGAACAATTAAAATTTGGCCACAAAGATTAAATGGGTTCAGAGAGCTAACTTTTGCCCAAATAGATACAGTGCCTCACATGTAGCCTGGTAACAGAGAATGTTGAGGTAGACATGTTCTTCAGAATGAATATGGGATGTATGTGTTTAAGGATGTGGTAGTTGTTGACTGGCAGGTCTGGGGGGGGGGGTCCTTCACGATTGGATGACAGCATGGGGACATTGGAGGGGGAAAGGACGAAGGTCAACATTCATTTAAAGGGAAATAAGGCCTCTGTTTTACAGAAAACAATCATTTTTTAAAACCAATTTCTGAGAACATAGAATAACAGATCATTCAAATTAAGGAAGGACAGTGGCCTTCTTTTGAAGAAATAAGTTTCTAACAGATAGAAATTCAGTTATTTGTTGTTCAATAAATAATTTGTTCACCCAAACTTTCCAAAATTCAAAAGATGCATCTTCCATTACTTGTCACATGCATGATGTTTTGAGGAGATGAAGCTTTGGCAGATGTTTATCGATGGGATGGCAAGGTTTAACAACATGGTTAAAGTGATTGCATGCATAGGCAAAAAGTAAAAACATTGAAATTTGATCTACAAAAGTTCGGTACGGCTTTTAATTGCACCATTCAGACAATCTGGGAAAACAAATAGGTTTCAGTTGGTTAATTCTGCAATATGATTTCAAATTCTTCCAGCATTTAGACTGACAAAAAGTGTAAAATATGATAATGTAGTGGTTGACAGTTGTTATTCAAATCAACAGTGTGCTTCTTTGAACAAGCCAATGGGAAGTATACTGATATTTGAATATTCAGTAAGTCAAAACAACTCAGGACCACTGTTGTGAGCAGTTCGTAGGTTATTTGTAAATACAGTGCTTCCTTGCACCAAATACTACAATTCCCGATACCAACCAAGGAGCGAACCCTTGAAAAGTATGTTTTTGATACACCAGTCAAACATGTAGGTGCTTATAGTGAGAACTCAAAACTGTTGATTTTCAAATATGATTTCTGTTTCCTACTGTTTTTATGGCAGTCCAGTCGCTTTTCAGAGTACTTACTGTCATTTTCTTTCATTGAAAGACATAGTCTGTCCATGTACAACCTCACATGTACATTTAAAAATAAAGAAAAACTGACGATCAAACATAATCTTATCCTTCTGGTTTTACACTCGCAATCACTTTAAAGCTATTTTCTTTGCATGCCATGATGGTGCAGTATAAAAGCCCTATTTCCCTTTAAACATCTGCTCTTTCAAGACTGTGTGCCTGTGTTTTTCAGTTTACATGGAAATAAACCAAACTTAATGACCGGTTTGGTTCCTGTACTTGTAAACAAATTAACATGCCCATCTGCACATCAGAGCTCATTGACAGTATTGATGACTTTGTTACTGTTAAACATCACCTGGCCAGCTGTCTGGCCCATTATGGATAGCTCCAAGAGCCCCCCCCCCCCCCCCCCATTTTCTCATAGAGCCATGATGGACTTCTCATGAATATAGACACCAAGAATATTTCATTTCTCAGCACATTTAAAGGATGAAAGAAAGAGACACAAACTTAAGTAACACAAAGGGTCAGACCAGACGCAAAACCCGGTGACCCGCCCAGCCCTCTGAAAAACCCACATTTTATAATCTCCATAGAGATTTACAAATGCGAAGCATTGTAACTCCCGACATAATGGACAAATTCATTGCTGATCAAATACTTAAAAATACTCTCAGTGCTATGAGCAACTATGATGCAAAAATCCAGGCGGCATTATGTTGGCTGATTTACTTGAAGGTCGTGTGACAAACTTTGGAGTATTGGGTGCATTCAGCATTGAAAATGTAAAAAATAGCCATAAATTTCATCAAAATCAGTTAAAGATTGACCAATTTACTGGCAAATTAGCATCTCACAGCTGTTTCATGAATAAACATTGGCTAAGTGCATGCAAATTTGTGATGTCAAGAGATGGACTCCTATGATATGTCTTATGTTAATGCTTTGTTTATGTAACGTTTATTTCAAGGATATCTGAGATATGCCCGGAGGGCCTTAGTTTGGGAGCATGTATTTTCTTCCTCAAAAATATCAATATCTCTTACCGATGTGAAACTCAGGAAGTAATAAGAGGCAAAATATGTAAGCTTAGAGAGAAATACTGACACTGTGCAACACTCCACGTCATCTGTTTTGCATTTTTCTCAAACTTTGAAATGTCATGTACACACAAAATCCGATGGATTTTCACTCAGGGTTTTACTTTGCAGCTGCTGAATGAAGGGTGCTCTTTACTAGAAGCATGTCACACAACCTTTAAGCACTACTAATTTAGGTGCATTCACTTTTAATATTAAAAAACTGGAAGAGGAAAGGGGTTATCTGACAGACAGGTCACATGTAGATCCATATCACGCAGTTTTGAACTGGGAGATTTATCTTGGGTCAAAAGGTTATCAGAACTTACGAACAGTGGCATAGCAAAGGTGCAACTGTTATGCTGAGGCAGGTAAGTGGAAGTACCGTGACTGTGTACACAGGAATACAATCACCCTTTGCTACAAAGTATATGCACAGCTTCAAGAATGTCTCCACTTCATGCATGGACGTATGACGCCTAACACTACCAGAAGAGGGTTGTAATGGTAGAACTAACAAAATTACTTAGCACTTGCGGCAGTCCTGATAAAGGAAGATATTTAAAAATCCAACTGTATACCTCAAGCACTATGCCATGTATGCACAGCCTGTCCTAAGGACTAGACTTTCTTCAACAGTGCAGTCGGACATGCCACTAGGCCTGCCTACACACCTATACTATTCTCTTTGATAAGAACTCTCCAATACATACATGAAAACTGTGTAGAGCTGTAAAACAGTGTTAAGTGTAATCAAGCCAATTCTTGTAGTTGGTCCATAAGCCTGCATCGTGTTCACACAAAGAAGTGCACTACAGATGCTCTTAAACATGTAATACTGACTGGCCTACCATGCTTTTAATGTACAGTGTGTCTGCACAGTGCTGTACATACTGAGTTTATTGATGGTTTTCGGATATCTTGTTGCACATTTCAACTTTTTTTTCATGGCAAAATATGTGAATTTTTGCCACATGAGAAAAAACTGTAACCAGCATACTGTATGTGTTATACAGTACGTAACAGAGATAAATTGCCACTTTTCACCAGCACACATCTTGGTCTGACCATTTTATTTTATTTTTTTTTCTTGCGGACATCGTATATATCAGTTGACAAAGTTGCCAGGATATCCCTCAACAGGAACCTATATAACATACCATGAACGTCATTTATTTATACTTCAGTTATGTCACAACATAAACAAGATAACAGTGCTCTGAAGGGAGGGGGAGTAATCACAACAGCTGTACAGCGGTGATCACTGGTTTGAAATCAGAACCGTGGAGCAGTTGGCTACTTGGTTCATAAAATTTTTAAAGCAGGATGTGCTGTTATTCCTGCATTTTGAAATGTTCCTCCAAGAGACTGGAATATACTTCTTTTAAGTTGTAAAAAGCTATAAAAGGCACCATACTATGGTCTATTTCTCTCTCAAAAAAAACTAAGGAATCACAAAAAAAATTAGGCCACACAAAACTTTTAGCAGAACCGGGGCCTGTGGTAAACATCAATGCAAACAATCCTTACTTTGACTTTGAATTCGAGTTTAGCTGGAGAACTTACTCTTCTGCCCACAGTAATTACACTCTGATTATTGAAAAATTTCCAGAAAAAAAAAATGGCATATGTTGTTTGCCAGGATGGTGGCAAATGGAGAAGGATGGAATACTAACGAGAAAGGCTAATTTTTTTTTCCATCAAACAGCACATCTTGCTTTAACACAGAGATGCACTGTGAGAACTTTCCATGTTCTCAGAATAGCTGTTTATACATGGGAGGAAAGTAGCACAGTATGAACCGCGTGACAGTGATAGGTGTGCTTAATATCAATGAACAACATGTGGTTCACATGATCCACTCCCTTTGAAACAAAACAGCAATTTGTTGTGGCTAATGGATGATAATCTCCGGCTCTATACAGGAAAACAGTTTAAAGGCTCTCCTTTGTCATTTCATTATTTTCACTGGTTTTCTGACACATCCAGAGCATTCACAAACACCACCAAGACGTGCGCATGGACTCAAAGAATGAGGACGAGCTAGGGCTGCCCAGAACGCTGCGGTGCTTGGATGAGGCATCGTTAAAATGGTTGCCAGAAAGCATCTTATAGGGCTACACAGGTTAAAGGAGACAGGTAATTTGAGAGTAGCATAAAACGAGTTAGATGGCTGCGAACAGAGTGGTGGAGACTCTGCTCCATGCTTCTCATAGTTAACACAGGTTGACAGCACTCTTGTAACAGAAGATGAAAGTGCAGTTGTTATGTCGTGACAGATAAACGAGGATTGAAGTAAATATGTACTGACTTCAGTTTTTCTTTAAACTGCTGTACAGTTTACCATCATGCATTCTCTTGCTAGAGGCCCTATTTGTCCACAAGTTCAGAGGAGTCTGTAATTACAGTATTCACAGAAGTTTCCATACAGAATACATTGATTATCACTCCATCCCACCTTTATCCCACTTGCATACATGTTTACAATCTTCCCTTATTCATGCCCTGCCCACCACCCATCCCCATGTCCAAACCTCATTCCTGTCCTTCCTCCCTCACTCACAACAGACATACTAAGAAAATGCTTTTTGCTTGTTACCATTAAAAAAAAAAATTTCTCCAACATGTGTAAGAGTGATCAGGTGACGTCTCTGTCCAAACAAATCCCCATTTTATGCTACACTTACAGTCAATTATGATGTGAAATGGCGTTTTAAACTTGGCAAGTTCTTGAACCCTCAAACAGACAACCGGCTGCACATCCGCACGGGCCACCCTATCGAATTTCTCTCCCCTTGGCGGCCTCCTCCCGTACCAACATAACGGCTCCATACAACGTGGAGAGTAATCAATCGTTACATGTATGCTCTTTTTGTGCAAGGAAAGAAAAATGTTCCCATGCATCTATACTTAGCATTTTGAGCAGCATAAAGGTAGATTATGTTTTTCACTATTTTTTTTTAAATCTGTAGAGTGTGCAACTTACTTATTTCTCTCCCATTCTGCACGCATGGTATATTAAATATGACACTAAATGAAAGTTGTCTGCAAAATGTAGCCCTGGAAAAACTGTAACACCCTCCAGTCAAATACTTCTAAATATTTGGAAAGCGCTACAGTGTTTGCCTCAGGATTACAAGTTTAGATCTGTACAGGTTTCTGCAAAAAATTATTGCAGAAAAAAAAGTTCATTTCACAGAGTGCATCAGCCACAGGATGACAGACTTAAATCATCACAGCAGAGCAGCGGGAGGACAAGCAGGGTAATATTTAAAACTTTAAAACAGTTTCATATTTTAACAGTTAATCTACTTTTAACAAAACTGGCTGAGAAGTACCATAATAATTGTAGCCTGATAAAGTAGGTCTGAATAACAGAGAGGTCATATAAAAGTTGATGATGGTAAGTAGGGAATTTAGACACACACCTATATATACTACAGTAGTATCAAATTCTTGAAAGCAATAGAAAGTCCTAAGATCACCAGAACCAAAGAGCAACTAATTTTAATACTTGGAGAATAATCAGAGCAAATTTGTCAAAAGGTTTTTAAGATGTAAATTCCCATTTGCCATATATGTGAGATATTTTGACAGCTCTGCTGAACTTTACCACATTCCCAGCGGAACAAAGCCTCAAAGAAAACTGAAGGTCACAATGTCTTACAGGCAAAGTAGCGCAGAATTTACATATATACATATGTATATATATATATATATATATGGGGAATATATCAAAAACTTCACCGAGTTTGAAAGACTAAATGAAAATGTATGAAAGTATGACTGAATGGTGGAGCAATTTCATAGATCTGGTTGTTCAAGAGACAACCAGTTAACGTGCAAAATGTGGTTGTCCTTTTTAAGATAAGTTTGTCCTGCCCAAAACAATGTCTTACAATTCCTGGATTCACTTTTCTAGATTGTCATGGTATCATTTTAGACATTGGTATTGTGCTGCTTACACAATGTAAATTTGTTGTTAAATATCATCATATTGTACTTCAGATTCATTCCACACAAAGTCTCAAAGATGATTCACACAATTCGGTTGCAATTCGGTTGCAATTCGGTTGCATGGGAAACAACCTCATAACAAAGGACAGTTTGGCCGTCCTGCCAAAACTTTTAATTGCCCACCAGCTGGGAATTAAAAGAACATTCCAGATTGGTCACCTCAAACTCCTGTCACAGATCAGAGAATATTCCATAATGACCATACGGAGTCATCTCCTCATGAAAGCAACACTTGGTCCCAAAAGATATTGAAATAGCAATGCATGCATTTTACACTAAAAGATGTTCCAGACAGTCTCATGAATAATTCATAACCACGGCATGACACATAAACGTCATGCAATAGTTCTGTTGTCCCTTGTTTCTGTGGGAATTGACTTATTACTTCTAAGTCACAGTCCTGGCTGGTCTACTTAAAAATTTTGGCACTTCCAAATGATTCGTTTCTGTAGAAGAGGACTCTAAGCAGATGTGAAAGTTGTTGACAAGTAGTTTCACATTGCTATGGAGTTTGCGATAATATTTTTAATGTTGCCTGGTCTGTTCTTTTAACAGCTGAAGTCCATCACATCCTTTACACATCCTTTACATGGAAATATGAGTCACAATTAAGTGTCCTTGCCAAACACACTAGAAACAAACATCCCTTGAATTTTTTTACTTGTACCTTCATAAATAATTCTAGCCTTAGTTAAGTAGTTTTTGTATGATACTCAATAAAAGCTACAAGTAGGCTCCGGCCTACACATACAGTGCACGTAAAACAATTGAAAATGATAGAACCTTTGTGCAGTTCTTACAATCGAACAAAAATATGCGAAGAAGTCTATTGTACATGCTGAGCAAACAGCTAAGGGAATATAGGTAACTCATTTTGAGACACAATAATTACGAATCTCATCCAGGAAGCCAATAATGGCAGCTGATAGGCCTGGATGACTTTTCAATACATATGCTAAACCTACTGGGGACCCAACAAAGATTAATATTTTTGTAAAATACTTCGACAAAGCCAAAACATGTCTACGTGTTTCTTCAACTTTGGTAACAGCAACATCTAATGGAGTCTACACTTCTTAAGTGCTAATTTTCCCATGTTATATGATGAAAGTCGAGGTTGCATTGTGTGCTCCAAACGTCACTGCTCACAGTTCATGACCAAAAATGGACTTGGAATCTGTCTAGATCTGTTGGTTTCTGATGTAGATTGTTTTTTATTTTCTTTTTTAATCTTTTTACTGCAACCAGGTTTTTCAGTCAATGCAACTTTTCAAAATGTCATCCCAAACCAAATTTGTGACTTTCCACCGGATTGGTACTTACTTCAAAGTTATCCAGTAATTAACCATAAAATGCCACACCAATAATTCTCCTGAGTGTTACTGTGCATTAATCAGGGAGATGATACTCTAACTGCCATAATGAGCAATCAAATTAATAATCCCAGCTTCTTCTTTTTTTTTTTGTCTACCTGACATATCCAATACTTTAGTTTGAGATCATACATGAATACCTGCATGCCTGCAAATTACTGCAAAACATGAAACAGTGGATTTCTCAAGGTCTGCTACATCCTTTGGAATCATTTATTTTGAATATGCCATATATGGTAGAGATAACTACGTTACTTTGGCATGAAGGGCAGAAATGTCCTAAAAGATGTGGAACCCCCAAAATCACTTCATTAGAAATAATTCACTCCTGAAAACTGGAAAGAATCAATCAAACTATTACCCAAGGTACCCTAACAGGTTAAAATGGCTCCAAAATGCAGACACTGTTTTACAGCCTAGTCCGATCTGTCTACAGATGTGTATGTACAGTGCTGCATGCAGATTGTACACCTGTACCTGTTGAACATCAGGTCATAGTGATTTGAACACATGGGTAAGTACAGACATTCTTCCATCTTCCTCGATAATAATTATCGTAAAACAGACAGTCCACGTGTACGAATTTCCATCTCCAACCATCTTGGTGAATACAGAATCCAAAACAGATATCTGAGTACTTTATGTGATGCAGACCCTATATACATGTTAAATGCATTGCAGTGTGCAGAGCACCTAGTGATTCTCATAAATTCACCTCTCATATTAAGGAAGTAGACTACTAATTGCAATATTACCTGCCAACCAAACCCATAAATCACCGCATTCTACCTCACAATCACCTCAGCAAAACTCCATCTCGGCGTTTTCAAACTTACGGCGAGCTGCCAGTACGTTGTAAACACATTTCGGGGACTCATGTCATCGTTTAGCTGACTTTAATTTTGCATGCTTCACAGCCAAGTTGGAAGCCTCTGGTCTTTCTAGAGAGAATTTCTAGGAATCAGCACATTACTTTGGATACAGATCAGAAAATTCAAGATTGGCACTTTAAGTAGATAGTTTGAACTACATGTTAGTAATGTTGAACATAAAGCAAAACAAAAATGAATTGTAAGAAAGTTGCATAATGATCCATGCTCCTTATCCTTCACCCTCCTTCTTCCCTACTCATACTCCCCAATATTATCTTCTCTTCCCTCCTCCTCCTCATACCTCCTCCTCCTCATTCCTCCTCCCTCACTCTCCAACATAATTTTCTTCCACCATCTTCCTCAGTCATCCAAATGAATTATTCTCATCCACCATCCTCTTCTACACTTTCATCCTCCTCCAATATCCTGTTCCATCTTTCTCCATCATCTTCCTCCATCATCCCCTCCATCAACATCCTCGATTATCATACTCCACCATCCTCCTCCATCAACCTCCTCCATCATCCTCATTTGCCATTATCCTCCTCCACCATACCTTCCAGCATCTCCATCATTCTCCTCCATGATTCTCCTCCATCATTTTCCTCCAGCATACTCTTCCATTACACTACTCCATTATCCTTTATCACTTTCATCTATCATCATCCTCCATCCTCCTCCACACCCTCTTTCTCCACCATTTCTTATCATCCTCCCCATCATTCTCCTCCATCATCCACCTCTATCATTCTTTTCCAACATCCCCCTCCAGCATTCTAATCCATCACCCTCCTTTATCATACAGTACTCCTCCATCAGTTTTTCCATCCTTTTCCTCCATCACCTTATTCAATCACCTTCATCATCATCCTCTATCATCTTCCTCCATCATCCCCCTCCATCATCATCCTCAATCATCCTGAGCTGTCATCATCCATCATCCTCCTCCATCAATCTCCTCTATCATCCTCAGCTTTCTCCTCCATTATACGAACTCCATTATCCTTCATCATTTTCATCCACCATCCTCTACAATTTTTAAACATCATCCTCTACCATTCTCCTCCAAAATACTCTGCCCTCATTATCGTTGTCCATCATCCTCCTTGGCCATCATCATCCTCCATAGAGTAATCCTCCTTGGCCCATCATCTTCATATACCATCTTCTTCCAACATCTTCATCCATCTTTCTCTTTCATCTTTCTCCTCTATTATTTACAGTACCTCCAACATCCTCCTCCATTATGCTACTCCACTATTCTTCATCAATTTCATCCACCATCCTACTCCATCATCATCTATACCATCCTCCTTCATACTCTTCCTCAATGATCTTCTTCCATCATCCTCCCACACCATTCTCCTCCATCATTCTCTACCCTCATTATCCTCCTTGGCCATCATCCCCCTTGATCATCACCCTCCTCCACCATCCTCTTCCAGAGTCATCCTCCATCTTTATCCTCTACAATTTTCTTCCAGTGACCTCCTTCATTATACTACTCCATTATCCTTCGGCACTTTCATCCTCCATCCTCCTCTATCATCATCTGTACCATTCGCTTCCTCCACCATTTTCCATCACTCTCCTGCATCTTCCTTCTCCATCGTTCTCTTCCATCATCCTCCTTCATAATCTTCTCCCATAATCTTCTTCAAGCATCCTCCTCTACCATTCTCCTCCACCATTCTCTACCCGCATCCTCCTCCTTCACTCTCCTTTATCATCCTCCTCCATAACTCTCCTTTCCGCTATCCGATTTTCACCCACCGCGAGCAGAAATCTAGCAGATTTCGAGGACTATCCTGCTCTGCAAACTTGGCGAGGAGTGACCTTGACAGATCATTCTACCACACATTCTACCTACAGAATGATGACTGATCACTCTAGCGACCTTTTACTTTAACATCATTCCACTCGTACCGTCATGAATGGTAACTGGCATCTCAAGAATGTTACCGTCAACACTGCCTTCAATTTCACAAAACAAGCCGACTGGAGGACAACTGATGTTTCATAATTTTTCATGTTACAATCGGAGTTACATGCATCCCGCACAGGAGGTGTCGTGGTTCTCCGTGGGAGACGTTCCGTGCTGGTCAAAAGCCCTGTTGCCTTGACGTACCTGTTCCCATTCACGTGCATCCTGAGGTACGTCGCACCAAATAACCAAAGTTTATAAATAGGAGTGCAGAGCTCGAACGGCAGGGCTATTCACACGGCTAAAGTTCATGTTATTCTGAGTATGCCAAGCATTTTCACTATTTTTTTGAAGTTCAATTTCAACACTACAGAGATACACAAACAACTTCAAATTAAAAGCAATTTCCACACGAGCGTGCTTGGTGTTTGGAGCATGTTTGCAGCACTCCTTAGAGAGGGACGCAACATCAGTACCTGCCGCTCGGGCAAGAATGAGAAAGCCAAACAGGCAAGTAGAGGTTGGCCATGATGTGTATACATATCAGAAACAGTGAGCATGTACGTGTTCAGAACTGTACACTACTGTATAAGTGCTGTGAACAGTCACTTGCCACTCATTAATCACTCAATCCCCAAATTCACCTGCCTTGCAAATTTAATAGTGACTGACAAACTTACCTGTCTTTGACACCACTGCGCACCTTATTACCATGCCGATGATGACTGGTGACAGTTTAACACTGCCCTAACACCTCCCTATCAGGGTTCTGGCTATAGGATTGTAAAAGCCGGCTGAAGGGTTTTGGCAGTGTGGTGTGGGTGAAGTCCAAGAGGAGGGGCCTAAGGAGATAGTGTTCTTCTCCATTTTAAAAAGTTTTTGGCAGATAGAATATGCTGAGTTGGAAAATGGTGCAATCTTTTCTCCTATTTTGGACTTAAATTTGTATGAAGAATTGACCCTATACTGTACCTTGGTGTATGGAAATGAAGTTTTTATCAAGTTTGCTTTTTGTAAAAAGTACCTCTTTTTTAATGCAGCTTTTACAATTGGACTGTTCCAGCATTCTGTCAATTTTGTGCTGGTCAGTAGTCTGGCAATTTGCCAACTTGATATTTGATGCTTACCAGTTGGCAAGTGTAAGTGCTGACTTCAGCCGGCCATTAACAGCCGGCATGGCCGTAGCATCCTGCAGCCTACTATCTGATCTGAAACAGCGACCCCTTGTCCAAAGTGAAGGAAAATCAAAAGTTACGTGGGTAGACTCTTTGACAATTTTGAAAGAGGTGCACCACATGATGATCAGATGTGGAAAGGAGACATTTTTAGGGTAACTATGGGGCGATTGGTTTTATTTATACAAAACTACTGAGATATGCAAGATTGGCTATAATCAGTTGCCCATCCCCATTGCAAAATGTGAATTTGTTTCTTTCATTACCATATGTGGTGGGCAAAGCAACACCTGCAGATCTATGGTGTAACGAATTAGAAGGGGTACGGGGATCCAAAAGGTCAGGAACGACCGGTCTAGGTGTGAAACAGGTATGCAGGCTATGTAGCCTGCTCAGAGCTGGCTGCTGATTGAGGTACACATACCAACACAGTGACCCTTGAGCTATGTTTACACAGGTCTGTGTACTCCCAGTCCACTGTATACACTAACTGTGACACCTAGTTTTGACCCATTTCAAAATCCTATTCACAGAGACTCAGGTGTTCCAATTGAAATCAATTCCAAACATACAGGTTGTGAACGAAGCAGCTACAGCGATGTGTGAATTCTCACATCAACAATGGGCATATATTTTCCTCAAGTGAACAGAACTTCGATAAACCTGAAGCAGGGAATTGGTGTTTTTGTTTTCTTTTCTTTCTTTTTTTTTCCCTTTTCTTTGGTTTTCAACAACACTGTGAGTATGCTGCAGCACTGTTGACATCAGACAAACTCAAAAGTATTGATGAAAAGTGACAAAGTTTTCACAGTAGTGTGGCACATTCACAGCATAACAAAGTATTCAGCTATGGGCTATTTTCAGCGCTTGAAAAAACGTTTTATTTCATAGGAATAACATTTGCCACATTTTCTCAATACAAATTCTGTACAAACAAGAGGTAAATTTCCCTTGAGTGCCAAAATTTTAACCCTCAAACATATTTCCCTAGAAGAAGTCCTCCCATGCCCCCAACTTTTTTCCACTGGTGGCTTTTCATGACATTTGCTTCCCATAAACTTCTTGCTTTGTGAATTAACTCCCCTCATGTAACCTACGCATTACCCTATTGACCACGGTCTAGAATCCGGCAAATTGTGTGTGTACATATCTGGCCACGGCCCTTCAATAATTGCCAGCCTTTTGGTCTCCCATTGAAGTCTCTGTATCTGACTTAATCTGCATCATTTTGCATCCTTTTCGTGATATTCTACACGTATTGTTTGGATTCGTCCTTTACCACCGGGACCGTGGTCAATATGGTAATGCATATATGAGGTCAGGGAGTATGTGCTGTAAATTGAGCAATAGTGCACATAGAACTGTAGGCAATATTTACATTTTCTGTTTAGAGTTACGTCCAAAGTTTGCTCACAGTATCAACATAGTCTATCTCGATTTTACCAGCTATAAATGTGGATAGAAATATCTCAAGACCACTCTAAACACATCATGAGGGCAGAATGGATTGTAGGTAGTTAGTAATTTAGGAAGTACGGTGCAAGAGGCGGTTTAAAATGACGCCAGTACTCTTGTCGGTACGGCAGGAGGGAGTACATTTCTGTGCTGACACAGACAGGTGAGGTCTAAAATAAATATGTCTGAGAAAAAAAATCAAGGACTAGCACTTTCTTTTGGAAGAAGGCATTAGTCCAGATTAGACTACAGGATACTGTATGGCAGAGTTAGAGGCAGTCTCTAAGGTCACCAGTTTTCTTTAGCACAGTAGTACCACCAATGGCATTAGTCGTGTCGAGCAGTATTTACGCTAAGGTGCAGGATTGCGTGAATCCCGCAACAAGAATAGATCTTACACAGGAAACTGCTGCACACTTTTCCACAGCTGAAGTCATAGCTGCAATTATAACTACACACTTTAAAGTGCAATAGAATCTTTACCGGGTGACAGTTCACTGGACTTTCAAAATCCCTCCCAATTTTTTTTTTTTTTTTTTTCCGAGAGGGATTTCCCTCCCTCGTTGAATTCTTTAGTGTAAACACTGGTGTGGAGACAGGTAAGTGGAGAGCAAAGTAAATTTCTACAACTGCACTGAGAGGAGCCATCAATGCTTTGCTCAAATTCAAACCAAAATGAAGGTGATTGTTTCAAAAAGGTCTCTATGTCCAAAGATAAGGTACTGTACAGGAAGTCCTCACTTTCATTCAGTGATGTCATATTAAGTCAGTGGTATGTTTTGCAAGATCTCTGGATACCAGACCTGTGACCAGGGTTGTCACCACGCCCGGCAGTGCCGGGCGGTGCTACCCAGCTCTCAAAATCTCCGCCCGGCACAAATTTCGTAACTTAACTGAATAAAATTGTTAGATTTCTGTAGAATTCTGACTGATTATCCTTTTTTTTTAAACCACAAAACGGCCAAGTAAGCTTAACATTTCCGCACTGGTCGAAACCAAAGTACCGAATTCATAATTTATAATCTAGAGTGCACCATTTTACATCCAAGCACTCTCCAACCCGCAAAAATTGTTCAAAGGGGAGGTTCCCTTAGACCCCCCCCCAGGATGGCGATCACAAATTACCCGGCTCTCAAAATGGTCTGGTGACAACCCTGCCTGTGACAATCAAATGTTAAAGAAGTTCCATTCAGTTTTTAGTCTACTTTGCAGTATTTTTTTCTTAAAATCTCCAAACTGACCCACTCCTCACTAGAAAATGGAACAGTGACTGATATCAAACAGTTAAGTTAAACAAAAGTAAAATCACTGTGAACTGCTCAGAATATTGCTGATAATGATACCCTAAAAGTAGCACCATCACACTCAATTCATTACTAATTCAACTCCTAATTTTCAAGCAACAGGTACTGTGAGCAACTGATCATGTTTACATGCATTAATCTGTTTGCAAATACTGCACTGCAGACCACCTACTGTACAGTATGGCACACAAGATGCATTAAACACAGTGAAGACGTCCAGTTGTGATAAGTCCAGCTTTTAAGTTAATGGTCTGTCCTTCACAGAACCAAATGACTAAAAATCACTAGAGCTGCTACAACAATATTTGCAGATTTTACGTCAAATTTCTTAAGCATATGAAATCTTGAAATGAGTGTGTTGAAATCAACATTGTGCAAAAATGTCAACACCTAAAAGTTTGTTAATGAAGGTAATTTACTACTTAACACATTTTTTTTTCCTTTCAAAAGGAAAACAACATTTTGCATACAACAAACAAAAGACAAATATGCTCCAGAGTGTAAACATTCATGGGCAAATTAAAATGTTTTCTTAATCACCCACAATATGAAAATGAGTAGGCTTCAAACATGGCCACTAATACAATGAAGTTTTGTATAAAATTTTCAAGGCTGTTACCACAACAATGTCACCCATTGTTATCTCCAAATTTCATAGTTTCAACATATATTAGTAAAACAATTTATGTCAGTTATTGATGGTTGACAAATCTTTTTTAAGGTCAAGGTAAAGGTCAATTCTGTGATATGCAAAATCATAAAAAACTTCATAAATTTATGTTGCACGGGACAATTGTTGTTACAATTTTGGGCCCATTTCACCGTGAAAGAACAGCAAAAAATGATTCACATCCTTGGTTACAAAGTTCCGGGCACTCTAGAGGCTGACCAGATGGTCGACTCACCGACGGTCCGTGACGACTAAATCCTCTTTGGCAATGTGAAACGTTTGTTGGCAATAGGCCAAAGAATGTCTGCCATTCATTCATGGATGCAGCCAGAAAGTGCATGCAGCTGTGCTAGCTGTGGAGATCCACAGCTGTACAGAGACAACCAACGAACCAACAATCACCTCTATCGTATAACTTGCACTTACACTCTACACGACATGCACAGGGACAATTGCAGTGTAATGAAAGGGACCATTAGGTGTGTACTGGGTGTTCTAACCGAATCATTTTGCTTTTTCTCATCTCCTTGTTTTGCAAAGCACGACGAGCGCGTCCGATGATTTGGCACATTACAAGTCGTGTTTTATTATTAATATTACTACTGTTACTTTTATCATTACTTCTCCTGCACTGTGCATTGCTCAGCAAGTACTGTATAACATGGAACAGCCATACTACGACATCAATGCAGTTGCAAAACCATGACTTGAGTTTTCGAAAAGGAACATCAGGGACGCTTTAATCCTTTTGAACAAATAATTAAAAGAAAACACTCAAGGATCAGGAGCAACAGATTTGGGTATAGTTTGGGAGAGAAATACTAGCGCTTCCACTACGTACTACAGAGAATGTAGAGATTGTGTTCAGGTTACCAGCTGTCTCTGGCAAGGCAGTGACGCATGCACTAGTTGTGTGGAGACAGGTAAACGGTGGGGGAGGTGACACACTAGTTACTACGACGTCGATCACGAGCAAAAGGGACCACGATCCGCGTTTTCACAAGAAAGAATAGTCAGGGTTCTGGGGTCTGATACAATACTTACAGTAACTTTAAAATCAAAGTTTAGTGCGATATCGAAATTCCCAAACTAGAGATCTTGGCACATTCCCTTGTTTAAGGACAGATCATCAGCAAAACCCTTTGCACCCTTAGCACGGTTGATGGGAGTGCAGTTGTTGTGTTGAGACAGGTAAGTGAGGAGTGACGTAAATCTCACCAATTTTATTTTCATTCTGATTAAAGGATAAATTTAGCTTATCTGGAAGAATTGAGACTGAACAGAAAAAGTATGGGAAATCCCTCACCACAAGCCAACTGTAAAGCAACACTTGCGTTAAATAGAGGGTTTTTCTTTCTTCTTTTTTAAGGTTATAAAAAATAAAAATACAGGGTTTTTTTTTTCTAAATTTTCAAAGGCTAACATGTCGGTTTTTAAGAGGTTTGTAAGATTCGGTTTCTAGCACAATATTGGGAAACAAAATTGTTCCAAATTCATATCTTCAACTCTCAGTCTTCTGGGAAAACTTCGTAATTCATGCACCACTTGGCAGAAGTCGCAGATGTTTAGCTGTTTTCAGGTGATAAAAAGTTATTAGACAAACTACAACACAGGTTTTTTTATAGGTTTTATAGGTTAATTTTTGAAAATTTCACAGGCTCCCATCATGAAATACAAGTTTTTATAGGTTTCACTGTGAGGCCTTCACAATAAACTGCTGTCCTGTATACCCTCCCGACAGATCAGACTGCTCATTTTCATTAAAAATTTGAAAGCCATTAAATATAAACTGCACTATTAGTTTCCAGGAAGGATTTGACCTCGACCTAAATGTGCATAAATGCTTGTATCATAAACATGAAAGCACCCTTCATTGGTAATAACACGCCTTCCGTGAGGATGGAATTAAAGGGAAATAGGGCGTTTAGAATATTTGCCAACATGGCATACAAAGAAAATAGCTTTAATCATTATTTAACCATTCAGTCTCACCAATAAACATCTGCAAGACCTTCATCTACTCAAAACATGCATGTGGTGAGTAACGGAAGATGCATCATTTGAATTTTGAAAAGTTTGGATGAACAAATTATTGTTGAGCAACAAATTACTGAATTTCTATCTGCGAGAAACTTATTTCTTGAAAAGAAGGATATGGTCCTTCCTTATGTTGAACAATCTGCCATACTACCTTTACAAACACTGGTTTTAAATCTATGGTTGTTTTCGGTAAAACAAGCGCCTTATTTCCCTTTAAGTCAACATATTCAATAGGAAGTGAGGAACTGTTGTTAGCTAAACTGATTTTGTACAGGTCTACAGTAGACCTCTTAAAAAACCAGTTGATATTTTACTAGATTAACTGAAGCTAAAGAATCCCCAACTACATGCTCTCAACACAATTTCCACCACTTCAACAAGATTTGTCCATGGAAAAGAAAAGAAACGAATTTCTGCCCCTTTTCCTGGAATAATCCATGTAATTAATGTATTTCCAAAAAAGGCATTTGATACATTGTATCATACATTGTTTCAGTTCATAAAACTAATGAGACAGTCGCAAACTACTTTAGTAATTACATTGCATCAAAGGAGCATATTGGATGAGTAAGAGCAAGGAAAAGTAACAGCAAGGGTTACTGAAAGTACACCAAGTGAATTTACTGTTTTTCTCTTTCCTTCCACTTTAAACTGAGCTTGCCTACAAGAAGGTAATATTCCATTACAGAAGCTAATCTCCTTGAAAATTAAACAATGGACTTGCAAATTGTTTTAAACTTTTTGAAGGCTCTTTCAATGCAGTGTAGTGCAGTACAAGGTCAGGTGACACACATGTGATTAACAAAACAGCAAACTGTGCTAAGGCAGTTTAATACTTCTATGGTGCTTGTTTAATACCATGCTACTTTTCAGTGTGGCACTAAAGGAATGTATACTGTGAACAGTAATCGATCCTGTAGCCAACATTGAAAAGGGGAGCAGGCTGTCCCAACAAGTTTTGCCCAAGATTGCAGAGAGCAAGCTCAACAATTAACAATATTTGCATTTCACTTTTTAAAGTCATCAAATCTAGCTTTATGCTTTTTTGCGAATTGCCAACACTAAGTTGCACTACTTTGGAAGCAATACTGCATAAAAAGCCATGGGTCAAGTTGTTACGATACTTTGTGTGTGTGTACCAAGGTAAAAAAAAAAAGATACGAGGACTAATCAGACAAGTTCTTCGGTGATCCATTTCAATTACTTCTGCTAAAGCCTTAACTCAAAATGTTACTTTATGCACAAATCATATGCTGTATGCACAACTTAGTATTACTGCACAAGGACAGTGTTTGATGTGAAGTCAAATGCAACGTTAGAAATTGCTACACACTTTACAAAACAGATTTAAAAACTCAGAAGCCAAAATGTCATGCTGCAATAAAGAACATTGCAGGGGTAAAATGAGCTTTAAACAAATCCTTCCAAAATGAACTTTGAACTCTTTTCTCACTGAGCACTGCATAGAAGCTCTGTATACTGTAGCTACTGTCAGGAAAAGTGTGAGGCTACACATAGAGCTTGGAACTGGATGGGGAGAATGGTGAGATCAAGAATACCCAGTATGAAGCAACCTCAGTCGGCCCTTCCCAGCAAGATTACGATTCTCCTCCGAGAGTGACACCATACCACAAAAGCTGAACGGTCTCAATGGAGAATGCAAAAATTGAGGTCAAGGGCATATACAATGCATACCAGACATAGAATCCTGGTGCTCCCAATACGGTGACTGGAAATATTGACTGAAATTACCCACCGGGAGTCACCCTGAGTTACGGAGAACCAATCCATCTGACCATGTCACACATACCATAATTCATCATGGGACATGCCTACCTGCAGCATTGTGTGCTATTATAGAGTATACACATAGCAATACAAATCTGGAACGTTCGAGATATCAGCAAACCCAAAGATGCCTTAATTTCCACCTCAGTTGAAATTTCTCTACCGGCACTGGTGGGAATTCACTGACTGAATAACAGAACTGGGGCACTTCCAAGTAGATCCACACGATTCAGAGATATACCTGTACAGTACCTGACGAACTTCAAAATCACCCTGCCCCCAGTTGCTGTTTTCCCTCAAAGGGAATTCTACCCCTACAGTAAGTTACTGTTTGTCTTCAAAGTCACCTTGACCCATTCCCACCTTTCTGTTTTCGGAGCAGTCATATACTGTATAGAGTAGTTCAAACCGGTTGTTGATTGACCAGCACCCACCAGAGACAACTAAATTTATACTAAAGTAAAACCAGAGTTTGTTAATTGTCCTTCAGACAATCAAATCAGTATATTAATAATAACTTAAAGTCAGTACAGTGTAAATGAAACAATGTAATGACAGAACTGACAATGAACTTGCATTGTTAAAAACAACAACATACAAGTTTCGATTACATGCTCACCTCCGCCAAAAAAGATTGCATATGACCACATACAACGATCTTAAGTACAAGTTTCGACTACATACTCACTTCCACAAACAAAGTTTGCATATGACCACATACATTCATCTAAAATGGCTCCATTGTGGAATTCACAATCAGCACTGAAGTATAATTTCTTATTGTAGCATGCATGATTCCTTGGACACAACAGAACTGTGTGGAACATTGATCTGGCAGTGATATTAATTTGAAATAAAATAACCACGCATATCATCACAAGCCTCATGATGAGTTTCAAATCATCATCCAACTTTGTTGATAGTGAAACTTAAATTAATTTACCAAACAATGTAAACATTCTTGCCAACAGATGTATCTGTGCAGTACCTCTTGTGTGCAGGTATTCATACCCAGTACATGTACTGTACAGAGCGATGACGAGGGATCTAATTGGCCAGATATGCCGTGATGGTTAGGGTAGGCACTTAGACCTAGAGAAGGGACAAACATGTATGATACCACGAAAGGACTGGCTGCTGAATTGCACAACCTCATGTTTGACCAATGAAACCTGTAGTGGTTAATTCACACTATGTTGAAGTAAGACAGATTGTTATTTTAAAGGGTCATTCTTAGTTTACCCAATAATCTTAGCAACAAAGGTGTATTGACATACACAACCTTCCTTTCTGCAAACGTATCCAAAAGTTTTTGCAAGTTTCCTTCCTGAAGATAATGTTCATCACGTACACTAGAAGACAAAATAAATATTGAATCAAATGGAACAAGCTTTAAAAAAATCGTGAGGTTGTGACAGCAGCTGACATAATCCTATTTGCAGTGAATGAATGAAACTTATTTGCATTTGCAGGGAATGAATGGATTTGTTGAACTCAAGCACTGAAGCCTACAAGCACTGTACAACAAGTGTGTGTACACACAGATAGACTGTACCTCACACATGTATTACATTCAAGTGCTTCAATTACACGTTGAAAACTGTAGATTATGACCTATTGTAACTTTAATTGTACTTTTTAGGTTCTAGTGTGTAAATTTACTCACTATTATGGAGTACGCCTATGGTCTGTTATCTTTGCAGTCATTTACTGTACTGTATGCATTCAGAATGACACAAAGGTTTTTCTTTTTCAATAAAAATATAAATCCTTGAATATATTTGCACTGCAATTCATTTAAGAATGTATACCCACAAGTAGAACAATATCAGATCTAATGTATTCTACACATTGTTTTCAAGGCAGTGAGCAGGAGCTCACCATGCAAGGCACAGACGTCAGATGATTGCAACCAGGTAATAGCTTGATCTACTGTAATCATCATCACAAGTCTTGTCATTTTGGTTAATCCTGTTATTGAGTAACAGGCGTACAGTTTGTGTTTTACAATGACCAAAAACTCTTTGGGCAATGAATGTGTTATCAGCATCGAAAACAGATCTGTCGTGTGCGGCTCTGTGTATGCACAGTGAATGTGTAATCATAATTTGGAATTTTACGAGTGTGTCCTCGCAGTCAAACGGACTACTTGACTCACCTTGCCGATACCAAGGGCAGTTCCGTAGATTTTCTGATAGATTCCGTGGAGCTGGCCAGAAGTGCAAATTCGATTTGTAGTCTCCCTGAGCAACAAACAGTACTTAGTTTAAAGGCACTGAAAATATTTAACAAGCACATCTCAGGGAACTAAACAGAACAATCTATGACTTCACAAAAAAACTGATTGTGCAGCAAAATCAATGGTTTTGAATGACCAATCATAAAATAAAAATTGCAACCTGATAATTGAATTGAGATAGATAAAAAGGAGCCATGTTATGAACTGTGTACACAAAGACAGAAGTTGGTTGGTAGCTTTTCAATACTTCAAATTAAATCTCTTCTCAAATTGTCTGCCCACGTTAAGGTGTATAAAATCTAACAAGCAGAGCAAGTTGAGAACTTTACAGAATGTGGTGTATATACAGATTTACCTTCAATTCTATGTGAATTACATCTACTTTTAAGTATTTGTAATGATGGCAAAAAGGGTTTACAGTACACATAGATGGATGGAGTCTTAGTGCTTGACAATCCAGGGATCAGAGCTAATGGTAACCTACCCCCCCCCCCCGCATCCTATCCCAATCACGTGCTACCGCCGAAATTATAGCAGTCTTGTGAATGCCCTCTCACAGTGGCCTACTACTGTACATAACAAAATGTTCTCGGCATTTTGGGTTCCAGAAGTCAATTAAATGTGCCCATGCCAATGGCATCTCTCATTCTTATCTTTACCCAAATGTCACCCTCCCCTCCACCCAAACCTCCCAAGTCTTATTGCACCATGCGTTTGCGGTGAGAGCCATAATCTATTCTTCACAAGTAATCTTGATTCGATGGTTTGACCGGGCGGGAGGGCGGTGAGGCAGTGGCAAATATCTTATTCACTTGGCAGCACCCCCCTCCCCCCATGAAACTTGAAGAAAGAAAAATAAAAATATTTGCTGAATGAGACAATTGAGTCAAGAAGTTTCCTGCAATCTGAGAGACGTTTTTATCAAAATTTTTTTCTGTACGCTACTTGTACTGACCAGTGGTGACGCTCCATACAAAGCTATAGTTAATCGAAGCCCATAGCTTCGATTCTTGGATTTACTCAGCTCGTTGTGTGAATTTTTTCTGATTTTCATCAGCGGTGGTGCCCATGAGTAGTTGCATTATACGTTCCTGAGCATACAAGTAAATTGGCAGATTCAACGTGAAGGTGAACAGTGACGCAGACATTTCTATTGTTTTTTAAGTGCTAATCGCCATTTTAGCCTGCTTGCAAGACCCTTTGAATTTTATCACTGTGTGTAACACCGAGTACCCTTTCGAAATATTACCGACTTTCACTAGGAAAATAGGGGATTTGATTAATTGCCTCAAGTCGTTTCCAGTAGCACGGTTCATTGTAGCTTCAAACTGGTACTGAGAGTGACATATTCGCAGCTACTGCACAAGCTGCCTGGTAGTCGAACAGTGTAATAATAACCACCACAATACGACCAACGACATATTAGGACGATATTGTGTTCCTTCTTTTCACTTCGCTACTTGAAGAAGTGTCTTTACTTCCAGAATCCGTTGCTGGCATAGTATGTTACGCCTAACATTACTCCCACTTCAGTTTTAACAGAGTTTGTAGGTTAATTTATATGCAGGCATTACTCGGCATGCTTGAGTTTTCTTTCACTGTGGTGGTGTTTCGTGTGCGTTCTCGGAGCCATGCGTACATGGCTCATAGTGTGTGTCATTATACCATCTAGGCCAGGCTTATTTGTTTGTGTTACAGCTTGTCAATCTCATGTTAGATGTACATATCTCGTAGCCTAAGCCGTACGTGTTACTAGGCGGATCTGCAATCAGTCGTGTAGGATATACAGTATGTTCACAGTCCCAATGGGCTTTGATGTACTTGCCTGCAAGTTCAATTCTTCTAGTGTTATTGCTGTATTTCCCCTCACTTCAAATGTTTGTCCACTCCTCAGAACTCCTCCCCCCCCCCCCATGAAAAAGTCTGGTTGTGACACTGTCTTGATTACACTTTGGAAGTTCCATTAATTGCACTCAAATTTACATTGTAATTTTTCAACCACAACTGTTATCTAGCTATTTTCAGGTTGCTGGAAAAAGTTGTTGCCACTACAGTACTCTAACTCTAACAGTGTTCCTTGCTCCAACAAACAGACAAAAACAACTCTGTACTATTTCAATACTTACGTTAAAAATAACCACCAAACCAACCGGAGTTATGTAACCCCACACTTGACAATACTTGTTCTGCATTTTTTTGGATGACAACAATGGTCTCACGTATACGTAATTGATGTTGTAATGAAAAGAGTAGGACAAGTAATCGACACCCACAAAGAGTGGTGACTGTCAGCACTGGGACACATTGTGACATAAACTTGTAAAGAATGCTTTGCATCCATGCAAATCTATTATAATATACTGCACTAAGTGATGACAGGCAGACTATTTGACAAACTTACCATTCTACATAATGTAAACTTTGCGTGAACTGTTTGATCACCCATATTTCATAACAACTTACTCTACAGAACTGCAAGAGATAGATCTTCTAACAACTCACATTACATCAGGATCACTCTAGAACCAGGCAACGTTGCTAATTTTGATTCGCAATTTATAGCGACGACCTGCTACAATCGTCACAATTATCCTGGAGTCATGGAGAAATTTATAGCAAATCCCTGCTGGAGCTTGACTTATGGCTCATGCAGTTCAAGAAATGTCAAAGCAAAGTCTTAAAAACTGAAATGTAATGACAGTCACCTGGGTTCAATGACCTACTGTAACAGAAACCAAATCATACCATACTTTTTCATTCAGCCGAGAAAAAAAAGAATAAAAGTCTAAAATGATAACTTTCCAACCAATTTCTCTCCAGATTATTCGGCTCATGCCAGCTGTCACAAAGTACTGTACCGTAAGTTTACAACATGACCATAAATACTCAGGTTAGTGTGCATCAAAATTAATTGACTGAAGTTGTGAACCACTGCTTTATAGAACTGTGTCTTCAGTGCAGTTATTTTATGAACAACAGTTAAAAAAGAGACTCTTGTCTTTTTTTTGATAGTATATGCATAGAAAAATTACAGAAAAAAACAGTGTCACCAGACAGTACTGTACTTTACTTGTCAGTTCTTTGGTTTTTTATTTGTTTTTGTTGCTTGGTTTTACTTGTTTGCTTGTTTGTTTTTTGGGGGCGGTTGGTTATTTTCTGTTACATTTATCCCAAAACAAAACTTCAAATCGTGCAATATGGCAGGCAAAATTGGGAAGAGACTTTAGAGCTGCGAGCAACAGAGTCAAAAATTTGACTGTTGTAGAGTTGTACACCAGCTGGAACGATGTCCACATTGAAGTTCTGACAGTTAAAAACCTAATCAGCCTATCACCCCTTCATGGAGTGATGTCCCTTATACTAACATAGGGCTATCTTTTCCAACCTACAATTGGATTTGAACCGTATGTCTGACGAATAAAACTACCTAATAATCTTTTAAATATGCAATAATTCATGTTGCACTATAGGTAAAACAGAAATGTCACACAGAGCCCCTGATTGAATAATAAAACAATCGGCTATCTGTTTAATCAGCCCAAAGACACACACACACATGCCTTTAATATAGAGTAAAGCTAACAGCCACTGAAAATTCCGAATGCAAATTTATTCAGCTATATTATCACTCTACTGCTAGGTCTTCGCAATTCACAATTTTACCATTAAAAAAAAAAAAAAAAACTGGACGCATTTTGACAGCTTGCTACCAGGGGAGATCATTTTCTGTTAATTACAAACATCAACACCAGCAAGACTACCACTTGAAATTTTGTTAAACAAATCGCAAACAAGCAACTTTTCCCCTGATCACTATGTCAACAGAGGCCCGCAGAACTAGGGCAAAGAGCTGTATGCACGCACTATTCACACCTCTGATTCCGTAGTGAAAGAAAAACAAAAAAAAATCACTCTTCAGTTGTAGGCTGTAAATATTCGTAATAACTGCAAGCTTGTAGGGGCTCACTGAGTTGGCAGTCACAAAAATGGTGATGTTTTGTCACACACTTACTGTGTATTAAGTAATCATGTATTGATGACAAATGTTCAACTTAAGAGATCTGAACAACTGGCACACAACTGAAGCAAAAATAATAGGGTACAGTTCATTATCAAAATCAGCTATATTGCAAATCTGTGACCAGGCACATTTTCCCATTAAGATTAAACATCTATGCTGTACAACCCCTCTTCATCAAAAAACAAAAACCTTTAAGCTCTGACATTTTCAGTAAAGTTAGATCATGAGGCTAATTAGACATAAATTTCACTGGATGTAAAATACCAAGTAAAAAAGTAAAATTACAGGGTTTTATTTTTCAAGCTTGTAATGTGCATAAATTTGTGACAAAAAGCTTAAAATACCAATGTTAAGTCCTCTAAGAGGAAAAAAAAACTGAATATTAAACCATTTCATTCTTGTCAAAGAATTAACAAACTTGAACCAAGCCAGTGAAAGGTACAGTCCGGACTTCAGTCAAGTGACTTTTCGTTCGAACAGTAGACTGAATATATGGGAGGACTGTAGCTACAATCTTGGACAAAATACCTTGGGACACCCCACTCCTCCTTTCAATGTTGGCTGCGGGATTACTGTTCAAAGAGTACATTCACTCGTAGAGTGCAACACTGGCAAGGAGTGCAAGGTTTCATGTTATCCTCTCACCTAAAATTTGGTATTACATTTCCTTATTTTGAATATCCCAGGTGTCCATCTGTGTCCACAAATATAGGTCTCAATTTTCTGATACATGTAACAAACACCTTTACTTGTCTTACTTGCCTACTGTGCATGAGCAGTCAAGTGTGCTTGGTCCAGTCTCCAAGAAAGTTGATTTTCATCTCAGTCCAATGGGCGTACAGTAGTGCCTGTGCACTTGAATACTGAACCACGTCTTATTATCTTGCAGTACTGTACTAAGCTGTGGCAAATCTGCTGAACATAGGAAAATTTTCTGCAGGCTGCTGGCCATGTGGGCTACAATTTTTAGCAGTGCATAGGTGATCTTTTTAACTTACCTGACAGGACTGCCAGATGTCCACATAATTTGTCAAACCCTGGTTCAACCTCCAGTTCAGCAATTAATACTAACTACCATAAATTATAGGTTCAGGTACCTAAAATTCACTTTAAGGTACACAAATCCTACCTATTTGATCAATTTTTTCTCATTGCCCACCTGCCAATTATGAAAAAACTCATTTAAGATGTCAACTTGTCACAACTTTCTGTCTACAAATCTATGGAGAATACTGTACATAAAACTCTGTACCCTTAAGTCTGAAAAAATTAAAAATACCCAATTTGTGGGCTTGTTAGAACTTGATAAGCTACCTCCTGATATAACCACATTTAAGAATGTTTTACACCATAGATAATCAATTGTTGTGCACATGTATTGCCTGCTGTACGTATGAACACGGAGACCACAAAAAAATGTACAGATACTACGGTGTATGTTGATTCATTTTTTTCTGTTCATCCCCCATGCAATCTCTACTTAACGGTTGCATCATCATTACAGGTCAGTCATGAGTTAACAGTTTATAACTGGTTACTTGTATGGTAGAGCTGAACTTCACAAGTCTTCACAAAATCTTACTATTTTTTTTTATCAGTTTACAAAGTTTCTACCTTATAAAATTTATATCACTTTGCTCAAGTTGACTGACTGTGCTGTGGATATTTGTGCTGACGGTGCTGTTGTTGCACAGGGAGGGCCAGTTTGTCTTCAGTTTCACTTTGGAATCAGAAACGAATGATACCATGGACCTTTCTAATCCTGCGCTTCCAAACAGCCATTCAACAACCCAAAAGGTGCTTCCACACTAGATTTGGTTCAGATCTCGACGTCAGGATCAGATCCTGAGGTCGAGGTCACCTCTGCAGTGTAAACGCAGTTCAGATCCAGATCAGATCATCTTACTTTGACGCTGGTAGAGCCTAGAATCTGATCCTGACGTCAAGATGAATATTCCTGTGTAAATGCTCTGGCATCGACAGTCACCCGAGATACGGTGCCCGGTGACCTCAATATTTATGTGTTTCTCTGTATTCCATTAAGTTTCTCACACTGCTACTACTCTCACACGATGCACGTGCACTGACTCTCCCTACAGTCTGCATGAAAAAGTAGCAATAAACATTTTGAAAGTTTGCACTTTGTTTTTCTCTAGACAAATCTTATCACAAATTGTGAGATTTGGAAAATGTTAGCTTAACTTGAAATTTGTGTATATTTGGGACAGACATTCTCATTGTACAGTATTCATGTAGGTGAGTTTTGATACGCTTACATGGATACACATTTCATGTGCCACATAAGTGTCTACAAATGCAAATTAAGTTCTTAACGAATGTTTTTTTTTTCTATGATTCTTTGTTCAAATGTTGAAGTATGTGGAACTAATTTACCCCAACACTTTCCTTGCCTTCTGTGATGGCAGTCATAATGTTTGAAACTCCCGATACAAGTGTAATCTATACTTAATCGGCATAGAGCAATGCAAGCCTTTTCTTTTGTCTTCATATTAAACAGCGCACACTGATCCGGATCAATCTTGAGTGTAAAAAATCATGGGAATAAATGTCATACATGCACAGTAGCCAAAATAACTTTTAGTTACCTTGGTTTGCTGTTCTGATAAGGTATGAATGTACTGCATACTGTACTTATACTACACATGTAGCGTGCATGGCACACACTCGTGCACTTGAGACCGGCTCTGGCATGGTTTTTAGCTAACACAAAATACTCATCGGGAACCATACGGTATCTTTTTTATGTCTACTTTCTACCAGATCAGTCCTTGTGCAAACAACTTTTGTCGCTTCATCTCAGTGTTAAAGCATGGGAGGATCAGGGTGAGAACCAAGTGTAAATGCATCAGGATCCGATTCATTTTATCACCCCCTGGAGATATATGATCTCCTGATAACATCAGTGGATCTGACCCATGAAAGCACCCCAACAGTACGTCCTGTACATGTCTGGAGGTGTCTACTGTACTGGACACAGGGTTTTGCACACTTTTTTTGAGGATAAACAAATTGAGGACTTTTCAAGGCAGAACTACAGTAATTCTTTTTCAAGGACATCAAACAACTTTTAAAACACTACCAAGATATTTTCGAAAATTTGCACATGTATGTGTGTGATTGGCAGGGAACAAAACTGGTCCAGGTTTAAGCATCCGAACACTGCAGATTTTAGATAAAAGTGTAAAAACTGTTCAAATCACAATAATTCGAGCAGTTTGCAAGGACTTTGATGCAAAAGAAAAAAATTCAAGCACTTTCAAGGAGGTATCCGAATTCAAGTACTCTAAAGTTTTTGAAGGCCCTGTACGTAAGAACCCTGAGGACAGAATTTTGGATCGCAAAGGTTTGAAACCCTATGAATAAATTCACTAAATTTAGAATACTGGATGTAGAAAAAGTTGTAGGGCTAACAACTGATGCATACAGAATTTAAAATTCATTATTTGTCACAGTTGAGGATTTTACAGCAATTTCAGTAGGTTGAAAATGGACAACTTCTACAATTTACATGTTGTCAGTTACCATTCATGTTTATTGTTAAACGGTAAGGACAACCATTCATTAAGATGGAGTGGATGGCATGTGCGCCGTCTACAGAAGTTAAAATTCACCCTTTTGTCAAGTGCTTAAAACGAGTTAAATCTAGATTGGGTTTAAACTGATGTGACTGTCAGAGGGAAAACCTTGAAAAAATTGCTCATTGTCCTTTAGAACCCCCGACAGAGTCTGAAACTGAAAAACTGGGTGCAAATTTGCAGAAAAACTTCACAGTCTTAGCACATAAAGATGACATCACAGCATGGGAAGGCACTTGTCCAGTTAAGGCTGGACAGGGTTATGGGAGGAATTAAAATGTAACCTGGTACTTTTGGCACAGTAGTTCAAAGTGCACTTATAGTATTGAGACAAGTAAGTGGTGAATAAAGTCTACCAAATGATTCGGTCACACCAAATCTGGTTGTCCTTTATAAGGCAGCATCGCACCGTAACGCTACATAAACTTCCTCACTAACGGTGACGTGAAGACTCTATCCGTGGATTTAACTCCCTATTGTGGCACATTCAGCGAACAAACTTGAACATGTTGCCTCTAAAATCGGATTACAAAGCCTTGCGAGCCACACATCCCTAAGTTGCAGTGAAACTTCAGACGATTATCCTAAAGTTAGACGAAGCAGTTTAAAAATACTTTGGTGGGTCACCCAAAGCCATAAACTTGCCAAAACTTTTCAACAGGAAAGAAAAGCCTCCTCAAAGATCTCTGTCAGTTCCCCTGAGCGCCTTATTTATACCTTTCAAAATTTACCATCATTCACGAAGGCTCCCAGGGTCCATTTACTTCACTATAAATATTCTGCGCTGCAAAGTTAATGTATACAGTATATATTACGTGTTTTCGCAAATTGACTGTTCTTTGCTATGTTCGCTAAAGTTACCATGTATTGAGACCAAACTTACAATGGCAGCCTGCATTTTATTGGCCTAAAGGGATTTGAAATATAATTAACACTGCACCAAACTGGAGACAATTCCTCCTGCAAGCCAAAAACTTCTCATTAATGCAGTGTTATTAGACATGACAAATAAAGTCAATTGTTACATACTGTAAATAGCTCTGGGCTACAGCAGACACATCAAGTATATTGTTCCATGAACCACAGAAAGCATTTCCAGCTGACTTCGTTGTAACACGCAGTGGTAATATGTACTGTATGTTTGCCGTATCTGTACTGTAAATAATCCCAGTAAACCGCTATGGTCGCTAAGGAAAATAATTTTATGTTGAGGGAAGGATTTGGACATTAATTACGGTATTGATCACATGAATTTCATATGACATGGAAGACATTTCTCATGCACTGTATGCTATTAGTGTCTAATGAAAGAATTCTCTCGTGCAATGTTACAGTATACTGTACATTCAAGACAGAGTACTGTACATTGCACAGTGTGCGAACCTGCGATCATGTACACACAGGTCTGCACCAAGTACTACTGTACGCATACTGGCAGAATGCATCAACACTTATTGTACGGTTAGGTCTGCAGTACTAACGTCTCATATGAGGGCCCGTCGACTATACAGAAGCAATCCATAAAAAGTTCAGATTTACTGTGAAATAACCCTGCTCTGACAGTTCCGACGCAAGTCAAAGTCTAAGGCCAGATGGTACTGTGCTGTAGTCTGCTGATCACCACGGGATACATCTTTTGAATTATGCCTCTTTCCTCTCTCACCATCCCTGTATGATACAACATCATGAGATGGCTGTTCTGTCCAAAAACATTTTCTCACCTGACTTTTTGCATGATGTCAGGGTGTACTGTGTATTAGCTATGTACAGTATCTGGTTTGCGACTGTAACACAGAAGAGATCATGCTTCGTTCTCTTCATCCTATAGACAGCACAGTACCCATGAAAAACAAAAAAAACATATGTGCATTGTAGGAAATTAAATGTTATGTGCAATTCTCACAATTTGATTTGTTACAAGAGCAGCAATTATGTGGTAAGTGATAACGGATTTTGTACTAGAAAGCCTTAACTTACGATAGCATGTTTATTGCATTCACTTCATTAAGAGGGCCTGCTTTTACTGTATTTCTAGAATTCGACATGTGGATGTTATCAAGCACTGTACGGGTCAGGCTGTGTGAGCGCTACTGTTCCATACACAGACATGTACAGTATAGCCTGATTTTAAAACAAACGAAAAAAAAAAAAAAACGTTGGACAAAGATGTGAACCTCCATGGTTTGCCAATTTCAAGATGTCATCATTTCGTTTCTTTTCCATTTTCCTTGTCAACTATAATTTGGTACCACAAACCTACCATCTTAAAGTTTTTCTAAGGTACAGATAAAAGAACAGTACATGGTTTGGCCTTCCATACTGTAACAAGCATTTCACACCACTAGGGCCTACTGTTCTGTCAGCACCATGGCCTTGACCCTGACTAGATAACAGTCATCGCCTAGCAACCTCACGCTGCTTCGCATCCCTTGAGAACTGAGAAGTGTGGTACATCAGCACTGATGGAGGTACTGTAGGCTTCAGCTGCAGAGGACACCAGCAATTTATTGACTCAGTATGTTTTATACTGCACTGAATGCTACGTAAATTTGCTCATTTATGTTTTCAAATTCCTACAGTAACTAGTACTGTGCATAGCTCAGGTGAAATATTACACCACACAGCCTCCCTATGTACACCAAATGTTGGGTCTTCTTTTGATACTTACCAGGAACTCTGAAGCTTGTTTCAGCACAACAACTGCACTCTCATCAACAATATCCAGAGTGCAGCTAAAATTAGAGAGGAGGGAGGAATGGTAAGTTGACAGAGTTGGGGGAGGGGACTGCCAAGCTTCGCAAGTGTGACAACACCTACTGTACGGTGCTAGCACAATATTCAACATATGCAGTAAAGCAGACTTCTACCAACAGAACCTCCCCACCCACCCCATAATGACAACTGAAGTGCTTTCACCTTGTGCATGTATAGAGAAGATGGCTCATTGTAAGACTTGCCTACTTCTATGGTAATGCCGCGAGTCTCACAGCTTCAAACGTCGTTTCACATGGTGAAAATGCCAGATCTCGCGGTGGAAATCACTTTAAGCAAAGCGGGATGTTTCCTTATCTAGACCTAAGGCATTGCCATTTTCAAGTTGAATTGGATATATCATAAAGTGACTAATTTAGCGAAATATCTAGCTTTTTAAAAACTTCCAGGTTTTGAATGTGATTTCAAGGTTTTCTTGCCATTCTAAGTTGACAAGTCTGCTCTGTGTATGTCTATGCTTTCTAGTAAAACACTCACTCTTGATGACTACAATTTAAAACACACCAATTTTTTTTTAGAAATACTGCATAGCTTCAAATCGATAGTCATAATACTGTATTATTACAGTAAATGTGTAGCACAATTCTTTCTCACTGATTTCTGCTGTATGTATTTGAGCTCACAATATCCCACATACACAACGTGAACTTCCAGATGTACCCAATGAAGACAGAGGCCTGCCTAACTTAGGTGGAAACATGTTCAGAACTGCAAGAAGGGCAGGCTACACTTACAACTCAAGTATGAGTGCCTCTACCTGAGCTCTACTGTAAGTACTTTCGAAAACTACGGCGCTGGGGCAGATTGAGTGGGCCTTCAGTATTTAATTAGGTCTAGGTACAGTAGCTCAGGACCTCTTCATTTATACAATTCCGGCCAGCTTTCCAAAACCCTCCCATATATCCCCACTTTCTGTGTTCCCCAAAATTTTCAAGACAGGGGACAGCCATGTGTGAAGTGTGTGTATGTAATCACCAGGAAGGGAGTGGGGTTACCCCACATCCAGAAATTTCTGGCATTTGAAATGCTCTAAAATGATGGAAAATGGTACCACTAACGAAGCATTTCTTCATCTCCTTGAGCAGCACTGGACTGTACACCTTGTCAACTTTTTATGACCGAGCAGAGCGTTTGTAAGGGGGGGCAGGATTTTTTGAGGGGTACAGTACTTTAATGGTAAGACATTCATAGTACATGGGGTGTAGAGTTACTGTACTGTAAGATCTAGAGGCAGAGGAATTCACATACATGTCTAAAGATAAATGCTCAGTAATACAGGTTCTAGCAGGTGCAGAGCACTTGCTCAGATTGCAGGGCACTGAAGCTCTATCAGCTAAGTAGTGAAGAGTGCTGTCTTTTATGCTAAAAACACAAACAACAGCACATTTTAAGTTATTCTCATGTTAACAGGAGGCCAATGTAGACAATGTAGGCACGTAGTAGCATGGTCACAAGCAAGCTCTGGAGTGCTGTAACCAAAGGACATCAGTCGCAGAGCGCAGAGCAGAACCATGGAAGAATTTTTGTTACCCTGGACCCTCGCTGAAAATGTAGCTTAATTGAGGTGATGAGTGCCTGCATTTAGGTTTTACGTCACAGCTATAGTTTGCTTTAGTGAGATTGGTTCAGAAACCTGACCACATGAAATATCCTCATAATACCACCCTGAATGAGCTGACAACCCCAAACCCTGAAACCAAGAAAAATCAAAACTCCCACACTGCCTGAAATTTAGACATGATAACTGAGTCACGCAGGCCATTAATGATGATACAGCAAATCTCAGCATTGTGACACTAACACAGATTCATTTGTTAAATAGGCCCAGGGTCTGGACTACAGTTAGGCGGTAGGGAGCTTTCGATATATACATCCACATGGTTGACTGATGCTATCATTATAAAATTTTGAGCCTTCACTTATATGTCGCATTGCTCCCCCCCCCCCCCCCCCCAGTCATTCACTAGCCAAATCGAGAACACGTAAACTGATGTTTTGCTGTCCTTGATTTGGCTGAAGGGCAACTTAAGGAGACGACGTGACACATGTGCAGAGGCTCAAAATGACAGAATAATTGTAGCAGTCTATTAAGTGGACAGGCAAATGGAAAACTCTCTAATGGAGTAATGTAGAGAAAAACTTGCTCCAACGCACAATAGAGTATTGTAGGTTAGCTGACACTGGTTGTGTCATAATTTACCTATAGAAGGCATTGGGCCTAGACTCAACACATGGATAAGATTTTTAGCTGACTTAAGTAAGTTTTTACAAGACATTCATGCACTATAGCAGGGAAGGGCAACCTATGGTACAAAGGCTGCATGCGGCCCTCCGATGACTTTTATTTTGATGCCTGCTTGATGTCTCATGAAAAAAGAATCATAAGTGCCAGATCGGTGACCGCTCATTAAATGCTGCCAGGTAGGCCTATATTTCCCCATCAGTCTAGGATACTTGTCAACAAGGACTGAGATTATGTTTTTTGTGAATTAATTTGTACAGTATTACTTCAAAGTCTTCAGAATTATGGTTTGAAACCAGTAGCAGGCGGTTGGTCAAGTACCGCCAGGACAATATTTCACTCCTCATAATCTGGACCGTTCAGTCAAAAAGGTTGCCCACCCCTGCACACTAAAACCCTTATTTTGGCATAGGCCCCAAGTACTCTAGGCCGAGGGTTTACACTATTTACGTTACAATACACCAGTCAACAAGCAAGGATTGTTATTGCCTTCATAGTCGTGCATTACAATTCACATAGGCCTATTTACGTGAAGGCCTACCAAGTTAGTTACAGCTTCAATGAAAATTTGAAACAATTATCCCGGGGCTGCAGAACGACTTTGGGACTCACACATATTACGTCGATTCACATTGATATCGATGGTATGCGTGAAAATTCAAGTAGACCAGAACAATAATCAAAGTATTTAACAAGGATTAACAATTTAATACCATCAAAGAATGTGACAGTCTGACACTAACACATACGGTTAACAATAACAAAATCGATCATAACGGTACTTTGGTTAGGAGGCTATAGTGTATTTGAAGGACATAGAAAACTTTAACACTTGTGGAAAAGTTGGCTCACCTTTAACATCCTCTGACGGAAAATCGCTGCGAAATTCCGCTTGTTCTAAACGATCGCCGATTTTGAAGTATATTACCTTACTAGCCATTTTTGGTGCATAGTCTATCCTTCGCAAATCAAAAAGGAAATCTAAGTTTACTGTGTTACATTCCACTTAAAAGTCCAGAGCGTGCTCGGTGTGTACCGTTCGATTAAACACTGAGAAATACAACCTTCGCACGTTACGCACTGATACTTGAAGTTGAGCGTACATTTTGTGAACTGTGTGTGATCGTGTATGCAGTTTTGTTTTCAAAGAGTTTCCCCCATAAGGCGTGGATACATTATTTCCGCGTTCATCGGTACCACCCGGGTTGCTGATTTATTCAAGTTTGTAATGACGGTTTACAAGAGTCACAGTTGGGGATACTCCATCAAACTACCAAGATTACAGTGTCTCAAAGCAGCAGCTCATGGGTTAATTTTCGTTATTGTATGGAGTAGTGAATAATGCATTAGTGGAACAGGGGTCACTTTGTCTCTGATTAGTCCATGCTACTATTGTCCACTTCATTATGTAATAGTCTTTATAAAATTAGAGTAATGAAGTGAGGTCCTATGGCACTCGTAGGCTGGCGGATTCAACTTGAAGTCATGTCTAGGGCCCACGTGGGTCGGTGGTACAGTCATATGGGGGTCTTAATCTCTTTCTTAAACTGAACACCCCCAGATGGGATTTGGTGCAATAGATGTATGCATCATGGGGCAAGTGTTTCTGGTATGATACAACAGTGGTGGTGGAAAACATTTCCAACAAGTTTGAGGATTTTGGTGGAAACACTTCCAACCAGTTCAGGAATGATACTATAGAATTTTGGCTAAACTGAGGCTGGACCCCGACTGGTCTTTTCACCGAAACTTCAGACTGACATCAGTTTCACAGTCCCAATGCCAACCATAATAGGGTACTTTTTTGACTGTACAAGTAGCGGTTGTTGGCATGCAATGTTAGTCAGCCTCCTATAATCGTGAGCGTTATTGCCTAAAATAAGCTTTCCACACTTCAGAATCCATGGTCACAGAGAGCACGTCATATATATGTCAGACGTCAATTGACAATGATTGCCTTTTTCTAATTGGCACATCGAAAATCAATAGAACAGTGTGTGCACGTCTTTTCATTCATGCTTATTTAGTAAGAATCCTCAACTCCTTTTGGCGAATTACAGTCAGGTGACCGTGGCCGATCTTTGAATAACCGCACGGGAAGTTAAGTGTGTGGTTGGGTTACTCTTTCTCGGGCTTCGTTTTCAGTAAAACAAGGTTAATCAACGCTAAACCTGAGCGTGCATTAAGTAAAGGGATCGTGCATGATCCCATACTTTGTGCACAAGTCCAAAGTTGATTAGCCCTCAGATATTTGACGCCAATAAATCTTCAAAATAGAGATCTAGGAGAGATTAAATCGGGCCGGTGGCGTACGATTGGTGAAAGTGAGGCAGATGACTGGACACGGATACATGGGAAGGGCAGGTATAGTTATTTTGTCACAAAGCGGAAGCAGAAGCCTACATGTCGAAACAACAGATATACCGAAAGCCAGCCTCACGTAAGGTGATGTACAGGTGCGCGGAGGCTATAGTATCTAGCATTACAGCTGTTTTGTATCAACTTGGACAGTACAGGTTGCTGTGAACAAACCCGATCCTTATACGTTGTTATCCAAGAGTCTACTTGAATGGCGCCACCATTTGTAAGCTGTTGCAACTTGCAGTTTTGTGTTGTTGTTAGAAAGCAAATTGATAGAAAAATTGCAGGTCTGTCGCGATGAGAGAAGGGAGAAAGAATCGGGTTTATAGCCGGAAAAGAGTCTTAAAAGTCCAAATTAATGGGTTGCTGGTACTCTGATATCAACACCGACCATTTTATTTTCACATGAATGAAGTGCAGGCACATGTTTGCATTATCATGTCGTAACAGCTTATCTGTTCATTTTTTAGCCAGAAATCGAACTACTTTCTAAGATCATCATATATAAATGCAAGGACATTAGAACACCAGGGCAGCATTACAGCATCAACAACAACAACAACAAGGGAGAAGATAAAGTTAATTGAACTAGAAAAGGTGATGTACAGGTTCATTCGTTTTCTCAGGGTGGTGATGAGAAAGGAAAGCAAAGGGTTTGTAGAAAATATGAGTTTTCTCAGTAGCTAAAAAGAGAGCTGAGAGGGATATACTTGTTTCAAAAGTGGTGCACGGATGGGTTCGGTCCGACTCCCAGACTTGAGTAGCCTGAGTTATTTGTAGTACAATGCTAATGCTAACTCTCAGTGCAGATAAATAGCTTTACACAGCAACAAAAGCCAAAGCAATTTTGTGCGTGCTGAACTTGACTGACCAGCTATGACAGAAACTGCTTCACTTATTTTAAGGCAGGCTCCATGGTTTGCAAAGTCTTCGCACACGGGGCCAAATCATGTTACTAGAACCCATGCTCGAAGGGGTCCGCGGAAGAACAGAACGGACTGAGTGAGGTGGGGTGTCACCTTTCAACCACGTGACTATTCTTTAATGATTGTCCAAGGTGTCCACCTAGTCACTGGCTGGACCATGGGCCATAGTGAACTGCAGTGCCCCACGTGTGTTAACACCACAAACGCGTTACCGTTACTTCCGATTTTAGAATGCTTCCTATGAATGAATTCTTTAATTTTCCCACTGATAAACGGTGAATGGGTAAAACGATTGGGCTTATCGGGAAAACGTCAATGAAACAAACTTCATACCCTTTTTTTCATTGAAAGGATTAATTGTTTCTTTGTCATAACCAGACGCCAAGTTCAAGTTGCAATTAAATGTCAAGACAATAGGCAAAGCAAGGACAAATTAAAAACTGTTATGCGGCACCTCTGCATAATAATTAAAATATCGAGTGGGGGCTGGATCCTAACCTTTAATTCACGCATTTTTAGCAGCTTACTTTATTGTATACATTTTATTCAGATCGTTTCATGCTTTGCATTAATTGTGTCATGAGCTAACTTCATACAAGTTAACTTTATTTAAAATTTACTTCGCGACACTAATACTAAAACGTATGAATTTTCAGTTAGTGTGTCGTTTGTTATGTGAAAAACCTGTAATGATAGCCTACAGTAAAGTCTAAAGGAACGGTTCACTGGAATTTACCAAATACTCCAATATCCCATCGACCCTCTCCTCCTTTCTTCCCCCTCCCTTCTTCCCTACCTAACTCCCTCCCTACCTAGCTCCCATCTACCTCCCTACCTCCCTCTGGTCATATACAGTTAACAATCCTTTGCAAAAAATAAACAAATGAGCGCATGTAAGTTTTCCAGATTGTCTCAATTTCCTTCGTCTGCTCCACCCCCATTTGATGTACTACAAAACCACTGGCGTATATTCGCGCACTTGGCCTGGAAGTGGTTTCTTATCTGTTATTAATGTTCAAAATTATGCAATAATTGTTCTCTTCACCTTATTTTGAACGTGTTAATCTATTTCCAAACAGGACATATTGAACTAAAGCATGTAACGGAAATTAAAATGCCAGTGAAGTGTCAGTTCAGATAAGCAATCAATGATGCAATTTGGGAAGTCGATCTTTGTAAAGCGTAGGGTTCTCGAACTACGTTGGCGCTCGACTAGGTTAGAAGGCGCCTTATTTGTCTCTCCGCCCCCCCCCCCCCCCTTCTCTCTCTCTTAATGTTGCCAAAGCTTTTCAGCTAGTTTCTGATTTTTGTATGCATTGGTGTATATGCAAGTGTATAAGGGTTTGTGTGAATATTAAACTGATTCGGCCTCTGAACGAAGAATACCTTAATATTGAGATGATCTGGATACTCATTTCTCCGCCCCCCCCCCCACCCTTCCCTAAAAAGTAAGAAAAAATGAGTTCCAAATTATCTGGAAAACAAACGAAATAGTGTACCGTTCCCTTTTCGTAATCATTACCGACGATTTTTTTTTCATTGTAAAGATAAAAACAGACACTCTGTGTACAGACCCATACGCAGATTCTTGCCTACAGAGGGGGAGGGGGGGGGGGGCTTCCATTTGATTGGGTAGGCTCTCGCCTGTCTTGAAAGTACAATTCACTTTGTAAAAGAAGCGCCACCATCGTTTGGCTCGCGGACTCTTTTTTTTGACAAAAATACTGCTAAGAACGCTGAAAAAAAAAAAAAAAACAGTAAACGACAATGTCCCTTGCATTAAGGTTACGTTGTAAACATTCTAAATTTTGAGATTTCCTTGTAAAAATTTCTGCTGTCGGTATGATAATTCCCTCAGTATTTCAAAATTTGTCATATTTTTTTTGTCAAGAAACAAATTTCTTCATGAGCAGCGGTGCATACTACCGCGAAGGGGGAAGTTAAAAGTGGGGCCTGTCATAACTTACATGATAGCTATACAATTGTGGGAAGACTATTTAAAAGGAGCATCACCATCGGTCGTAGCGGATGCGCCCTTGGAGGGGTGAGGGGCCGTCCCCTTCCTCTCCCCGGCCATGCCGCCACTGTTCCTGAGGTGATCATTAAAGTACGTACAAGGCGCATGCGTCTGCCAATGGACAGACCAGGCGCAGTAGGCCAACATGCACCCGTTGTCAGTGTGTGCTGACAATTCGGCTCAACTAAAATTGGCCTTGCAGATAATCGAGGGTATCGAGGAGAAGGAATCTACCCCCCCCCGATTCCCCCCCCCCCCAAAAAAATGAAAATGATCTGCGATAGAACTTACCTTGTAATAAAAATGTGGCTGTCTTATCAGATCGGAAATCACCTCTTTCTTAAAAACGGTGAACTCTTCTTAAAAACGGGAAAGTTGAAATGAAACTCAAACAACAGATTTTGTACGTGTGCGATGCAGTGGCGGCGCCAGGATGTCAGACTTGGGGGGGAACTGATGTTAGAGGAAAATGTTGGGGGGCAAAGATTTTGCGGGTGGGGTCCAGGGGCCCGCCTTAGGGCCCCTGGTGGGGTCCAGGGGCAAAGTCCCTGTGGGGGTCCAGGGGGCGAAGCCCCCTGAAGCTCTGAGGTTTTAGCATATCTCTGGGTGGAAAATTAAGCCCCAAGAGAGGTATATTATTTATTTTTATATTATTTATTTTCTCGGTTGACAGTACTCCAAGGTTCCCAACTTTTTTCTTTTGGAGTACCATTTCACATTTACGCTGTACAACCTAGTACACACACACACACACGCACACACACATAGGCTTCATACACTTCCATTCCATTCCATTCCTATATTTAGGAAGTCAACGACATTCCTATATTTAGGAAAACAACCACCTACCCGACCTTCCCTTATGCTGGACGGTAAACATTCCAGAGAAAATTAGTCTGACCAGGCTGGCCTACTGTTGAAGTGGCTACGGGCATGATATTAAAACTGGCAGCCTGTGTAACATAAATTAGGCATTAATCAATCATGGTTCCCCGGAAGCTGTTCTTATTCAGTCCAATGCCAATACATAGCTTTGTGATTAATTTTGGATGAGTACAAGATCTGATTGGGAAGGGTGAGAGCAACTGGGGGGGGGGGGAACTGAGGGAAAGGAAACAATCTGGAGGGGCAAATGCCCCCTCATGCCCGTCCCCCCCCCCACCCCGTAGGGCCGCCACTGGTGCGATGGATGTCGATTCTCAACTTTCCTGTAATCTTGGTACCTATGTGAAGAGGACCATAGCTGGATTACGTTTTTCTTTTTAGAGGGGAGGGGTGAGGTCCAAAATTCCAACTGGTTGGATTTTTTTCCAACTTGAGAGGCGACCCCTTCGTGCCTGTCTCAGATAGTAGGAATGGCCAATAGCACAGAAATATTTGACCAGATCAGCAAATGAGGAAGGGAAAAAGACGGAGAGTGTCCCTGACACAAGACCTGAACCAGGGTATTCTGATAGGGGCAAGAATTAAAAGAAGTATTGCTGTCCTTTAAAAGAATCTAAGGCTCCCCTTTCAGAAAGTTTCAACTACACTGGCTAAGGCCGTAATCTGGTGGAGAAGCTTGCATCTTTTACAGTCATATCTTTTCTCAAGGAGTCCTTGTCTCTTGATGAATTAATCTAACAGTATTTGATTATCTTGCACTTATGCTTATCACTGCGCTTTTAATTTCTTCCTTAACCTTCATAACATAACCTAACAAGTTTAAGGGCAAAGGAGGGCAAAAGCCCCATAAGATGCACTGTTATCCAGACCCTCCCCCAAAACACCCTAACCAAACTGATATCCAATATACCTTCGATGCAGCGTGGAAAACTTCTATCTTTAAAGGTTATACAATCTGCTAGACTGATATATCAGATATTTGAACCGGTATTTTAGATTTTTCCCACAATCGTCGCTCTGGGAAACTTGGAAAAAGGGGGGGGGGGGGGGGAACACACCACACTCCCCGCTCCTCCATATGCGAAAGATTCGACTCTAAATATACACGTATACGTGGCGTATCTCTGTAAGACTGTTCAAGGATCACGTAACAGCTCTCGTTGGCTGTATAGCTGATACGTGCGTTTCATTCATGGAACTTTCGAATTCCGATTGGTCAGAGGTTTTGCAGGACTGTTGGCGAATCAGTTCCCTTTTTTGCACGAGTTACAGTGTCGGACGGTGTTAGCCACAAATTTAGCTCTCTGGCCCAAACCGCAACTTCATACGATGGTTTGACGAGGTTTTGCCGGACTGTTGGTGAATCAGTTCCTTTTTTTTGCACGAGTTACAGTGTCGGACTGTGTTAGCCACAAATTTAGCTCTCTGGCCCAAACCGCAACTTCATAAGATGGTTTGACGAGGTTTACCCAGTGGAAATAGTGGCATGCAAGACTTGGGACTCGATCCGAGGATATCGACTTGTGCGAAGGGGTGGGGGGGGGGGGGGTTCAAACGAGCCCATCCAACCAGAAATGAGCCCCGTGGGATATTGAAGGGATCTAACGGGTCCCCCTCCCCTTTGGAATAACTGGGCTTCTCCTGTGCGATTTGTGGCAACCAAAGTGTACAACAGTGAAGTTAATATTCTCATAAAAATGTCTTTTTCCTAGGTGTAAATTCTATGAACAATTATTTTGACCCACCATTCGGTTGGGACCATGGTCCCCCATCCACCAGTGAACGTCACACACGCAAAAATTAATTTCGTGGGGGTGTTTCACTGAGAACGATATGGACAAAGACGTACAGCTGAAGTAAAACAGGAAAGAAACAAAAAGATCTGACTTCGGTTTTGTCTTTATTTTTATTGGCATTTTCATTTCCTTTTTTTTGATCAGCTTTTGAGTGGACTAAAACTAGAGAGAAACAATTTCGTATAAATTCATCACCACTGTGTAATGTACAGTATGAAATAAATGACCGACAATTAAAGTGACGAGATGGACTACTTGTGGGTGCTCGGAGGGCAAGGCAAAAAATGACAAAAGGAAGTTGCATGACAAATCACCCTGCCCCTCCCAACATGGGGGAGAAGTGGGAGGGGATTAGCACCACTAGCTCTCTTCTATTTCAAGCAGCACACACATTTAATTCATCAAATCAGTTTTCGACAATGAATTTCATATTTTTTTTTACTTTTCTGCTGCTCACTAGCATATTCAGTGTACCAATTAATTCTTAAGCTGTATTTAACCAATTTCATATTCACATTTTAAAATTCCAATAGTTTTTTTTCTCTGCCTATTTTTTTACATAATCTTTCGCTGTTTGGAAAGGATTTTAGCTTTAATACTTATAACTTTATCAACAAACAGTACGTTTTCAAGGAGATTCACCCCCCCCCCCTCCATTCCTCCTCGCTATACTTTACGGCGGGTGTTTCCTGTAAAAGCACTCTCAACTTAAATAATGACCTAAGCAAGATCAGAACGTAATGGTTTCCATAATTCTGTTTCCTGGTCTGCCGGGTAACATCTACAGTAATACGCGATTCTGGAAGAACAGCAGCGGTAGCTGCTGCCAGTATCCAAAGACATTTTCATGATGCTTTAAATAATTTTGTATCTTTTTGACAGCTTAACTACCACTCACATCTGCTAATTCTTAAAAAAGCCTTTTCAACTGGTGATTAAAAAAAAATCAAACTGAATTCCTCGAAGAGGTAAACGGTCTCACTTTGGGGAAATTCCATAGATTTTATTAAGTTGCTGCTGAGTCAACCCATTTGTTAGGATACTACCCGCAGCTAGTTCCCATTGAAGGCAGAAGCGCAGATTGTCAGGAGGAATAAAAAAAAAAAAAAAACGCCCACATAGAAGAGAAATGAGTTACAGCTAATCACGGTAATGCTTCTATGAGCAGATGATCTGGGCTGACATGATGGCGTATGCATCCTGTTGAAAAACGAGAGCATCAGGTGACTCAGAAGCCAACTAGTCCTCACAGAATTTCCATAATGTGCTAAAATCAAGTCTCGAGAAAACACTTTTCTGCATGATAAGACAAGAGGTGATAACGAGTCATACCATCGTGGTCGGGGTTTGTTCCTTCGATGAAACCCTACCACGTATGACATCATGTGAGGATTGGCTGCTTAGAAGAGAAGTTCTGTGAATATTCAAAACCACCAGCCACCCCTCCTAAAATTTTCCCTCCCATAGAAGTTTTTAAGGGCAAAAAGTGGAAAAAATCCCCCCCCCCCCACATTCCAGGGTATTGACCTGGCTATGGGTCTGCATTGAGGGTACATACCTAACCTGTTACTTGATGAAGAAATGCTTTCACGAGATGCTTAGGCAACAGGAACTCAAACATGCAGAAAGTGGTGCAGGCTGATTCATTATGTCCGAGGACATAATCTCGTAATCACGGCACGTCACCCACATTTCATCGGCGATGTTACGCTGTCCTATCTTGAAGCCAAATTGAGGGCAGCAGTTCATTAATTGGTTGTAACAAATTTTAATCCTCATAAACCACTCTGCAGCTTGACCTTGCTGCTTCTCGTATGTATCGGTAGATGATGAGGAAGGCCGCATTTGACGACAAGAGTCTATTAATAGGAAACAAATCATAGAGCGCACGCCTTTCAGACTTTGACTTTCCAATGTGATCATTTTTCTTCTTTTCTTACCAGCAAATTAATATATCGAGTACAAATCCATTTCGAACAAAAGATGCACTGTTCATGTCTCCAGACTGATAGAAAGCCAAATTTGGTTTAGCCTATTTTCCCAAATTCTCAGCCAAACATGATCAACTTTCTCCAAATTGTCATTCACAATATCACTGTTTACTTCCCTCAACAACACATTCCTGAGGCCTCAGTAGCTGCACAGAGGACATAAGGTCAGAAAATATCTGGAGAAATCACCTTTGAAAACCTTTTGCCACTACTTTCTTTTTGTAAGCCATACACTTTTACAGCAAGGTAAATGCCATATAACTTCATAAACCGTACCACTTGAGGTAATCAAATGGCAAGCACACAAACAGCTGAAGATTACATCAAAGTATACTGGGACTTGGACGCTCCACAAAAGTGGACTCGAATCAGAGAATGTGAAATTCATCTCCTGTAACATTGTTACATCTAAATCACCATTGAGAAGTACAGCCTGTAAGCTGAGTAACATTGCCAAAATTAAAACCAGACGATCCATTAATTTATGATATGAAATGTCTCATGCCTCTCCTGAAATTCTCCCATCCCTTGGTTTGGCTGAAAAACTAATAATAGGAAAGAATATGAATGCCAGGGAAGCTAAAAAGAAAGTAGAGGGCAACTCTCATTAATTAATAATTCGAAAATCCTTGGCAGAAGCAGTTTCAAAACGGATGCGCCTTGATATTTGTCCCGTAAACAAACCGAGGTGATTTACAGGCAGCTGCTGTTCCCAGCTCTTGACGAGCAATAATTGAAAAGACTTTCAAGTTTCATCACAGAAGAATTGTCTTCACTTTGAAAGGAGCAAAAATTTTCACCAGAGTTTGTTTTTTACCTTTTTTAACAGAGGATGGTACTTTTCATTCAGAAAAGATATCTACCGGAGATGACTCTTGATAATAGCCAAACTTTTCCTTGGTTTGACGATTTGCAAAGCAAAGAGGTGCTAAAATTAGTCACGAGGTTCAGATATTCCATGAGAGTAGAGGAGAGGGAACACTTCATGATACGGTGGTGTCACAAAGCCTACACATCGTTGTTTTAATGCATGACATACAACATTTACATCATTTGACACACACTGACTTAGGAAGTGAAAACTTAAACCTACCTCGTAAAGTTTTGAAAATTGTAAGAAAAAAGTCAGGAGCATTCTCTGTTACCAATACACATTTCAATGATACGAAAAAAAAAAAAATGTTCAGCCATGTAAATATATTTTCAAATTGTGGCAGTGTTTGTAAATACAAACCATTGAAGCAAAATGAGGGGCACAAGCAAAGAAAAAAGTTTTGGAAACACCTTTCTTAGGCCCTTCCCTTACTAAACTATTAAAAGCAGTTAATCATAAGTCAAGAATTGTCTCCAAAGCATAAGTGTCTTGCATTGAAAACCAATGATCCTGGAAAGCCTTTCAGTGATGAAGCCGAAATCTTCACACTAGTAACATTTATTGTCCCCAAACCTGACTTCGAATTATTGCACATTTGGCTTGCCATAACCATTTGCATACCCTTTTCCTTTCTCTCACATAGTCCAAGGGTGTGAGTTTGAATGTACACTTAGCACCACGTTCTCAAGGACAAGTCTTTGATACACACCCTACTGCAGTAATGCAAGCATAATTATTAACCCAATCTTTGGTTGCACTCATCAACGAACCTGTCGAACACTTGCAAGAGTGAAAAAAAAAAAAAACGGCCAGCTGTTTAATTGTGATTAATTGAATTATTCTTCTTACTTAGAAGCACCACAAAAGTGACATATCTGTTAACTGTTTCTTTTTCAACAAACCTGTGAGGATGTTTTTTTTTTTTTTTTTGTTCTAAGTATAATCACTAGGGACATTTGCAAAGCTGCTCCAACTAGGCAAGAGGCGGCTTCGGTTGAAACAGAGCAAATACCATTGTACTCATCTTGAGGCTTACGTACATAAAGAACAGACCCTGTAATAATTTGGCAAAATGTCCAGTAACGACCACTATCCCCACCCACCCCTTTTCACGGCCCTTTTTTCCCCTCGACCTTTCCCGTCTCGGTTCACGTTTACATCGATGAGTTGATTCCGGGTCCAAAGTGCCACCATTCGACAAAGACGAAGAATGAATCAGTCGAAAAACTTGTTTTTTTTTCTTCATTTCCTCGCAAACCAGAGGAAGCATGTCCTAAAGGGGTCTCTCTTTCTCACTCTCTGAAAATCAGTAGCTATCATGCAGCCAGTGCCTGCATCTGACAATTTTATCCAAATCGGAGTATTGCTAATGAATCGATTCCATCTTTGAAACAGATGAAAAAAAAAAAAACAGAATGAAGCAATGACAGGAGAAAGAATTGAAAGAAGTTTTATATAATTTGAAAACTGCCAGTAACTGTGCTCTTCCCTCCCACTGCAAAAATCCCTCCAAAATAAAGGAAAAGAAACAAGAAAGAAAAGTAACATCCAAAAGACAAAATTAAAGAAGGTATTCAATCGAGCAGTCGTTACAAAATGCAAAATAAAACAAAGCAGCAACTACGCCATGAATAGAAAACAACAGGGCAATGTTTCCTTAAATTTCTTCCATCCACATGCAGGGTTGAAACATTTCTGACATCAGTAAATCTCCACGAGGTAAAATATTTCAAAGTACACAAGTTTCTATTGCACATGCAAACGAATAACTACAGAGATCAAACAAAAAAGTGAAATTGTAGTTTGAAAGAAGAGAGATCTCGAAAACGTCATTACTTAAAATGAGATTGTCACTAAAAAATTGCTGGTTGGAAAGCTTTTACAGCATTGCCTCCATTTGCAAACGATAGGATGGGCATTTCCAAAAAGCTTGGATGGTGGGCCCCTCTATGCCTCTTTCTGTACCTCCAAAATGATAATTCCAATAAATCTATTCTTTAAGTACTCTTTAAATGTTGCATTTTGACCTACATACAGATAAATTTTCCATTTTTGTTTGTCACAATGTGATTTCCTTTCTTGAGATCGTATATTTCTCCTCCTTCAACTTAGATTCGTAACAGAGATGCGATGTAAAATGAATCTCACTCAATGCCTCCTCTGAGGGTGAATTCCCCGTCGAGGTTTCCACGCTCCATTCCATGACAAATTCGGTTTACCTACGGCGTGTTGGTGGAGCTATCCTTAAAAGTGACATCGGCGATGTGAACTCGTGACTGAATTCGAGGATGGTCTCCGTCCTCTCTCGATAATGTCCGTCACTTGCTCGGTTTCTTGATCTGAGCCTGGATTGGAGAATAAAAAAATGGAGAAATGGACAACAATCGACGGGCAGACATTCACGCACTTCAATCCTAGTCATCCTTGGCCTACGCATCTTAATTTTATGTCAAAAATACAATTCCTCAGTGACGCCGCTTTCTCGCGTTCGCTTTCGTTTCCGACGCGTCCTCACCGCTTCACCAGGATGTTTGATGTTCAAAGTGCACCTGGAAAGTTCAAAATTGTTAGCATTTTCTGCTATTTATGATGTAATGCTGATTCAGGCAGCTCAAAGTAAAATTAGGAAACAAATTCTGCAAATATTCAGGCAGTTGGAAATGTCCTAAAGGCACTGTAACTCAGGACGCATTCTGTATTAACACACGCAGCATAATGAGGACGAAACAAGTACACTCCAATTAAAATAGTTTTTTCACTCATTTCTCAAATCAAAACGAGAGTAATTCCTCACTCCTAAACATCAGGTTCATGGGTAGCTGGCAAAAATGTTAAACCTATCATAGCATTTAACCAGTGCCTTGCCTCAAAGTCATTGAGGAAGGGTCTTATTGGTGTAATAAGTACACCTAACTTCTCATAGTCATTTTGCCATATTATCTTACATATTTTGATTCACTTTAAAATAGTGACTGCAAATCTGTACAAATTCTAATCAGACGAATGCTTTGGAAGAACAAGTTTTGCTGATGTTGTTGTCCACTTTATGAAGGAACCGCATAGTAACTTTAAACCTGGGTAGAGCATGTTGGGCGGGTACCCAGGTTACCACGGTAACCTGTAAAACATCAACCGAACAATTTCATAGGTTTGACAGGGACGAGATATCGGAGGACACGTTTGCACATTCACGAGCAAGACTTACAGAATACTTCAATGCCTTCTCTTCCGCCTTCAGGACGACGACAACTTGAGAGAACAGCGACAGCTTTCTGGTCGTCGGCGGGGACCCCTGTTGATCTCCAGGCCAAGTCAAAACAAGATGGGACTCCCTCTCATCTGGGACATGTCGAAACGAATACGGCAGGCCCGGTGCCTAAAGGGGATGAAATCCAAGAGACTTCAAGGAAACCTTCTGTACGTTCTTTGCTATCGTCTTCTATCCCTGCACGAATTCGACTACATGCTGAATTGTTGAACAGCCAGCATTCTAACTTGCAATAATATTTTTACCAGTTTGCTCAAATCAGTTTCCTCTCCATGAACAGTTCTTTCTAATCTGTCACCTTTTCTTAACAGAAGTTTTTTTAGTGTTTCTTCTTTTTTTTCTTTTTCTCAAAATCACATCTCACTGGAGATTCCTCCCACATGATACACTATGACTAGTTATGCAGACCCTGACCGGACAAATTCCACCAAGACAATTCCCGCCCGGACAATTTCCCCAGGACAATTCCCAACTGAAAAACCTCCCCTTGGACAGTTACCATCTGGTTAATTCCGAACTGGGGCAATTCCCCCTTGGACAACCAGACCCACCACACAATTCCTTCATGAAAAGGGTCAGTTTTAAGTTTAGGATGGGTAGAAATTGTCCACCGAGAAATTGTCCTAGTTGGGAATTGTCCAGGTGGGGATTGTCCAAGGGAGAGTTGTCCATCGGAAATTGTCCGTGTGAAAGTTGTCTGGGAACTATGCAGATATACCATGTCAGGGTCAGTGTGCTTTCTTCAGATAAATCATAAATATGTATGATACCACGTAAGGATTAATTTTCTTTGTCCCGATACCAATGTTTCTAATCTGTTGAGTAACAACAAACCACTTAAATTAAATGCCATTTACGTTAAATGCAACAAGGAGGACAAACAGAGGCACCACTTTTGTTTCTCAAATGTTGACGTCCACATCATGGTAAGGCCGCACCATCTGAAAACTTCCTTTGACCTGTGAACACTGCCCTCTGCTCACTCGGCACAAGTTGCAAGCCACATTAAACCAGCACGTTTGGTTGTTTTCGTGACATTCGCAAAATGTCTCGAAACCTGTCAAGTTTCCTTCACATACGTATGACAAACGGTCAAACCAAGCTGATCCCCATCAAACACATACCAGTGAACGTTAGTAAGTGATCCACAGCTCAGTTTGGTATTTGAAAAGTTGTGAACAGACACTCACATCAGTGCTAATTCATATGCACACAGCCAGTGCTAGCCAGGGTCAAAAAGTCTAAAACTTTTGACAGCTTCTGCGACCACTGAATGTGAAACTTGACTAATTTTGTTAATTATGGGCATTGTCACATGGTTACAACCTTCTCATTCCTCACCATTTTTTTTTTTATATCAACTGAATGTGAGCTGCTTTCACAGTTCAAAACTTCAAGCCACATCAAAGTGGACAAAGTTGTGCCAGATCTTCCTTGGTGTCAAGTGACACGAAAAGTGACATAGCATTTGCTTCACTCGCATCATGGTAGGTTTCTCTCTGGCTATTTAAAACTTCCAAAATGGCCACCATGAACTTACATTACAGTAGACCCTCTTCACCACTCCTAGCTTTAGGACTAACACATCGAAGGAGTAGTCCAGTATCGCCATGACCATTCCCTCCTCTTCAAAAGGTCCAAACTCCTGTCAGAGGAAAAAAAACGACAGAAAACACCGTGAGGGCGACGATGACAAATTAAATCTGTGGATAGAGCATTGTAGCAAAAACAAATCAAACTAATTTCACCAAAGTTTTTTGACACCAACATCCGAACAAACACAGATACAGCATCAAAAAAGATTTTAGCTGATGTTTGAATTTGTTCGCAAGGCGATGAAAACTCATTTTAAAGAGGCTCATTGAGTTGTTTTGTGAAATTCACTCAACTTTTCTAAAACAGTCAAGTTTCCTTCACATACTAATGACAAACAGTCAAACTAAAAGGATCCCAAAGTTTTACATACGTTGGAACATTAATGAGTGAGTAACCAACGATTAAATTTGGTTTTTGAAACTTTGTGACCAGACATTTTCACATTAGTACATTCACATGCACACAATCTGAGCAAGTAACGGTCAAAAATTCCAAAAAAATTGACAGTTTTCATAGAACTATTGGATGTGAAACTTGATTAATAATGCTGATTGTGAGTATTGTAGTGTGTTTGTATACTTCAGAATCACCGCAATCTTTACTGATATCAACTCAATGAGCCCCTTTAACCTTTTAAAAGAAATTGGCCACATTCCACTCAGTATCGACATCCTGTGACATCACTGACAGAAATGCACCAAACCCAAGCTGGAGGTGTTCATGAAATTCAGTATCATTATCAAACATGGATCTTACTTGTTGCCAACTTTATTAAACCTATCAAATTCCTTTGTGACTGAAAGTCCAACAGCTCCTGGTAACGATGAGAAATTCAACCAGAATGTTACCTTGAGCAATATTCACAGTGGGATCTCATCTGGGAGATTGTGCGTGGACAATTTCGTGACTGTTTGCATGCAGGGAAATTGTCTGTTTATTGCACTCAGTAGTATCGCACAAAAATCAACGATAAACATCAAACATGCAAATTACGAAACAAAGTGAGGTGCAATTGGTGAACTCAGCCTTCTTTGATCAAAGCGTTTAACTGAGGCAGTCTGCATTGCTTCAGAAGTTCTGTTTACTATTCCATTCTGTGGACCATTCACTGCAACAGTGAAGGCTATGCAGATGTTTTTCTTTTTTTTGTATGGTGTTCTGTTCCCAACTGTACATCTTGTTTCTTCATTCTTCACACTGGGCACTCAACTTCCAAACCAGGTGCAAAGAATGAAAATGGAATTTGAGGAGGGAGCACCACCCAGTTAAAACAACCTGGCAAGCCCCTGAACCTCATTAGGCCTCCTCACCTTCACATAAACTGCAAAGTATAACTGTCTGCTGAGTTCGTCTGCCTTCTTTGCATTGTCCTTCTTGATGTTGCAATGAGAGGCTTGTAATTTTAAAGCTTCGGTATCTTTGGTTGGTTTTGGACCGCACCCTGGGAAAATGCAAAAAAAAAAAAAAACCTGCCAAGTACCAGTCACGAAAACAACATGATGACATTATGTCGCACCACCGACTTACGATACTGACAATTCCAGCATGGTCCCAGGGAGAATTGTGAATTTCGTCAAAAAGCCACAGCCCGTGATTTTGGTGAAAGACTTGTGGCCATGTACCGTACAGGCAAATGTGACACACTCTGTAAGTTTACAGAAAATAAAACGAAGAAATTAATAAGACTGACAGAAATTGTCTGGAAACTAACTACCAGAACATATTCTGTATTCCTTTTGTATTTCTTTATTTCATTTTCTGTAAATCTGCAGTTTCCAATTTACATTTTTTTAACAGTGTAAAGAGAAGATGAACTCTACTTCACCAAAACAGATTTAAAAAAAAAAAAAAATTCCAGTTAATTTAAAAAAAATTCCAGTTAATAAAAGGAAGGTTTTGACCTACCGATTGCAGCAGCGAGTTCTCTGTGCACGATGATATCCGGGTATCGCCTGATTGGAGAGGTGAAATGGGTGTAAAGTGCCACGTTGAGGGCGTAGTGGCGGTACTTCTCTTCGTTGTCGATGGTTCCAGTGCAAAAGTACAAAGCCCTCTGTTCAAGCAAAGGACACAGGAAAGTGAAAATTACGGTAGGATCAGAGCGACTTGTTAAACTTTCGAGGATAAATTTTCAAGGAAAGTCTCAACCAGATCCATGCATAAATGTCCACCAAAACCTGAAACGGGTGCCGAGAGTTTCCTGCACTGAAAAAAACATCGATTCTTTCTACAGATTCCTCTTAGAGAGAAACACGGGGTATGTTTTACAGGAAAACTCATAAACAGTTATGTACACCGAATAGAAGGTCATTAAAATAAGGGAAGACAGCAGTAGCCTTCTTCTCTGGAAGACAGAACTTTCTCACAGTTACTTGTTGCTCAAAGAATAATGTTCAGTCGAAAAATTTTCAATTTTTTTTCTTCAAAAAATTAAAAATACCTCTGTTACTCTTCTTATGTTTTGAAGAGACCAAGCTATGGCTCATTGTTTATTGATGTGACTGAACGGTTTTACAATGAATAAAGCTATTTTCTTTGTAGGCCATACTGGTCCATTTTAAACACAATATGTCCCTTAAAAGAAGGGGATGTGACATCAGTAAACTATCAGTTTCCAAAACCCCTCAAACTTTGTTTTAAGGTAACAAGTTTATGTTCCAACTGTCACGCATTTTTCATTTTATCTCATCCTATATATATAACTTTATCTGCACATCTTGCAAATAGTAACAGGATGGATATCTCCCTTTCATATTTAACTTTTACGGTCAAGTGAATTAGTGAGGGTTCAGGGTGTTCTCTGTGTGGGGTTTTAGGGGGGAACCCAGTCCCACAGTAGTATGTGCCTCCACCTGAAAGTGGCTGCCCCCCCCTAAAGACTTCCTGCCTCTAACAGAAGCTCCAGTTGGCTTAAAAGAGAAAAAGTTGACAATGGGCTACTCTTATTCAAATGCAGGCCTAACATTATGTTTGATATATATGTTTCATAAGCTACTGTAGACGAGCAATTGCACTATAATTGCAACTTCAAACAAAGCAAAGTTCTGCATCAAAACCCCCCCCTCCTGAAAATCTAATGAGAACACTGGTTCATGCTGAAGCATATCTGTCTGTACCAGTATCATATGTAGTGGTAACAGCTGCATGCACTCCTCCAACCCTTAACTGTCCACTCTTTTGTAAAACTGACCATTGGGGAACTTCAGTGACATGATAAAGCAACACACATTAGTTTGTACATTCCAGTCTACTGGAAATGGCTTAATTTTCTCTTCCTACCTGCATCGGCTTGGACAGTAAAACTTGAAGTATCTGAAATTTCCCTTTGGCTTCGAAGGTGTCCCCCATTTGCTGGACAAGAGAGTTCTGCAGACAAACGAATAAAAAGAAAGGATGACCAAGACACAAAAACCAAAGCAATGCCTGGAGCGGGAATTTGTCATAAAAACCAGTTACTGATATTCTCTTACGCTGTTTACTTTCCTCCGCAGATCTACAATTTTTCGGCATGATGACAATGCTATCCTTTCATTAACACATGCCATATTTAGGACACTTCCAGTCTTTGCTTAACATCCTGTTCATCGCACGGTGCGAGCGTTGTACGGATACCTGGCTGACGAGAAATGAAATCTCCCTGATGTGTTTGTCAAACGTGGGACAAAGACATTTACGGTAGGCCTGGTGTAAACCCAAATGATTTCTTTTCTTGCAACCCAAATGCAGATGTACACCACAGTAATATCATGGTATAATCCCAGCTCCCTGCTTTCTTGACACATCCAGCAGACCTACACTCTTAGCCCAGTGTAATTCCATCAGCTTTTATACATTTTTTTGACATCCACATTCAGGGAACCTACACTACCAGCTTAGTGGAAGCCCAACACTCTTTCTCCTCTTGCTAACTCATCTGCATTGCACGCTATACTAATCGTTTAGTATAATCCCTACTTTCTTTCTTACTTGACACCTGCATTGCACCAGCACTCTTCACCCATTATATTTCACACACACGACACACTTTTCCCCAAACACTCACCTGCAGTGCACCTGCACCCGATACATTGTCCAACAAACAACACACATTTCCTCAAGCATTTGCCTGCGGGGCACCTGCAAACCTGCACTCTTCACCCGATATATTTCAAAACATGCAACACATGTTTCTCCCGACACTCACCTGCAGGGCACCTGCACCACTGATGTCAATCTCTATGCCTCTTTCCTTCAGCATTTTCTGCAGGTCTTCCATCATGTGTTCTTTGGGTTCTGGATGCCTTCTGAGGAAGGCCTTATCAGGGAATGCTGCTCTGATTCTCCTAGCGGCAGCCATGTTGGCCATCAACATGAATTCTTCCACAAGTCTGCAAAAAAAAAAAATACGATCACAGTTATCAACGTTAAATTCTAAAACGATGACAGCCTTGAAATGGGCTCATTGAGTTAATATCAATAAGTTTAGGAGGGTTTTGAAGTGTACAAAATATGAAACTGCTTACAATTAGCATAATTCAAATTTTACATCCAATAGCTATGAAAAGTGTCAAATGTTTTGAATTTTGTTTTTTCCTGACTTGTAGTGGTTGCATTCATATGAATTAGCACTGATGTGAAGAAAAGTGGTCACAAAGTTTTTGAAACAGAATGGAATTGTTAATCACTCACTCACTACTGTTCCTTTGTAGTAACACATGGGGGATCCTCTTAGTTTGACCATTTGTCACTAGCATGTGAAGGAAACTTGACGGGATTGGAACAATTTAGAGACATTTCGGGATAGGAGTAACGGTGTCCTAAGATACTCAGGAAACAACTCAATGCTATATCGGATTAAAATCCAATCCCATCTTTGCAAGTTTCAGGTTAACTCTCCTTCAAATTTGGTTGAATAGTGTCAAATTTAAAGGATCTTGCACAGTCATACCCGGCATTGCTGGCAAACACTAAACTAGAATGTCAAGCAATCATGGGGTGATGTCATCTAAAAAGTTTCTGTTGGATGGGGTGAAAAATGATCGCAATAGTTTCGGAATTAGTCTATCCGTGGACCACAGAAGTAAATATACCAGAATGACATGATGTAACACTATGTGAAACCCAAACTCTATATGGCAAAAAGCATCCTCATGGGACTGTGCAAATAAATCCAATGGAAATTTTAGTATAACTGACAAACGGCTAAACGTTGGAACTAAATTTTCCCTGAATGTTGTCAGGTTACCTAAAACATCAAGCAGTTGCATTTACTTCTGTTTTGCCTAAAAATGTGGTTAGATACTGATCGAACAAATTCTCGGCCCTCATGTGTATTATGTATGGCAAATGCTGAAGGCAGAACCATTCTGCCATACAGAGCTAGGACCGTGCGTATTATGTCTGGCTTCAATTTGTTCAGTATGTGAGCAGATAGCCTGATGTCATTCTGGTTCATCTATTTCTATGCTGTAGAAATTCGTATATCAGATTAGATTGGATTGACACAATTTATAGAGAGAAAGGATCAGACATTGGCGTAGAAAGACCAACACATAAAACAACAATACTGACAGAACGCTGGACAAATGGTTTGATGCTTGTCAAAAGTTCAGATTGGATATATCGCTGTGGCATGACCCAAGCCTAATGCAAGACACTGCAAAATGACCAAGTATGGCCTTCCCACAATCTTACAATATTTCCCCCCCCCCCCTAAATTTTGAAAAATTAATACACGATCACCTTTTGGTCAATTCTGACAAAACGTCACTGCTACCTGACGGCCACTATTCATCTCACTGACCCTCTAAATAGTCTAAAGTAATTCTTGGCCTCAGATACACTTCCAGGGCTGATCAAAATGCAAAAATGTATTGTCGTTTTCATGACACGATTGCAGAATGACTCAAACGATGGGAACCGTCTTATTACAACCGTCTACCGACGTATCACATTATTCCACTTTGTCATTTGAAATTTCACGGTTATAAGCATTTTGCAGAGATATTAGGTACTACCTCCTACCCACCCATCATGCAACATAACTGGAGGTAACAGGAGGTAATTGAACTCAGTGACAGACAGGATGCACTGACATAATATGTCTGAAGAAAAAAAATAGATGCATTATTCTTGAATCCCTAGCACCTCAAGATTTTTACGTTAAACCCCACCAGCTATGTATGTCATCATCTCCATCAACCATATACAGACTACAGTCTATCGACGGGTCAATTAAGACGTTACTTAACATCGGTGTTCTTGAAATTTTGGTTTACATGCTGTTTAGAGGGAAAGTGTATTTTAGGCAACCATGATGATGCATATTCATGATGTGACAATTTTTATTCCATCAGCAGGTGAGGCACTGTGTAACAATATGAGACAATATGGGGAAAATTTTCAGGAGCGAAAATTTCTGGAACACGGTTTGAATACTACTAGCTGATTACAGCACACTATACTGTGGGACCAATAATGATAAAAATTAAACATTTCTGCAGCCCTCCTGTTGCTATATTGTGTAACAATATAAGGAAAGCTTTTAGGTGCAAAAACTTCTGGAACACAATTTGAATGCTACTAGATTATTTAAGCATACTATACTTTGGGATCAATAATAATAAAAATTAAACCTTTCTGCAGCTCACCTGTTGCTATCTTGAAGCTGGTAAACAGAGAAAGCCTCCGGAAGCCCTGAGCTTGGATTCAAATTAAATTGCAGCTTGACCTGGTCGAGACGGAGAGCACCCCCTTCAAACCTAGCACGACGAGTGTTGAGGGCGATCTGACAGAAATATCAAAGAGATATGATAACTGAAATTGAAGGTCTGGTCAAAAACCACTTGCATTTAAAGATTCGCTTGTTTTGATACCAACTAAGAAAGCCAAAAAAAAAAAAATTGGGGTATTAATTTTAAGAGGGCGGTGGTATCCTAACCATTAATGACTGTGCAACTTCATTCTGTCAAGTGGCTTAACAATTTAGCTTGCTACAATTTGCTCATGTGTCCTATTGGAATTGTCAAGTTTCTTTTGAAATGCCTTTTCCATTAACAATCCTCCATGTAAAATATCTACAGGATGCAATAGCTGCTACATGTGATCCCTGGGATTATGATCCTCAATTAGTTATCTCTGGGATGTGATCTATGGGGTACAAAAAGGCATTCGCATGGACATGCTGAGAACATTCATGGCAAAAAAAAAATTGGAAAAAAAAGAAAGAAAATATTCAATCAACTAGGACTGAGGGGAGAGATGAGGAATAGGGAGCTTTCGACTGATATGTCCACTAGTCGACTGCTACGATTGTTACGTCATTTTTGAGCCTGTGCGCATGCGTCACGTCATCTCCCTAGTCCACTTCAGAAATCGAGGATGTGTAAACCGAGGTTTTGCTGTCCTCTATTTAGGAAGTGGACGAGAAGGACAACCTGACGCATGCGCACAGGCTCAAAAATGACGCAACAATCGTAGCAGTCGACTAGTGGACGTATCAATCGAAAGCTCTGTAATGTGTCTACAGTTCTGCAGCTAACTCTCACAAATCTGCAAACAAATACTTTCGAGTCTACTGTATGTTTCACTTTGTGTTTCTTGACTAACTGGTGTCCTCTGCTTCATTTATGAATCACTGTGAAGCAGATACCCTGCTAGAGGTCAGAAAACAATGCATGGCTTATAGTGAAGAAAATAATTACAGAGTAAGAATAAGGTTCTGAGGCTACGATCGCGAAAATCTGCCACAAATTGGCTCCGCCATAAACATCGGAGTAGGGTTCGCCGAAGAATTCGATAAAAGTCGTTTTTAGACTTTTCTTCGGATAATTCGACAGAAATTTCGGCGATGAAAAATCACTGGGAGTCTGCAGAAGCAGAGAACCTCATAGACAATTCTGTAACAATTGGTCTCAGACTCTGGAAAAAGCATTTGCACCAGGTCTAAAAGTCGCACCAGGGTAAGCGCGTGCGGTCCATGGTCGGTCAGTTACCCACGTACTTGAGAACCACACTTCTGTTAGGTCACATTAGGATTTCGTTGTCAAGTCATACTACAACGTTTTGCTTAGCATGCTTATACAACATTAACGGACATGACGAACGTGACGGTGATGAAGTCTTGTAATTTGCGCACACTTGCTGAACTTTGGTCGATGAACGATGAAATGATTTGGTTTGAAAGAAGAAAACACGACCTGTCACAAGAAAGTAACGTTTTACATTTTTCGTCACACTTGCGATGTAGGTTAGTTAAATTTTGGATCTGATTTACTACTGGGTAGCAATTTCAGGACCGGGTCTCCATCAGCGTCCAGCACCCAGAGCAAACACTGCTGAAAAAGTTAATGTGAGACTACGAGAAGTTAAGCTGTGCAATTAAATAAATAAATTTGTACACTCTCTTGGTGCTTTTATGCAAAGGGCATAGCAGGTACTTCCTCAGCTGAACATATATCTAATTACAGTTTACAGAGGAAACATTTTGATATGATCGTTCATTTTCAACTACGACTAACTTGCACTGGGAGTATCGATACATTAAAGTTTGTCAGAAAGTGAACAAACCTACACATTTGTAAATACCTACTTTATGTAAATTCTGGATACATTTCACGATGTCATCTGCGGAGAATCCGCCCCCGATCTGTGGCAGAGGGATATCTTTGGGGGGTCGGTTCTCTATTGCAGCCTGGGCGTGATCGTAGCTCAGCTTGACGCAAGACCTGATGACAGTCTTTCCGCACCACTCTTCCACGATCTGGAAGTCAGAGAGAAGCCGACGAAAGTGACGTTGAGTGCGAACATTTGTCGTCGACGTGCAAATACAGCGGTGAGAAAATTTCAAGTCTTAAGAGATCAAGAATTTAAATGGCTCTTTGATTCCTTCACATATTTTCGTATAATGGTCACATCATGCTTCCAAATGGTGCGAATGCTTAAATTCAAGGGTTTAGAGGGTGGGAGAGTTGCAGTGTGGAGTCTGAGGGGCAGGTGTCAGCCGGATCTGATCGCCTGGAATTTGCAGGGCACGGGTGGACTGGATCTATAAATCGTCAAGATAAAGAATGAGCAGATCTTATCTGAAACCTTTGTCACATATTTCTTACATCAGGTCTGCATCAAAGGGGATAAATACCTACCTTGTTTAACTTGTTTAAGGGACATTCATGATTTTCAAGAAGGATCACTGCCAGCTAAAGGATGATATGGTCAAATTCAATTATCACCCCTCCCTTCTTTATTGCTATTTGGAGATACTCACCTCCCCTTTCTCTGTTAATTTCCAGATGAAGGAAAACGTCAGTTTGTCTTCGTTGGGGTTTAGACTGCAGAGGTGTTCGCACATCGGTCTCGGTAACATTGGAATTACCTGAAATGTTAGAAGGAAATGAAGATTAATTTTTTTTTATTTTTTCAATTTTTTTAAGGATATTTGTCAGTATATCCTCAAAGAAATTTCAATTAATATTGTGAGTCTTTCTTACATTCCTTCACCTATGATACAATCTCCAGATACAGTGAATTGCATGGAGAAAAGTGGTTTTTCTGTTGTAAAACAGAGAAAATGGCTTTAGAAAGATGAGAAAATATAGTGAAAGGAATCAATGGTAACTTCTTTTGTTCATGATTAGTGCAAAACCAATACCCTCTGCACCAAGTAGACACTGGTTGCTCTCAAGCTTGCATCTCTGTCCAACGGAGTGTCTTCTTCCACGAAGAAACTGACATCGGCGATGTGGACACCGACTTCGTAGTTACCTAAAGGCAAAGAAATGAAACAGTGAAAAGTAGCTACAAGGTGTTGGATGAGAAAACTGGAGGCAACTGATGAGGAACAGTCAGCTTATACATAAAAATTACAGTAGAAATACAGTGGTTTGTGCACTTTTCTGAAGAAAAAAAATCAAGCACTTTCCAAGGTACAACTTCCCTTTGTCAAGGACATTCAACCACTTTTCGAACACTCTGAAAATTCTTCTAAATGTGATTTTTGCAAGTTTTGACATTTCAACCAAATTTTGCTACCTGACCTACTTCAAACATTTCTTGCAGATAATTAAGCAAAAAGGTATAGTAATATTCCAAATCACTAAAATCCAAGCACTGTCCAAGGACTTTGATGTAAAAAAACAAAATTCAAGCACTCTCCAGGCCTTGAAAATGACTGACTTAAATTCAAGTACTTTCAAGGTTTTCAAGGCCCCACAAAAACTAAAAAAAAAAAAAAAAAAACCTTCGAAATTTTGCGAGAATGATCCTGATGATGACGGAAGCCCGTTTTCACTATACTTCGAACAAATCAAAGCAAAGAAAGATTTCAAACAGAACAAAGATAAAGGTTGTGCGGATTACCGTCCGGTAATGGCTTGCAGGAGAGGGCGTCGTCAAGGTCCCTGGCAGTGGATGGATCTATCGTGAATATGCATTCTGACCTGAGGTCTCTCCTCCTCTGCAGTTCAGACTCCGATATGGACCAACTCCTGACGTCCGGCAGACACTGCATCACCTTTGATGAAAAAAGGGGGAAATCGACGAAAGACTACATCAGAACCAAAAAAAAAAAAATGAAGACAGTATTCTCATCAATTTGGGACAGACTTTTTCAGAATGCTTTAAAAATTTGTCAAGTTTTATAAACTTGTTTTTACTGCCTTTTTTTTCGCTTGTTTTTCCTACTTATAGTATCATATTATATTATCAGATATAATACAATTCATTCTTTAACAGTTGTACCAGTTTACTTACACTGTGATCCTACACGAAGCTGATTAACTCCAAAGTTTTCATATATTTCTCTCCCTTTTCTTTCCATTTTCTTTTCTTTTTGGGAGAGTCCTGCACATTGATCAGCCTCTTGTTGCCTTTTTTTTTTTGGGGGGGGACTTAACTTCATGCTATGCATATTCTTAAGCAAAAACAAATAAATATCACTTCAATACTGCCAGCTGAGAAAGATATCATCCCCTCCCTAGGAGCAATCACATCCTCTCATCGCCTCTCTCACAAGGTTCAAGAACCATTTCTGATGCAAGGACTGCTAGGGGTGCCTTCTTGAACTTTGTGACTTGCTATAACTTTGAGAATAATAAACACCATTCTTCTTGGAAGACTTTAGGAGTGATCTATCAACGCTTACCCTCCCACAGCTCCCTCAGCATGGTAAATTTAACATGAGTTTGCAAATTCTGTATAAGTGTGCAGTACAGCACAACAAAAGTTAAAGAATTCTTGCCAACAAACAAACATTCTTTCTACGAAGCTTACTCCTCACGACTTCTAGTTCAGAAATGGTTGAATATTCAATTATTAGACAAACTGCAGTAGTTTGTCCGACTCTTGTTTATGATAATCTCACTCATGGCAGAGTTAAAACATCAGCAGTGAAAGTACACGCAAAGAACTTGCAATACTTGAGTAATATCAAACTTGACATTCTAAAGCAACATCAAATTTTCAAATTTACATGGCTACACGCTTTTTTTATCCTGTTTGCTTGAGTCTAGTCCATCATTTCCTAGTCAAATCAAGCCGTCAGGTCAGGTCAGGTCAGGTCAATCGTGAGTTAGGATTACACGAGGGAACAGACCTACCTGAAAGGAATTGGCAGATGAAGAAAGCAGATATTTCATAAAAACCAGGAATATTTCCCTTTTCCTATTGGTGAAATCTTAATAGCATATTCCAAATTAGAAATTATGGATACTTAAAGAACTATATAAAAACAGTGCAATGCACTATGGGAAATTTGTGATGTTATGCATGCACAACTGCTTGAAAACCCTTTGCAGTTTTATAACCTTGACTGTCTTCAAAAGAAACATTATGACAATGTAAGAGAAATGACTTTGATTTCCACAACATTTTAAGTTAAATCTACCACACGCCTAAACTCAATTTTCACTGGTGTAGATTTTCAAGACTGAATAACCGACGTCCAAGAATGACAAAGACTTCTCTCATTTGTCCCTGTAACATGGCATGTTTGGTAACCCTGTGGCAGCTGGAAATCCTTCTTGACCAGAGAAGTACATCCTTCTTCAAACAGCAACATCTTGAGATAGGAACAAGATATTGGAATGGGGCTTTGGAATGCCTGCCTTGAAAAATTATTCTCTTTCATTCAAGAACCCCTTCAATCATCAGTGGAATATCTCTGTAAGCTCAATTTTCAATGCACAAACCTTTGGATGAAACTCAGAGTCATCTATACCATGTTCCATCAGGAAACCCATCGTCTCCGCCTCTATGGCACCCGCCTGACCGAGAATTCTCTCCAGACATCTGAAATGTCAAGTTATTTGACGTCTCAAGTTAAGTCATGTGGACTGCTTTCTTGTTGAAAGCAGGATGTGCTGTTACTCCAGCATTTCAAAAGTGCACTAAAAGACTAGCTATAGTTCTTACAGTGGTAAAAAGCTACAAAAACTACAATACTGTGCCGAAAGTCTTTTTGTATGAAATAAATAAAATGTACAAAGACTTTCCAACAGAGATGCTTCTTCGTAGAAGTTTCGTGGGCTTATTTGCATGAAAGTCCTGTGCATACACCAAAGGAGTCTGTTGCACTAAGATTTTAGCTAAAAAAAAGTAAATTAGTCTTCTTTCAACCATGCTTAATACTACAGTTGGTAAAATTTCTTCTTCAAGAAATGTGGCGTGCATTTTATTTTCCAGGTTGATGTCGAATGTGAAAGACAGACAATTAAGAATGAAGGCTATTTAACTGCATCAAACAGCACATCCTGTTTTTAATTCTTTCATTCAATATCTCAATCACAGTTTCTGCGGGGCAAGTGCCAATCACACTCTTGACATGATCGCTGATTGGTCGTAAAAGAGAAATAAGGAGTCTTCCGTTACCCAACAACATGACCATCAAAGACAGTGGCGTGGGTAATTTTTTATTAGGAGAAATCGCAGATTTGTGAATGCAGTATCAAAATAAAAACAAGGAATATAAAACTTGTCCCCCCCAGCTCCACCTACATCCCTCCAACACCCTCAGTTCCTGGAGATTGCACCAGGTCCAAAGGTTGGACCCGAATACCCTCGGTCCATCGTTGCTCCAGTGCCCCAATACCCAAAGTGTAACTTTCTTTACTTCCATTTTGTGATGAATTCATTGTGAAGTCATAACAGACATTTTTACATTGCATGGTTATCCCACACATCGTCTCAAGTTCCGGTATGATGATGAAGTGTTCTTACGCAAGACGGATTTTGTCGCTCGTACGACGTTAGTCCGTAAAACTCTGGTCCTGGGGTCATCATTTGGGTACCTAGTGCAAATGCTGTGGAACACCATTGGTACACTTTGACTACAGGAATTTGACTTGTTTCGTTTGGTGGCACTGCCGTAAACTGGTTCCAGACATACTTTTCTTTTACAAAAATCTTCATCAAAGCTGAGACCCCTAATTTAATGGAGATGGTGTAGGTTTTACCCTAAACATGCCCTCTCTGCAAAAGAAGTTACATTCTCTGCATCGTGCACGACAAGAATTAAGCCATTCCAAAACCCCAAGAGCAGAATTAGCAACCACAATCAACGACATCTGAATAGCATGACCGGTTTCATATTCAAGACATTATTATAAACAATTCCCTCACCCTCTCGCAAAGGCAGACTGCTCGGACCACGTCAGGATGCCGGCCAAGAAGAGGGTGTCGGCATACTTTCCGGGATGGATGAGAAAGTCCGGTGGACACTGCTTGAGCGGAATGAAGAGACGAGGTAGACCACTATCTATTGGCGAGAAGACAGCATCTCTGGCTTTCTGGAGAGAAGAGCGACAGATAGAAGGCGGAATCGATCAATCAACCGGCTCTGATATCATGCCGAGGAGTTGACGGGACAAGCCATCACAGACTCAGTTAGTACTGGAAGATATTGAAGCTCTCACCAGTAAACTTGTTGCAATCCCAACTGCACATGTGCACATCCCCAAACTCAGAAGACAGACAAACACACTGCCATATGTACAAAACATGCTAAAAAACTGAATTCATTTCAGAGGATATTCAAATCCTATTTTTTAGACCAACTGCATGTATACCAACTTTTGCACATGCAGTTTACGTGTCACATTTTGTATCTCCACTTGTTTTGCCTTACATCTACTGGTGGGGTCTGGGGGCAATGCTTCGGTGGTGGTCCAGGGGGGGGCAAAGCCCCCACTTCTCCTGGGTTTTGGTATTTAAGAAGCAGCAGGAAAATCGTTCGGAATGGAAGTTATTTAGTGTAATGGCTCCTGGCGAGCTTGTGCGACTGTGTGTATCTACTACATTCATCATGACCTGCAACTGTCCACTAAGAACGCATCAAGGGCTTTTACGCGTGGCATTAATCACATTTACAGATTCAGAACAGTCAGTATTCATATTATTGCAGTGCTATCATAGTACTGTAGTGTTACGGTAGGCAGGGCTCTCTTGCCGAACCCCGGCACAAAATGCAAGAGACAGATAGCTCTGGCATAGTTTAGGAAACGAAGTGAAGGCATAACTAAAACATTCTTAAGGCCTATGGGTAGTTCCCTTGAGAAAAGGTGACTAAAACAAACTACTTTATTAATCTTGACAGGGAGTTGCTGGCAAAGCAGTTGCTGATAAATCTTAATAGAAGATAAAATCTCCAGATAAAATCTGAAGAAAACGAGACCAAAATTCTATTCGGTAACATTATCTGCCACTAAACATCTACTTTTTTATTAATTTTTGGCAAGGAGCAAAGGAGGGAAGCTGGGATGATCCATCCTATTACATTTCAGAGGTGACAAGATGTGACACATGACTTCCCCAAAATATTACACAATTGTTATCTACAAGCAGGTCCACAAATGTCAGCATTTGCTATATATATACAAATCTCTAAGATCGTTAACTCTGCGATTGTAATATTTGACTGAGTAGATAAAGATGATTTTCTCAGTCGACCCATGGGACAATTCAAATAAATGATGATCATCCACTCATCAACGGCTACCAGTTACGACAGTTTGAAGTGCTAGTTACACACAGTTGCTGAGATATCATCCTTGATACGTTTTCATACTTTGACATCTGGTGACCTCAAATGACCTATAACCTCCAGAAAAATCGACAGAGATCATCTACCTACAGTGGACTACCAACACTACATTTTTGAAGTTCAAGCAACTTCCCCTCCTTGAAACACTGTGTTTACATGGTTTTAAATGTCTTCTTGTTTAATGTCTTCTATTGATCTCACATGACCTTTGACCCCCATACAAAATGCCAGACACCATCTATTCATCGAGTGCTACCAATGATAAGATGTTGAAGTTCCAACAACATTCCATTCCTGAGATATTTCCCTTACTAGGTTGTCATATTTTATGCTCTGGTGACCTCAAATGACCTTTGATGTCCATGAAAAACAATACCAATCATCTTCTCACAATGAACTACCAACACACCAACTTTCAAGTTCAAGTACCTTTTCCTCCTTGAGACATCGTGTTTACAGGCCATGGCGTCACATACACACGCCATCACCATCGCATAGATTCCGTGCCTGCCTTTGGCAAGGAAACAAGATTGAGTATCGTTATTCACATTTGGGAGGGGGAGGGAAAATTACAGTCTCCACCCCCACTTTTTCACTTGAAGGGGGAAAAGGTCCCCCCCCTTAAGTAGTCTTTCTCTGTCAAAGACTTACAGGACTAGATTGCAGCTTCAGATGGCCCCTGCAGAGTCTTGTGTGCTTCTTCTCTAAGATGTAAACCACCTTTCCTGTTTTAATGAAGTTCATCTCCTCTTCTGCTCGTTCTTCGTCGTCGTCGTCCTCCACGTCTCCTTCGTTCCCTAGCTGCTGGTATCCCCCGCCCCCGGCGGCTCCGTTTTCATCAGAGCAAGAGCTCTCCTCCGATGAGATCTCCGAATCGTTGTCCAGCGAGTCGAAGGACTTCCCGAGTTGCATCCCCTTCACCTGTTCGCAGGACGTCTTCAACTGACTGTCCTCTTCGCCCGAGGACGTGCAGGAGATGTCCGCAAGGACGGCCTCTGAGTCGTTTTGGACGTTCAATTCCATCTCACCCTGGTCCACCTTCCCAAAATTCTCAAAGAGGAGCGTCGTTTCCAGATAGCTGCCGTCCGACGTTTTCACCTTTGTGGAGGACAAGAAAATATGGAGGAATGAGCTTTCCTTTCCCTTTGTTTTCTTAAGGAAGATTCACTCTACACGAAAAGTCTGTTGTCAAGTTGTTGCTAGGGACTTTTAGCCATACCAGTACTGACAAAGAGCAATGACAAAATGTGATGCTAGAACAAAAGACAATGCTAACTAAATTTTTTAACAAGACAATAAAAGCCAAATCAATTAAAGGAAAATGCCATAATACCATCTTCCATGTTCTTAAGTGTCTATTTCAATGCTTTCTGGATCTCAAGCAAACATTTTACTGAACCAACCTTCCATTTGTCTTGAGGTAACAGCTGCACCGCGACCAGGTCGTCTTGGAGCGCTCGGTTTCGGCAAGTGCATTCCCTCGATGAAGATGTCAGCTCCTCCATCCTGTCATGAGAGGACAGTCGAGATGATTGACATGAAGTGCTTTAATTCCTTTTATTTAAAGTTGTTAAATTCTGTTGATTCACAGCTCAGTTTGGAGGCAAATTGCTATGGCAAGCCATTATTCAAAACTAGAATAAACTCCTTTTCTATTTCTGATAAATTTCTGAGCGCTACACATATTTCTAAATCACAGTGGCATCTGTGTTTCCTCAAAGGAATTGTCAATTAGGTCAATCTGCTTAATACACAAAAGTCTGACTCCCTAGAAATTTCAATATCATGTTCATGCATAGTTACTCCCACTGCGTGCACTTCAGGAACCAAAATGAAACCGTCTTTTTACCATATTTTGCCCATGAACATAAATGTGTCAATCAAATTGGCCAATCACTGTGTAAAAAAGTGTCATGGTGGCTTAACGAAGACACCGGAGGCCATTGTTTTAATTGTGTCATAAATCTGCTTTGATTTTCCTTTAGCCCACCTCCAAAGTTTTACCTGTAAAACCCATAAAAGAAAAACACCAGAAGCAATCAATGTACTTGGAAATGTCTGTCTGGTTATGTTGAATTGAAGTTTGCTCTATCCAACAGATCAACATGGTAATTAAGCTACTGCATGCAAATCTACACATCATTCATCATGAACACAGAGAACTCAATAGCAGGCTGCAAACAGGATAGCCCACTTGGAACTTCAAGATGCTTTAAAAAAAAGGCTTCATTCTGGTCCCACTCCTCTCCCCCCTCCCCCCCTCCTAGTCCCACATACTCTCCTGTCAGTCGTTCACATTGGTACTCACTGGATTATCGATGTACGCCTCTGAATACTTCTTGGGATTAATCCGAATGCTGCCCTGGATGATGTTCCCGCTCTTGAGTCCGTGATATACGTTTTCTCGGGACCAGTATGGCTCGCAGGGCTGTCGGGGAGACGGAAGAGATTGATGGGGTTCTGCAAAACTACACCAAACTCAGGAAATCCCTCGACAAGTGTGTGGTGAATGGTCAAAAGAATTAAATCCAGGGATGATGATTATTATCTCATCGCCCTATAGGGGCTAGATGAGATATTGTAGTCACTTGGCTAGTGGAGCTATATATTGTACTGTGCACCCATGGGAGAATGGTTGCCATGGAAACGCTTGGAGGGGATGAGTAGCGACACCCCTGGGGTACCCCATGGTAGAGTGAAAACGTGTCCATGTCCGTGTCCGATTAACTTACAGTTTTGTAAGTACTTACCTGAGAACACATTGTTCAACAAAACATAGCTATAACGGCAAATCGAGTCAAGTTTGCTGGTTTTTGAGAAAAAAAAGTCAATTTTGCCCCAGAATTGCTATTTCCAGCATATCTTGAGAAATATTTGAGCATTTAACGCAAAATTTGCAAAAACTTACATGAGAATGAAATATTCAAGGTACGTCACTTTTGTAGTAAAGAGAGTGAAATTTGCTGATTTTTGAGAAAAAAAAGCCAATTTTGCCCCTAAATTTGTATTTCCAGCATATCTTGAGAACTATTAAACCAATTAACTTGAAGTTCTGTAAGTACTTAGCAATAAACTATTACAAATTCCCATATGCAGGCCCTGTATTGGGACAAACTTTTTTCTTGGAGGACGGTTACTGTCCCACCATATTTCGAATAATCTATAATTTTGTGACCATAAATGTTAGTTTAAAGAACATGAGTCTTTTCTGTAAAGCAAATATAACATTTCCCCTTCAAAGTTGACAGAAAGCATGTCAATCTATAATTTGTTCTCTCTGTAAAACTTTTTTAATAACCGGAATTTTTTAAAACGAAAGGCAGGTTTCCGTACCCTAAATCTCTCCTGTTGTTTTCTCGGGGTGCTCCCCTTGCTCTGACTCCCATCTGGCTCATCTTCGCCTTTCTCCCCTCTCTTCTTGCTCTTCCTCTTCCGCCTCTGTTTGGCCATCTCCTCTTCGTATTCCCCGGGGCTCTCCACCTTGCAACTGAACTCAGATTTCTCTCGTCTGAAGAGTGGCACCTTGGAGGCCTGTGGGGTGGTGGCCTTGTGCGAGGGGCCTTTGCCTTTCTTCTTGGTAGGCTTATGCCTGTCCTGCGCCGACTCTGAGGTGTCCTGCCGGTCATCGTGGTCATTGGGGTGACGGCCCTTGGTCGCACTCTTCCTACGGCGCCTCTGAGAAACAGATAAAGAAAGTTGAAAATGACATTTCTGATTCAACCTTTTACAGAAAGTAGCTTACGATCTATTATGTGCAGATGAGCACGTGAACAAATATATGTAAACAATCTTGCACCCAAACTATTTTACACTTTTTATTCACAGAATGGAGTGGTGGTTGTTGAAAAAAGGTAGTGACTAATTTATGGGCAAAGCAAATCCATGAGCAAGTTTTTTTTTTGGCCTCTAATGACAAAAGGTATTTCCTACCTTTGTCCTGTGGTTCAGTATCTTCTTGGAACAACATCATATAAGTGAAGTAATCCCTATGAAATAGCTCACTCAGAACGATTTTATCTTAGGTATGTATATTGCAAGCCAAATGCACAATAATTCAAGAAACCTGAATTATCGGTTGATAAACCAGGTTTATCAGGCAGAAAACCCGGTTTATCAGTCGAAAAACCCGGTTTATCAGTTGATAAACCGGGTTTTTCCTGCCGATAAACCACTGAGCATTTGGCTTTGATAAACCAGGTTATCAACTGATAAGCCAGGTTCTTTGATAAACCTGGCTAATCAATTCGATAAACCAGGTTTATCACCCATGATGCGACAAGCCTGGTTTATCAAGTCGCAAACCAGGATAATCAGTCGAAAAACCAGGTTAATCAGCTGATAAACCGGTTTTATATCAGTCGAAAACCAGGCTTATAAGTTGAAAACAAAGTTTACTGACGCTGGAAGCTCAATAATTTAATAAACTTAGTTTATCACTTGATAAACCAGGTTTATTAAATTATTAAGTTTATTTAGTTATTGGTTTATCAGTCAAAAAACACGGTCCATCCACGCCGAATGCTTAATAATTTAATAAACTTGAGTTATCGCTTGATAAACCAAGTTTATCAAATTATTGAGCATTCGGCGGCGATAAACCTGCTTTGTCGGTCGATAAACCAGGTTTACTGTTAGATAAAGCAAATATGTCTGTTGATATACCAGGTTTATCAGTCGAAAAGCCAGGTTTTTTAGATGATAGCCAGGTTTATCAAATCTGGGCATTTAGCTTGCCATAGTATGGGGGACGCACGCTGCGCTAGTGGCATGTACTACAGTACTAGCACTAAGTGGAACTATGTATGCTCTCTCTTCAGTGTAAAGTGCTCAGGATGGGCGTCAATTTGAGACAAGAATTTGTAGTTGGGCTTCCTATTATAATTGCTGTGAACGTCAGTAAGGCTCCACTACCAAATTGTGAAGAACATTCTTCAATGCCCAGTGTGACGTCATTCCTGGAAAGGGTGTCCAAGTCCAATTTCCTTCGTTCTTTTGAAAGGTGAGTCTTATGCACACACTAGGTTTAGCCTAGATGCAAGTTTGCCGTAGTCACGGGTCGGGCCGAGCATTACGATTTGTAGGGATGATTCATATGAAAAAAAAAACTTGTCTTATCAGTTGATGAAAATCTGGTTTATCAACTGAGAAACCTGGTTTATTGACCGATAAATCAGGTTTAACAAATTACTGGGCATTTGGCATTGATAAACCTGGTTCATCGGTCGATAAAAAAGGTTTTTCGGTAAAACTAGGTTTCTCAACCACTAAACCAGGTGTATCAAATTATTGGGTATCTGGCATCAATAAACCAGGTTTATCAACTGATAAGTTTTTGGATAAACCTGGTTTATCAATTCAATAAACCAGGTTCATCAACTTGATAATACACCCATAGAGTGATAAACCTGGTTTATCAAATTGAAAAACCAGGTTTATCAGCCAATAAACAAGGTTCATCTGTTGAAAAACCAGGTTTATCAATGCAAAATGCTCAGTAATTTGAAATTCCAAGTTTATCAAAGTGTATCAAGTTGATAAATCAGGTTTATTGAATTCTTAATTAAGAAACTCTATAAACATGGTTTGCCAAATGATAAGCCAGGTCTCTCCAATTAATAGGCATTTGGTGTCCATAAACCTGGTTTATCGTTCGAGAAACCGGGATTATCTGTTGATTAATCTGGTTTAGCAACCCATAATCCAGGTTTCATAAATTATTAGGCATTTGGCTTGCCATATATGTATGTTGCTGCAAACACCATGGCAGGTGGCATAAAACCCCCAAACCATTGTTTAATTAAATCATTTTAATACATTTAGCCCCTTTCTTTACAAAGGATTGCATTCAAACAAGCTGAAGAGGTAGAAGTCTAATACTCTGACCACTAGATCAGCGGTTTCCGGAAGTTTCCTGAAATAGCCAGATATCAAGATTCTTTGGCTTGTTGTGACCCACTACCTGACTGTTCCATATGCAGCACCAGGCGATCCAAGACCGAGAAATTACATTTCATTCCCGGACAACTGACAATGTGCAGAAACCCGCCAATGCCTACAGTGACTGTAGCAGATGTCAAACGCCACGATGTGTCTACTGTACTTTCTAATCTAGCATTTGAGACTTACAGGAACATCAGGAATTATACGACAGACAGATTACTATGTGACCTTGGTAGATGCACACATCAAAGCATTGTGCCTCTTGATCTCAGTAACAGCTACATGATCATACCTTCTGATCATGCCATCCCTTTGGATCAAGACAGTGTCGAATCTGGCGTCGGCTGCTTGTCGTAAACCAGGAACCATCGCTGCTGATCCACAACATATCCAACGCTCTTGCAACCAGTGCCAGATGTCCATGCCTTTAACAGTGACACCTGTACCAGAATGCTACACTGGTGCACAGTACCCTTCAAATACCAACACCGTTCCCATGGCTGATAAACCCTCCATGTTGTTGTACCATGAACACACAGTACTAGCATTGTGCTGTTGATGAACTATTTCTTGACATTGTTTCAGATATTGTGGGTGAAATCTTAACTTTCTTCGAGCACAGTTTGTCTGACGGACAACCTCATGGCAAATTTTGGTTGTCCTGTAGAAATTTGGGGCATCTTGGATGGCAAACTATTTAAAAGTACCAATGAACTTCATTTCTGGTTTCTGTAAACCTGAAAATGGCAAAATGAACCTGTCTGGTGTGTCACATATATGATTGCTCATATGTAACGATTCTGCGAAACACCTAGAACCAAAATTCAAAACTAGCCCAATTATGGCTTATGTTTTCCACGAGTAGAATGACTGATTGCATGAAAGATTTAAAAGGACTTTAAATCATGCGTAAAGAGACAAATGAAGAGTGCTGCCAAGGCCCAAAACTCTGATTTCTGAGCTTTAAACAGCACATGTATATTGAGTATTGTACGTAAAGTTGCTACTCACATGCTTCTTTTGTTTCCGGTCCTCCTGACCATGGCCTGAATTTCTTGTGCCACCTTCGAGCTCTTCGGGTGGTACAATCTCGCTGGCTTCTTCAGATGCTGAATACGCTGACTGAGAGAGGGCTAGACTTTGGCTGACGTCCTGACCAAGGAAGGCCATGTTATTTGGCACAGCCATTGTGGCTTGGGCCCTCAAGTTATATATCGCTTCTGATCCAAGTGTGCTGCAAAGATCTACGGAACCAAAAGTGAGAAACTTATTTACATTCTTCTGTTGGAAAACAAGTCACGACTTCCACTTTGTTTTAAAGGTTGACAAAGAACTTGCATTTCCTGGGGAGCTTATGTTTTTCGGCTTCGGTTCATTTTCCTCTAAGCTCAAAGAAGTCCACATAACAGAGGAATAATTGACAGTAAAGGTGAATTCCCAACAATCCACCGACTGAGATGCACACAGTAGCAACTGTAGCGATATTTGGCTTGCCTATTGGTTTTAGCATCTACTATTTACACATAAGTTTGGAGTACACTTTGACTTCATTTTATTCCAAACAAAGTACTGTGACCCCAAATAGAAAACGTAGGCAGAGCAGTTGTCAATGAAGATTTAAATAAACTATGTCAGTTCCCTTCCTCCATTGTTTTAATCTGCATCGGTTACATATTTGCATATCTCCTATGTTTAAGACCTCAGCATCCTCGAGCAACTGATACATGTCACCCATGTTACTACACAAAAAGTAAGCAACAATATGAAAAAGGAAGCTCATCTAGGATACAGATGGAAACAAATCCAGCAATAAAGTATTCTGTGTATTCATAGCCAGGCTAATTATTATCAGGAGTCCCAGCCATTCCAACTGAGAAGAAGGCTTGTTGTTGTCTGTTTCGCATTTTCCATCAGAAGAAATAAATGTGGTGTGGGTTGCCTGGATGTGGTATACATGTGTCAATACAACTGTACCTTAGAAGACAGTGTACATACAACTCGGTCTTTGGTTCAACTCAACCTGGAAATCTCGGCCCCAGGGACACCTCAGCAACTGCGACATCTTGGTCACCAAGACATCTCGATCCAAATTGCAATAGTTGTACTAAACAAGTGCTTGTATTTGTAATTATGAAGGTTACCTAACAATTGATGAAAGGGGCGTTGTTATTTTAGATAGGCCTAACAAGTTAATCATCAGTTCTTACACTTAAACTTGGAAACTTTCTTTCAAAGAGGAAATTGTATTGAAGATCACTAGCAGTGGATTGAGGAACACTTAAGTAATGGTGAAGGTCTTGACCTGCTGTATGTTCATGGTCAAATAAAGGCACATTAGTTCATAAAGAATGAATCTTGCGAAAGTTAACCGAATTGTAGAAATATGGGAAACACGTTGTAAATGCAACAATGTCAATTCACCCTGTCAGATTGGTAAGTGTGCTGACTTTACAAAATATATGGGTAGCCATACCTTGAATTCTATCAGGTGAGTTAACAAGTACAAGGAGTGCAAATGCATCCTCAACAGCTGTGGCAAATTCTTTGGCTTACTTTTCAGTTTGCATCGAGATGTCTCAGAGGCCAAGATGTCAAGATTGTGGCTGACATGTCTCACTGGCTGACATGTCTCAGATGCTGAGATGTTCTGGCAGAGTTGTCCCAGGGGTCAATTTGTCTGGACACCTAGAGGACAACTCACTGTTTCAATTGTTTTCATTAAACAATGTTACCGAAAATTTTGAGTATATTAGAACACCTGGTAAAATTGCAAAAAATTGAGTCATCACTTTGTGTTTCAGCACTTCTGCAAAGCCAAAAAATGTCCATCAAGGAGAGGGTACTCCCTCCGATTACACCCTTCCTCCTGTCCAGTCTGTTGATGCCAGCTACAGGAGCAACTAAACATAAGTGGTTGGGAGAACTGAAACTGTCTGGGATGATGAGTTTTTGTCTTTAATGGGAATAAGCAGTCATCCCTACTTTATTTGAAATTTCATCAAAACTTTTGCAGTTCTCTTATTAATTCTCTAGGTATAAGAGAAATGAGTATTTAAGTATTTAATGAGTATAAGTATGGTACTTTGCAAGTGTTTTTCATGATGTTGCTGAATGTAAGGCCTGCATAAGCAAGGTGTTATGCTGCAAAGTAAGCAATTCAACAACAAAAATAAAATTAGATGATGAAAAAGCGCCAACAATAAGCAACAGGGGTGAATACTAATTAAATTTGTGGGGACTGCATTTTCCCCTTAAGGAATCTATCACCATTATTTCAAATGTACCAAATGAGCCTTTACTTCTACTGTTTCCAAAACGGGCTCATACAGTAGTAGTAAAATACATAACTGTGGTTAGGTTCAAGAACGTTAAGAGCAGTGACACTGACACAGTGATTTTTGAAGGAAACACTAATCTCTGGGCAAGGCAATTTTTGGGTCCTGTACATACTTACTGTAACAGTCCATGAAAGTTTGAAGATGCTTTTGGTACATGCCTAGGCGTCCTTTCAAACAATTTGCTATATTATATTATTGTTACATTATTATTAAGTAGAGGTCTTCATATCTTTAAATAGCAAGCAGTTCAAGTTAAGCTTACGTAGTATTATTCTACTGACATTACTATTAGTGTAGGAATTGGCTAGCCAATTTCTAGTCTGAGCACTGTAACCTCTATTATGTTACAAGTTAGTCATACTGCATTTTACTGTGGGTTATGTTCAGGAGCAGGCCTTAGGCATACAGTAAGGCCCACACCCCAACAGTACATAAGTGCAGACCTAGCCCTTGAACAGGCCCTGCGCTGTGCATTATGATACATTCCACATCACAGCCCTTGTACTGCTAACACAAATTTTTAACCCATTTAAGCTTTGCTAGAAAAATGCTCCAAACTTGGTTGAACGTGATTCATGCAGAACTTTCATTACAACTAACCATGGGTTAGTACATCTCAAATATAAGACTACCCATAAAACGGTTTTTTTATTTAATTAGGGTGATCCAGAAGGTCCTCCATCTCAACAAATGTACAATACTAATGTAAAACTGTTTTTGGTGACCATTAGAAGTATTAAACAGAAAAATTCAACATCACGCAGTCACTTCAAGGCTGGCAAATATGGCATACAGTCATGAACTGAATTAATGTTTTTTTCAGTGTTTTGAGTCAAAGTTCATCCATTTCTTCATCATTTTTGGGGAAAAAGATAGAAATGCAGAAAGGTGGGTGTGGTGCGAAAGATCATTTGTGTAATTTAAAGTTTGATAAGAAGAAGCGAGCATGAAAGATAATGACCCTGGCAATAGTCGGCTATTAGGTTAAAAATTTGGGCCAAGAGTGCAAAGGCTGTGTAATGAATGCACAGCCCTGTTCAAGGGCTAGTGCAGACCACCCTACGGCTAGCCTATTCCAACTAAGGCTAGCCACTAAGTCAGGCTATGACTTATCTGTCTATGAGTCGCGTCTATGACAATGAAACACCATTGCAATGGGTTAGGCTACCTCCTTGTCATTTCCCAACCCTAAGTAAGTTACAGTTGGTCTTCCTGGCATTCTACAAATCAAGTTTGCCTGCCTACGTTAGGCTGGGCCTATCCTACATGATGGTAGTTGGTAATGGTATTCTGATTCTGAGCTGCAGCTGGTTGTGTAATTGTGGTTCTGTGAGTTTGAGTTTACGCACTATGACCTACTGAAACAGCATCTACGTTAGGCTTCTGTCTTTGACAACAGATGAGTCAACAGTGTTACTGTTATCCTTACTGTCTTAGATTCTAAGAACGTCTAGGCGTTCAACAGTGCTAAGCCTACCAACGTAGGCTTAGCCTGTGCAGGCAGTAACACCAATACTGTGGAAAATGCATACTGTAAGTTAGGCCTTGAGCTTATTCAGCCCCTGATTTTCAATATGAATTAAGACAGACACAAATATCAAATCCTACGTTTTCCTACCCTGACTGTTTCAACATTCATTGATTTATTAACAATACCCTTGTCCTTCTTCGCTCAGCGATGCAAGGAAATCATCAAGGATAATTTTAGGGCTTTTAATAATATTGATAAGGTTGTCTCCGATTGTTTTGATCTCAATTCCAACTTTAGTGTGCGCGAGACGCTCCAATGCGTATGAACAGTGTAGTGTGACATAATTTTGTCCTCATCTCATTGTAGAAAAAAAAATCGTCTTTCTCATTCACTGTACTTTTGAACGAAAGGGCGCATTGTGCATTGAACTCTTCGATGCGTCGTTTTATCAAGGGGAACCATCAAAGATGCAGCAGGGACTAGCTGTTATTTAGATGTAGAGAATACGGAAAATTCAGTTACTTCAGCTCACTTGTGTAGATGCCATTTGGGAGAAGTGGGAACCCGGAGAAAAATTATGCTAAAGATCATCAACGTAGTTGCCTTTCTTGGTTTCCTATTTCGCGACAATCATTTGATTCGGTCAAATCAATGAACAGAATGCAGTATTTCAAGGAGGGATACTTGGAAGAGTAAAAATTTCAGTTTTAGGCCTATTCTTGGCTTTAGTGGTGTTTTATAATGAGAACAAAAGTGTATTTTTAATGCAGGTCAAAGTCTCAATAGGGATTTTAAAGGGGGCATAATCTTTTATTTGGGACGAGTTTGAAGGAAATCATTGCCTGCCAATTGACCTCATTAGATATAACTACCGTTACTGCAAATGTGAGAAATTGCAGGGTTTTTTTTCTCTGGACAGGGACTTCTTATGGTCCATACCTGGTGAGTATCTGAATGGTCACAAATTTGCAGTGACTGATTTTGATCATTTAGGTACCAATGTGTTTCAGAAGAAGCTGGACCATTTTCCACCAATATATGAGTAGGCCTTATATTCAACAAGGGCAACAAAATACCATGAATTTTATAGGTACGAACTAAACGAGCCTGCCCTGATGAAAAACACAAAAATAGTTATTACAGGTAGTACACTACAGCTGCCACGAAAGAGAGATTGGTAGTCACGGTACGTGGATCAACGTACTTAACATAACATAACACAACACAACATAACAAGTTTAAGGGCAAAGGAGGGCAAAAGCCCCATAAGATGCACTGTAATCCACCCCCCCCCCAAAAAAAACCTAACCAAACTATACTATCCAGTATATCCCAGCATAATTAGATTCTGTCACAGTCACAATAAAACTTATCAATGTTACCTTTAAAGCTATTTACTGAAGTGGAATTTAAAACCCAATCAGGCAGACTATTCCACTTAACTCTATGAGAGAAGCTAAACGTTCTCCGCACATCAAGCCTAGAGAAGCATTTCACCAGCTTCTCATAATAAACACGAACACGGGGATTAGGTAAAACCTCTAAGTTTCATTGCCCCATTCGTTTTCACAGGATGGGCCGGGGTAAAATGATGTTGTGTAGAGTTTATCAAAAATTCGCAACATGATAGGCCTATAGTATCTCATGAACTAGCATATACTAAGTATGAAATCACTTTGAGGTACCTGTGCATTGCACGCTTGCGCAACAACCGGTTTTCACAGAGCTGCTGACCACAGTTGACCTTTGTCCTCCACCGAAAACACCGAGGATCGTAATATGGCACGCTCACTGAATATGCAGTAAAAGCTTGCATGCATGCATTCTTGATTCCCCCCCTCTCCATCCCAAGGTTTCCACATTTTAATTACTGCTGGTCTCAGTGTATACCATTTGACATCCACCAAAGCAATCAACAGAGACCTTAGTTGTACTAAATATCTTTAAACCTGTTACCGTTTGTGGGACATGGCTATTCAAATTTTCAGAAAAATGCAAAACAGATGACGTGGAGCATCCTAGCATTAAATTTACCAATGAGATTGAAAAACACGGCAAAATACCGTTTCTTGATATCAACATTTGCAGAGACGTCTCCAGTAATTCGGGTACTTCTGTAATTACATCTGTATACAGAAAACCCACTCATATCGGTATTTATTGTAATTGGAAATCCTGGACCCCTAATAAGTACAAAACCAGTGTTATCAGAGCACTTCATTGTAGAGCTAGACGTATTTGCTCTACCGATGCACTTTTCCGTAAGGAACTTCGTCATATTCGTATTTGCCTTCTTCTTAACGCTTATCCTCTTAAACTCATAAAGAGTTTTGAGAGATATACCTGTAATTTAAGATCTAGATTACTAATGGGCCCTGTCCCCTGCACTGTGGACGAGAATAAAGTCTTCTATCTTAAGTTACCATACTGTGGTAATATATCTAATCCAATTGCCAGATCTATCTCTAAGTCTTTCAAACGTTGCTCTAATGCAGAACTGCAGATCTCTTTCAGATGCATTCTAAAATTGGTTCATTTTTCAAGGTTAAAGACAAAATTCCTGATCTTAAAAGCAGTGGTTGTATTTATCATATTCCTTGTGGAGACAAAGCTTGTAAAGATAATTATATTGGGGAGTCCAAACTCAGGCTTTGTGATAGATTTAAAAAACATGTAAATGCTGACTACTTCAAAGAATTCAGTTCCATACACGATCACTGTAAAACGGCGTCCCATAAACTTCCAAACCCAGGTGATATTTAAGTTCTCCAGGTAGAGAATGCCTCGTATAGACGCAAGATCATGGAGTCTCTTTTCATTAAGGACTTAAAACCTACCCTGAATAGATACGGCCAGTTTTAATCTTCAGCTATTTTGAGCTGGTATTACTCACTTACTTCTGTTACAGCTGTTTTTGTAATGTACTGACTTGTATTATCAGTTTGCTATTTCGCCTTGACGATGTAAGGTGTATTCTTACGAAATATTGGCGTAATATATTTTATTCATCATGAATTTCAAACTCATCGCTATTTTCAGTTTTATTATATAAATATATATATATATATGTATATGTATATATGTATATATATATGTATATATATATATGTATATATATATATATATATACATACATACACCTATTTTATATACCAATTTTGAAAAATATTTGATATAAAATAGTAACCATTATTAAATGCTGTATTTTATCATACATAGTATATTGAGGTTCCAAAAAAAAACTTTTTCCAGCTTAAAAATCTGTAAATAAAGATGCGGGGGGGGGGGGGGGGGGAACTGACTAGCAACGAGTCGCAACAGTGATTCTATAATACCCTAACCTTAGGGAAGGCACATTTCAAACGTTCAGACATGATGGGCTTGCTGATTATTAACGATACCCAAATGGCTGAAGTCAAAGGCGTAACATTTCGTTACTGGCGTATCATAAAAATGAGTCAAATCTAACCATGCCCATAACTGTGTGAAACGTTTATACATATATACATACATTCGAGGATAACTATACAAATCGGAAAAACACATGCGAAGAACTACACTTTAATTAAGCTGGTATGCTGGTAAGTTTGTGGGTGATTTCATGTTCAATTTCACACGGTGCTCACGCACCAAGGAAACTGATGGGACATTAAAGCAAAGGTTCATAGAAATGATGATTGAAATCACGGTTGAAAAAGCAAAGAAAATTTCGAAAAAAAAAAAAAAATCTGAACATATGAGTCTGGGGCTATACGTTATAAATACTAAGTCAATAGTGAGTCAACAACATAGGTAATGTCAAATTCAATTTCCATAGTTGTGCCTCATACGTAGAATACAAATGAAGTTTCTAAAGTTTGCCAGAAATCTAATATTTCGTATCTCTTTGGCCTGATGGCATGTGAATTGGAATTTACGTGATTCATATCTTAAACACAACTGTAACCCACTGACGCCATGATTAAACAAAGGATAAGTGAGTGAAAAATTCACAAACTTCGAACTGAGTTTCAGATGGTGGTTCTATAAGTTGTCTTAGGGCTTGCAGAAATTGCTTCCTCTTTGATAGTTAACGTTAAATGATATCACAGGCAGAATTTCCGTGGTTCCTTCCTTTACACACTTACACTATCAATGGACAATGGAATACATGCAGTACCTCAACAAAAGATTAATCAACTTCTTTTGGATTTGCTTTAATGACGAGAAACTCCGTATAGTCAAAACCTCAAATACCAGTGCTCCCGCTTTGCCACGATGAATTGAGGGCGCTGTCTTTCATACTGCACTGAGACAAATGATAAGTGCGGTGAATCTTGTTACCACCAGCATCGTCTTAGGTTTTTGGAACGGTGATTGTATCCCACTCAGATAGTAAACAATAATAATCTCGATTCAAAATCAAATGCTTTGGTTTTCTTGAGCTACATTTCATATCATGGCACGGGGTCTCATAAAGTCGTGCCACTCATTTGTAGGCAAATACGTTTACTTCAGAAGGGAAGACATTTTTAGCGAGACAGATTCATCATGGAGAAGAAAGCCCCCCCCCCCCCCGAGAAACTTTCTGCCGTCAAATGTAGAAGCACTAATTGAGAGTTCTTTCCATTTAGTCGTGATTACCAGTTTCATCATTGTTGAAGTATCAAAAGGGGTGACCCTGTACTGAAAGGGCATAACAAAGATATGGGATTTCTAAGATTATCACTGATTCACTGTATGTGGTTCAAGAACGAAAATGTTGCACACAATGTCAATCTTGCTAAAATGAGAGTGATCGAGACAGGAATAAGTTCATGAAACAAAGAAGAAAAAAAACGCACGACTGAGGTAATCATGGAAAATACGTATTGAAATGATACGGGTTTTCAAAGGGTAAAAAAGAAGAGTGTGTAGGCATATACTTACCAAATACGCACATAATGCTGCCGATATAATTATTCAAGGTGGCAGGTTAAAAGGAGGGAACAGCAGAAGGATGGGGGGGGGGGGGATTGAGAAAAACAAAGCTAAAGAACGAAAAAAATGAAGAAGGAGCTGGCAAGCACCACATTATTGGTAATGATAATCACCCACAGAGCTGAAAGTACTTTTGCCAAATGTAGTTGTGAGAGGTTATGGACGGCAATTTCGAGTGACTGAATTCATGTGTTCAGCTCAATACCTGTGATGTGGTATGACGATTTTTATGTTTGTCGAGATAACGCTCAAGTTTCATAAGGCAAGGATTTGACATTTTTTTTTGGAAAACGAAAGTCCTTTCTGTTTCTGTAGTAGGCCTAGGTGGTAAATTATTTTCATTGCAAGTATCTGTAGATTTTTTGCATAAAACGTTCATCTTTCTAGAACCAGTTCCCAACGTTCCACAACAATTACTTCACAAACGTATAGGCCTAAGTATTTTTAAGCGACATCCTTTCTTTATACAACGGAAGATAAATCGTCAAATCCAGCCAAAACACCTCCAACAGGCCTATCGAGGAGCCTACACCTATGGCCATATGTCTGATGCCGTTACAGACTCAATTCGTCCAGCGTTTGTAACAGTGCTCAATCCAGATGACTTCTGTGAAAATCTCATCGGTTAACTGGCTCCGGTGATCACGGAAGCCGTAAAGGAAATACTCTGCTCTGAAATACGTGAGTCTCTCGAGATGGAACTATCATGCGAATCAGAAACAAATCAGAGGAGTAAGAGAGGAATTAAACGAACTTCAAACGGGACCCTAGCAATGATTCAGAGCTCTATGGACACCCAGGAGCAATACACGAGGCGTGATCGTCTTCCAGCACCTGAAAGTAACGGTGAGTCGACAGATAATTTGGTTCTCCAGTTGACTAGAGAGAATCTGAAATTTCCCCTGCATACCGGCGAATATTGAGAGACCTCACCGAGTCCCACCCAGACTCAGACCTGGCACTCCACCGAACGCGGAAAAACCCAGGATTATCGTCGTAACATTTAAAACTTACCCCTTGAACCCCAGGGACAAGGTGCACAAAGCAAGGACATCCCAAAAGGGGACAAGGGTATTCATCAACGACGCCGGACTTAACCCTCAGAACCTGAAAACTTTTTGCCACTGCACGTCGACATGGAGACGTGAACAGGTCCTGGACTCTTGATGGCAAGATCTGCTCGTCACAGACAAAAACGACCTGCGGTACGCACCGAATCAGTACCGAGGAAGACCTGCATAAACAAGATGGGTCGCCATCTTGAGTCTCCTACACTGTTTAAGTCCATCAGTTGTTCCCTCTGTGATTGTTACAATTGATTGGTTATATGGATAACAACATTACAAACTCGAGTTTTGTGATTGTCTTTTTGTTACCCCCAACCCCAAGTACTGAGGTCCTCAAGGTTATTGTCTCTCTCAAAAACACTGCTGCTGCATGGCTTCTACGGTATCACTGCAGACATTGTGAAACACGTCGCCCATTCTGTCCGTTCACGTATCTTTGTGACCTTTCTGTTTTCTGTTGGCATTGTTACTTCTTCTCTGAAAATTTCGGGTTTTTTTCCTGTCTTAGAAGCCAGCGACTGAGGACTCTAAATATATGACTATAAAGACCTGTACCCATTTTACCATGCTTTTCAAAGGTATTAGAACGTATTTTTTAGATAAGCGCAACATTCTTTTGATTTTCAGTTTGGTCTCCTAACCTGGTCTTTCCAGTACTCACATGCTATTCTACGTTTTGCGAATAAGGTAACGGATGATTTTGAAAAGAATTACTTTGCCTCTGGCATTTTTTCTTTTATCAAAAGCTTTCGGTACTCTTGATCTTCCTCGGCTTTCTTCATAAACTTGATTCTTGCGGAATCGGGGGCTCAGCACTACAGTGGTTTGTAAAAGTTACTTTGCTGATAGAAAACAATTCGTTTCCATTAATAATATTAACACTGTTTCTAAGGTTATCAGCTGCATTGTTCCTAAAGGATTAATTACTCGGTCCCTTATTTGTTATACATGTCACCCATCTTCATAATGCCGGCAGTTTTTTTTTCCCTTAGTAATTAATATGCCGATGATACTAGCCTGTTTTCTTTCCAGTACAAGCATTAACCTCGATCCTTTTCGGACAATATCCAGAAGAAATTGATTAATATTCGTTATTGCTTTCACGAGAAGAAATTATCACTTCCGTGTTAAGGAAACTACGATCATTGTATTCGATTCACCCCCTCTCAGAATTCGAAGCTCAGATATTGACGCTATAAGCATTCTTCTCTGCGGTGAAAAATATTTTGATCTCCACTGTCACCAAATTCCTCGGACTTCCTTTCAGATAAAGCACCTTACCTGGAATAACCCATATTCTATTTATATTTTATATCACCTATTAGCGCTAAAATCTCTAAAGGTGTCAGCGTCCTCAGTCGTCTACGGTATATTCGTCCTAGACACATTATGATGACATCGTAGGGCACTCTCATCCTTACTTAGGCTCACTTGACTTATTGTAATATCCTTTTGGGAGTCACGTATGCTACCAGATTTTAGCCCCTTCTTATTCTCCGGAGTCGAGCTATCCATAATATTTGTGATGTGGATCATCCTAACCCCCCTGCACCACGGTTTGCCTATTTGAACGTTCTCAGTATTTTCGACATAAACAGGTACTGATTTTTTGCTTTTTTTCATATTTCAATAGGCTACACAATTTTCACCGAATATTTTTGTTAATTATTTCCAGTTGGGTAGGAGTACCCATTATTATTATTATTCTAGTCGTATCCACTCCGATCTTTCCATACCATACTTCAGACTTAAATCCTCTCAGAACTTACTCTCCGTTTCATTGGTAACAAGACTTGGAATGATCTGCCGAACGAAGTGAAAGATCCTAAATATTTAAATATCTTTAAACGACAGCAGAAGAGGGACAAAGGAGAGAACGGGTAGGGGAAGAATATTTTCTCAGGGTCCGGGATCCAAGACATTGCCACTTCGCTGTCACCTTGTACTGCTATGATCAACCTGGCTGCTCCCACTGACTAGCGCCGCGCTAACATCATATTTAGGTTATACCTACTCTAACCTCTCAAAGGAAATTCCAAAGTCAGAAAAAATGCCACCGCCCGACTAGTTACAAACAAGTAGCCACTACACGGTGAGCATTACGCGATAATCAATCAGAATCCCAATATATCTCTAGCCCTAGCGACACTTGCTCCAATGTAATAGAGCTAAGGATTCGCCCATAAACCACTGTTCCTAACGTTGTTCCATGTCACTAAATTGACGGCCAATGAAAACCCCGTACTTATCGACACAGTTCGGCCAATAAAATTAACCATTTTCACGCTACAAAGCAGCTGAAACTAGCCACGCCTTGGTAACCGCGCATAGTAGAATCGAAGAACCTCACCGGCAACCCACACGGGACTCGAAAATAGCGGGACGGCTTCCATTACATTTTAACGAGCGACCAACGGAAAAATAACCCTTGCAAAAATTACACACTATTTAAGCTTCTGTTAAACATCATTTACAAGAAGCCGTATCGAAGCTCAATGGCAACACATGTGAAAATTTAAAACAATAAAATAATACGACGGTAAACTTGATTTTGCCTCGTTACAATACTAAGCCGCTCTTCCCCATGCCAAATATGTACGTGCCTGTATTGCAGGCCAACGCCGTGATCAATTCTGTGTCACACGTCATCTCATAACATAAAAGTTTAACCCCAAAGGTTTTACCATTAAAAGCTTATGTTTATGCTTATGCAACAGACTCATGTTTACCGCGTTTCATTAAAATGTTGTGTTACACGTCGCTGCGTCGCTTCCCAAGTAGTACTCAATCGCCCATAAATCATCAAATCTTCTTACGGGGCCACATATAATCACAAAACTGGCGTAAGATAAAATTTAATTCCTCTAGTGATGACGAACCAGGATTAAATTGAGAGGAGGAACCAAACAGAGACAAGGTTGGCATTTCAACAAGCAGGTATGCCATCTTCATCATATTTCTTTTCTTAATATTCTTTTATGTTATTTACATTTGATTTCCATAAAACAGTCACTCACCTAATATCCATACTCCAAAAAAAAAAAGAAAAAAAAGAAAAGAGATACCTTTTGCTGATATTTTGAAATGTTCCTCAAAGCACGCACCAATTCAACTTTATTTCATGGATGTTAACACATTTTCTCTGAAATTTCGGTAGAAAACCAATGATTTAGTTGTCGCTGCGGAAACCCCATTTGGTGCTCCAAACTTGACTCCACGGGTATCACGTACTGGGAAACTCAGTACCGAGTTGATACAACTAGATTCAGGTCAGTGTGGGGAGGGGGAGGGGGTTATTGCTCTGTATGTGAAAAATTCCCAGTGGATTGTTTGTACGTCCCTGAAACGTTCTCTTTTGTGTTTTTTAATTGAATATGTCGTGCATGCAGTTTGGTGATCCACCTCGGAGTGGCGCTGGTTCATCGGCATCATTTACCATGTCTCTGAACAACGAGGATCATCTTTTATTGTTTCAAAATTTTTCCACCAAACCTTCAGTTGTATCTGGGGTATATTTATTTACCGGGTATTGACTGAAATTCTCCTCCAAGTGGACCCTCATGCGATCAATTGTTTGAATTCGCTGGTGGCCTTTTTTCTCTCAACTTGTACCTTTTCAGTTCCTTTCCCAGGGAGTATGGCATCATCTTGATTTGGTTCGTAGTTTTAAGTTGGTTAAATGGTTTAATATGTGACCAGTGGTAGTAAGATTGATAGAAAGTAACCGTGATACCATTAGCTTTGCGTCCGGTTTTGTAGTATATATCCTTCAGCCGGCTACTTAACTTACATGGAGTCCAGTGATGAGCACCTTGAAATTGTGAAACATCTTCTTTCTCTGGATTGGAAGGTAGGCCTGTTCAACTCTCTGACCTAGGTCCTGCTGAGACTTTGTGTTTGTTTGTTTGTTGTTTGTTTGTTGGTTTGTTCCAGTCATTTGAAGTTCTATGCCTAAGGGCTCACCTAATATAGGTTCTCAGTTAATGGTGCTTAACGAGAGAGATGTTTGACGGTCTAGTGAAGAGAAAGTGTTGAATTTGTGTAAACTCTTAATTAGACCTATCGATCTCGATTTGCCTTCCTAACAGACTGATAACACCTTGAAAGGGACTCTTTAAATCGAACGCAAGAACATGTACAGTTGTAGAATATAATGTATCACATGTGTGTGTCCCGGCAGCAGGGGATAGGGTAAGGTCAGCTTTAATTTTGCTTAACTCAGGAGGTACTACATTTACAGTAAAGGACACTTTAAATTTAAAACCTCTGATTTCTTTAAAGACAGAGCTTCTTAACCAACTGGATATTCCGAACGGAGTTTTCAACTCTGTACTCTAAGAAAAAAAAATTCCTTCTTTTCCTGTAGGAAATTGGAAATGTGGGGAAGTGTAGAGTTGACGCCAATTTAAAGTGTCACATGTCGATTTAATTTTAAGTAAGACAGTTTCTTCCAATCAGAGTCCTATAGGCTGCCATGTGACGTTATTTTCCAAAACGATGGCGAGAAACTGTAAGATGGCTGTTTAAAGTATCATATGTCGATTTAATTTTACATATGAAAGTTTCTTCCAATCAGAATTCTAGCCAACTGTCATGTGCCCTATATTGTCCAATTGGATAGGGAGAAACTGACAGATGTCGATTTAAATTGTCACAGGTTGATTTTACTTTACATGTGACGGTTCCTTCCAATATTCCCTGCCATGTGTTGTTATTGTCCAATAGGATCGCGGGAAACTGACAGATTTAATCGTCATCTGTCGATTTAATCTTACATTCAAATTGACATTTGTCGATTTCTTGTATATATGACGAATTCATCCAATCAGATTGCGAGAAACTGACGTATGGCAATTTAATTCGACATAGGTCAATTTCTAGACTTATGGCACGCTAGGCGAAGCATATACTAGTGGCTGCTGTACATCATATAGCTGAGCCAGTCCACCTTTCCAATGTGTTTGTAACGAAACTTGGCCTCATAATTTGAAACTGACACTCTGAACGGGACTTTCACGCATACAGGTATATACTTACTTGTATACTTATATACTAACATGTAAGAATACTTACTCCACAACTGACCTCACATGTAGATTACTGATCATTTCCAAAGTCATCTTTGGAGGTAACCGTTGTTGCAATAGCTGTCAAAATTAGTTGTGACGCACTATTGGTTGTTGATTCGTTGTTGTCATTGCATCTTGATACCGCTGTAAGTTGAAAAAAAAAATGTAATGGAAGGAAAATTTGCACACATGTCATTTGTGTTCACTAGAAGTCCTCGGTAAGTGTGCTCGTGGCATATATTCACGTAGCCCTTGCTGAGGGCTATTAGGCCACTTAAACCCACTACATGCAGTTACCCCCTTTACTTCACATAAACTTCAACAGTATATGTTGCCTACATCGCATCAGCTGAATGAAAAATATTCTGTTTTTAAAGGCATCACTGTGGTAAGCCAAAACCTAGCATTTTGTTTTTCTTTTTTTCTTTTTTTCTTGCAAGCCAATTGACTGGCCATAACGGCCATGACTATCTAAGCGTCCGTCATGAGTGTCATGTTGCATGTGTTTGGCGGTGAAAAAAAAAAAACGGATCGACATCATGTGGTGCTAGTTGGTTCGTTTCTATTTCTACGTCGGCTCCACGTTAGCAACGTTAGCCCATGTAAGTATACTTTAGGTCACAAGGAAAAAGTACTTTCAACAAAGTTTTAAGTGCTCATTGCGTTCCACAATGCGATAATTCTTTGGCTGTATACGTTTGCTTATTACTTTCACTTGTTTTTTCACCCTTAACTATTACAAGTACAACAGTTTCTCAAAGGTTGTGTGACGTGAAAATGACATTTTGAAGTATTGTCTGTATTAATAATCAAAAACGTTGAAAAAGCTACAAATTCCATCAAATCCCATCGAATATTGACAATTTTACCAGTAAATCCCTGTCTTATACCTGCATCGTGAATAAACATTCGCTAAGTGTGCAATTTTATTGTGTTTAGAATGGAGATGGATTCGCATGATGTCTCACGTTATCATTTGTTTACTTTACCTTTATTTCAAGGGCAACACAGAATTTCGTATACCCCAGGGATTTTGTTTCGGAAACTTGTATATTCTTCTTCACAAACACTAATGCCACTTACCAATGTGGAATCAAGTGATTAAGTAATTAACTGGTACTATATATAAACCCCAATAAAATAAATACTGACACTGTGCAACACTCCATATCATCATATTTGCATTTTTCAACAAACTTTTAAAATGCCTGCCTCAAAAACGATAATGATAGATAGAAACACAATTCCGACGAATTTCCATTCAGCGTTTCCCTGTGCACTGGCAGCTTTCGAATCAAGAAGGCAGCGGTTTCCAGATGCGTGTCATGCGACCTTTTAGTCCCTCACTTCACAGTCACTCGCTTGAACTCACTTGCAGATTTTTTTTTAATAGTCACAGAGAGTCGTCAACTACAAGGGTGGGTGATATATGAAAACACCTCTCATGGAATTAATCGTAAATCGAGCCAACAAAATGCTGGCTTGGTCAGTGCCCCCCCCCCCCTCCCCTTCCTGTTCTTCCACACACCAGATGTTTTAGCCAAGGTCGTCGTTCAATGGGTCTTTTCTCCCTTCTCTCTATTTTACGCCCTTGCGAAGCTTGCAGCCAAGCACGTTCGTTAGAAAGTTAGTGTGAGGACTTAACTTCATCTGGGCGAGGTCACTCTTCGAAAGCTGTCAAATTCTAACTTATCGATTTACTTTCCGTCATGCAGAAAGGTGTGACAAAGCAGACGGCACATCGGCGTATGAGCACAATCCTGACGATTCCTCGTTGATCGTGGGAATTTTACAGCTGTTTTTTTTTTTAATATTTTCTCTTCCTCGTTTTTCACTTTCACAATTGACCCTTCCGATTTAAAAGCAACTATTGTTTACTTCCTAACCGCTTTTTTGTCGGTAGCATACCAGATGACGATTGTAAAAGGACTCTGTCATATGCAGGGGCGCCGACATGCATTCAGTGCTTGAGGGTGGGCACATATTGCCATGCGTCTATGACAGACATATAGTATCAAGCAAAGCGCCACCATCAGTTGGCGGGCACAGTACCAGAGTAATGTTTCACTGAAAACCTCCCAGATCACAATTACGCAATGGAAACGGATCAGGCAGGGGTGTATAGTACCCCCCCCCCCTTAATTTGGGCTAAAATGGGGAAAAAAATTGTGAAATGCGACAGCCAAGATAAGGCGGACGTGGCTCCCATTGCTGATTATATTTTAAAGGCGATTTTCCACAATCTAGGGGATATTTTTTATTTGCCTTTGATGCGCAACCAATCAGTGGTGGCATTCCGCCCACGGTCCACAACTCTTATCCCCTCTATTCCAAAGTACTGGCTGCTTTGATGCTGTATTTTCGTATTACACTGTAAATTACCCCCCCCCCCCCTCCGTCCGTGAAAACAGCCATTGTGATGCAACTGACCTGGAATAGAAGACGAGTATCAAAGTTCAAACAAATTGGTAATGGAAAAAAGAAAAGGGAATTTGGGGAAAATCAACTCTGTCCCGGAAATGTTGACCTACTTACGTCTATGTTTTCGATTGGATACGAATCCTTTTTCTTTCTTTCTTTTTGTTGACCGTATGCTATAGGCTACTAGTTTAGGTCTAAAAGTTTCTGAAGTAAGATCATTTATAATGTAAAAGATTTATTAAAAAAAAATGCAAGGTGATTTTTTTTTTTCGTGAAGAATGATTAGTACTGAACCTTGGAGGTAGGACCATTCAAGTCCTGATCATCCCTTGAACTACATAGGCAAAATATCCATGTGCAGGAATTGTCCGGCGTGACGTATTTAATTTGCTCAAGAATTTTTCTCTTTTTGAATGAATATAGCAAAATACATAATACAGATAATAGTATTCCAGCCACAGCACGCCAGCACCATTCCATCTACATGTACCTCGTGTGGCAACATGTATGCTGTTCTTATTTTGCCTCTTAGGGTTGTCTTCAAGGGGGCGCTCTAAGAATTTGAATTATGTAAGGTTGTTTTGCAGGGTTCCTTTACAGAGGATCTCTGTTATTATGTGGCGTCAATGTGAGAGGTGGTCTATTCTCTTCTGTTGTGTTCAGAGTTGTCATAGATGGTCGGCGCTTTCGCAAAAGATACGTTGCTAACATTTTTAATGCACTGTGAGATATGTCGGCAACAGTTACGATAGCGTGATCAGTTTATATTTTTTTGGGTTGATACTAGCATACACTCACTACATTTTTTTTTCAAGCATGCACCAACACAAGCACGCACGCACCCACACGAGCACACACGCCCAAAATAGATGTCATGCAATGTTTGAGGAGATAACATTAGTCTATAGTGCTCAGTTTCCACATAACCTACTCAGTGTCATGATTAACAGACAGTAACAAAGATTGCCAAATGGCACATTGGGTCTAATTTTAGATGCCACTTGAATGAATTTTAAACTTTCTTCCGTTGCTGTGAGATTCAATGTGTTCAGTTTCTTACATCAGCCTATTATTGTGCAGGAAATGTCTTCCTCTTTAAAAACAAATTAGATTACATTGACTCACCAATAGCTTGCTATAGAGGTTTTGCAGTGACGTGAAGGCCAGCGATACACTTCACGTTATCTCGTATGCTGATAATACCAATCTGTTTTACTCCTACAAGGATGCTAATGTTCTGCTACAAACTGTACAGCAGGAATTGGAATGTGTGTATAACTGGTTTTGTGCTAACAAATTATCTCGTACTGTAAAGAAAAACTAACTCTTTTATCTTTACATCCTCATGTAAACCTTTTCGTATCTTGACGTTCATGATATTAATCTTTGTGCATGGTGTGAGAATCAAGTTATCAAATTCTACTAAGTTACTAGTTGAGAGAATTTCCAGGGGGTTTGGAATTAATTAATTATCTTTGCACTATCTTAAGTAAAAACATCTTGAATATCCTTTAAAATACTCTTATTCTTCCTGTCCTTCCATATTGCAATACTGCATGCATAGGGAAGTACCTATGCCTCAACGATTCAGCCACTTTTTATTCTTCGGAAAAGATGTACTCGCTTTGTTTTGATCTCAGTCATACAAACCCACTGTTTGCGAATTTGAATATGCTAAATATCTATGACATGAATAGGTATCACACCTGTATTTTTACATATACGTGTATGACTGATAATGTCTTCCCTATTTTCCAACATTTTTTTTGCTCTACGTTCTGCTACCCAACATTATCCTAATCGAAGTTCTAATACTATCTCTATCCCATTTTTAGAATGAAATTATGTCAACAAAGTGAAAGATATCTAAATGCCAAATTCTGGAACTCCCTTCCTCTTTTCATGACTGAGCAAAGCTCCTTCAATTCATTCAAGAAAACCCTTAAAGGTTATATTATTTCAAATTGTCAGTGATTCTTCTGCAATGTCTTCAGTTCTTTCTTTTTAAATTTTAAATTTAAATGTTATTTATACTCATAGTTGCTGTGTTATTTCTTTCTTCTTGAGTGTTTATTTCTACAAGCTCCCTCCTGCTTTTTTATAGACACTCCTCAATCTCTTTTCTTTTTCATATTTTGTATCTATTTTCCATTTCAATTATCATTTTGTAAATGTTTTCAAAGAGATTGAAATTAATGTTATACAAACAAACAAACGTCACATTCTCCATGGAAACGCCTTATTGGATGGAAAACAAAATGAGAAGCAATGCTTACATACGTTAAAGCCGCGCCTCATCGTACCGTACGTTGATGAACTGCTGCTCATTACCAACGGGTTTGCTTCATGTGCAGGAAATCAGTGGAAGATTAGTCCGGGCTTCTTGCCACTCCGATTCGTACAGCTTACGGCTACGCAGATAAGGACCATTTGCCTCCTATGATCGGTTATACGTAAGATAAAAAGTATCAAAATATCGTAATAACCACCACCCACAGTCACTGAAACAATACGGCCTGGTACTAGTTACACGAAAAACTGATTCAGTCCAGTATGGTGGCATGACAACAGTTGCTAATATGACGTCACGAGCAAAACCTGTACTGCATATACTAGATTGAGAATCAGTCCCTCGATCTGCCTTTGATTTGTCATTGTCTAAAGGCGCGTTCACACTACAACGATATCGGATCGGATTACGATCCGATTTTTTTCGTTTTGGTAAATATCTTCTCCATCTCTGATCGGAAAGAACCAAAAATTTGCCAACTTGTGTAAATAAATGATTTGTATCTTATGACTAAGAAAATTAAATTTAGGCCTATACTAATTTTTTTCGTGACGTCACACCGACAGACAGCTTTTATCGGACTACGAGTGTCCGATAAAAGCCTTCTGTCGGTGTGACGTCACGAAATAATTAGAGAGCAGTTCATTTTCGTAGTCCTCTGGTACAAATAATATCTTTACACAAGTTGACAAATTTTTGGTTCTTTCCGATCAGAGATGGAAAAGATATTTACTAAAAATAAAAAAATCGGATCGTAATCCGATCCGATGTCGTTGTAGTGTGAACGAGCCTTAATTCTAAAGAAAAAAATATCGGCCATGAAAGTAAATGAGGTTAATCTGATGACAAAAAACATTTACATATCTTATTCAAAGTCTTTTATCGATTGCTGTAAACTAAGTGATAAACTTCATCGACCACAATGTTTGAAAATATGTTATGTCGGGGACACAGATGAATCCATTTTTTTTTTGCTCCTCTTATTGTTTTCTAATTTTTGTTGATGTTATATAGAAAAAACGATATTATCTACAAAATGATAAACGTAACGGTGTGATGTTCACCTTGGTCGTCTGCCCACTCCAATATCATCAATATTTACATCCTTCTTCCTATGAACATTTTAACTTTGTTATCCTTTAAAAAACGTTTAAAAAAGTCATATTAAAGGCTTAGTTTTAATCTTTCGGAAGAGAAATATGTATAGTTTACAGAAAGCACAAAGAAATCAACATGTTGTCTGGGGCCTTGTAGCTAAAACGGAAACTTTACTAAGAGAAAGCGGGAAGAGACAATAAAATTTCTACCCTCAATAAACCGAAAAATATTTTTACATTCCCTGACAATATCGATTGCATTGTCATCCTCAGTCTCGCAGAACCCCCTACAAATTTGCAGGTAAAGAAATCTACCCAATTGTTGATTGGTCAACAATTTGAGTTTCATTCAGTTAAATGAAATCCTGAAAGAGCTAGCTTGGTGGGTCTTGTTTTTCTCACGGGATAGGTAACATGCAGTGATCATTAGTTTATCACACTGCAAACATTCGTATAAAATGTTGCAAAATGTTGAATGTAAAGGTTCTACTATTGCTCTTCGTTATCATTTTTTACAGTCTTTTGCTTCAATACGGTCACCCTTTCAAATGACATTGGATGTAATTACAGAAGCACCAAATCATCACTCATCAAATTATTGGTGAAGTTAACAACTTTACTTTATCGATTTTTTATTTAAAGATCAAGTGAAAATTCCATAAGTTTGCTCCTCTGTAAAAGAGGGAAAACAAAATACATCGATTTATTTTAAAACGCTTTGTTCTCTGTCTAAAAGCCAAAGAGGAAAAATGCATAGGAACAGGGGGAAACATATGCTGTTTGACCTTGACAAGGAGATGAAAAATAATGCCACTTAATTTCACTTTTCTTTTTTTAAAAAAAAACACACCCTTATAAAGAAAAGATGAACACAAAAAATGCAGTTTATCTCTTGGTCACTGTACAGGTAATACCGTTTTATTATTAACTCACTTAAAAGTTAGTGCTTTTTTGTTTTTCATGTTTTGTTATCAATTTTATCATGCTTCGTTGTTCATGCTATTGTGATTGCTTATTATTGAATATTTATCTCTCTTTCTCTCAGGAAGTTAATCATTGGTACATCTATAAGTAATTCCGAAAAAAAAAATGCAAAAGCAATTCAACAGAGACGAAGTTATTGAAAACTTTATTATTAATACATTAATTTTTGTTTCGCATAAGGATTGTACATACCACAGATTAGAGCTACCTGACATACTTACATCTTTATCATTTCTACGGAAGTTTCGTAAATGTACTTTACTAGACAAAATTTGTCTGATTATACTTATAAACGTTTGATAAAAACGTGGTATTGTTCAATGAAAGTTGATGAAATTTCTGTTTGTCATTGAAAGATATTTTGATAGTTGATGTTGTCTTTCTTTCGTTACACGTCTTCCAAAATTGGTGTAAAATACTTTAAATGTGTCAACCTTTTCTGGGGAAAAGTTACAAGAGAGTTTAGAAGCTTAAGTTAATCATATTTGTGTCTGATTTTGTTCGTAATTGACGATGTTGATGATTATTGTTGCAACAAAACTTTGATCGCACATGCTCAACAGTTCCATTTTTTTTTCCAATCCACGGAATGGGTTCATCTTACCTATACTGTCTTCAAAAGCATCGATCTTATCTATTATATTTCTTCTGGTCAGCTGAAATTTAGCTACGGTAATAGCGACTATGTCAATAAAAATCAATCAAATATAAACTATTAGTGCTCCATTATGTTCCTTTACACCAGATAGTTGATCGAAAGAACAATCAGGATGAAGGTTCTCATCACCCTTGCTTTTGCGACCCTGGCTGCCGGTAAGTGACGAATGTGATATTTGCAGGCTTTTAGAGTGATCCAAAGGAACAACAGGCCCGTAGCCGGGGGGGGGGGGGTGGATCGTTCGACCCACCCCAACTTGAAAGAGGTCCATTTTCAACCCTGTGTTTGAAGGGTCAGCTATGAAATATTTTTTATTTTGACATATTGAGGCCGAATTTCCGTTCACTTTTAGAAGGAAGGTGAAACCTTTCCACGTATGTCATAAAATGTATACAGGCTCAAACTGACCATATCACCACCTACATATATTATGTGGGGTGATGAGATAATAAGCTCAAAAACGCGCATGTATGGTTATGTCATTGTGGCCGTGGATATCATTGAACTAGATACAATTTAAAGCCGGGACACACGGTTGTCATCCCTTGAACTGATCCACACTCATTATGACATGAGTGTAGACCTTGATGAGGTGGTGGAAATATTCTCGAAGAGCCATCCTAGAAAACTGGAACTAGCCAGTGCTCTTACTCCTGGTCCATAATTTCAAAAGCAGCAAAGACAACTGACATTCACATGGATTTTTGAGTGTGCAATTCTGCAATACTGTAGTTGTGCTCTGTATACTACATAATGCAAGCTGTAACTATGTACTTTAAGCTATGTTTCTTAAAAACCTCATTTCAGAAATTTAACCAAGTTCATTGTATGATCATTCTTATTGTTTATTACCTGGTGCTTAACAATGTTTCAATAGAGCAACATTTGTTTTGAAAAAGTTTATATCAAAATCAGTGTAATCTGACAGTCTGAGACTACATGTAGGTTATTCTATACTATCAGATTACATGTATGACTTTTTTTTTCTCAAAAAGTGTTGTACTGTGTGGAATTCCTTGGGTAAAAGGACTTCTGTTGTCTTCAAAATTCCTCTAAAATGCTCCAGATTGCAGGAGATCTGCAGATTTCAAAATTTTCGGGGGAAGCATGCCCCGGACCCCCTAGCAACTGCATGTTTACCGCACACCCCAGCCCTTCTCTATTTGGAAAAAGGTCCACATCTTGGAAAAAAACCCCACCCCTCCAAATGGGCTGCCTACGGGCCTGATGGCCTGTAGACAGCACAAAAATGGGGGAAGGGCAACAAAGATGGGGGAAGGGCGTGAGGAGGGGGCGTTTGAGGGAAGGTGTTGGGAGAAAAGAGTTTCTGCAGCAGTTGTGTAAAAGTCCGTTTGATATTACTGACAGATCAAAGGTAGACATACCCTAATGAAAGCTACAAAAGGTGAACCTTCTCCTCTGTGAAAGTGAACCGTGGAAGGGAAATGGGAAGACGGTTGTCAAACTTCCCTTTAGACTGGACTTTGAGTAGAGCAAACCCCCCTCCCCTGTATTAGGATACACCTCACCCCCGCCGCTATATCTTCACCACCCCCACCTCTTATAACAGACTTTTGTGTCAAGTAGACCTGCTTTGCTGGCAATCACCACGTTGCTAAGGACTCAGTTTCTTAGTGATTCCCTCCTTTTTTTCAGCTACCGTTACGTTGCCACCAGATTACGATCCAGTCATTAACGAAGTTATCAAATTAGATGACGGGGAATCTCTGTGGGGACTGAGACCACTTCCCACTACCGAAGGATACAACTGCTGGTACTTGAGGTTTAAAGTGAAATCATACGACACGGTTTTTGTCACGTTTTCAGACACAGACGGTGATGATGGCCAACTTTACTACGAAGTCAGTAAGTTACTTTCTGGTGTCTGTCTTCAATTAAGCGTTTCTTTGCTCTTTTGATAGACGGAGAGAGGGAGAGGGAGAGAGAGAGAGAAATGGAGAGACAGAGGTGGGTGGAAAGGTGGATAGAGAGAGAGAGAGAGTGGGGAAGGGGGGGGGGTAGAAAAAATATTGCTATCGAGGGTACAAAAGTGATATCTACCCTGCATGATGAAGAGCTCTTAATTGGAACTTTTGAAACAGTGAGGAAAAGGATCATCTTCCCTGACGCTTTTGGAAAGGAAAGTTTTCTCCTGGCATTTCCTCTGCAACGATGAATGATGGAAAAGTTGGCAGTTAGGATGGGTGGTGGGGGAAGGATAGGGGATGCGTTTTTCATTGAAATCGTAAGAGGTGGCCACATTGATAGTGGCATATGAGACCTTGGGATATTTTTTGCATGGGATACCTTTTTTTAACTGGATGGCATGAGAGGAAGATAACTCAGCACGTGCAGTTGTTCGGAAAACCACACTCATATTCTGTGTCGGAGGTTTTGGTTGAAGAGTCATCATATGTAAGAGACATGAGGACGTGGAGCACTTATCTCAGTGTTCAGTTTAGTGGGAAACTATAGGCCTATCGTTGTTTTGTTATATCCGTATTTATCGAAAAGAAGTACGGGCGTGTGAAACATTCGTCCAAGAAGGCATGGGAGACGTAAGTAAATGGCAATGTATCCTGAATTCTGCCAAATAGGCTATTAGGATTGAGTAGCACGTCTTTGTTGAGTTGGTTATTGTGAAGTAACGTCCATTGTGAAGTTGAATGCATCGACATTTGAAGTATATTTGTTGAAATGGATTACTGGCCGATGTAATGCAGTGACATCACCTTCCCCATGGAAAACAATACAACGTGTTTATATATGTGGCCCCCGCCCGACCGTATACACGGTGATGTACTGCGCCTGCTTCTTTCTTAATTTGCAGGGAATCGGTGGAACGTCAGGCCGGGCATCTTGCCTCTCCGATTAGTACCGCCTACAGCTATGCAGATAAGGACCATTTGTTTTTTATGACCGTTGATACAATAAAAATGAATGACCACTACGTAGTACGTGTTACTGGCACAGTACGGCCTGGTACTAGTTAAACGAAAAACTCTTTCCATCCAGTATGGCGGCGTAACAACAGTTGCCTAATTGTGACGTCTCGTGCAAAACCTCTATGTTCTGATAAAACTTATTTTCCATGCAGACCATACGTGCAAGTGAGAGGTGGGGATGGTTAGTCTGACACACGACATATAGGCTGATGAAATCAATTTCTTTCTTTCTTTTTTCCTGCCAGTGATCGGAGCGTGGGAAAACAGAAACACTTGCGTCAGGAGAAGCAACGGCCAGTGGCTCCTCGACGTAAGAACCCCAGGAATTCTCTCTGGCACGTGAGTTCAATTTCAATTTTAACGAATAATAAATAGCCGGTGTTCAGCAGATTCACATGGTCTTAGGTGATATAAAAATACTACGAGTTTGGGGAAGATGGTGGTGGTCAAACAGTGCAAATAGATGCATGAGCACTTCATTGTATTACCGACACTTTTGTCTTACGTTTTATACGTCTTTAAATTGTTTGTCGATGCTCTAAAGCTAAGCTTTCTTTCCTTCATAGATGCCATTGTATTTGAACTCGTCTGGCTTTTTCCAAAATCAAAACATGTTCATGTATTCCACAGAGAATGGAATGGGGTGGGGTACCTGTCGTAAAGAGACTGTAAGCATTTGTCTTCGGCCTGCAGGGTGGTGTCTACGTTTGATCGGGGAAGATGAGGCTTTTGTTTCCTTGAGGACTGGACCTCGTAGCTGACCTTCAATGTTATCACAATCATGAATACAGGCTTCCGTCTGACGATTTTGGACGTCATGGAATTAGGCGCAAGACGACTGCATTTGCCACAAATGGAGCAGTCTCTCCTAATTGCTTCAACTTTTTACCGCCCTCAGTCTTCCCCGACTTGTCAAAGTCATTTTGAGAGAGAGAGAGAGAAAGAGAGTGTGTGCGAGTGTTTTGAATTCCCGCTAATTATGTTATACGCTGATGCTGACATTTCTCCTTTCTTATACAGGGAGTTTACCTACTTCTACATCAAACAGTCGTACAATCGCTGGGAAATTGGCTACCAATACGGAGACGAAATCGGTTCCTTTTACGATGCAGAACCTTACGACGTAAGATTCGTCGGAATCCGGTCATTAGATTGGAGTCACTGGTCTTTCTACTGGCCCGGCTTCGGTGAGTAAATGATAAAAAAAAAAAAAAAAAAAATTGTGATGTACCTTACAGTGATATTCTCTATCATAATTTGTTCATAGGAAATATCAGGAAAAAAAAAATGGAGGCATGATATATTGACGAGATGTTCAAATGATACAGATACGATGATTACGTGAATGATCGCTTTTTTTTTTTCAGTTTTCTTTTGTCATTCTGTCTTATCACGGAGGAACTACGGAGGTTTCCTTTGGAAACTAACCTACTTGCCGATAAGATCATCCTTTTTGTTCACCCTTTTATAGATTTAATGAACCTAACACATATTTGGAACTTAACATAAAATGTTCATGTTGTCTGCTTTTTAACTTTCATTGTGAATTTTCTCCATAGCTATAACATCGCAGTCGCTTTTCTTGACAATTAGTCCTCCACTTCTGAGGTGTTGCGATGCCTATCACAGTAGAAAAGAAAAAACAGATTATGTTGTGTAAGTTGCTGTACAGTGGGTATACACTTGCTGCAACTTGGGAAAATGTATTGAAATTGATAAAATACTTCAGGAATATATAGCTTAATGACTGACTTAACCATTTCAATATGGCAGTTGTTCTATGCCATATCTTTGTAAGGCGGTCTACCTTGATATCGAAGACGTATGCCATAGTGGTCCTGAGTGAACTGTCATCAACAACCCTCGTAACAAAACCTTGTTCTACGGTAGGTTATAATCAGCTGTGAATAAAGATTAGCCTACTGGGATGAAACTACCAATGCGATACATCACACAAAAGTAAAAACAGCTTCGTAAAGTGGTACTCATCCCTTTATGAAGTGAAACTCTTATAATGGGAGGCGAAAATCTCATCTTAATCTAAATCTAGGATTAGAATATATTAAGCTCTCCGTTGTACATCCTTCTAAATGGCCTTCTGGTCTCGCAAGGTTCTGTACTATATATTGTTGACCCACATGTATTCCATGCACTATAAGCATTCAAGGTTCCATTTTTGTCCCACGGTAAAAAATGAGAAAAAGACAACAACAAATTGTAAAGAAATGAAATCACCGGTAGGTTTGTAAGTCTTCGGTCCGTTGAGCCAACATTTTACGATACATCCGTGAGACCCAGGAGACACGGTTTCAGATGATGTGTTCCGCTAATAATGATCAGTGCAAAATCCCGGTTACGTCGTCGTGTTTCTTCATCCCTCTCTTTGTCGATTTCCCACTGTTTTTTTTTCTTTTTAGGAAGAAACATTTTCAAGACCGACATTCATAATCCTGGAGAATACAAGTGGATTTTCCCTGAGATACGACACAAGACTTTCTACATGGAGTTTGCAGTGAAGGCCCAAAGGGACGCATACATCGTCTTTTCACCTATAAACGACTACGCCGATGACATTTATGAAATAAGTGAGCACACGTTTCTGAGTTTCGTCAAACATGCTACCTTTTTTAAATTTTTGTCGCTCTTTGCGTAGATTCTTCATCCCATTTTTATTTTTCTGTCAGATTTAGTGTTTACATCGACAAGTGAAACTGTGCTTGCTTATTTTTTTGTGTGTGTTCGTTTGTGTATGGGCGAATCATTTCGGCTGCAAGTAACGTAGGCTTTAGATCGCAAATGGGAATTGTGCATGAGATACCCCCTCCACCGACTTACGAACTCGAGGATGATACGGGGAAGGGGTGTGGGCTTTCTGATTCGTCAAATGATTTGGCGCGAACGAAACTAATCATCGGCACCAACGAGATTTAAGCCAATTAACGATCTCTACTAGGGTTACGTTCAGGGTTGAATTCGCCTGTTGTTCTTGAAAGTAGTTTCAAACATATCTTACAGGGAAATTGGGAGTTTCTCTGACAGAAAACAACCATATTTTTTTAACCAATGTTTGAGGACATAGAGTGATAGATTATTCAAAATAAGAAAGGAAAATGGTCTTCTTTTCGAGAAACAAGTTTCTCACAGATAGAAATACAGTAATTTGTTGCTCAACAATAATTTGTTCACCCAAACTTTCCAACATTCAAATGATTCATTTTCCGTTACTCATCACATGCATAATGATTTGAGGAGATAAAGCTTTTACAGATGTTTTATGTTGAAACTGAATGGTTTAACAATGATTAAAGCTATTTTCTTTATACGCCATGTTGGTATATCTCTAACCGCCCTATTTCCCTTTAATGGAAACGTAGAGAAAACGAAAAGAAAAAAAAAATAAAATGATAATAATTGAACCTTTCTGGTGTGTTGGATAAGGTTGAAGTGAGATGTCACCCTAACCTTGATGATGATGATGATGATGATGATAGTGATGATGATGATAATGATGATGTCATCTTTTAAAGGATGATTGTTACTTTGACCACAAAAACACTGTTGACATAATTTCCAACTTAGAGTTCATACATTTCAGCAAATGTATTGTAATGTAATGAAATCAACACTGAGGAACTAACATAGAGACCAAACGGATTGATCGCGAAACAATATTTTGTTGGTGAAGTAATATTCTTTGGGTTAAATGACGTCATACTACTAACGTTGTCTACAACCAAGAGACTCATTGATTATTAATATTATTTTATTATTGTCATCATTGCTATTGTTATTATTATTACTAATTTTATTATTACAATAGTCATTATTATTATTATAGTAATTATTATTACATCTATTATTATAGTAATTGTATTGTTATTATTATTGTTATTATTATTATTATTACTAACTGTTATTGTCGCAATGATTATTATCGTTGTTACCATTATTGTTGTTGCCCTTATCGTCATATTGTTATATTATTATTCCTATTAAGTAATTCATTTAATTCCCATTAATATCTTGTTCTTCCTAGTGGTGGGAGCGAGTGATAATCTGTTCTGCTGCATCAGACGTAAGAGGCTAGAGGCACCGATCGTCGATGTTGTAGCTCTCGACCTTGTGGACAAAGAGTAAGCACTTCAAACTATATACACTTCTACGGTCGTATAGCCTGTATAGATTTCGCTGGCTGTACGGAATGTGCCTTCTACCACAGAAAATATGGCAATAGACCTCCAAAGACTTGCAACGATATGCAATACCAGTATCACGTACAAAACGTTTTTGCAATTTTTTTTTTTCAAAAAATAAAAGAAAAAGAAGAGAAGACGAAGAGAAGACATCAACAAACCCATGATTTCACACAAAATAGTGGTAGCACATGACAACAACTTATAACTTCGAGCATACATAGATTTGGGGGGGGGGGGGTGAAATGAGAGGAGGTTTAAAAAATAATAATTATGTACTGCTACACTGTATCGATATCAAAGGAAGATACTATATGATACTTTTTTTCATTTCTTAGTGAATTTCGTTACTTCTGGGTGAGCTACGAGCTCAACGATGATGAGACAAAAAGTGTGATCAAAGTAGGTCGTTACGCTGAAGACACTCCAATCGCCACATACGAAGATTCCGATCCAATTATTATTAGGTACTTTGGTGTAACAAGTAAAGGATGTAAATCCTGGTGGAAATTCTACTTGCTGTGTCCAGGTAAGACAAATTTTTAATGATCAATATCCAGGTAATAGATTCTTTAAGAATTCCTTAGGAAAAAAAGAGAAAGAGAAACTTTTCGAAAAAGGTAGATCAGCAATTCTGCTCTCAAGAAAAGCAACTGATAGTGCTCCAAAAGGGTGATTATTACGTATGCAGTATATGAATATTTATTAAGATGCCAACCATCGTTCACATGATATCATACATATCATGTTTATGTTTTTTCGACACTGCCTTATCCTTACCCACGACAGTATGGTGGGCCGTTTTACTTTTTATTCGATATTTGGTGATATCAGTGAATGAATTGCTGATATCAGCAGTTGGGACATACCACGAATTTATTTGCTGATATCAACAAATCATTTGCTGATATCAACAAATCAGTTGCTGATATCAACAATTCACTTAATAATATCAGCAAATGGCCAATACATTTCACTAATTTATGCAATTGCTGATATCAAATGAATTGGTGATATCAGCAATTATTTGCTGATATCATCAACTAATTACTGATATCAGCAAACGAACTGGTGATATCAGTAACTATTTGATGATATCAGGAAATTATTGCTGATCATAAAATGATTTGCTGATATCACCAATAAATTGTTGATATCACCAAATATCGAATAAAAAGTAAAACGGCCCCGCCATACGACAGAACGTCTTTTTCTGATGATCATGTCACTTTGTATAAATTCCATTCCAAACGGTAAAGTGGCAATGATTTCTGTAATGTAGCTTTTTCAGTATGGTAGGTTAAACGTGTCCGGCTTCTCTTTTGCTTGGCATTTTAAGACTGCAGGTCATTCACTGCCTTTCTAACCTTAACAATAATGTCTCGACAGAAGGCACCTTCAAATCCCCTGTGAAAAAAAGGACTACTCAGAGATACAAAATTGATAATCTTTTTGGCAAGAGCAAAGACGACTCGTACAACAAAGATACCTATTTTCTCTCTCCCTTTTTTTACATCTTTTTATATGGTTGATTATGTATGAACCAAATTGGTAGATGAACGGAAATGCATTAATGGCCTAGGTTAATTGAAATGTCATTATCCTAACTAAAACGTGTTCTACCTAGTGACGCCTAGTGCAAAGACCACGTTTGATAGGTTTGCTATACAGCTATAAATTACCCAAAATATGCAAGGGTTTCTGTAATATACGAAACTGAAGTAATAATTTTGCTTAATATGATAGGTATTTAAGTTTGTGCCAACGAAATTTGTAACGGTGTGTTAACTGTGATACAATGATAGCCAGCGCGAAATCAAACTGACCTAGACATTTTCTATACTTCATACAGAAATTGCGTTATGGATACATAATTGATTTATGTGTCTTGATTTCCTCATATTTCTCTTTTAGACCCAGAATATGTCTGCGAACACGATCAATTCCATATGCATTGCGATAAGGGATTGGTTGTTGTAGACTACGCCCTCTATGGTCGTCATAACAACGCTTATTGTCCAGTTCGCGGTCTTGGGGTAAGCATATTAACGACTCAAAAATTCGTTTCGAAGCTTGAAGGTAACTTAGCTTGCTATGTCAGGACTAGGAGGCATGACATTAAAATGCTAAATGGCTCGAAATTTGCGAACCGAAAAAAAAGAAAGAAAAAAAAGACATGCGTAAATTGAAAAGAGACGAGGAGACCAGATAAATTTTCAAACATCGCAGTTATTGTCAACACATGACATAGAGGCAGTGCCTGCAAAGACTATCAAATGCTTGAAACTTTCCGCTGTATGAGCCAGTACGAGTTCGATTGATTTGATTGCATACGTTTTCTGGGTGGTGCCAAATCGGCAGAGCTTTCGTCGACATTTTTCGACAACAGTGTGACTGATTGCATCAAAATTATAAACAGATTCTGTCAGTGTCTGTCAGTCAAAATCTTTCACAAAATCTCTACGATTTATTTATTCTCTCTGTAGCCTGATGACGTCAATTGCGGTGACCCCGAAGACAACCTTGAACGTATACATGACGCATGCAAGGGACAACAAGACTGTCACATCGACGCCTCAAATGAATTCTTTGGTGATCCATGCGTGGGCACCTTTAAATATCTCGAAATTGCTTATCACTGCTGTGTCTGCAATTAATTAAAGAACAAACTTTCACAATGAAATTACTAAATGTTGCTGTAGAATGTAAGCGTGTTAACTTTAGACAGTAATATATACAATGTAGAAATTTAAAGTCGGCGTGTCTCGCAGTTCCTGTACTTCCGTTTAATACTGTACTACAGCTCGTCAATTTCGAATCTCCTCTTATCGTGTAGGACTAATTTCATTAAATTAAGACCAGAAAACAAACTGATGTAAAACAAAAGTTATACAGTCAATTTAAACCTCATTTTTTGTTGCATTCTATCATGCAACGTCAATGACCAGATACATGTTAGCTCAACTAATGTTTTCAGATATAATCTTAGAAGGAGTGATGTGCAATATATAAAAGAACACGAACCCATATTCATCTCATATTTCAGATGAAAACATTCCCTGGGTGATGCTGCAATTTTTGTTTTTCCCCTTTGCTGTTATTTTCTTGTTAACTCACGGAAGCGAAACAACAACTTAGTTTCGAACAACGTAAATAATGACACAAATAAAATATCAAATCATTCAATTTTTGTGTCCTGTTATATCTCGCCGGATTTTTTTTTTTGTCTTAGATACATTTAGCTATATATTGAAGATAAGTTCGGCAGTGACTGCGTAGCAGCTTAGGATTACCTACAATTGCTTTAGAAAGTATAGCAGACAGAGGGGAACAGTTCCCTACTTGTGAATTCCGCACGTTTTACATTGAAGGTTGTGTGACATGCTTCTAGAAAACAGCAACCTTCATTTAGAAGCTGCAAAGAAAAACCCTGGGTGAAAATTTGGAATTTTGTTTACATCTTTTACGTTTTTGAAATACGGCTTTTCAAAGTCTGAGCAAAATGCAAAACAGATGACGTGAGTGTTGCACTGTGTCAGTATTTCTTTTGTTAAGTCTTGATATTTTGCCTCTGTATTACTTCATTACTGAGTTTCTCATTGGTAAATAATATCGATTTTTCTTTTGAAGAAGAAAATACATGCGTTCAAAATGAAGCACTGTGGGAGTTTAAAATTCTCAAATGTCCTTGAAATAAAGGTCACATAAACAAATGATTAGCATAAGACATATCATAGGAGTCCATCTCTTGACGTCACAAAGTGCATACTTAGTCAATGTTTATTCATTATACAGCTGTGAGACACTAATTTGCCTGTAAATTGGTCAATGTTTCACTGATTTTGATGGCATTTGTGGCTATTTTTAATAATTTGAATGCTGAATGCATCCAATACTCCAAAATGTCATTTTCATGTCACACGACCTTTAAGAGATGGATGAGTTAAGCAGACGGCTAACAGTGCTTTGTTTTAGTAGAAAAAGGAATCAAAGCAGATTCAACTTTTTTAGACTTTTAATCACAGGAAGTTTCTCAACATCTAGGGTGTGTTCATTAGAAACTTTTATTTTAGAGGATTTACAGCAGTGGTTCCCAACCTTTTTATACAGTAGTCAACGCCCAAATCAACAGAAATTTATTGAGAAACTACCCCCACCGTGTTAATAAAATGCCAATTAAAGTAAGTATTGTCTGGTTGTTCTTATGGCCGAAAAATTACAATGGTCAAATCTATTAGTGGGAAAGGTGTGTACGACTTGGATGAATTTCAAAGGCCTTTGGAAATCCCGAGAGTGTCCAAGATTGTTTCCTGCGTTCTTGTAATTACCCACCCTGCCCCCCAATAAGAAAAATTAAAGCTATTCATATAATGGAAGAACGGTTTAAACAGTACTTGCAGAGAAAACTAATTTGTTTCTTTCATAGCCCCGGGGTTAAATTTAGCATGGTGTCTCATTTTCAAATGCCCCCTTGCCGTCCTCAAGCATTTAACGCCCAATGAGTTACTAACCTGCTTGAAGGCTGTAGCCCCACCCCCCTCCTCCGTTGGGACCACTGGTACAGAAGATGAGTGCAGGAACTTTTCAAAATCCAACGTATGTTAGGGGTAATTTTTTGATTGACGTCAAACGGTCGGAAAAAATGTCACAGATGGAAAATCCAAACATTGCCTTCATGATTGATTTTGAGTTCCAACATTTGTTCTTTAAGATACTGTGAATCAGATTACACTCTGCTTCATAGCACTTTTTTTGTAGCAACTTTGAGTTTACCAGTGAGTACATGGCAAATATGTATGAGGCATGATGTTTGTATACTCTATATAGATCTATTGCTATTTTCACATAGTATTTTCAATGCACAAAACACATGTGCTGAGCAGATCACCACAAAGAAAAAATTAAATGTGGTTTGATAAAGGATCACTATTTTTGGCCAAAATAGTACCTTCTTGCATAAACGGTGAATTGATTGTTGTTGTTGACAGTCTCTGGCGCAAAACGCAAAACAAACCTTTGGCCACATCGCGCTAAATATAGAAGAGACATTGTTCAGATTTAAAAGAAAGGAAAAAAAAAACGAGGAAAAAATCGCTGTCCTATTCGATAACCAGTAGACCAGTCGTCCTCAGAAGGTATTCTATGAACAAGAGATCAAAATAAAATCTACAGTTTTAGCAATGCCGACGAAAACAGAAGAGTCTTGATGTTCCACAAAGAATTCTCACTGGCATTACAGTCACACAAGTGGTTCTCTTCCCCTCCCCCCCCCCCCACAACGGACGTGAATTACTCATTACACCGGCTTGCTGTATTTGTAATGCGAAGGGATTGTACGTTGGAAAACGATATATGTAGGTTACCAAACTCTTGCTTCGAAGGTTGCAATTTCCATAGGAAAGGACATCTTCCGATAGCTCTCAGTTGCCACAGCGTACTGGCATCTTAATTCAGGACCATCAGGACTGACCCTCTTTCAATGGATAGAGAATGTCTGAAAATTCGTTCTGCAAAATCTAATTGTGTGTGATGTAACATCAACGAGGGCCTATACCCTGTTAACAAGTTGCCGTCTGTTGGAAGTCGGTTTTTGGTCCAATCTGTCGGACGAAGTTCGACATTTGTAAGAGGAAAAATCCGAGGTCGAACGGACGTCGTTCCAAGGAACATCCTTCCTCTGACTCAGAAAACGAGGTCGGATGGGAGTAAAAAAGTATGGCAGTCTTGTTACCGACGTAGGACGGACCTTAAATGGACATTAAACTGTCCGATTTTCGTCCAAACGACGTCAGATGCTCGTCTTTGGTGACGTCGATCCAATGTCGAACATCTTTGCACAAGGCGATGCATCGAATGTCGGAACGACGTAGACGTCGTCTTAAAACCGACGTCGAGCCGACGGTAAAATGTTTACATGGATGTTGAGTATTTTTCGTATTTTCTTGACTACTTTGGGTGGGAGGGGGCGATACATTGCCGAGACATGAAGTCAATCTGAATTCGGTATTTTAACCGGGTTAATAAAACTTCCTAATAAGTAGACGGTCGATTTAATTTAATAGGTACCATCAATTTCGGCAGCAGATGTGGCTCATTAGTACTTGTGAACACAGTGTCCCTTTCGGAGACGATACTGAAAATAATTCGAACGTCACCCCAGGACCGTTAGGCCACTGTTTTAAAGAGCGTGTATTGACGCAGGACAAATGAATGCAAGTGTACAGGGAAAGAATATGGGCATTTTCTACACAAGTGGTATTAATTTTTATCCTACCCGGTAGCATCATACTTCAAAGCCACGTTAAACGTGAGAGGAAAATCGTAACATTAGAATCGCTGTTTGATTTTAATGTCCATACTCCCTTTTTACTTGTGTTTATCAAGTACATCAGCTCGAATATACGACCGAATATATGAATATTTGCTGGTGGTACAGTTGTATCGTACACTGTGCAAGGCTTTCGATGAGTGAGAGTAAAGGGGGATGGTGTGTGCCATGGAATACAGCTAAATAAATCATTATATAGCCATTACCATAGTCACGGAAATATCGGTTGTATGACAGCCAGCAGGGGAGAATGGTTGTGATGAGGATTGCAGAGTGATAGAGCTAGTGCGAAGCTTTTGAAAATATTTCCTCGAGAGAACGAGAGAAGGTATATTTTCTCACTGCCGTTTATTGGATATTTTGTTTCTAATTGGATAAGGAGTCCTATGGATGACAGGTAATCAACGTATGAACTAAGCACATGCCGTGATGCTTAAAATATCATCCCTATAAATGCAAGTGAGGTATTGCAGTTGCTTGATGCATCAGAGGGTATTAGGGCTCACTCGGTTGACGTAGCAACAGCTGTTATTATGACATTATGTTTGGTTAATATTTGACGCATGAAGGTGGGGGGTCTAACCTGGTATTGTACTTAAAGAGGCCCGGAGCTCACCGTATGGGTAGGGGTCAAAATGTGTGGAGACGCATGTGTATGTATGTGAGTAAAAGAAAGAAAATCCTAATTTCAAAAGCTTGTGTCGGCAACTCCTCCTAGACCGTAAAGCCGGTAAAGATCAAGGTTGGTAGATAGGTGACCCATGGTTCGAAGTTGTGTCTCCTGTCAAAATTTAAGACCAGAGGTCAAAGGTCAAAGATCAAATTAGTAAGAAGTTCATTTTAGCTGTATTTCGTAGGCCTAATCCAAAATGGCTATTTTTATGTCACCTTCAAATATATGACAGGTATACAAGATCTAATCTAAAATCATGCTCGTTTATGTTTTGAGGTCAAAGGTCAAGGTCAGAGGTTCAAATTTTAACACTGAAAAGTGCAAATCCTCCTAGATCGCAGTGTCGATGCAGGTTAAAATTGGTAGATAGGTGATTAATAGTTTGAAGTTGGGTATCCTGTCAAAGGCCAAGGGTCAAATTAGTGAAAATCAATTTTTTTTTGCTGTGTTTCGTAATCTAAAATGGCCATTGTATGGGACCTTCAAGTATACGACCGATATACAAGATTTTATCTAAAAGTCATATTCATATCAATCATATGTCATTTCAGGTCAAAGGTGTCAACTTCAAATTTGACACTGAAAAGTTTGGGTCCGCAATCACTGCTAGATCACAGTGTCTATGAAGTTTACAGTTGGTAGATAGGTGACCCTTCATCTGAGGTTGAGTCCCCCGTCAAAATTAAGAAAAAAAGGTCGAAGGTAAAATTCCTAATCGCAAAATGTTTTGAAAAAGTGTGTCGCGATTCCCTTCTAGACAGTAATTCTAATAAACTTCAAACTTTGTGGTTAGGTACTGTACCCGAGAAACGTTTTCCTACGACGGTTGTATGTATACCTTTGGAGAGTCTCAAGGTTTACTTAGGTCTCAAGGTTACCTTAGGAAGACCGTATGTTCAGATTTCATAACTATAAATGTCGAAAAGTGAAAGCAGAAAGAGACACTTCAAGGATAGTTATATGAGGAAAACTTAGATTGTGCCCATAGGTGTCTTATACAACTTTTTTTTACTTTCTTCTTTCAGATCTGGACTAGGTATCTCCTCAACAGATTTGTGGTGATCAAAAAGATCTACAAGTGACAAATTCAGTCTGAGAGTGCCCCAGTTGACAGAAAAAAAACCCCGTCAATTTCATTATTCGTCTTTGTTGACGATATAACCATGAGCGTGTGTTTAATGCTTCTTCCTGGCTTCTAGCATGGAACATTGTTTCGTTAAGGTTATTTACGTTTTCTTGCACAGGTCAGGTAAACATTAATGACATTTGAGCAAACATGTTCCATCTTCAAAGCTAGGGAGAAGCACAAAACACATGCTCTTATTCGTGTAATGCATAAGAAAAAAATAAACATGTGACAATCGTTTTTTTTTTCTACTGAGAATTAGACTGAATTTGCCATTTGTAGATTAACTTTTACAACAAATCTGTTGATGAGATATGCTTGTATCCGATTTAAAAGAAACCGCGAAAAGTTATGTAAAATGTGTGTCACAACTACCCAGCTATCCTCCTCAAATGCGAATGAAGAATAATATTGACAAAGGAGATTTTGTTCTGAAACTGAAGATGAGCGAATTGGTTGTATATGGTTTCACCCAGGGATTGTGAACTCAGTATTCCTTCCAACTCATATCTACTTTGCACTGAGTGTCTTTGAATTAATGCCCCAATAGCCATTCCCTTTTAAACAACTCCTCTAGCGTCCATTATCGATAAAGACATATTTGAGAGGGTTAGATGTAGGAGGGGTATACATCTAATGCGTACTGAGTGTTCGTCCTCCAGTGAACGTCGCAAGCAGGTTAGTACCACATGCCGTTACTGACTACAGTAAAAAAGGGAAGCGAATGTGTAGAAGTGTTTAGAATTGCTAACGGAACGATTTCTATGAGAAGCGCATGGATGGAATTGTTTCATTAACGGTAGTCTTCTCATATTTGCTATATTTATCTCCCCTCCTTACCCTGAACCATGATGCATGCAGTAACTGGCTAAATGTTCCTTCGAGCAGCTTTGGTCAGTTGTTCACTTCCTAGATGTCACGGCGCAAGTCAGTTGTGAGTCAGACTTGATAAATTCCACCATCTTACCGGTTTCAGAAAATTTTGCCATAGCACACACACACACACACACACCCACACTCACACGCACACACACACGCACGCACACACACACACACACAAAGGATTGATGAGGTTTCTCATACACTACCAAATATTGCATTGAGTAACCAAAATTATACAGAACCACTTAATCATGATATCAACATGTATTGTTCATTTGTGTCCACGTGTGTACTTTACTGTGTAGAGTATACCTTCACTATAGCGATGACATCTCAAAAAGGCTGTTCTTGTCGAAAGGGAAGAATTTGCTAACAAGGAAATGAGACATTAAAAAATCATAACGCATTTGACCTTTAATACTAAACAATTAATTATAGGTTAATCATCGTTCGCATCTGCTAAAAGATGGCGTATGGAAGTGCGTATGAAGTATGGACTTATAAAATAATGATAGCAACACCTTAAGATCGTGTTTACCTTCTTTTTGAATATTTTTGTATTATTGCACAGGGCATACACTCATAAGAACGAGCAGGGTCGTCTCTCAAAGCTGCCTCTTGTCGTCGATGATGAGGAAATTGGCAAGGAGAACAATTCAAAGGAGGACGAAGAGAGGACTTGTCCACAATTCAAGCGACCAGGCTTGATTTGGGCAATACTATCGGGGGCATTTCAAGCTCTGCAGGTGATAATTCTCTCTGAAGTTTCGAGCGCAATGAACCCCGTACAGACTACGTTCCTGAGGAGCGTCTTTCTCCTTGTGTTTGTTTTTCTCATTTCGTGGGACGATGGTGACAAATACAATTATCAAGATTTAGTCCTCAACGTTGCTTATGGTGTCATCGACCTGTTTGGAATTTCAGGTATTCTCTTTGCTGCGGAATTTCTTCCCGTTTCTGACGTTTCGGCCATATCCTACAATCAACCGATCCCTTCTACGATTCTCGCTTGCATTTTCCTCGGAGAGGGTTTTGGCGCAATAGACGCTGTTCTCGCGATTTCCAATGCTATCGGGTTGGTTCTTGTCTGTAAGACCTCAGTGTCGTCACAGGGGGTTCACACGCAGGGGCCTATTCTTGGCATCTGTTTAGCGTTCTTCACTCTTTTCTGTTTCATTTCTCTGAAATTAGTGGCTCGAAAACTAGCTTACAGAGGTCACCAAGATCCTAGTCTTTTGTCACTCGTAATAGGATTGACTAGCATTATGTTATCGTCTGCATACCTCTCGATCACCAACTCGTGGGATATGCCAAATACAAAGAGAGACATCTCGCTGACCGTCGCTCTTGGAATAGGTTGCAATATGTCAGTTTTATTCTGTTTCTAAGGCTCTACAAACTGAGAATATTATTTTCAGTGCTGCGGCTGTGACTCTCACGATACCAACTACGTATTGCTACGACGTGATATTCAAGGGGATACCGTTCTCCATTGTAACCATTTGTGGAGTGGGCCTAACCATTGGATCGACCTTGCTCTTATATCTAAAGTCATATTTGTCCAGATGTAGCTAGACTGTTATACGTTAACAAAAATATTAAGAACACCCCTGGGTGGGTGGCAAAGCAAGAGAGTTGAAGTACCTTTGCCAAGTAGCTCCGAGTCAACATGCTACATTGAGTCCCAAAAGGTCAAATTGGGCTGCCGATTACTGTCCGATCGGTTTTGTCGCTGGGTTTTGGCTGGTCCCAATTGGGCTACCATAGCCCAGTTAATCCAAGTTGGGTGCCAGTGTGGCCCAAATGAGTTCACAGCATCTGTCTTATCTCTCTCACGAGCCTAATGAATCCCTGGACGAAACCCGAGGCTAAACTTATCACAATCCAAGCCAAATTAAGCCAAAACGTCCAAAATAAATTGCCAAATTGGTAGGGGATGCTAATTTTATTCTCAAGTTGTAACAAACTGTTTTAATGTTCCCATCACCTCTCTCAAATAGTATCATCTTACGTTCCATACGTCAAGGATGAAGAAATATGCTTACGCCCTTGAATAGGCAGACCGGGAGGATTAATGACGAGGTCAATTAAGGTAGAGCAGTGGGTTTCTTTTATTTGCGGCTACCTACAAGTTCATTTTACTTGGAAGCTGCAACAGGCCAATGGGATACCTAATAAAGTCGTACGTGACCAATCTCAAGGATTACTTCTTCCCTTACAAGGCAGTATAACTAGCTATATTTTTGGCATGGGAATAACAAAATTCTCAAATGGTTCTGCTCTTTGATTGACAGCAACTTGTCAGGCAGAGTAGCTCATATTACGCAGCGTGCACAGGAATCCATTGTTTTGATTACACATGTGGAGGTATTTCAGATATTTTTGTGGGAGGGACTAGATTTAAGTGGTTGGGAGAAATGGAACTGTCTGGGGTGTTGGGTCGTTGTCTTTAATGATGCTGCATTTTGACTGGGGTGGGAGAAGATGGATTTGACTGGGGTAGAGCGAAGATGACCGGGTGGGTATGTAGGAATACATCTGCTCTTGCATTTTATGCTTTTGAGACTTTACTGTTTCTATATTGTGTACATTGTTAATTGTTTTAAGATTTTCATTGAAAAGCACTTTGAGTTTATTGGAAACCGCTTTATAAGTAGCATTGTTATTATTATTATTAATGAAGAATGTTTATATAGTCCATAAATGTAATAATTATGAATGTAATACTAACCATAATTGTGATAACTTTAAGGATAGATGTAACACCCACAATAAATGTATGTGATACTTTTAACGATAATGTAATACCTACCATAAAAGTAATAATTTTTAACCATACATGTAATAATCTTACCCCAACATGAATGTGATAATTTTTAACCATAAGTACAACAATGATAAATAGTGAGGCTTAGATCAAAGCATCTTGTCTTGTAAGAAGCTTGAAGGAGAATAGTGAGTTGCGAAATGCATCTTTCTCTAAATCGAGTATATAGAAGCATACCTATGTAACAGATTTGTAGCAAATAATGATACGCCAATGACAAATTCTATTAGAAAGCTCCCCAGTATAGACAAGAAACCGTTAATTTTTTTAATTTTTCTTACGTTGACACCCTGTAATTGTGCCAGTTTACGTCTTCCCTCCTCCAGAGTATTGCTACTACTTGTAAAATAATACAACAGCTTCATGATTAACACTGACATATATACCACGTTCAGCTAAATAGGAGAACTGAAAATATGTTCAGTTGCAATTATTGCTCATAAACAAATCAAATTTCATTTGATATTCACTAGACACAAGCAATCAGTAAACTGCAGATTAAATATTGCAATTGAAAAAAAAATTAATAACCGGAATCAGACAAAGTATTGTGGAAAGTATATTAGTTCAGCTCACCCTCATTACAAATTTGCGATATCTGCGGGTCTTGTCACTGGCTATCTCGAAAAACACCGTTGGTTGTGAGATGTATTATGCAGACAGTGCAACTTACTCTGCATAAGACATTGAACTGCATAAATGTGCAATTACTCCTAAACGAAGCGAAGGTAGATTAGAATGAGAAAGAGGTAATCAAGAAGGCCATAATTAACAGGCAGAATGGTATAATTTCACAGCCCTGATCTATGAGATATGCTGTAGACGATACTTACACGTTCTGACTTTATAACCAACCAGTGGCGTAACTAGGATTTTGAAGGTGTGATGTGAGGGGGGGGGGGGAATTTTTTGGTGGATTTTTGGTAGATTTTTTTGATCAATTGATCATTTTAACATTATCAAGTTGAGTAGCCAATCGATTTATTTATTTTTTGGCCCATATTGCCAATTGGGGGTGGGGAGTTTGGGAGGCCGAACGATTTTTTGGGGGGGAAGGTTTGCGCCCCTAAACTCCCCGTAGCTACGCCACTGTAACCAATGAAGCGATTATGGTGGTGGTGTGTGTGTGTGTAGTATGTGTGTATTTTGGTAGGGGACGAGTTCAGCGGCAGAGGGGAGATTTTCAAAAAATGAGGGAGTCTTTTTTATATCGTCACAACATAATAGTGAGGGCGTGAGTGGGGGTTGGAGGGGGTTACGGCCCGAGTAGAGGTGTCATACGCGGCAAGAGCGGGCACCTGTGACGATTTCCTGCGATCTAAAGGAAATTTTTCTCCAAAAATCTTGTGGAACGCTCTACGCCCACCTATAGTGGAGATTTGCTTAGATAGTCTTCGCACAATTTCAGGTACCATTCAGTTATAATTTGTGGTGCTTGAACCCCCCCCCCCCTCCCCTCCAAGGATGCACTCATGCCGCCGATGAATATAATAAAGGGAATATTTCATGATTCAATTTGTGTTACATAAAAGGAAGAGGCTGCGCTTTTAACGTTTTATTTCCCTCAATCTGCTCATCTGAAGTGTTAATTAATCTGAACGCATCTGATCTAGTTGCGCGACGTTGAAGGTGCGTTCCTTCGAGAAAATTCCATTTCATACCTGGTTAACATTTTAACCGGTTTTAACAGGAAACAACACGTAATTAACGGGCACCTGTTAGAAACCTGTTTAACGGGTAATGAAGTTGAACTGCAGAGGTTGATTCGTAAAAAAAACAAAGAAGAAAAACTTGCAATTATACATTTACGAAGGTGATAGATACTCAGATGGTACAGTAGTAAGCGACTTTAAGATGTAGTTGGTGACACATACTGGACGAAGGTGTACTGGTTGTGTCCTCATGCGATGTATCTGTAAGAAAAAAAAAGCAGGACATCTGCAATTCCCAGCAGCGATTCTTACTTAAAGGCTGTATTGCATCACCCTAAGCTATATTTTTACCTCCCGGAAAGCAAAATTCTCAACTGGTTCTAAGTTACAGTGCTCTTAGATTGCCAGCAAATTCGAAAGATGCAGAGCAGCTCGTATTACACAGCGTACACAGGGATCCATTGTTTTGATTACACATGTGGAGGAATGTAAGACAGGCTGAGGGAGGGACTAGAGGTAGGTGGTTGGGAGAATTGAAACTGTCTGGGGTGATGCATTACAGCCTTTAAATGAAACGACGATTTGATCCCAGAGAGGGAAAGGGGGACAGTTCTGTAGGCTATAGCCTCCTTATAGGTCAATCTAGCAGAAAGAAAGAAAGAAACGCAAAGAGTAAAACCAGATCAAAAATACACACTGTGTGGGTCATTTCCGCGTTATGAGGCATGTGACATAAACACCAGTTCAATAGAAACTGAATGTTCTCTGTCGAACCAACTGCAAGAACTGGACATTTATTAAATGTCTAAATTCTGTGACTCACCTACCAGCTATACCTTGGTCAGTCAACTGCAGGGCTCTGCAGATATGGGACTAGTTGGCTGATCGGAGTTGAAATGGAGGCTTGATGGAGGCTTAAGAACAGAGGCTATTAGTCTGAAGGAATTGCCCGGTACCCTCCAACGTGGGGATCATCGCCTGCAGATTTTTTTTTGCGACTTTTAAATGCAGTCAGCGGTGGTGCGTGAGTAATACACGCCCGTTGTGCGGGTTACTGGAAGACGGGACAGCTTTACAGTGCGAAAGTTAGAAAAAAAGAAAGGGTGATTTTTTTTTTTGCTTTATCTGAAGCAAGGGCAGGGCTTTGGTCACGTATCTACCTTATTAACACATTTAGCCAATGAAGTTTTGAAATACTTTTTTTTTTATGAAGATGTCTGTAGAGGGGGCAAATTAACATAATTAGTACAATTACAAATGAACTTTTTGATGTTTATCGTTAATTTCCTGTAGATCTTTGCAAAAAAAAAATTGTTTCACTTTTCGTTTTTGAAGTACACTAACATTTTTTTTATTCTGTAGGTATCTTTTGTCAAGTTGCATCCTTCACTGCAGTTGGGTTGTCAATCATCCTAAACCTCTGTCCACTGACTGGAAAAGCACCTCTTACTACCTTGCAAAGAGTCTTCCTAGTCATTAAAAAGTCAGTCTGAATGTATTGCTGCTCATTTCTTGACTCTGGAGGCACTTTCAAGGCTAATTGTCTGTGTTCAAACCCGAAGTCCGGGGACTTCGTCTTCTGAGCCCCAATCAGGACTCCATGATTGGGCCCAGGCAAGGATTCTAACGCAGGACCCACTGGACCCTACCCGCTACACAATCGACAAAATTATTTTCTAGTTACAGGAATGGTAGACCATTAACCCCTCTATCAACGTAATTACTATCAAATTGGCTGCATAGGCACTATACCTATCAGCACAATAAGTATCTACATATTAGCAGCAGCAGTCAGAGACACTAAAACTCTCCCATCAGCAGAGGTACTATGTACCTGTCTGCCACTAGGCTGTTACTAGGTATTAGTTGCATTGATGATTGGCGGCCACTTCTGTCAAGTGTCTGCAACGACTAGCAGCAGTGGTAGACACTTACCATCAACGTATCTATTCATAACAGCGAAGGACACTTGCTCACCTAGTGACGTAAAATGGCAGACTTTCACTCCCCTATATATTGTCTTTAACAGGAGTGCCATACACCTTTCTCCCATCAACACAACTAATGCCTAAACTGGCAGCAGTGACAGGCACCCTCTCAGCTATCGGCACCATTGATATCTGCTATACGCCCAGGACAAAAATACCACTGCTGATACCAACGTTGTGTACAGCTCAATGATACATATCCAGAAATCGTGTAAAAAATATTAACAAATGTTTTGACATGCATTAAACTGAGCAAACACAACGACAAAACGTAGTAGAACCAAAAAATGACCCCCAGTGGCCACGTGACATTACAGTATAGCCTATCGTGGACTTTCAGCGGTTACAATGGTATCTTATATGTCTGCCGCAAAAGGACAAAACCAGGAAAATTGACAATGAAAAATTATCTGTGAATGTTTACAAAAAATCAAACTGCATGAAGCCGCCATTCTGCCATTGCGATGGCATGACCTGACCACACGTGATTAAAAAAGGCTCCAATTTTTCATCTTTTACTATAAAATATCAGTCATACATTGACTATTGCATGATATGCAATCAAGAATGTGTGCAAGCCTGCACACGTCAATGGATATCAGAGGTAAAGAAAACAACGAAATACGCTGGCATTCCTGCTATCGTTGATCGTGTGACATCATAAGTGGACTTACTCAAGTATTTTAACATTCAACTTGAGTCAAAACTAGAAGCAGCCTTCCTCTGAATTCTAAAAGAAAAATCTAAAACTTGGGAGAGGAAAATGTTTAAATGAAAACTTTGGCAAGACTTTAACGATCACTTTTGACGATCTTTTTCATTTTTGTTAAGATACTTTCTTGGTTTTCTTCCCCTATACCTTCAGTCTACAGTTGAAAGCACCTTTTATGAAAAAAAAAAACAAAAACAAAACATGTCACTATGAATATGATGCTTTCAATGAATATAGCTTAAGGTTGCCTCCCCTTCCCGTCCACTAAGCTGATATATATATCAATTCTCTGGTTCGATTTCGGTTTGTTCTGCAAATGAAACCACGACAACTATAAGAGAATAGAAAATTTGCACATAGCTTGTAATCATTAAATTTTCTCTATTTACTCACAGATCAAGCTGGTATAAAATTACACGTGTATGACGAGACGTAAAATACTACTTTATCATAATGCAATGATAATGTACAGTGCACGTGCTGTGGTTTTTTTTTTTAAATAAAGGCATAAGTTGAATTGCTAGTGCAATGGAAAGAGTATAGAATGCTAGCAGATCGTTGAAAATTTTTTCACGGTGAAGCTTATAGTGTATGCATACGCCCAAGAAAAATCTAACATACGCCTGAAGAAAAAAATCTCAAGTCGATCTGCACGAGCATTTTTTTCCCCGCAAACCTAGGTTGACTTAATCAAGGAAACATTTCTGAACCGAATATATTTCCACCAGTTCTTCATTCTATCAATGTAAATGATGGGGTCGGCGCAGACTAATTTGCAGTGGCGGCGCCAGAATGTCAGACTTGGGGGGGGGGGCAAACTGAGGGCAGAGGAAAATGTTGAGGGGCGAAGATTTGCGCGAGACCTTGCGGGTGGGGTCCAGGGGCAAAGCCCCCGGAAGCTCTGAGGTTTTAGCATATCTCTTGGTGGAAAATTAAGCCCCGATAGAGGTATATTATTTATTTCTATATTATTATTTCCCAACTTTTTTCTTTGGGAGTATCATTTCACATTTACGCGGTACCACCGAGGCTACATACACTTCCATTCCAGTCCTTTATTCTATAAAAATGTGCAGTACTTACCAATATTCTTTGACAGTTCAATTCAACAACGACATTCCTATATTTAGGAAAACAACCACCTACCCGCCCTTCCCTTACTCTGGACGGTAAACATTCCAGAGAAAATTGGTCTGACCAGGCTAGCCTACTGTTGAAGTGGCTACGGGCATGATATGAGAACTGGCAGCCTGTGTAACATAAATTAGGCATTTATCAATCATGGTTCCCCGGAAGCTGTTCTTATTCAGTCCAATTCCAATACATACTTTTGTGATTAAATTAATTTTGGATGAGTACAAGATCTGACTGGGAAAGGTGAGAGCAACTGGGGGGGGGGGGACGGGGGAACGGGGGGGGGGGCAAGGAAACAATCTGGAGGGGCAAATGCCCCCGCATGCCCCCCCCCCCCCCCGTAGTGCCGCCACTGCTAATTTGCAAGTCTAACATTAATTTGACTTTCATTACGTAACGTAAAAATAGGCTTGTACTTTACAGTGGAAGGTTAAGTGATGCAATGCTAGCTGACTTTCTCAGAATGCAAGTAAGTCTGGTCTCTCATATTCATCCTACATTCAGTGATTTCTGCTTTTAGGAAGACTGTTTAAAATGCACGATAACTGAAAATTTGATCTATATAGCTTACAGGTGTTTCACATAAGCTATATTATTACGTAATCCTGCAAGTTTGACGCGGGCACCCTGTACAACCAGACTTTGACAATTTGAACCCAGTACTAGATCGTGTGGGAAGGCCTAACTTCATATTTTTTACCAACATTGCTTTCCTCGTTACTGTCAGCTTCCTCTGTGAATTTAACAATGATATGATACAAACGATATGACATAATGCTTTAATATAATATAGGAAACATTGTGTCAATTTCGCGGACCGTGGTAGGTGCCATCAAGTAATCACGCAGCTTTAATGATAACATTATACGCGGGAACTCGCGCGTACATGTCTGAAGAATGTAACTGCTGAGTAACTGTGTTGTCACTTCAATGGGTTGATCGAGCTGTAATGCTAAAAGACCTAGCCGAACTTTCGCTGGTACTCGGATATAGGAATCCTGTGTGTGGTTTTCTACTACTACTGTCTTGAAATTTTGTTGAGGCAAGAAGCTTACAAGCACTTCCATGTCCCTGTTACATGTAAGGGCAGAGAGAAATCGGGGACCGGCAAATGTTAGGCTAGCTATCCAAAGCAAGGGTAGATAATAATGGATATCGGACGCAGGATATGTTGTAGAAGGCTACGACTGTCCACTATAAATAAACGCAACTCTTTTCAGCTGAGAAGGGAGGAAATTGGACATAAATTTTTTATGTGAGCAAATTGCTTCAATGGATGAAAGGTAAGTGAGATTCTAATTATTTTACCGTTCTAACTATGTGGAGGGTATGATGTTTCCATGGCATTCTGTGGTTTTTTCATGTCAGACGGTGGCTTAGCACGAGCAAGTCAATTGAAGGAAAATATATGGTGTTTACAAACGCACCAGGAACATAAAAAATAGGTTTAATTATTGTTGAACAATTCAGACTCATCGATAAATATCTGCAAAAATTGCATCTTCTCAAAACATTAGATGAGTTTCTCTAAGATGAGTCAAGGAAGATGCATTATTTGAAGTTTTGAAGAACAAATCATTCTTGAGCAACAAATATTCTGAATTTCTATCGGTGCGAATTTTATTTTTTGTAAAGAAGACCACCATCCTTCATTATTTTGAATAATCTGTCAGTCTGTGTCCACAAATACATTGACTTTAAAATATGATTTTTTTTTTTTGAAAACAAACGCCTGTTCCATTTTATAGGGAAATTTCGTCAACAAGCCATAGGCATTTTGGATGGGATAAAAAGAACAAAGAGGGCACAATTACTCTCAATCCCAAGTTTCGATAGCAAGATTAAAGGGAAATAGGGCGTTTGTAATATACCAACATGGCATACGAAGAAAATAGCTTTAATCGTTGTTACACCATTCAGTCTCATCAATAAATATCTGCTAAAGCTAGTCATCCCCTCAAAACGCTATTCATGTGACGAGTAACGGAAGATGTATCATTCGGAAAGTTTTGGTGAACAAATTGGTCGAGGAACAAATAAGTGAGCATCTAGCTGTGAGAAACTCATTTCTTGAAAAGAAGGCTGCTGTCCTTGCTAATTTTGAATAATTTGTCATTCTACGTCCACAAACAGTGGTTTTAAATATACGGTTGTTTTCTGCAAAGCAATACACCTTATTTCACTTTAAAGTATGGTTGACATTTGCATTTCAATTTGTCCACTATATGCAGCGGGATTTTGGATACACCTCTTTACTTTACTTAACTCTTCAAAACAGGCGTCCAGGGATTTTGGTTAGGGGCTGCACTATACATTCACCCATTGTGGGAGAAAGTTAGATAACAAAAGGCGCACTAGTTTCTATATCAAAGCCATGACGACGAAAGCAATAGTGAGAACGAAAGCAAAGGTTGATTATAACTTGGCAATATGATTAGGTAGCCTACCGTAAAACAGATTCCCCATTCATTGCGCAGGTCTTGTCACGTTTTATATGTAGGCTATACACTGGTGCTGAGTTACTAGCAAAATCGATGAAACTAATTTAATTGATCAGAATAAAATTTATAGATTTTCATCTCCAGAAATCATTTTTTAACGATGTTGGATTTTAAAATATGTACAGCAACACTGTAAGACGCATGGAATTCCCTCTCAAAAAATGAACTTACTAAGAGGAAGAAGTGGAACAGTCGTTCACTTAAAGGGAAATAGAATACACCAGCATGGTGTACAAAGAAAATAGCTGTAACTATTGTTAAACCATTCGGTCTCATCGATAAACATCTGTCAAAGCTTCATCCCCTCAAAACAGTATGCATGTGATGAGTAACAGAAGATACATCACTTGAGTTTTGAAATGTTTGGATGAACAAATGATTGTTGAGCAACAAACTTACTGAATTTCTATCTGTGAGAATCTTATTTCTTGAAAAGAAGGCTACTGTCCTTCCTTATGTTGAATAATCTATCATTCTACGTCCACAAATATTGGTTTTAAAAATATGGTTGTTGTCTGTAAACCAAACGCCCTATTTCCCTTTAATTGTAGGCTACATGAAACCCTGCAGATCCATATCGTCCTACTTGGGACAATATTGTTTTTAAACTGTGCTTTCATGAAAAGCAGCATTGTGTTGTCAGTTAGAGCAGGGTAAATAACAAGTTTGTTCATGTTTCTCTTAAAGGCTGTATTGCATCACCCTAAGCTATGTTTTTACCTCCCTGAAAGGAAAATTCTCAACTGGTTCTAAGTAACAGTACTCTTAGATTGCCAGCAAATTCGAAAGATGCAGAGCAGCTTGTATTACACAGCGTACACAGGGATCCATTGTTTTGATTACACATGTGGAGGAATGTAAGACAGGCTGAGGGAGGGACTAGAGGTAGGTGGTTGGGAGAATTGAAACTGTCTGGGGTGCTGCATTACAGCCTTTAAATAAGGATTAAAAGTAACTCTTTGCAGTGATATTTTTAGGGTTTCAACCACTGTGTGTGAGTACAGTATAGAACAGTGGTACATAGCTCAGGAAATTTGACTCAACTGTTTGGTGTCCACGTGACCTGTTAATGTGGTCAGAGTCTGTTTTTGCTGGAATCGAGCGGATACACAGAAAGAAAACTGTCGTATACAATGAGGTGCTCGTCGTCTTCTGAGAGTAAATAACAGTTCGAATAACAGTAGTGGTCAATTGTTTCATTTACTTAACTTACACGACCCAAGGCAGTCTGTCGACAATTCCTCGCAATGTGCAGGGTTCACGTGTTTCCGTCAGCATCCATGTGAGAAGAGTACGGTACACAGTGACCCGGTTGATGACCGGAGACTACCCGGTGCTTCCCCTGGACCATCATGATTGACATGCGTAAACTGAAGACCACTGCATTGTGAAACGCTCTGCGGGGTGTTCTTCTTCACTTTCTGTACCCAATTTAGTCTGCAGGCATCATCGTCGTCACTCTGAAGGATTAAAAAGAAGCTATTGCAACACCGTTTTAACGCCTTTGCCTTTTGTGTTAATATCAATCTTATACCTACTGAAAGATGTATGTTAATACAATTATTTAACGATGATTGGGGATCTTATCGATATCTCATGTGACGTCAGACTCATCTTGATAAAGCTCTGCTGACGTCACTAGTTTACGATTAGCACCTATACATAAGGTGCGTTCGACTGGGCGACTCGAGTAACTCGAGTGACTCGAGAAAGCGTTCGACTGCGCGAAAAGTCCTTGAAACGTCACATATTGAGCCAGCCAAAGCGGACGACCTCAGGAGGTCGGCCACTTGAGCCACATGACGTAATTTATTCACATTTGAAGAAGCGTGAAACCAAACAAATAATGGCGACCCACACAATCCAACTACCGTCGGGCCGAAAAGTGACCGTTATGAAAAAATGGTAAAGAACCATACCTGTCATTACGAAAGTATTTATGAAGAAGCGTTCAGCGTTTACAAAGAAGCGTTCAGGTCAAATTGCACACCGACTTGCCTGCGAGTTTCCTACTGTTGTATCAGTAGAGAATAAACTTGTCACTTAACCAGTGTGTGTGTAACTTGACTAAGTTAGTTTTACATTCAAACGCGTCAACGAAACGCGTCAACGTAAGATGTGCAGTACAACTTGCACCTAGGCTAGGTTGAGTTGTTGGCCTACTTCTAGGGTAGGCCCTTACTCCTGAAATCCGCATGTAAACAACGATGAGCATGCGCATTATCAATTAACTGGCGTCATTACTCGAGCTGCCGTTCGAGTCAATGCTCGACACGCATGCGTATTGGCGGACACAGCTGACGTCAAACTAACTCGAGACAGGACTCGAGCCTACAAGTCGAACGCACCTATAGAGTACCGTATAACCACACGTAAACTAGTCACGTCAGCAGAGAGTTAGGTAGATGAGAGTGATGTCACAAATTAGTAAGGGGACAGTCACATTTAAGCTTACAGTGAAATATATAAATAGGGTAACTTTCAATTATGAACCAACTGTAACAATACCCTAAATGATATTGTTTGCCTTTTCTTCTTTTTTTTCCCCTTTGTATGTACGCTGTGCGTATATATAAACTGTACAGGGCATACAGTAGGGATGAGTATGATCGTCCCTCGAAGGTGCATCTCGTTGCCGGGGATGATGAAGATGACAAGCGGAACGACTCGGAGGGCGAAGAGATGACATGCCCGCAATTCAAGAGAAGAGGCTTGGTTTGGGCGATACTGTCGGGAGCATTTCAGGCTCTGCAGGTGATAATTCTCTCCGAGGTTTCGAGTGCAATGAACCCCCTTCAGACTACGTTCCTGAGGAGCATCTTTCTCCTTGCATTTGTTTTTCTCTTATCGTGGGAAGAGGGTCGCAACTACGATTGTCAAGATATGGTTCTCTACATTGCCTACGGTATTCTCGACTTGCTCGGAATTTCAGGTCTCCTTTTCGCAACGGAATTCCTCCCTATCTCCGACGTCTCAGCTATCTCCTACAATCAACCGATACCGTCGACGATACTCGCTTGCATCTTGCTCGGAGAGGCCTTTGATGTCTTCGACGCTCTTCTTGCCATCTTCAACGCCATCGGGTTGGTTCTCGTTTGTGAGACGTCGATGTCAACCCACGTGACTTCCGGTCAGGGACCACCGATTTTTGGCATCTGTTTGGCGTTCTTCGCTTTGTTCTGTTTGATTTCTCTGAAATTAATCGCCCGAAAACTATCCTACAGAGGCCGCCAAGATCCCAGTCTTTTGTCACTCATAGTGGGTTTGACCGGCATCATGCTCTCGTCGGCGTACCTCACGATCACCGATTCGTGGGATATGCCCAACACAAAGAAAGACGTCTGGCTGACGGTCTCTCTTGGAATAGTCGCCATCTGTCACTTTTACTCTTTTTCTAAGGCTTTACAAACTGAGAATATAATCTTCATCGCTACCGCCCTGACTCTACCGATACCAGCAACATTTGTGTACGACGTTATAGTCAAGGGTATCCCATTCTCCGTTCTAACGATCGTTGGAGTTGGTCTAACCCTTGGATCGACATTACTCTTATACCTCAAGGCCGTTTTAAAGTCCGCAGATCGGGAGTTATGACAACGACCTTACACAAAACAAATACTTTTTTTTCCTGTTCAATTGTCCTTCAGTATGAAGTCATGGATATTCATAGATGACTTTTAGCACATGACTTGCGAGTACGTCTTATTTTGACCAAAGTGTCCCTTAAAAGTTTCATGTTTTTCCTAACTTGAGTGAGACCCGTTTACCGTTGATTTAAAACTTAGAATGTCAACCGAGCAGTTTTTTGTTTGGGTGAGGGTGATTGGTGGTGGTGGGGGGGGGGGGGGTTTCGTCGCAAGAGCAGAAGAGAGCCGAGTGTGGTTAAATTGTGGCAGTCATCAACAGAAATTTTCAAAGTATAATGAAGATGAAGTCATTATCACTTACATGATAGCTAGCATGTAAGTGGTGATGGTGCCACTTGAACCTTTCCTCATAGGAAATATGCAAGCTCGTCGCTAACGAGACTAACTATTAGCAACTATAATTAAGTCTCTCGTTAAAACTTGAAGGATTGCCGAATGCTGAGTATTATAACTTTCGGAATCAAGGTTTATTGTGTGTATTCTTGTCGTGAAATGGGCTGCAATTTGGAACAGTGTCATCTGTGTAATTCAGATTCTCCAAAATACTGCTAACTGTGTTTTTTTGGACACTCATTCAGATTTAAAGTCCAAAAAATGAAGTACCACTTAGGTACTACGACAAACCTTAATGACATGATGGAACAATAAGTGAAGTCCAAGCTCTGTATGGCAACAGGCGTTCTTGTGAAACCGCTTAACACAAATCCAACCAAAATTTTAAGATAATTTAACTCACAATCAGGTAAACGTTGGAACACAGTTTTCCTTGGATTTTGTGACGTTACCACAAACAATCAAACGGCCGCATTTACTTCTGTTTTCCTGAAAGATGCGGTTAGATATCGAACAAATTCTCCGGGCCGTAAGTGCATTATATAACGGGAAATGTTGAAGGTAGAGTTGTTTCCCCATTCAGATCAAAGCCCGCGCTCGTATTTGTTCGGCTTCTTTTGTTGTGTTGTGAGTAAATTACCTGACATCATTTCTGGTTTATCCATTTCTATGAGTTCCACAAGCACATTCCGAATATCTTTATATACCTATAAGTTCATTGTCCTTGTAACTTGCCGTATGAATACGTACTCTTTTAGTGGCGCTGTCATCTGGCTGTTTTCACTCCGGAGTCGTTTATTGAATCCCCCGGCCCCCACCACCTGGCGGCACTTTAGGAAAAATGTCAATAAAAAACGGGGTTAGGCCCACCGCTTCTGATTTCCTGTCTTTCCTTTGGTGGACCTCTTACAATAAAACGACAGGCTAATATTCCAAAATGAACACGAGGCCTGAGGATTTAAGTTGTGGATATGCTTTTTCAAACTAATTTTTTTTTTTTTCGGTCAATTTTTGTAAGGCTTAGGACGGACGCTCACACATGACTGTAATGCAACATGTTTATTAATCTAGAAGTCACCCAAACAGTAGCATGATGTAAGGTCAGTAACATAAGTGAGCTTTGACTAATCAGAACCCAATTCAAAGTGTAGATTAGTTGCTGGTATTGATGTATCTGAGATGATCTCGTAATCCACAACCAGCATAATCAACGCCTGTCACCGAGTCGCGTACCAGATCAACGAGACTAAGATTTGAATGGTGTGACAGTGTGTTCCACTCATCATAGTACATTCGTCTGTTTAAAGATGATACTGAACTCAAAAGTCGAGTAAACCTGCGGTAGAATGACACATCCTTTGGTTTAGTGATATATATATATATATATATATATCACTAAACCAAAGGATATGCCTTTTCAATCTTCCACGATTTTTGACAGAATTGATTACCTATGCAAAAGTTATGATGTGGTTTTTATGAAGTGTCAATATCTCTTTTGTTCACCCTTGGTCTCTTGGTTACTCGCCTTCCTGTTTACACGTAGGTTAGTAATGAATCGTTTTCAAAGGAAGACGATATGAATTCACTTTCAAAATGAATCTCTTTTGTACTTGAAATTTAATATCAAGAAAACAAAGAAGGACAAAAGACATATCATGTAAGTCCTCTCTTTGACGTCACAAATTTGCGTACAGTCTGTTTATTCGTGATGTACAGGCCAAGGTGTGAGACAGGAAATTTGCCTGAAACGGTCAAAACATTCGATGGATTTTAATGACATTAGCTTCCGTTTTCAACATGCTCAATGATTAAGTCAGCCAATACTCCATAGTGTCGTTGTTAACTTGGGGCGCAGGAACACGTGTGATCATCGGGGACAGCTACTCCTCCTGCCCACGGTTGGGGGAGGTCAGCTCCGACAGCAAGGTGTGCTTTTCTCCCTAGAATATATCGTTGGGTTAAACGTACATTTGGGCATGTTAGGCTTTTAATGTGGATGTGATGTTGACTTCTAGACATCTTTTTCAAATGAACACATAGGCCTATCATCAGTTTGTTACCCATTTTTCGCGGTTGCTCTCGGAGTTTCGTGACACATGCAGACATATTTCCAGAGAGCTACGACTTAAAGTGCCTTTCTTCCCCAAAACATTCCGCCTCCCATGATCGCGATGTCACACCACCTTTAATTGGTAACACGTATAACAGTGCTAATAAAGGGGCTTATAAGTTTGGGAGGTTTATGAAGGGTATAACATGACAATGCTTATAATTAGCATTACTGGTCAAGTTTCACATCCTAAAGTCATGCCGAAAAACTATCGAAAGTTCTGAATTTTTAACCCTGACTTGTACTGTCTGTGTGCATATAGTATTGAAAAGTGTCTGGTCACAAATTTTCAAAAGCTGAGCCCTTTTGAGGCAAAGTCAATGTATTTGAAATACACGTTTGGTTTCTTGCTTAGCAAGGTGTATGTGTATAGTCAAGTCACCCCATGAAAAAGACAATGATCACATTTCGTGGTAATTAAAATGCAATGGTTTCGGAAACAAAAAAAAAGTAATTTGACGGTTGTATAAGAATGACATCACACATTATACAAAATATCGTATGCACCAAATTCACCTAACAGATCATGGAAATTATATGTAGGCCTAACGTTGTAAATTTGTATATGATACACACGTAGTAAATCCCACTACGTGCAGAGCATAATGTAGTACGGTATCATTGGAATATCATGTACATAGTCTCAGGGTGATTCTACCATGGGGTTGGGGGAGCGCGGCTAGGGCTTTAGTCCACCCCCCCCCCCAAACAAAAAAATTGCTATAGCCTCTACTCAAAAAAAATGGGTGAATGATTTATAGCAACTTCCTGCACACGCTTGTTAAAGGGAAATATTGTGTTTTTTTTTTCACATAAGGAGTATTTGGAGAACCAATATTTGTGGACACAGAATGATTGATCATTCAACCGACCGAGGCCTGAGGCACCCGTATAGCCTACATATAAGAAGGGGAGATCCAACAAGACAAGGGCACATTTAGTACTCTCTAAGCGAGCGCACAAGAAAAGAATTGGCCTTAATTGTAAATTGACAGAAAAAAATAAAGAAATACAGAGGGAATACAGAAATATTGTGGTAACTGTTTCCAGATTTCTGTTTTTCTGTAATTCTTTTTTCTTTGTTTTATTTCCTGTGAATTTACAGACATTTTTACAGTGTAGCATAGAATTAAGCCCTCACCCCGATAACCGGAAACGGCACCCTCCGAGTGTTTTAAGCTGCATGTAACTAGCCTTGAAAAAGAGATGTAATGTTTGCAATTTCTCAATAATTAAAAAAAATCAGTCTATGAATATGCATCCTCTTTCATTTACTTCTTAGCCCCGATTATTCATTGGGCTAAATATATCTTCTATTTTGTTCGATTTCGTCTGAACTTGACTTACTTGACCTTAAAGTAGGTCTACACTTTAATTAGCTATGAGAAATTTTAATCCAAATGTATGTAAAGGAGGAGGGAGAGCACAATAAATGAACTGGTACTGCCACATTACGGGATAAAGGTTGCCATGGTAACCTCGGCGAGGAGGCAACACCTGTCTTGGTGATTGTCCGCTCAGCTCATGCTATTGATGTTTGAAGAAATAATATTTTGGTCAAGAAAGTTTGTGGAAGTCGGATGCCTCCATGTTTAAACTGACAATGGTATAGGTCTACATATGTTTAACCATGGAATTGCACCCAAATCAGTGAAAAATTTTCGCTTTATTTATGGTTTATCATTGTTTGTTAACAAATATAGTAACACGTACAATACACTCCTAGTCAGTACTCTATAGTACTGGCTAAACTTCCTTTTGAGAGTCTGCGTTTTTCACATTTCCCATAATGCAATGCATAATTGAGACGGAGCTACACTAGTCGATCATCCAGAACAAGCCAGAAACACACATTGTCATTATCAAATTGTGTACATCAGTTCACAACCCTCATCGAACCATGCAGTTGTTTCTCATCCTCTAACTTGGAGTTCAAACAGGGTACCGTACTTGACGGTAGGACAATAACCCTCGATAAACCATCTCTGTCCTAAGTCCCTTGACGTGACACTGTTTTATAACAAGCCCATATCTGGAGGGGGGGGGGGGGGAGTTCCGCTCAGCCTATGGCAGTCCTAAGTTTGCAACATATAGAATGAGTTTTAATTTGTTCGTCATAACTGTTGGGTCAAATGTTCCATTTGTGGTAAAATCAAACCCCTCCCCCACTGAAAAAGCTGCCTGCACATAAGGGCCTGTACAAAACTCAATGGGTCTATTGTTCCAACAGCATACATGGCATCCACTCGTAATTAAAAGCGAAAATCGTGGTTTATTTTCAGAATTTATTTCACTACAATTCCCCACCGGTATCGTACAATGACTTATAACTAACACATGTGATCAAGATTATCTCAAAACATGTGGACAATTTTGAGAAACGAGTCAAATTCGCAAAAAATCGGTGGAGAACTCCGAAAGTCTGTAATATCCATATTCATCGAATCAAATATGAATATTCAATGCAATCGCCTTTTCAAGGTATGAGGAAGAGGGGCTGAACAGTTTCATGCGTAGCCTACGTACGTGTGCTGTATGTATCATCAGCTATCACTAAAATCTTGTTTACTTAGCATTGCGCAATGCACGAACGGCATGGGAACCGTAAACATTCGGTTATGTTTATTCATATAACGTCATCCCAGTCTTACGCTGTGATTGGTCATCGTATAGAGGAGGCTGTGTTGTCCTGTACATGAACGCTTATTTTTTGTACCCAACAAGTAGTAAGAGTTCTCATTCAACAGTAATTAATGCAATAATTACTGTTTCTTCTAACTTCAAACACCTCCCCAACGTCTCTATATTTCGGTGAACAATCAGTTTAGAAAGAAAAATCAACTAAAATTGAATTTTCTCAGTCAAACCATGATTTCCCCTTTAAGCCGCTAATTACTGGCTACCCGGCCATGATCCCGTACAAAACATATCTATAGCAATTAATGAGTCTTCTTTTTTGTTGTTGTAAGGTTTAATTCTTTGCATGTCCATAACAAAGTTAGTCATCGATTGGTTTCCTATAACTAGTTGGAAGCAAAATACAAAATATTTGAAAGGTTAATTCCGCGCCGCTCGTTTAGGAAAAGTGACGGTTGGGTGAATGCAACCACTTTTGCCTGTATAGGCTACGTAAACGTACACGTAGGTCTATAGTCAATCAACATATTCAAGCTGAACATTTACAGCTATCGATGAAGAGTACGTGTTGCTGTTCGCATATTTCCGTTGTCTCGTATTTCTGTTTGTCACAACGCATAGTCCTACCTTCAAAACTTACAAAACATTTATGTGTAAACGAATATTTTTTTACTTCTGATTTTTCATTGCAACATCTTCAAAGAGGCATAAAGTAAATCAAATTTCAGACATTCTGTTGGATTTTAACGTGCGTAGACATAGGCCTATTTTTAACTTTTTTTTTTATTTGAAATGTACCCTACAATTGGACTATTCCATTGGCAATTTTTTTCCCCATGTCAGCTCATCTCGGATTGCAACATCTCCAAATCAAAGCGTACGCCTATCAAATTTTATATATTTTGTTGCATATCTCCAGGTTTACTTCGCTTATAGGCCTAAATATTCAATACTAAAGCATATACTTATCCAATGTGTCATACAGTTAAATTATTCCATATATTTTCTCACTCATGTCGAGTTTAATGGTTAAAATGCCATCAATATAGAAAAAGCAAAGAATAGTAACTTAGATAAAGTGTGCGCCACGCTAAAACCTAAAAGCTTCTCAATTTACAGTTGTGCTTAACGTTTTTTTTTTGTTCAGAAATAGTATATCCCCCTGGCCTAACATGAACACAAAAAGACCCAAGCCAGTTTGGTCTGGATGATTCAACCCGCGTGAAGCACATGCTGATGTATCCTACATTCACTGCCCTGTTCCTGTAATTAACAAGCCTACACCTGTCACTTTGGGGGAGTCCTGACTCCTACATTCGATTTTTTGAGAAATGACCACATTTTCTCAGGATGGCAGAAAATAGCGCGGTACTGCGGAATGACGTGCACCCCCCGGCCCCTGTGAAAAGACACATTTTACGTTCCAAGTTCGATGCCGAAATGAATGCGGCAACCACAGAGCCGAGGGAAACCGCTAGATTTCTATATAAGTATCATAGAAATAGATATATGATAGGGACACAGATAAATTAATATCAGAGAACCGAAATAAAGAAACAAATACATAATAGGGACATAGTCTTGTATATTTTCTCTATGAATAGAATCAATATTCAGTACACTGAACATGTGCTAAACATATTGGCTGGACTGGAAAGCATTAATCGGTAGGGCGCGCCTAGCCTATGCCCGATCGCGATGGGTTCACTTGGTTGACGTACGTATGATCTCCGGTGGCAACCCTAACAGCACTACTACTATAACAGATCGAGCAACAATAGCTTGGAAATTGTAAAAGTGAGACATGAATGGATTTTTCATGGTAGGAATGTACCATCAGCATGAAAATGTGACACTGTTGTATGTTCTTAGCAATGTAATACAATGCACCGTAGAAAACAAAAGAAGTACAAAATATGCGTGATGTAACTGGTTAGGCAGCTAGGCCTAGATTTACTAACATAGACAATTAGATAAGTAATAATACTAACGTTACAATAATTTAGGCCCTACAGCGGCCCACTAGACTTTGTCGACTGATCAACAACTAGTGCTCTAGTCTAGTCTGTTAAATGACCGAAGTTTGTTGGATGGTTGTATATAAGTCCATAGAAGCATATTGCAAGTCAGCGAAATGCAAGCTCCACGCACTGATGAATTGTGATATATGAGATTGAAAAGGGATTTTCGCGTACGCACAACATGCACACATACCAGTGTACCGTACCTTGGAGGTTTAAACTATTCCATGACTCTGAAGGTCAGGTTTGAAGTGCTCCAGTATGGATGCTTTTAAAGCTAGAGATTTTTTATGCATGAAAAAGGAAGAATTAAAATCATTTCTTCATCAGAGAGGAGTTGTGGACGCTACTAAAAAACACCACCCAATATAGCTTTAGCTTATTGGGTTGTGTGGAACACGGTGATTCCATGATTACCTTAATTGCCTAGCTTAGAACAGTAATGTAGCCAAAGCTGTAGCCCTTAGCCCGTCGAAGGCCTACACTAGGCCTATTTTAAATTTATGCTTGAATTCTAGCTAATTTTAAGTTAGGCCAGGGCTAGGCCTATATCCCTCACACACAGGTGTTCTGAAGTGGCCTAGACCTACGATCATTACACTGCACATACCATGTGGACTTGCGGAGTGTAATGAGCTGGCCATGTGATGGAATACAAAGCACTTCGAAGTCTTAGCTAGGACTGTAAACCCCCAAAATAGAAATATCTAAATATTACACTTCTCATGTTAACACAGAAGCATTTTCCACCATCTAATTGCTAGTTTTAGCACCTATCAGGATGCATGAAACATGACAACACATTTTTTAATTTCAAATTGTCTTTTTAATGATGTAAGAAGACATTTTAGTTGCTTGAGAAAAGAGGAAAACACTCCTTCGGTACAGCTGTTTCTGAACTGAAATGTTTCTTGCTAAAGTTTCCCCTTTACCTATGTGAAATTGCCTAACCATAATGTGTAAGTCCCTAGGCCCATCCACCACAACGTCAAAATTAACTTCTGCACAGACTTCTCTCACAGGTTATTAAGGACCAGGGACATTCCATCCTCAGGTGCTTTAGATCAGACAGACAACTGAGGCAAACTTACAAAATCCATACCTGCAGTAAATTTAGACCTGGATGAGGTGTACCACAGAACCACCATTGCACTTGAGCTCCATGCCAGTTCTGAAATCCCACATTCACAAATGTTTTACCAGGAATTTTCGTAAACTTCCATTTTACTTTCAACTTACTATAACTTTATCATTGATTTATGTTGTGCTCTATTGCTACCTTGATCTAGATAGTTACAGTAAGTACTACAATTATAAAACCCAAATGAACAATTGAACCAATTTTAACAAGCTTGTAGCCATTGGTTCTAACTCAATCACTTATCAATGTTTTTATTGTAACATAAAGAATAGTCAAAAGAAATTTCTAATTTTTTCCTCTTTATTGTGTTCCATAATTGTAGTAACTGTGGATTACAACCAGCTTTGGATATTTATGAGAATATGTAGAAAGGCTTATATAAAGCCAGACTGTCAAAATGTCATGCAGCTTACAGAATATGTGGTTTCTGGTACCTAGAAGTGTATTGGTGGAGGACTTGAAGTAATAGGCATATCAGATCAGGGAACATTGCACCATTCAAGATTTAAGTTTTAAGTTGTATTTGCATGCTTTACTTTTGTGCAATGCAATAGATACTCTAGAGAATCTTGCAATTATCACCTAAAACTTGAAAATTTTCAATGCAAAAGTGCTTTTGGTTTTCATTTTATGTTTGCATGTATCTTCATACTTGCAACTTCTAATGCAGTGACTTTAGTTCCCTTCATTGATGGAGCATTTCTTAGAAGTTCCAATTCTACCTTACTTATCAAATTCGAATCCTAGAAAAAGTGTTGTTTACATGTCAAATAAAGGTCTCATAAAAGTCCAGATATTGTAGGTAATTTTGGATTAGCGCCCTCACTTTTGAAAAGTTTTTTGCCAGAGATTTGTACTGCTGTAGGTGGTACAGTGTAGTAGTTATGGTTTCTGTGCAACTCAAGTACAGCCATGGAGCTACCACAGGTGTACCACGTACAGCCAGCGGCACTTGTTTACATGTCGTTATCCTGTCTTTTTGGCTTCCAGTTTGGTGTGGTCATGGAAGTGTAGTATTTGTGAAGTCCTTTTGTACTTGCAACTGACATTGCTTTTGTTTCCTTGTGAAATTGAAAAGTTTGCTATTTTTGGTTTCCATGAAAAGACAATCATATGCAGCATGATGGCATGTGTATTTATGTGTGTATATGTGAGTGACACTTAGCTTGTGTCCTCAACATCTCCAGATATATAGGTTCGTCATACTGAGAAGAAGAACCCTTTGTCGTTGGTGGTGGTCAAAGGTCATATGGGATCACCAGAAGTCAACTACGGAAAATCGTGTGCATGCGATATCTCCAGGTAGGGACGATGGATACTCTTCATACTTGGTATGTAGATTTGCCATCTTAAGAGAAAAAACCCTATTGTTTTTGGTGGAGGTCAAAGGTCATCTTGGCCACCGCAGGTCAACTCCTGAAAATCGTGTGCAAGCGATATCTCCAGGTAGGAATGATGGATACTCTTCATACTTGGTATACAGGTTTGTCATATCGAGGGAAAAACTCTCTTGTTTTTGATGGAGGTCACAGAGGTCATCTGGGGTCACAAAAGGTCAATACTTGAAGCATATGCACATTATATCTTCAGATAGGAATGATGGATACTCTTCGTACTTGGTGTGTAGGTTTGTTGTTGAACATGCATGTTGAGACGTGATACTATCGGTAATCATGTATTAGATCCATAGAAATCCTCATAATGAAGTCATCGAAACCACAATGCACTTCTGCATTCTGGTTCTTGCATTTTGTGTGAAGAGGGCTTGACCAGACAAATCACCTCATGGCTGTAACATGTTGATCTCATTTTGTGACAAGGTGCAATATTGAAAATAAAAACAAGGGAAAATAAAAGTAATTTGTGTTGTACAAAAATGACATCACAAATTATTTTGTACTGTACTATAAATTTAGTAAATGATGGAGGATATGAACTAGAACATTTTATATCTCAGGATAGTGTCCTCTGTAGATGGGACTTAGTCCATATGAATTAATGGGTTAAGCTTTGTGGCATTGTTTTTTTAAGGTTTGTCTGTAGGTACACTTTAAGATATCAAAATTTGACATATGTGGCATTTATAATGTATGAAGGCAAAGTAGGTAATCATGGGCAAATGGCAGGATTTGGCACCATAGCCAGTTATAAGCAAGGAACTTTTAACCACTATTTTTAGTAAAATGCTTTCATTTGGGATACAATATAACTGAACATTCAAGGTAAGAGTGTGAATGAGTGAAGACTTCATTCTTGGTGGGAAATTTTTCATAGCCCTCTGCCAAAGTAGGCAGAGTACGTAGCCTGGTTTTGCACTCCCTGAAGCAAGTTTCATTTCAACCAGTTTAAAATACCCATTTTCTAAATGTTTCGTTCTGACCCTAAATGCCTGCTTGCAGTTTTGGTCCCAATTATAGCATGCCATAGATGTCACAGTCCATGATGAACTTTGGTTGAATGTGACATACGGCATTTCAAATCAGAAATAATATGAAATGTAAAGTGCTGTCAGTATGCAATACAGTGGAAGATTTGCCATACTTCATACACATAGAGTTACTGTACTTTTATCTCATGAAACTAATTCAAACACCCACAACTTAAGACTTTACGTAAAAGTTTGCTTTATGGTAGATTTATTTCCTTGTTTGAATGAACAGATATATGAGGACTGCTGACGTAGCAAAATGAGAAAGTTCAGTCAAAAAGCTTGATCCACCAATCCCAGCCTGGCCCTACGTTCCACATAGCAGCCAGCAAAGCAGACTTTGTGATAGTCTCCCAGATGACGGCGCTCTGTTAGAAATCATAATGCACCCTAGGTAAACATCTATCACGTTCTGCACGGACAAGCTTTTTCACTTGCAATGCAAGTGTTGTATAGTACTTTACCGAAGGTGGGGTTTTCTTTCTGCTTATTTCTTTTTGTCTGATGAAATGTCGTAACAATGGCTTACTATAGCAGGCTAGATACATGGTACAGTGACATTCCTCCTATATTCAGTCCTTTAGAATTGAATGTAAAGCAGGAATCAGTCTCTGTAATGTCTCTATCAGCAGAGCACGGCATCACATTACAATACATTATGTGGCAATGCTTGCTTATTTTCAAGAAAGGTTGAACCTTCCCCAGGTACCAAAAAAAGGCAATTACTTCACCGCAACTTTACTGTGGAGGGATTCCTTTCCGGCAAGACTTTACAGTACTTCACTTTTCCAGCAACTTTGCAGCAGAAGAAATATACAGTATTGCTTTGCAGCTAGTTGCAGCTTCTTCACTGCTGGGAAGCAAGATAAAAGTGACACAAGTTGCCTGTCGTTCGTATCCCTACACAATTTGGTAGTAATGTACATTACTGGTCAGCTCTATGCACAAGTTTAGTGGTGACCTTACTCCATACAAGCACAATTGTGATATGTCTAAATTCTCCTCAAGTATGATAATTCCATGGCATGAAACATGTACAAAGATGTTTAATCATGTCTGACAAGACACTTAATGAATTGTGTGGAAAGAGAATCACTTCAGAGTACACCCAAAACTGATGACTGCTAGAAGAGAAAAGGTTCTGTGATGCATGCCCACTTTTTTTATTGCTTTGATGTTGTAAAGTGTGATATGTAACATTGTTTGGACAAAGTTTTGCAAGTGCATGTGGTCAGGACATGAAAACATTTGGATGGCTTCATTGTCAGTTGAAGTAATCATGTGTTCACTTGTGAAACACAATTATCTTGTAGGCCACCACAATGACTGCAGTACTTATAAAACAGAAACTTGCATCTTTTAAAGGTAAGAACATATATCTTTGAAAAATATCATTTAAAAGGACATTACAATGTTATACAAGGAAATTGATGGATAATGTCATTCATGTGTGCCATGAACAAAAAGAAAGTGGAAGTAGTGACATAGGTATAAGCCTCAGTACAATGCATTAGCAAACTTTATTAAATACTGGACTGAAAATGAAAGAAGATTTTACTTCTGAAGTACAATCAGTTGACATATAAATATCTTCACAAATGAGGATGATGGCTGGCAATTACTTTCAGAGCATGGTAATACTTTGGATTGCTTTCAAAAGCATTACTTGCACTTTCCCTGCAAATGTTTAGAGCAATTTACACTGAAGACTTACTATGAAATACTAACACAGAAAACCATTTTGCCAAAAAAAACTGTGGTGCCTTTTAGATTACTTAGATTAATTTCAGTATTGGTACGATTGTTAAGTGTGAGTCATAACACAACTCTAGTGGTTGGAGCTACAGCATTTGCTAATTGGCTCACTTACATGGCAGACAAGGTATGGTATTCCTGTTAGGGCCAAAACATGATACCTGAAAATGAGAGCCTCAGACATCTCAAGAGACTTTTTTATCCTTTCACCCCTCCCCACTTTCTTGCATCCAGGGACACAATTTTGAGGTCAGTGGTTAACATGAATTGCTTGAAAATTCACACTCGATCCCAGCATATAGTGATGGTGGAACGTGAGGGCCGGTCCAGCGCTTGTCTGGTTAAGGTAGAAGACCGTTAGAGGTTGTGCTAAAATAGTCCGCTGTGAACACTCTTTTTAGCAGTGGAAGCAGAACCAGAGAGTTTGGGGGGAGGGGTGGTTGGCACTCGGACCCCATGAAAAAGAGGCGTCTAAAGCTTTGCTTAACTCCTCCAGTATTTGCGTAGTGCTCCACGAACAGATGAAAGAGACGGGATGCATAATTCGACTGATGGTGGCATAGTCCTGACAGCATTCAGCCCCTTCCAAATTGTTGCCTGTTCTGTACAATCGTTTGGGAGTGCTGTTGTCATCCTTTATTTACCATTGCCTCCAGTGAATGATCTAAATGGAAATGCAGACTCTCTTTGTTGCCATGAGGATACATTTTCTAAAGTTACTCCAAATTTGTGATGCATTTAGTTGTATCACTGCAATGGGAGTATGGACATAAAAGTTGGTAAGTTTTGTTCGCACCGTTAAATATTTTTATTAGATGTTAAATAGCTAGCTGTCCTTATAGCAGTGTCACCCTCGGATGTGTCTCCTCGGCAGCTTATCAAACTGCATTTGTTATGCTCTTGGCTTTTAACTTTGCTTTTTGATCCTCTCCCTTTGTTCATTAAGTCAAGGAATTTTAATTCATTTAGGGGGAAAGGTGGTTGTCAGTTACGTGAAATCTTTCTTCGTATGAGCTGTTACCTTGCATTTTGAAAGGTTATGTTTAGAAATTGGCTAAATAACCAAACAATTGGCCACAATGTTTGTTTCAGCTGCAGGATAGAAGAGTCTGCTCATTTTTTCAAAGGGTTGTAATCCCGAAGGTCTCTTTCTGAAGGGTCATTATTCCGAATCGATCACGGGTGGTTGTTGTTATTCCAAGGGGTCATTATTCTGAATTGAACATTTTAAAGGGTCATTATTCAGAATGATTGCTATGCGGGAAGTCCGAAACCCTTTGAATAATAACCCTTCAGGACAACGCCCCATATATCTGTTCAATTTGGAATAACTACCCTTCCCAGTGAAATGACAACCCCTCGGATATTGATTAAATAATGACCCTTTGGAAAAATGACCATTACTTTCAATTCAGAGGAGCCTTGGGACTAATGATTGTTCAGAATAAAAACCTTATTCATGTGGTGAGTAATCAAAAATGCATCATTTGAATTTTGAAAGGTTTGGGTGAACAAATTATTGTTGAGCAACAAATAACTGAATTTCTATCTGAGAGAAACTTATATTTTGAAAAGGAGGCTACTTTCTATCCTAATTTTGAAAATTCTATACTTTTATGTCCACAAACATTGGTTTTAAAACTATGGTTGTTTCCTGTGAGACAAATGCCTATATTTCCCTTTAAAGAATATTTGAAACAGATGTAGGGCACAAAAGATTAGTTGATCAGAATTTTTGACTGTCATGCTGTTGATTGCTCGTAATTCTTTCCAACTTGAAAAGAGAAATCACATATTCCTGGTTATCTCTGTGCAGTGGCGAGTTGATACTTTGTGCATTGAAAAAGAAAAAGCAACAGTACAGATTACAAAAACTTACTGTGTCTTCCTATTTTAACAAAGCAAACTTTTGTATTTGTTTTTGTTCTTGAATTGCCAGTACCTCCTAGCCGGTCGCCAATCATGACTCTACCTTCTTGCTCAAATTACTCTTTCCTGTTATTTTGTCTGCTCAGGGAAAAGTTGTCAAGAGATAAGAGGATTTAGAGGATAAGAGAATTTAACAAACACAGCCTGCATTTCTTATGTATTAAAGATAATCATGGTAGCATGGTTTTAAAAGATTTGCATTCCCAGTGCTTCTGTACCAACTGTCCAACAGCTACACTTCCAACAGCTGTGTGTTTTGCAAACATGTTACTAAAATTTGTTTCTACCATAGAAATGAAATTGCTGGGATTCAGGATTATCTGTAACCCACTGTATAATTTGTCTACAGAATACCTTGTCACAATGCAAAAATGGTTGTGTGCAAAACCGGCCAAATATGGCAGATTTGTGCAACAAAAGTTGTCGGTAATCAATCGTGTAAAAAGCCGAAAAAGTGGCAAAAAGAGACCTTGACCTTGACCTTGACTCGTATGTATTGCTCAAAAGGTCTCATTGAAATGATATTCGTACATTTTTCGGATTTTAAAGAGTGCAGCGACGTGACCCTAGTGCTCGTAATTAGCGAATATATAACAGTTAAAGGCTGTATTGCATCACCCTAAGCTATATTTTTACCTCCCTGAAAGGAAAATTCTCAACTGGTTCTAAGTTACAGTACTCTTAGATTGCCAGCAAATTCGAAAGATGCAAAGCAGCTCGTATAACACAGCGTGCACAGGGATCCATTGTGTTGATTACACATGTGGAGGAATGTAAGACAGGCTGAGGGAGGGACTAGAGGTAGGTGGTTGGGAGAATTGAAACTGTCTGGGGTGATGCATTACAGCCTTTAAGTTACACATTCCAGTAGTTACGAATTTTGTGACTCTTAACTTGCACTGGCTTTGTGAATATGAAATGGAACTAATGTGAAAAGTGTCTGCAGGGTCATGACTTCAAACAACAAACTGAATTGTTGTTCCTTCGTTTGTGACACATGGGGATCCTCTTGGTCGTTTGACCATTCGACATTTAATTAGTATGCAAAGAAAACTTCTTGACAGGTTTAAGAGACTTTTTCACAAAACAACTCCATGTGCCTCTATAAATGTATACTGCCAGGTTGTGCTAGAAATAAAAAAAAAAAAAAATAAGGAAAACATATATGGTGACCATACTTCACTTACAAGGAGAGTTACGCACATATTCAACTTCTATGAAAGTTTTCGAGAGACATTCAATCACATCTAACAAGACAAAACATTTATACGTAAATTTGTCGAAATAGAAGCATCTCCCGGAAAACGTCCGTCTGTGTATGTTCAACACTCATGACTGACTGACAACAGTTCAGGGTATGTGGAATAGGCAAACCTGCGTGCATGCGTACGTAGAGCACACCACAGCATGATCACTTTCGAAATCAGGTGCGGTTCTTGGGGTATTTATCGGGCTAATTCACATTTTACCATCTAAGAGGAGCACCACCAAGTGAACCAAGAAATTGTTTGAGAAAAAAGCCTCCCAGATTGCAGGAAGCACTTGGCATATTTCTCTGGTCTCTAAATGGCAAAGAGACATCCTTTATTTTGAGATGTCATGCTTAAAGGGGAATTCTAGTCAAGGAACACGTCTTCTGACTTATTTAAACCATTTCAAACCATTTTCATTCAGATTCTTGACGTTTTGAAATGAACTTCCAACGGGAACATGGTATGTTTAAATTTCCCGCCCCACAGAGTTTCTAACACTATGCATGTACATGAAGGGCGTGGCCATTATGATGTAATTGACTGTGATCTCTGTGGCTTGTGACTTGAGAGGCTCATTTCAAAAGGTCAAGAATATGAATGAAAATGGTCTGAAATGTCTAAAGTCAGAAGACATGTTCCTTGACTGGAATTCCCCTTTAAAAAGCATACTCTTCGGAAAAATAAAATAAAGGTGAATCATCCGCTCTTTTTCTTTCAGGGGGCTGGCCAAAATTTTTTTGGCTAACCCCCCAAGCCCCCTGTAGAGCTAAGACTGCTGTTGATCCATTTCTGTAGGTGATGTCAGTGTATGATTTTTGTGACAATGATAGGCGAGACCCGCCCGTTCTGTGGGTTCACCGGCAACGTTTCGATGTGGACGAATTTGCGCGGTGCGGAATGGCAAGATGCAATTTTCACTTAAGAAGAGCTTTCACTTTAAACTTTCCATGACCCTAAAGCTTTGGCAAAAGAAGACGTCATGATAATCACAATGGTTGCACTGGAAGGTGTGTCAGATGAAAGAGATTACTTTTGTTTTCATGTTCGCGGCCTGTGATGTACAAAAACACACAGCCATTTGGTTTAGAGTATTATTTATCAGTTCCTGATTACTGTCTGTTTACTGTTTTTACCAAATTTGACCTTTGAAAGCAAAGCAAGCCATTTTCAAGACCTTATTTGTGATTGCATCAAGAAACTCGTCTCTCGACTCTTGCGTAACGACTCTTTGTCTATCACGGTTTTGATGAAATCGTTTCTTTTGCTGCAATTCACGAAATAAATGAAAGAATGCACCGTCAGATGCTTGAGAGGTTATTAAGATGATGACGATGCAACAAACTATAGAGTTTGTGAGCAAGCTAAACAGAAGAAAAACAAAGGGGAAAGATGGGTGAATGAAGATTGTCAATAGATTTGCATTAAAGTAGTATTACAGGCATTCAAGGTGTTTTAAGATGTAAAATTTTGCAAATTGTAGTAGTTTTTCATGATGTGACAAATTCTGTAATGCAGAATGTATTCTGCATAATCGCAGAATTTTGTTGTGTATTGCCATAGAATTAAGTTCTTTGGGAAGTAGCTAAATTAACAAGGATACTGCGGTATGTTGAAAGATATGCTTTGTTGGTGTCCTCAGCAGCTCTAAATGTAATCTGACTGTAGCTTTCATGTAAAAATTTGCAAGTGTGAAATGAAACGCAACGAAAAGCACTGGACGCATGCATACTTGTAGGATTTGACAGGAAGTATTGTGTCAAACTCATCTCAGATTGAAGTAGAATGAAGTTACGCCAAGGAAAGAAGAGGCCCTAAGACAGGGACACTATGACATGCTGAAATATAAGCTGTATCGGCCACAACAACTCTGTCTTCAGTGTTATACAGCTGCAAACCCTTGCTAAACATAGGACTGGTTCAGGGTTCACCTAGCTATAGGTTGGGGATTAGGCAATTTTCCAAAATACCTCCCGAAAGATGGACTTTCCTACCCCTCACTGTCTGCGAAAGACTGACAGAGTGGTCCTGTTGGACATTCACATGTCTGCCTGAATTGATTGACTCCTTCACGTAAAAAAACGCCGTTTAATCGCACTGCCGTTCCGGTTTTCGTCGCCCCAGGCATATATCAAGGCAACCGCATCATTCGAAAGAAATTCAATACCTCTCTCCACTGGCTGACTGGCCTCTTTTAAACAAGATAACATAAAAAAGTGAAATTTACAATAGAATATGGACAACAATCCGCGAACTGGTATCTAGTTGTCTTCCCTTTAAGATCTAATGGTAGGATACCGAACAAGGACATGAATTCCAGGGTTGCTTTTTGGCATTTTGGATGCCCCAAATTTATGGTGTATTTGCCATGTTCTGCATTCATTGGGTGTTTTTTTTTTTTTCGTTCTTCTGTAAGGACTTACGAACTTTACAAATCTAATTTGAGTTTTCCATGTTTTTTTTTAAAGCCTGTAATCCTGGCTGTAGAATTCTCCATCTTCTAGCTGCACCCCATAAAATTGAATGATAGCGTAATGAAGTATTTCTAGTAACAAAAATTATGTGCCCACATCAGAGACCAGGTAATAAATTGTGACCGTTTCATTATTTTTTTTCCTATAAATACAGCATCAAATGTCATGGAAATAATGTACCCGTATGTGGCATTTTTTCACCCCAATTTTGCAGGTATTAATTTGGCTGGTTGCACCATGGAAAAATTGTCAAGCCTGCAGATTTACTTTTTAAAACCCACAGTGTCACCAGCTAGAATGAGGTAATTAATCATAAAAAGGTGGTTGATAGATGAATAGTAACTTTTCCTTTTTGCACAATTTTTCTGCTTATTCCCACAGAGGGACATTCCATCCCATGTCAAAATGCTGTGCAAACACCACTCTTCAGTACTGCATCCCTTTAAATTTAAACTGTTACTATTGTTGTTGTCTGAGTTGAGGAATAAGAATGCATACAATCTTTGGTGAATAGGTCAACTAATTGCCTTGCACTCCAGTCATGCTGGCCGGCAGCAATGATGTTGGCAAAAGGCAAGTTGCCCGTTGAAACAGAATCTCAAAGGTCACAACAATTACAAGGACAACTAAAATAGATTTAAATAAAAAAAAATGCCACAAAAATGCAACAAAACACAACCATTGAACACCTGAATAGTCAGAGCAATGAAGAGAGAATGCCATTCTTGTTGATTATGTGTGACAAACCAAGCATGAAAGCACTGGTGTTTGGTGACAGTTTATCTGCCCTTTCCCAGTTTGTCACCGAGAAAGTTTATATCTCAGATTTTTTTTCTGGTCCTTTTTATCTTTCCCTAAAATGGGCAGCGTTAACAGGTAATATCCTCCTAAAGGCCCCAGGGAGGTCACCGGGTTAGATTACCAGACACTCATGAATGCACTGTGTCATGCCAGCTGCCAGTTTTGGTAGGAATTTCTGGACACAGTTCCTAAATACTTTAGCACAACTGTTGGAGATTTTGGTGGCTGAGAAGAACTCAGTGGTTCTGAATATTGGGAATTATAAGCCTCTGAAAAAGAGGCATATTTTGGATTTGTAGGAGGCAGTTGAATGGACGGTACAAAAAGTTTGGAGCTTTTGGCTTAATTTGGTTGTTGGAATTCTGCTCCGTTAATATGGATTGTAAAGGTAAGCCAAGTCCTGAAGCTCCTAAGTATTGTTCAGTTCTTGTATATTAGTTGCATTCAGTTGAAAGTCAGGCTTAATAGTGTTATCCTGTACATAGGCCTTTGCATGGAATTACTGTTACTGTTAGATCTATAGAGAAGTGTGCATTCCAAACTGCGGCTATATTCCCCAGAATAAATCTGTGTGAATCGGGCAAAAAATTGTTTTTGCATGAAAGTGACTTAGCCAATCAGCTTTCATTATTAGGGTTATGCATAGGGTTAGAGGTAAACACAGGTACTTTTGGAGGTCATTTTGGTAATCAGTTTTTGGCCCAGACATGAATGTCCTGAATGTGCAGTAATTCATTCGTCTGCTGGCCCATTCCCACAATAACAGCTGGTACTATACTTGCGGTGGTGTTTGTTGATAGGGCCCAATCTGTGCGTGGATGTATGATTGTTTAACAGTTCCGGCAATGTAGGTAATGACACGTCCAGGGAGTGGTAAACTGCACTGTGTGCGTGAGAACAGCATGTTCGGGCTAATGTTGGAACAAGGAATGGACTAGAATTTTAGAAATTGTTCCTAAAGTTGATGAAAATGCCAGTACGATTATGACACTGCTTTCAGTTACAGGATGTCTGTGCAACAGATTCCCTCTGCTAGCTCCAAAAACGGAAGAAAAAGCCTGAGGGTTCTGTTCCGGAAGCATATCTTTGTATTTTCCTCTTTTACAAATAATGCTAACACTTGAAGACCCAGATGAAAGAGCAAATGTAAGTTTGGTTCTTATCACAAGAACCTTCAAAAGAATAGATGTCAATAGCGTTGAGGGTCATAGGAGTCTTATCTTTCAAGGAAAAGTAGTTACCAACTTTGAAAGTTTTGAAAGCCACATGGCATTTCTTATTGATACTTCTAACATGATTAGTTAAAGATCTTAGATAAGCACCAAACTTACATTGGTAAGACAAAAAGGCATCTAGCAACCAGGATCAAGGAACATTGCTCAGGAAAATCAGCTATCCATGAACACATTACTCAGTGAATAGACTGCTGAATAGCAAACAGCAATAATTTCACCATCATAGATACCAGAAATACAGATTTTGAACTCAAAATCAAAGAAGCCTTTCATATCAAAAAAGTCAAACCTGTTCTAAATAACCAACTGTTCCAACATGGATCATCCTATACACCCAGCATTTTCCAAAACCTGTCAGACATTATATTTCTGATACTATATTGTCTTGTCATGCTACTTTTGTATATATCACTTACCTGAGGAGGAAGATGTGATATCTTCGAAAGCGTTTGTATTAATCTATGACTTTCGTTAACATTTTCATGTTAATTTGCTCTTTCATCTGGCTCTTCAAATGTACAACTCTTCCTAAATTATATTACTGACATGTACTTACTAGTGTGTAAGCCAGATCTCTGGCAAGTAATTTAAGAGTCAATTAATATAGGCATTAGAGAAATGCAGACACTGTACAGTTCTCCACATCATCATGTTGCATTTTACTTCACGAGCCACATATATCAAAACTGTTAGGTATAAACACATTTCCAATTGATTGTCATTCAAGTTTTTTGTCTACAACTAGCATAACTTCCCACTGTCCAAACAACAGTTCTCCTCCTGCAGTACGAAGGACACTATACACATGTATATACAGTACATTATCCCTCTTTGCAGTTTGTCCTCTGTACAGTACCTCAGTGCAAAGCCAGCTATGGAATCAGCCAGCAATGGAATCCTTGGGAAAGAGGATTGACTTTACATGATTAAATCTTGTTTATCAGCAGTGCTGTGTGTATTGTAGTATGGGAGCTCTAACAATAGCTGTATTATTTTACAGTGTGAACAAGAATGCTAAGTGGTCAGTGGTATTTTGGTAATGTGGGGAGGGACAGTGCGGTGGCATATCCAGGACTGGTATGCAATAGCTATTGTTAGAATACTATGTAAGAACTGCCAGTCAGAGTATAATACGTGGTCTGTTTGATGAACCATGTTCCATGATGGACAACTGCAGGTCATGAGTACCACATCGCTTTTCTTGTACATGTAGTTTCTTGGTTATTTGAAACCAGCAGAGGTCAAGCTGTGAAAACATGTAAATGCAAAATCTCAAGAACCCAATTGTGAAGTGAAGTAGTTGATCATGCAGACATGAAAGAGAACCCTGAATTTGTTTTGGTTTGTGTCATTTATGGTCATTAGAGGTCATACTGAAAAGTGGATCACAGGGTCTCTAGAGAGGTGCGTTAGCTTGGACATCACATGCGGAATGTCTCCGTTGTGTTGGTGGTTGATGCATCGCATTACAGCATGGTGGTGTACATTTTTGAATTTGAAGAAGTTAGTGATTTGGTATGGTGGATCTCTGGTGGACTATCACCATGCCACAGTTCATTGACACCAGTAAACCACCACGCCGCATTTTTGCATTCTGTTTTCAAGATTTTCTATGCACAGTCATATTTACTGTACATGTGCAGTCTCCCTCCTTGCCTCTGCAAGTAACAAAACATGTATCATGGTATGGGGGGGGGTAGTATAAGGAAAGTTTTCTGATTACATAATTAGCTGTGTGCTATGGCAATATGCAGATGACAATAACTATGTAAATTAAGTTAGCTTTAAGCTGGAATGTGAGTTGTACTGGCAATCATCTTGTCATCTACCTTTGTCCTTTGTCCTTTGTCAGTGTTTCGGGGATGAGAAAGCGGGAGAAAAGATCGCCTGTCACAAAATCGGACAGAGAACTATGCAACTCGTCTTCCAGATAATTTGGATATGAAAATTGTCTGGACATTTCTGTTGACCCTTCAGAAAGTCATACTTTCCAAGAAAGCATAGTCAATCACTGTGGAAATCAAACAGAACAATGGGAATGGACATGAATATTCTTTTATGCAAAAATGCCATGGAGCTAGCAAACTTTTTTTTGTAGTGGTTATGACGTATTCCCCTGAATTTGACTTTCACCAACAAATTTTCAACTCATGGTCCAACTCCACTCTATCCACCTTGCTTCAAGAGCATACTGTACACCATACTGTAAGTATACAGTATACTGTACAGTAAACTGTATGTTGTAAATGCCAGTACAATACAGAAAGTTTGTGTAATTGCATCATGTCCTTACAAATGCAGTGAGTTCAGCCTTTATAGGTTTTGCACTGTAGGTGCGATGTTTGATAAACTGGTAATTGTCAGTTTGTAGGGTGTATTATCATGGAGCAATTTAAGCGTGATGATTCATGGTGAGCAACACTTTCAAGGTTGTGTATGTACAGTATGGGATGCACATGCCAAGAGTCATCACTGTATGCGCAGAGGTCGGAACTTTATGGAATCGGTTGACGACGATTGCCCCGAGTTCAAATGCTGCCCTCTTGTAGGAGTTCAACTTTTGCTGACATTTCTAGGGACAACTGCCTTAATAGTCTGAGATATACAGTAAAGCAACCATAACAAATCAGTGCTGTCAGCCACATGGACAAGAAATGTGATGGAGTACTGAAGTACAGTGAAGGGACTTGATGTGTCAGTGATACAGTATATTCATCTACAGAAGACATATCAGTGATTTACAGATAGCTCTTATCAAGTAAGGACATAGTACAGTACTGTAGCTACCTATACACTTCGTTTCTTCATTGTGTAGTATACTGCATGGTAGTGCATGCATGCATGCTTACCGATTTTGCACTAGATTTGGCCAGTGCCATCTGTGGTCCGGGAGTCAAATTTGGCCTGCGGAGAGACATCATGCAGCCCCCAGAATTCCCTTTTGCACGGAACTAGAAATTTTAACAGAAACATGAATGGAGAGTGGAAAGGTGTTTAAGGTAATACAGATCCATAAAAGAGTTTGTGATAACTTAACAGTGGTAAGATGAATTTAATTAAACATGAACTGTTTTTTCCTTAATACTGGCTACAGTACAATATGTCTGACTCAAAGGTTGTGCGACATGCTTCGAGAATGCCAATTCTGTCATTCAGAAGTTGCAAAGTAAAATCCTGAGTGAAAATCTGTCGGCATGTTGTTTGTTTCTTTTACAGTTTTTGAGATGTGTCGGCTGTTTCAAAGTTTGATAATGCAGAACAGATGATGTGGAGTGTTGCAAAGTGTCAGTATTTCTTTTGTTAAACCTTTATATTTTGCCTCTGAATTACAGTAATTACTGAGTTTCACATTGTCAGGTGATATCAATATTTTGGAAGAAGAAAGTAAATGCTTCCAAAATCAAACCCTCTGGGCATAAAACATTCTCAAATGTCCTTGAAAGAAAGGTTTCATTTATAAGCTAAGGATTAACACTAGGTCATATCATATGATATCAATTCTTAATGCACCAGATACTTAAAAATGTCATTTTCATGTCACGCGACCTTTAAAAATGTCAGTTTATCATGGCAACAAGTACAGTATGTCGGTAGAGGGGGCTGGGTTGCCATATGCCAAACAATGCAGTGTGATTCTAGTGGGTAAAGTAAAATACATGTATTGTGACTGAAAAACAAATGAAATTGAACAAGGTAAGGCCATGTCTTACTGATGTGTAAATATCATGCCTTTGATTTCTCCATCACCTGTCATAGTAGGTCCTGCTCGAAACATTTAATAAAACTGTAGAACCTACATCAGTTGCTCAAACCTCCAGCCTGCCTGCAATTTGTACCCGACCCACCCTCCTACCCTAGCTACAGTATCTCTGTACACACTTGAAATTTACTAGCCTCTGTTGGCAAATGTTTGTTTAATCCTTCTACCCCCCTCCCAGAGAGCTTTATAGTATAAAGAGAAGAATAACAGAGGGCAGGCTTGCAACATGTGGCCTTTTCTGAGAAGTTTAAAGGTGGCAAACATCATCTCATCTTGCATTTAGTAATGGCGTAGTATGTATACAGCTAAACGTCATTATTGTGACTCATGATAGCTCGGGGGAAAGATGGGTCTTCTGTGCAGATTGGAATGCATGCATGCATCCAAGCCCAAGTAGCCAAAGTACCTCTACCTGCATTAAATTTTTTCTCTCTGTGTGGGATGTAATGCACAATTTACATGACACTGGTACTGTATATTACTACTATAATACATTGATGGTAGGCCATGATTTAGTTCCTTTGAAATTTTTATAAATTTTTGTGAACTGCAAGTTGCACTCTGCAGTGATTAGATGGGTACAGTAGCTACTGTACAGTAGTAATAGTATGTACGTAGGTAACACTTGAAAGGACAACGTCCTCTCCAGTGTAAAGGTACAATGTCATCTCCATGCAGCGTAATTTTTTCGATTACTGTACACAGCCTGTGTTATTACGCATAGCAAGCACTGTGTTGTACAGTGTGTCACATGTAGTTCTCTAAAAGGTTGTGTGGGGGCACATGAAATTCTCACTTGTCCTTGAAATAAAGGTTAAGTAAACAAAGGCTGACATAAGACATTTCATGAGGGTACCTCCTCTTGACATCACAAATTTGCATACTTAGTCAGTGTTTATTCATGATGCAGGTATACAGTAAGACGAATATTTCTGTAAAATTGTCAATATTTGATGGATTTTGATCAAATTTGTTGCTCTATTCAACATTTTTTAAGATTAATACCGCCAATACTCCCACATGAAATTTGTGTCCCACTCCCACAACCTTTAAGTAACCGTACATGTACTGTACAAGTGTACATGAATATGTAAGAACTGTACAAAGTACGTGTGCAATATCAAAAAGACTTGTTTAAAGGCATACTCAGACAACTGAGCCTTATTAGTTTAGTACAGCACAGTACTTTCATTGATTCCTAAAAATTGAAACTGGGTAATTTGTTCTAATACCTGTCGGGTACACGGGTACCGGAGTGTATCGTTAACATTGACACAGGTAGGATGGTAGTGGCATCGCAGAACGGGAGGGGGAGCTTGTGGTGTTTCATCCTTAATGAAATAAGTGGGGTGTGCTAAAGTATGTTTAGCCTCCAAATGTTTGCCAAGTGCTCCCAGAATAAATGAACTTAGGGGATGAATACTGTAATTCACTGTGATTCTTGTATCATACATCTCAAACCACCTGATATCCAATTATTTTGTACAGTATATTTCAATTTTCTCATTAATTGAGAAATAGCAGACATAGATCCCTATTTAGAGGCTGAGGTACATACAGTTTAGAACAGCCAGGGGAAATGTTGTTGCTAGCCATCTACAGTGCAGGGACTTTTAAAGCCAAAAAATTCCTTGTGCGGTCTGCGCCAACTGATGGTGGTGCTCTGCTTAGATATTCCTGCAGGCACTCAACCCCACCTCCTCCATATTTTTTCCATTCTGCCGTGCCTTGAGGATGGGTACAGTAGTTGTGGGAAATGCGTCCCATATACAGTAGTGTGGAAATTTAAGGAATTTTATCTGGTAGCTAGTCCAAGGACAACAACTTTATGTGGTTGTCCTTGTCAAAATTTATAGTTGTCGTGCTTAAAATTATGGCAGGACAATACAAGTACCATGAACATAGTTGCATTGTGTAGTTAGCAAAATTTGTTGCCACATATAAAAGGACATCATTTCGTGTGGAACGGTAAAATATAACGTTAATTTCATTCAAGCACTAGAAAACCAAATTTGATCCAAAGACAAATTTGTTACTAAATTTGATTGTCCTGCAGTCCTGCAGAAATGTTTGAAGTCTACAACTACTATACAGCTACCTGTAAACTTCAAAGGGTTACTACAGTCATGGAAAACCCGGAAAAAGTCATGAAGATTAAAAAAAAGTATTTAAAGGCCTGGAAAAGTTTTTAGATTCAGAGAAATATTATGGGAAACCTGGAAAAGTCAGGGAAATTTTCACAAAGTGACATTGTTTTTTTTTTCTTGCTCATAAAATTAATATGTTCGCATTGATAAGATGAAACTTAAGTATCCTCTTTACTCATATTGCTTTGTCTTTTGCTGTTATGGTTGAAAACTCAAAGACATCGGGAGGAAGGTCATGGCAGTTCTTTATTTGGTCCTGGGAAAGTCATGGAAAAGTCATGGAAATTTATTTCCCTCGAAAATAGCACTGTACTTTATCACTGCATATAGTTAGTAACTACCTGTGACAGCTATCTTTCTCTAAATACTGTACATCAAAAATGTACCTCTTGTGAAGATCATGGGCAGAGGTTTACCAGGACAGCTTGACATTACTTTTGGAAACATCTGCAGTGGATAGAAAATGTTGTTTCAATTATATTTTAAGGATAACTAGTTCTGGAAGAGAGAGAGGGGCAAATGCTGCAAGTTCAATTTAAGAAAAAAATGAGTTTCATCTGTGTTTTGGGGTAAAAGGAGTGGTGGCTCTTGGCAAATTGTTCACCAAAAACACAGGACACAGTGTTGAAATTTTATAAGAATTTTTTTTTGGCAGCCCATTATTCATCACAATTTTAATTATACAGAATAAATATATGGCTGATCCTTAATTTGGGGCAAAAAAAAAAATTTGAGAAAAAAAAAGAAAAGAAAATGCAGACAATATTCCAAGAGATACAGTGTTGACTTTTGGCCCTTTTGGCCTTCCTTGGTTCCCCTTGCCATGAGGGGTGTGAATCTGTCGCTTCACGTGTGGACCTCTCTCTCTCTTCGAATCGGTACGAACAAGAGGAGATCTCTCAAAGTGAGTTGCAATTTCATACAGTACAGCAGAAAAGGGAAACTGCTTACTCCCTGCTATGTGATATGCACTGTAGGACTGTTAGTTGGAATAATTTATTGCTTCCTTGCATCATTAAAGGAACCTATGCAGTCAGGTTGGCATGAGTGTTTATTTGTGTTTGTCTGTGACACTTGCTTGTGTATGCTCTAACTCAATAGGAGAAAGTTGGATGAAAGTCAATCTTGGCATGTTTGTCTGCTGTTTTAAGAGGGTGTGTACATACACACGTACTATGCAAAGTAATTTCGAGCTTGTCGTGTTCCCTGCAGGAATGTACATCAGGTGAATACAACTTAAAACCGTTTTGAAAATTTTTTGACACACTTGAAAGATCATGCATTGGCACAATCATTCCGATTAGGTTATAACCTTCTGTATAATACCGGCTCCCAACCAGCAATTCAAATATAAATGTGCATAGTGTATAGTACTTGTAATTGTCTCACCTTGTACATTGTACTGTACTTGACGCCCAATTTAAAGTCCGTAGTGAGGCAATGCACCATACTACTTAGCTCCATTCATTCACATTCCCAGGTACTGCTGTTTGAGCATTCACGCATGAGGTATTCTCTACTGTGCTTAAGAGTATTAAAACTACTAACAGGATTATCAAACATCATGGCACTAGTAGCTCCCTGGTCTACAGTAGGTTACACTGATGCCGTTGTCTACACAGAACTCTCCAATCACTCATCACCCATCACCCTCCTCCCGCATCCGCTTCCCCTTCCGTACAAATATTGTAGGTGTACATGTACGCAATACAATAAGGAGTTTTGCTTTGTTGCTCCTGTTTGATAATGACCTTGTTTCTATAAAAATTGTAGTTACTTCTCTCTCCCCGTCCCCCCTCCCTTTCACTGCACGATCCAAGATACAGTAAGTCAATCATCGGCTCTGGCCGTAACCTTCCCAGCAGGTGTTGGTGTGTATGGTTTTTGAACGACGTACAAACAGAAATCCTGCAAACAATTAGAGATTTGTCTCATCTAAGATTGAAGGTCTGAATATTTATGAGTCTGTCTTAAGGACTGATGATTGGTTAAAAAGGGTCTGAATATTTATAGTTCTAGGGGAAAGAAGTATCGAGTGCAAACTTCAAAAACAGCTACCTGTATAGTGGCGTATAAACTGTGTGATAGATGCAATTTATGTTGACAGACAAAACCAAGTACTGTATTGGAGTTCTATTTAAGGTTGCAATACAGTAGCTGCATATTGGTACCTTTGATGACCATGGACATACAGTGCATCACAATTTGATTTAAAAAAAAAATGACAAACATGCAACCAACGATGCAAAATACTGTCGTGACATTCCTTGTTCTAAATTGAAATTTTTTACGTGTCCCTTTTTACAGCAAAATTACAAAGAAAGAGTGTAACAGAACCCCCTTCCGTCACTCTCACCAGCCCAAGTCCTGTCAGATCGAACTCGCATTCAGAGGAGTCAGGCGAGTTTGTCTTCTCATTTGCCGATGATGCCTTTGAGAGCGCTTACATCGAAGGAGAAGTTGAAAAGGAGGAGGAGGAGAAAGATGGTGGTGACTACGTCTTCCTGACGCTCAAGCCACCTCCAAGGATAGAACTGGAAGACAGTGATTCTTTTGGCGATGGTAAGTGGAGGCCAATGTACAGTACACTCTGTGATCTTCCTCACCAATTGACAAAATTTACTTTTCAAAGGGGTGTGGGAGATGGGCAGTGGGGGGCACTGCAGAAATTTTGTAACCATCGATCAATTGTCCTAGATGGGTAAAATTGATGACAGGCAGCCTAACCCCCCCTCCTAGGCTGTAGTTGTCTGATGAATGGATATAACTTTGTGAAGAAAAGTTCCCCTTATGAAAGTGGTAATACTGTAGTGTGTTGTTAATATGGCCGTTCATTTACGTTAACAAAAGTGCATGAGCGCAATACCAAGGGTGACATGTTATTTGGGAAGCACTTTTATGATTGGTTTGGAAAGTGCTGCTCACTATTATCCCCACAAATTTAGTGAGCTGTATTTTATGGCCTGGCTTTTGTTTTAGGTTGGGACACGGAAAATGTAATACTGCTTCACGTATTTGGTAGTTCCAAGGACAACTTAGAATTTTTCTACAAAAATCAGGTAAGGGGAGGGGGGGATAAGTGCTATAGAGGGAATACTGTGGGACCTGGGACTGCAACAATTTTACATTATGTGTGCTCTCTTGATCTACCATTTGTTTTATACTATAATGAAGGCAGTCTCTTGAACTTTAGGTTGCAAATTTATGCCAGTATGCATGTACAGCACCAAACATTTTGAAAACTGAATAGGCTACATATTCATCCCAAAGTCACAACAAGAGCAAGTAAACAACTTCTGCAGTCTGTTGCAATTTATGTACATACTGTGCATTAAGTGCGCATGTACGTGCTCGTGTGAAAAAAGAACCAAAGAAAATGCCCTAGCACGGAGCAACTTGTCACAACTTACCCATATACGTAAGCTGCTCTCAGCCATGGAGACAGATGCAGTACCTGTCTGTATTTACTGTGCAAGTACTACCGTCATTTTGTGTACATGCTTACTGTACATGTTGACTCAGAATATCATTTTCACAATGCAAGAAGTGACCCGGTGGGGGAGGAGGGGGGGAGGATGAATTCTCTCTACACATTTCGCATTAAGCAGTCAAGTTCAAGTTACTGGGGTAATGTGCATTTTTTCCTGGGAGAGCTGCCAAACTCTTTAAGGTTGATTATGATGCAGACCTGTACTGTAGACAGCACTGTGGCACGAAGAGTCCTAGCTGTACATGGTATAGGTACATGCTTTGACTGGCAGAAAACTGTAACCTCTCCCTCACTAATAAAAAGAGATAAAAACTAAGAATTGTTGCATTTAACACCACTCCTTACAATAACTACAGTATCTTAGTTTAACAACTGCACTCTCAAGTACCATTACCAAGAGCGCTGGTAACCTCTCCCCTTCTAATTATGAAAACAGAGAAAAAAATTGTTTTGATTGCTTGTTGTTGTTTAGTCCATAGCTGCTGCTTACACAAAAGATTTCTGTGCTTGTTGTTCTACAGGACAGTGAATCAGTGGTTAGCGGCATTGTTTGGGGGGAAGGCATTGTATACTGCTTCATAAATTCCATGAATTTTTCTTTTACTCGTCAACTGCTTTGTTGCGCCTGCTGTTGAATGATCATGACACCTGTTGCTCAAGTTAATTGGATTGTCCGTGACTGGACCATCATGATTTGGTATACGTGAACTCACCCTTTTGAGAGGGGAGGGATGAGTGGACAGTTTATGTACACGCTTCTGGAATGTTGAAAAGCACAAGTGTAATAGCAGTCTTTTCTGGACAGAGCTTTGCAACTCTGGGCCAACATATTTCCATCGCTTGTTCTTTCTTATCCTTTGCTAAAAAGACATTTTATTACATAAATTTAAATACAGTATGTCAGTAAGAGTGTAAAAACAATGAGACATCGTAGAAACACATGTTTTTATGATCCTCATTATCACAACTTGTTTTGGAGTATTACATTTCTGAAACTCCTCAATATCAGTGTGGAAGCTAGGAGGGACTCCCAAGATGAGCCCTTTGTTATCTTTTGTTTATTTTATTTCTAGGACAATTCAAAATTTGACATGCCCAGAGGGTTTTATTTTGGAAGCATTGTCTTCACCAATGTGCAGTCAGACGTTGAGTAACCAAGAGACATCTGTTGGCATAACAAAAGCAATATAGAGCTGATTCTGTGCAACAATTCACATCATCATTTTCTGCATGTTTGTCAAACTTTGAAAATCCATATCTCATAAATACTGTAAATATATAAACAAATCCAACAGATTGTCACTCAAGGCTGTGTTCATACTTAAACGTGGGAATGAGGGATGAAATATCCCTCTCTATTTCAAAATTTTCACAATCAGGGAAAGAGTTGTCAATAAGACTCTATCACAAGATATTGTGTGTATAAAAGCTGCAACCTCCGCTGCAGAGAAGTGTGTGCGAGATTTTCCCGCATTTGATTTTCTGTCGTGTGGGATTCAGGAGACAAACGAGGGACTCACGCAACCCTGCACCTCAACTCGAACGCTGACTTGGGGCTTCAATTTGTGACCTCTGATTGGAGCCATTCAGCTCTTCTCTAGGTGCATGTTTCATCTTTAGAGTTGAAATTACTTAAATCCAAAATTTCCTTCGTCAATAGAAATGTCACTGAACCGCAAAATGTTTTCACTCTTGTAAATTTACCTGTATGATTTGTAATTGTACACCAAACTTCAGTTTGCGGATTAGTACGGTTTAGTGCACAAATGTGGACACTCTGATTGGTTTCTATGTGCAGTAACTATGGTAACAGTTTCTCCCCATTATCTCATAGAATTTAAGGATAATTACAGACAAGTTTGTCAATGAACAAGGTGAGGTATCCCAAACATATTTCACTTCAGTCTGCACTGGGTATGAAATGTAACTTGCAATGCATACAACTTAGCATAACTATGGGCCTAAGATCAACCCCAATCATGTGGATTTTTTTTTTTGTTGAGAGGTAGAACTGCCCCCCCACCCCTCAAAAAAAAAATGCCTTTTGTGCTGCAAAGTAATGGAACACTTTGCCAGAATGAAATAAAAATGCAAATACAGTAATACTGTAGATGAAGTCGTTTTAAAAGACAGGGATAAACTTTGATTTAGCTCGTTCATGGTTTGTTTTGTTTTCATTTTATGTCTGTTAAAAAGCTTTCACTGCTTGTACTTTCAGAACATGCATTTTAACTAATTTTCAAGTTCTTCACTTCTTTTATTTTCCATAAGAGGACTTAATGTCCTTCAAATATTGCATTTTCAAAGATTAATATATTTTGGATAAATTTCTTTTGCTTTCAATGTCTTCATCGTGGATGATCAGCTAAGGCACTGCTAAATGTGTAAGTGCCCTGAAATAAAGTTTTTAAAAGAAAAAGGAAGAACAACTCCATGTACTGTACAACAACTTAGTTTTTAATGGAACTAATTATGGCTTACAGTACCAGCCATTCCTAGGCATAGTCTCACTATATCATTTCCATGATTCCACTAACAAATGTGTTAACTGTTAACTGTTAGGTAATGTGTAGACTTGAAGCTATGTATCAAGCCCACCTTTGACACCATATTTTGTGTGAGTGATAATGTGCCTTTATTGTATGGAAATGTGGGGTATTGTGGGTAATACACAGAACATACAAATGTTGCTTTTTTTCTGTATCCCTCCAACAGTCAAACTGGCAAATGTTCAAAGAATATATTCTGTGTAATCAAATACAGCTCTAGAAAAGGTTTGCAGTTTATGCCTTTTAATTTTAGTGAAAATATGGGAGGTCAAAAGTTGCATAGCGCCATCACTTATTGTAACCATTTTCAGGCTGTGGTGTATGTGAACAGCACCCTCTAAATGGGTTGTGATAGTCAATCACCTTCACTGTAACAGTTACACAATGCATGGGGGGGGATGAAGGGGGCTGTATAATCAGTGGTGAAGGATGTCCACCATTGTTTTATTATTTACATTGTTTGTACTTGTGGCAGACAATTTTGTCAAACAAAATAATCTGAAATGCATCTATGCTCGGGGAATACGGTAATGATAACTCACATTTTGTTCTGTTTTCTCTGTTTCATACATTTCCGCATGCTCATTGGCACCAGTGCGAGCTGTCAAGTTATTGTCCCCAAAATTAAGGATTGTTTCTTTGGCAGACATTTTCATAATCAGTGGTTTTATTTTTAAAATTGTGTGAATATTGTGAAAATTGTAAATATTGTAAAACGTAACTTCATAGTTCTCAAGCGTACAGGTCTCAAGAGCCCTGTACATTCTGTGCACACAAATATATGTTTGTGAAAACCCAGGACAAAGCATTCATTAATAAACAAAGGTTCTAAGAATTTAAGCATAGGATGGAAAGACGTAAACTACTGGACTGAAATGCAGTACTATACGTACACACCAGTAGGGTAAGACTGACAGCTGCAGTACTGTAAGTTGAATTTAAAGGGAAATAAAATTGTTTTATAGAAAACTATCATATTTTGAAAACCAGTCAAAACTAGTATTCATGGACGCAGAATGATAACATTATTCAAAGTATTGGTTGGTGGCCTTATTTTCAAAGTTTCTTAAATGTAGTTGTAATTCAAGATTGATGTTTTCACCCAAACTTTCTAAAATGTAAACTTGTGAGACATCTTCCGCAATTTGTCGTGCATTGAGGAGATGTAACTTTTGTAGATCTGTTTATTGATGAGCCGCCTGAACATTTTAACAATGACTAAAGCAGTCCTCTTTGTTTGCCAGGTGAGGTTGGTGCATTTTCAACGAGGATCAAGGATCAATGGTTGCTTTGAAAAGGAACACTTTATAGGTTAACATGCAGGCCACCTTCAAGTGTTGCCCAATACCATGAATCTTGCAACTGAGATTGTGAAGAGAAAGAAACTACATGATTTTGAAAATGTTGGTTTTAAAATTTTCTCACACTTGACAAGAAATCAAAAGGAAAAAGAAAGTCGGTCCCACTCTGAATGAGAAGTATTACCGCACTGTGTGGCACTTGCAATCCATGGAGGGAGCTCTTCGTTGATTATTTTGCCCTCCTTTGGGTGCGACCTACAATTTGCGGCCGAGTAGATTGCAAAAGAGGTAATCGGGTTATAGCAAAGCAATGGGGAAGGGAGACGGTAGCAAGATGAGAGGAAATGACGCTAATGAACTGTGGCAGGATGAATAGAATTCCTGAAGATAGGATTTAAGGAAGAAACTATGGAGGAATGTATACAGTAGGAAGAATAGTGCACAGTAGTGACATTTTACATGGCATAACTAACAAAAGCGTGTCAGAAGTTAAGGGACCACAATGAATAATATAGATCCCAAGGAGAAGTCACCTTGCTCTTGGACATTTTATCAAGTCCTTCCCCTGAGTGTCCCATCTCCTCCCCCACTCTACACCTCTCCCCACCACCACTGTACCTCATCCTCAGTCCACCCAATGCAACATCTTCCTTTTTTTAATCCCCAACTTCGTTTTCCCCTTTCCCTCGTTTCCCACTGTTTACTTTCTCTTTATCCCCAACCCCACCCCCGTCCTCTAGTTGTACCAGATACCGCTGCAGTATTTTCACCTTATTCATCACACTGAGCTTCTGTCTGTCCTCATGGTGTCTACTCACTCTTAACTTTAGCTCTCTCTTCATTCTGTGTCTTTTTCCTGCCCCTTTGTAAAAAAATTGTGATTGCTCCTTTTTTTTTTTTTTTTTGCTCTCCCCATGCTCTCTCAAAATTGCAAGTTAGGACATATATTTGCACAGTACTACAGTATGTGTGGTTTAAAGGAAACTGGGGCATTTGTTTTGCAGAAATACTGATATATTCTAAACACCAACATTTGTGGACCCATAATGATAGATTGTTCATATTCAAAATAAGAAAGAACGTTGTCCTTCTTTTGATGAAATAAGTTGCACTCACAGATACAAATCCAGTAATTGGTTGATCAAGACTAATTTGTTCACCCAAACTTTCAAAGATTCAAGTGATGCATCTTCAGCAACTCATCTTATAAACTTACAATGCATTTTGCTTTGAGGACATAAAGCTTGTATGTTTATCGATAAGTCTGGATGATGGAAGTTATTTTTCTTTGTAAATCATATTGGTGCATTGTAAAATGCCTTATCTAGTTTAATTTATAACTTTATAGGATAGATACAAAAGTTGTGAAATACACCTAACACAGTTAACTTTTTGTGCTTGCTTTCTCCAAATTGACAATACCAGATTTGTGATACTCAGCAGATAAATGTTGATTACCTTCTACCAAACAGCATTTCATTTTTAGGTAGGGAGAGGCATCACAGACATGAATATTGGGTATTGGCCTCAATGTAAGAAAAATTAAAAAGTTGTCAATTTTTCTCTTAACTGGGGCAGATTCTAAATGAAATTGTTAGTTTCAGGTCATGCAAAAAGTTATATGAGATGTACGGTACTTCACAACCATCCTCCCTTAACACTATTTGTGTTCTTCAACTTTTAATAGTAGTGTTTCAATTGTTTTTACTGTATGGTAGTTTTACCCTATTGCCTACAGTAAGTACTTCAGTCTAGGTTGCCATGTACATTTCCCTCCAGAAATGTGGTCAGTTTTTCTTTCCTTTTGCTGTCCTAGCTCTCCTCCGCCTCCTCCCAAAGATGAAAGTTCATCACCACATTCTACTCTGTGCAACTTAATAACTTGAATGGCAGGCCCACAGTCAATGTCCGGGTGGGGAGTGGAGGGGGTGATATGCCGCCCTATAAAACAACTTAATATCAATGTTAATGTCATTAAACCTTTACTTTGTGGACCCATCCCCTAAATTTCGGTTTTGTCCCCCTCCTCTAGAAATCTGACATGCACCCACTCCTGGTCTTTTAACTACTCCCTGTCACGTCATTGAGCTTAAATTCAAAGTATAGTTCTTAGCTTTCTGTCGTCGCTTTTGTCTTACCTTATTGTGGTACATAAATTTACTACCCATCTTCAGATTTTACCGTACTACACTGATCAACCCTCTGTGTAAAAGAGGGTCCAGGAAAATATTTGCAATTGGTTCATGCATTCATATCTGCATACTTCTATTTTCTAATCCAGTCAAACGCGATTCATCTCTTTCCGTCCCAGTTTGTTGGTAGCACATTGCTGAGATTTTTTCCCTTTTCATCTCGCCCAGTCGTTGCATCTCTTAAATGTTCTTCTGAAAATTGGAACACTCATCTACAGTAACTTTCAATTACTATACACACACAGATAAAGTAGCAAAGTCAACTTCCCACTCTCTCTCCCCTACATGTACAGTAGCTCTGTGGGAACTGCCTGTCAATACATGACGATGTGGTTACAGTAGGAGGTGCCAAATGATAATAGTGTACATAGAAAACAAGGTAATTGTTTGTCAGTCCTTCCGTTCCCAAACTCACTAACCCCCTTTTAAGAGAGTATCATGTTTAACCCCCTCAGAACAAACGCCTCCGCCTCCTGTGTGAAGACCCAAACAGTGCATTTTTTCGTACAGTGTGCACCACACAGCCTGGCAGTCAACCTTTTCAAGTACTTCAATGCCTGTATGAAATTGCCATTTTATTGATTTACTCTGTGTGAATAGACAAGTTTAAATGTGTGTATTAAACCTCACATCAAACAGTGTCTGAATTTTTTCCCCCCTCAGTGGTATCCTATTGTCCATTCGTCGTTCTCCTCGTCCCATTCTGCGGTATAGCGACCTACGTTTTGTTTGCAGGGACTTTTTTTCAGTTCCTTTCCAGTCTACCTGCAATACACTTCCACCAGATTGCCCGAGGTATTATTCATTAACACTTTTCCTCTGTTCCGAGTGCTCGTAGATTCCATTCGAGAAGGTCGGGAATGATTCCTCCCTCAGGCTACACCGACATTGTTTGCGTTCAGTTTCCTGTGGGATAAATTCATCAGGATCTTCGGTCAACGACAAAAAGTTTATTAGTCATAACTGGAGTACCAACAGTTTCCATTGGCTGAAAATAGGTTGTGAATGAGTCGTGCAGTTGGAGTATACTCGGAATCCTGGTGAGCAGGAAGACGGCGGTGAGTTTCGTGCGCCGGTGTAGTTGACGGAAGGTGGGAAGTTTCTGTGTCGGTTTGATAGCTTTGTAGTTATGTTTGCTGTTGCAAGGATAGTGGTTGAGAACCAGGAACCTTGTTACGTAACTTCCAGGATCGGGCAGCTGGTAGATAGACTTGACAGCTGAGTGACCGGGAGGTTATATCAGATTTTGCCAGGGAGTGCATCGTTTGTGCTGATAAATCTTGAACTGGTCGCTGATACATTGTAATTTATCAAGATCTTTTGTTTGTGGAATATGACTGATCATTATTGTCAACCCATCGAAAACAGTGTCGACATATTAAACTAGTTTCATCCATGTGCGTACATATATTCTGTCTGAATGCATGCCCGTGTGGCACAATGATTTTACTGCATTTGGTGTATCTCTGTCAACATTAAGTACTTAATGTAGGGCGATCTGTTGTGTAAGGGGTGTGTGAAAATGCATTGAAGTTTTCAAACAACCTCAAAAGGACCTTTCTCTTGGTTTGACAAAATTTTCACTAGTTTCAACCATACGGTGAATCTAATGGGATCATGTTACGTGTAGGAATCCCCACTTTCGGTTGGAATATTTTAAGTTGAATTCTACCGCGCTTTAGTGTCTCTGGCTGTGAGCTTTTGTTCCTCTTTGCTGCATTTTATGACATGGAAGGGGTCAGAGATGTCGACTATTTTGGCTTCCTGTAATTAGAAGCGCTTAAAGCACATTGGGGTCAATGTGTTGAACATTGCTTCAAACTTAATGTTTGATTGACTCTCCGAAGATTAGATTCTTTTGCAGGTTTAGAGTGAGAGGAGGTATGGTACAACTTTGATGCCTGTGACGATGAAAGGGATTCACGAAAATCCTGAAAGGAATATAAAATCGTCACTGTTAGCTACACAACTGTAATAATTTGCTGGTCTGCAATTTACTTTTGAGCCTTTTCTGCTTTGTTTGTGAACGTCACGTGTCTTCGGTGGATGATGTCTCATGAAAAGTTTCCAGTGAGAAGACCTCGGAATTATCTTCTTAAAGTGTCCAGTGTTTAGAAATTGTCACCAACTGCCAACGAACTGCTTGCAAAGGCCTGCGAGTGTCAGAGAAGTAAAATTGCACTGTATTAAATCAGACCAGAAGGCCGGTCTCCGTTAATTTAAATTGGAGAGGGGAGAGGAAAAGAAAGGAGCCGACCGGACAACGCTGCCAAGTCAAAGGCTGAGGTCCAACCGTGTGCACGTGTGCCTTGGCCTCTCATCACAGTTGGAAGAATGTTTAGTAAGTCGAAGTGTTTAAATCTGTATGGATATAAAGGCATTTGACCAACTTTTGTTTGGTCAATTGTTACACCTGTGCCTGCCTGTCTAATTACTTTTAATGGTCACCATCTGCATGGCTCTTGTGCTTTTCTGTAATTGGGCTCCACAACTTCCTTTCCCTGAATTATTCAACCATGAAGGATCAGTTTTAATCAGCATTGTTGGTTTTCACCCAGTGACACAGAAAATGGAATTTTGTACTGACAGTCCTTTGAAGTACGAAACCTTTTCTTGTACCAATTTTTTGTCCCTTTAAGAAACAAAGACTTCCATTTCCGTGTCCCTTCACTACCATCCAATGCGATAAACTAAATTTAGTACCAGACTTCCCCCTTTGCTTCCAATGGGGAAGTAGAAAAAGACCTTTGCTTCACCTGAGAGCTGGGCTCTCTGTGAAGAAAATTCATTCAGTCCCGTGCGCTTTCTGTGTAGACACACATTTGGAAATAAAGAAATGTCCGGGGTCCAACCCGTCTGTTTGTTTGATAGTAACTCTTTTTAGCTCTATTTGTCGTGATCTTCTCCATGTGGCTAGGATGTATGTTGTACAGTCTCCACCCAGGGGCAGTATGTGTGATGAGAGCAGCCATCGAGAGAGCTGCTGCTTGATCAGTTATCAACCTCTCTCAAACGGCCAGACCTTGGGTATGTATCTTCAGAAATGTTGACGGACTTTCCTTTCGCTATGACTCACTTAACCCATACCCGACCCACTTCTTCGTGTAATGTTGCTTTCTTTTCCTCAGCTGAACTGTATGTTAGAGAGGGGGTAGTAGTTCAAAGGGGTGGTATTACAAGAAGGGGGGAAGCACCAAGTGCGGTGTAGTGCTTATTTGAATATACCATCTGGAGGGTTAAAGATAGTGAAGGGCTATAGTGTGTGAATTGTCAGACAGATATGTCAGTCTCATTGTTAAAATCATACTGTTCCAGTAAGTTTGCGGGGGGGGGGGGGGGGGAGTTACAGTAGTTTATGTTGGTCCTTTCTTACAGTGCCTGTATTGTTAAATGCACTGTGCTGGCACTGAGGTTAATCTTTTTCATCATTTCAGACATGTGACGATTTAGGTGCCATTGTTGCGTTCATGAAGGCCTACCTAGTTGTATCGAGTTATGGTTTAGGTCAAGCAGTGGTTAAAGTGCCACAAACACTTCCATGCATTGTTCAGTCCAGAATGTTCCGTAGTCTGTAGGCAGGCGTGTGGACTGTGCATCAAAATGACATCTGAGACTTCAGAATGTTCTGGATTGAACAATGCAAGACCATTTGATAAATTGACTACTTCCAAATAAGCTCCATTTTTGTTTCAGATTGTTGCATAATCCTGATGCTTTTAAGGGTACACAATACATGTGTTTGTGTGACAGAAGCACACACTAACTATATATTCGTGTTAAAATATTCTAAAATTGCAATATGCCATTTTTTCCAACACTGCAGTGCAGTGTAGTTAGAAAAGTTCAACCCTCTGTTCTCCAGTATATCTTTTGTAGCTCTCAAACATATCAATTGGCATTGCATTGCTGCACTGTATACTGTACAGGTCACGGTTCGACTTTTCAGCACCTGTACCACATCACATGTACGCACAGTTTGCATTTTACATCACCGCAATGTTCATTTGTTCTTTCATGAGACCAGGCAGCTTAATAGCAATACGTGATAAAAATGTAAAAAAGGGAAATTTCCTGAAGATACATTTCTTTGATTTATGCTTTTGTTCTTTTTAAGTGAGTTTTCTTTTATAAATTACAACATATGTGGATGTTTACCTTATGGTAATAAAATGCTTGAGAATGCTTTCAAGTTGAAATTGAAAGGTTACAATATAAACATAAAGGAAAGGGTCATAAAAATTATTCAGACTTAGAACCAGTATGGCATCTGAAGAAATTATTTTTAATGATGATGACGATGAAATTGTTGATACCAGTTGACTTGTAGACTTTCAGTTTTCGTTTGCAGTGGAGTTAGGAAGAAAGAAAAAGTTGCCGAAATGTTTGTGTCTTGTATCATGACTTTTCATTTGCAATGAAGACCTCAAGAAAGAATAAATTTATGGGCGTGTGCAAGTCATTTTCATAACAGTCCCAGTTAACCCCTCGTTTAAACACTCCATAACAAGTCAAGGCAGGAAGTAAACATACAAAGAAATGGAGTACGATGTATAGCTTTCTTCTAATGAGTTTGTTTGATACCATATCATCCCAAACTTTTGTAAAATTGTCTGTGACAGCTAAATAAATCATCAAAACCATGAATTTGTATTACGTGCACTGAGCACTGTGATTTATCCGTGATATACTGTAGTAGTTTTGTTCATTAACAGTATGACTGTGCCTCATTAATTGCCCTATCTTGTTAACAGACAGTTTTCCTGGTGGACAGAAGAGCTTTGTAATGCAAGTTTTATGTCATGCAATGTTGCTTTTAATGTAAATGAATTCAATTGTACAGCATCGGGATGCAACCAAAGCACATGTATGCATTCTCAAATTTTAATTGTCTGAATCAGTGAAGTTTGAATTCAGCAAGACTCTTTTGGTTCCGATTGAATAAGTTCCACACCTTCAAAAGGCAGGTATGTATACATAATGTTACACCCAGAACTGTGACTGATAATCTCGCGTGCAGCATCTCTGCGGTACTGTGTGTGGCACCGTAGCCTGCACAGCGGACGTGTATTACTCATGCATCAACTCTGATGATTCAGACGATTATTCATACTGTTTTTAGCCAATCATCAGACTCATAAATTTAGAGGCCTTGGATCTTAGATGAGGCAAATCTCTATTTGTTCGCAGGTGTTTAGGTTTGTATAGGCCTACATCAAACGAAGGTACATACCAACACCTGCTGTGAAGGTTAGCGGCACAGTTGACTGGATATGAAAAATACAGGAGTCATATTGATGGTCAATGAGTCTGCCAATCTAACCAAAGAAGTGACTTACAGAAGATTTAATACTACTGTTACAACAGTACTAGCATAGCACTAGCACAGCATACATGTACACTACAGTACTGTTCTACTTTAGCTCAGATTTGGGAGGGTTACTGGACTATTCCTCACAGTCGTGACTTATGGATGGGAGTTGCGACTTGACTCGACTTTCCTTGGGAGTCACAACTCCCTGGAAGTTGTAGAACTGTAAAAAAGAATTGTGGAGATGATTTTTGTGCACTCAACAATGTGAATGAAAGCTGTTTTGCAGGTTAAATAAATGAAAGCGATGTCTGACGTGTAACTTGGATTATTTAAGACAGGACCTCATGATTCCAACCTACTAGTAATACTGTTTTGTGTCCAACATTATCCCTATAATTAATTCCTGCACTCAACATAGCATTGAGAGGAATTGAAAATATGATGTCTTTGAAACTGGGTGGGAGTGAGCACTAAGTTCAGAATCCTGGCTGTTCAGGCCGCGCTTTGTACCTGGCTCCGAGAGAAAATAGCGGAGTTAGTCAAGCCTGCACTGGTACTGTGCTAACAGAGTGAATCTCAGTAGAGCATATATCTCAACAGTGTAGTCATACTTAAGCAGAATACAGTACCGTACAGCATATCACAGCATAGCATAAATAGTGCAGTGTGTCACAACTTATCACATCAAAGAACACTGGGCTCTTCCAACGAAGCAAATCGTGATTAATCGCATATACTGTAGGCAAACATTTATTGAAATCAAGTTGTATTGTTATAATTAATAGTCCATTATGAAAAGGACATTTAACATTCTGTACATACTTGTAAGTACAGATAAAAGGTTAACCGATGATCCATTGGATTCTAGAGACCTATCTCTATACAGCATCCATGCAACAATAATATTGCATCATCTGCAACTTTCTGTCCTTGTAAGACTGCCCTGTATTTTGAAATAACAAACAAAAGTGAAACTTTAAAGAGAAGTGCATAGGTGAAGTGGGTGGTGTGGATAATTGCCCTACATCTCATGGACAAAATCTCCTTCAGGGTGATTATTTTTTTTCTCTGTGTAATATCTCAAGCCTGGTTTACACAGACTGTACTTTATATATAGACCAACTTAAGCCTTGATACCAGGTGGACACTATGACACAGAAAAGTCGATAGTGGCCATCCTTTCATCTCCAGGAAACTCCAATTGTGCACCGCCCAATATATAGTGGGACGCATCGTAGGCTCGTATGCGTAGTGCAACTAGTGTAAACCTGGGAAAAGGGGATTTCATGGTCAATTTTAGGTATGTAGATACAATGTTGCAAGAACAGTTAAACTTATCACCTTGGGACTTCTCCTCAGATTACATTCAAATTGTAATGTGACACTGCATCACGTGTGTTGATAACCTCTTTTTCACGACAAAACATAATGTCACAGCTGAGCTCATATTCCGGACATGAGCTCAGTTCTTATAAAGTTCGTCTTAAATTCTTAGGGGGGTTCACAGCCACACACACGTCCTGTGCAGTGCGTATGCGTCGCACAGTCTGATCTGGGTTAAATGAACGTTACATTCCGTATAATTGCAATTTAGATGATGTTAACGACATTTTGACTATTAATCCGCTTTTTTGTCCAAGTTTGTGTCTTTTCACCCAACCTGTATTGATTTGTTCATTCCAAGTATGGTACTAGTGTGCTTGTGGTCAAAAGGCGACATTCTTTTACCCGTTCCATGTGTACCGTACTTTGATGCGCGAGTTTAGATTTTGGAGATCATGCATCAAAACAAACCAGCTACATTGTTGGTATGAATCATATTTGCACAACCCCAACGCAGTCAACAAACATGAATTTGAGGCTTTCTCAAGTAGGAGTGAATCATTCGAAGTCATTGCTACATAAAATCTGCTAATTAAAATGTATTATGTTACCATGGTTTGATGGTAGTCCTATATGACCGAGTCGGAAAAGCTCCTTTGAAGAGGAACTACATGTTTGTTTTGCCACATTATGAGGTATTAAAGAAATCTGAGCTAAGTGCAAATGAGGAGGAGTAGATTGTTTTTCTTGACAAAGAAAAATGAATACTGCTGTATGCACAGTAAGAATGTTGTGAGTCATAATGCTAGAAATTTGAATTACCAAAAGCAGGCACTTCATGGTGTAAATTTAATGCCTTTGAAGGGGTATACTTGCCACCGAGAGTATCAAGGAAAAAGCAAGGCATTTTCTTCTCTGTGGTGTACTGCTGTGTATATGCAGTTTTTTTTTTTCAGACTTGTATTTTGGATCAATATTTGGACAACACCATGTTTTCTTGTGAAGAAAGCTTAGAGTTTAAATCACAGAAAGCAGCAGGAAATTTTCTTCCCCACGTAGAACTGCTGTATGTCATAAATTATTTTGACCTCTCCTCCATCCCCCCTACCCCTGTTTGGTAATGAAGAGAAAGTAGTACCAATGTAGCTCACTATCTGCAACATTCATCATCTTTTGACAAGTCTCAGCTGTCAGATGTTTGGTGAGCACTTTTCAAAACATCTTTGGTCACTGCAATGAGTCTTCATTTGATCTTGTGAATGTTTTTCTAACGTGTTTTAACCGTATAGTTCTGAGGCTTGAAAAGGTAGTTCATACAGTCAGTTAATCAACCTCTATGTCAACAATGGATCTGAAGAAGCCACTCAGCAGACATCCCGAACTAACCAATGGAGAAATGTGGTCGTTGTGGTGAACACATCTTTGCAAACTGAAAGAGCTACTGTATGTGGCATGTTTTTTACATTTTTTTTTTCTCTCACTTTCTGATCCGAGCCTCTAAAGGTAAATTGTAGAGTTGACGTTGTGAGAATTCCCCCACCCCCTTCCAACTAGACAGATGTACAGAATTGTCCTAGAACTTTCATAATACTGTAGCGCCATGATTTCTTTGAGCAGGTTCAATGAAGAGTCACTATAGTTAGAAAAAAAAAAAACTTTTATCATGAAGCATGCATACCACAAAGACATATGAGCAGAACATACAGTAGCCATTTAATTAACTCCTCACTTTTACAGTGTCTGTCTCATCACTTACACATTTGACTACCTTTTTACCTAGAAGTCTTGAGTGCTGTACTTGAAACAGTTAGTTCGCATTTCAAGTTTTCAAGAAAGAGCACCAGGGATCCACAGGAGAGGTATGTACAGTATATTTGAAAAATGCGTTCTCCGAGTAAGGAGGGAATTTCTTGCCAAAAGTTTTAATGCGGTTCAAACAAGGGTATAATGCAAGTTATTTCTCTTACTATTGCTACCTGCAGCAATTCTCACCCTTAAAGTTCAGACAGCCATACTCAATACCAGGACTGGCACAACCCTCGCAGTTTATGAGTGGGTAGGAGGGGGAGGGGAGATATGTTTAAATCAGCACAACTCTACAGTACAACTTAACAGTGGTGCTAAATGTCTACAGAAAGTAATAGGTCACTCAGAAAAATAGTTTAATATTATCTGAGTTATAGTATAAAAAAGTGTAATACTGTGTAATATCAGCACTACAGTAGGGGCATGCACTTTTTTGTCAAAAGGCCTGTTGTACAGTACAGTACAGAAATTTGGGGCAGCACTGGTCCTGTGTATAATTGTGATACTTAACTTGGACTTAATTACTCTGTGCGGTACTGTGCTTGTGCAGTTTGTCTGCCTCTTGCGATAACTTTCACTATTAACTTCATTTTCTCTTGCACACCCATTCCAAACTAAATCAGTTCAACAACAGTCAAGTTGGACCCTCTGAGTTCCTTTGTATTAGGAAGTATCAAAGAGGGATTTGTCAAGTCGATTTCACTGAAAGTGATGAAATGCGCGCTTCCTAACAGCTCCTGTATTCATTGACAGTAAACTGCCCTCTCATGGATTCTGATAATCAGGTCTGGATATTTTACAGCCTGGTCAGAGAAACTTATCATAATAAATGTCATGAGAGCTTGATCTCTTTTAAATGACTGATTGGTTGTGCATATGTATGCAGGTACAGAACATGACAGCAAACAATTTAATGTGCCATTCTTTATTTAGTCTCTACGTTGAATTATAAACAGCATACTTGACTTAGAGAATGTGGGTCATGTAAGTTGTAAATGTCTGGTAAACATCCTTGAAAATGGAGTCAATCGTCTGGCCAGAGAAATCCTGGTCTTTGGATCGGTGCCTTCTGATTAAAGACAACTTTGAAGCATGTAGTTCAACCACTGACGTGAACAGACCTCCATGTGGAGCAATTGTCAAGAGGATGCTTGGCATATCCACAATGTTTCATCTTTGCTGGAGGGGGGAGGGAGAGAGGGGTAGCATATGCCAGGGGGAAGAGGGGTGGCATATATGAATCGATCAGATTTTCCATTTGAAGCATCATTCTGTCAGTCAATATGAATTTATTAATGTTATCTTTTGTCACACTATTTTACTTGAATTTTTTTAAGAGATTATGAATGCCCGAATATTTCATGAATCTTTAATTATGAGAAATATTCAGCACAGATTACCGCAGAACGCCAAATTCTCCCTCACCTTTACAAAACTGACACTGTCAACCAGTTAACTGTGGAATCAAAATATGGTAACTTTCATCCCGCCGTGAAGTTAATTTTCGCAAGTCCTTTTTTTCCCTCAAATTTCGACTTAACTTGGCAAAATGATACACTGTAAATATTTTACACAAAAATATATGTCATCACCTTCTTTTTTCTTCTTTTTATGATGCAAACACAGGCAAAATACAGTGTCTAGATCTTATTTGTAGGGATTCTTTCTGAATCACAAGTCCCAGTCAAAGACCCCGTCCTCTTCCTCATTTTCTGAGTCACTAATGTGACTCAAAATTCAAATCAAATAAACTCCACAAAGCCTCTTTAATAGCGACTTCTACTTGTTTGAAATAGAGGGTGCCATTGCAATATTGAAATTTGAAAGAAAATGTATGTAAGGCCTATACGTGGTTCATGAAGCGATGAATTGCAAGTAGGACTGTGCATTCTAGAACACCTCTGGGTTCTACATTCTTGATCAACGTCTCAATAAAAAAAAAAACATATATAACAATTCTGAGGAATTAGCGAACTGATAACAGGGCTAGAATGTTCTCAGTGCATGGCGAACGATCTTCACTGTTGATTGGCAAGGCATTATGTGACTCAGTTCATTGCATATATTTCAAGACAAGTATACTCGTCTTTAAAACGCAGTCTGTGAAGGTTAAGCCATGATGAATATACTCGTTATGTATGCAGTTAAGGCCCCATAAAAAAGAGAAAAAGAAAAGTCTTGATTCTCATCACTGTCCTGGCCGATTTCGGACTCGAGGTAAATTTTGCCTTCTTTCTTTTTATTAAAAATGAAAACCTGAGCTGAGGTATCATTTCCATCATCCATGTGCATTTTTTCTTGTGATGAATGTTTAATCTCTGACATCATTTCTGACAGATTTTGCATAGATATATCACCAAAAATCAGTCTGACCATATTTCCCAAACAAAGTGTTCCTCCTGTAAGAGACAACTGAAAATTGATTTCTAATAAAATATATAAAATAAAAAAGGCATTGAGGACAAGTTTTTCACAGAAGTCAGTGGTTAGAATCAAATCGTTATTTTTTTTGGTGGGGGGGAGGGGGGCTAACCACAGTGAGACACAAGTTCTGTGTACATGTACAGTAGTTACAATGTGATCATCGTCCTTTGTAGGGTAGAGTTACACACATAAATTTGTGTAGCCAGTTACTGTACTGTGGTTTACTGTGACAGCATACTGCTGCACCTATATTTTATTTATTGCAATCAAGGAAATCAGCCCTGTCATGGAGGCACATATATCCTATGCAGTTAGCTGTTCCGCAAACATGAATGCGTGATCGTCTTCGACAACGTCAGTGTAACATTTCATATGACTTCGCTACAGTGATGATTAATTGAGGCTGTGACTTTTGGGCCAATTACTTGGGTGTTAACAAAGTACACAGACCAGGTCATTTTGTCACGAAACCAATTACTGTAAGTACAGTGCACGTGAAATTTACTGTGGAAGCTGTTGGTAGCTGCAGTGCTTGTCCACGTTATGGCTACACGCAGAGTCAGTATATTTCCGACTGTCCGAAAAACATCACGACTGCAAGGCTCCAATTCAACACCTATTTTGACGTTAAACCAGGGAAAAAATTTGGGACTACTTTAAAGTAATCATGTTTTTGTATTCCTCCTTCAGTTTTTTTTTTTTGGCATCAGAAGTCTCATTTACATTAATTAGATGTTGTTTGACTGAAATGTTAGGCCGGCAGAAAACATGTGGTGCCGGATGGCTGCAAAAATTACCTTGTAATGCAATTGATGCTTGCGGCAATTAAACTTCAAACAAAAGAGAGGCAACGTTTCTTGTCTTGGGTTTCATAGTTCCTCTCCAAGGTCTGGAGGTTGGACAAAAGAAAAAAAAAAATGTGCAGCAACCATATTTTATACTGCATGATTACAGAGATGCTAGGAAAGATTGCAGATTTGAGAGAAGTATTTGGAGCACAAAATTGGTCTGCATGTTCGTGAAATTTATTGGGAAGGGGGAAGTGAGAGGATAGAGGGACTCTGTTTTGGGAATTTGATGGACACACACGTTGGTTCTGTTCAGAAGTTTAATGTCTTGAACAGTATGTGTTTTCTGCAGACAATTAGTAGTGACTCGGTTATTGTGAGGGTTGTACAATATTGTAGACTGTGCCAGATTTTACTTTAGCTATGCTACGTGCTAGATCCTTCCTATCAATCAGGAAATGTCAGGGGAAATTGGATTAGATCTTTTGAGATCAAGTTTTTGAGGTGTGACATTTCTGACTTAACTTGATGCAATAGCTAGACATTGAAAGCATAATCAATATTTTTTTTTCCTTGCCGAAGACTGAAAGTGGTAATTGCATGTTCGCCTTTCATTCATGTTGAGTAAATTAAGATGGCAAAACCCAAACTTTTGGTAGAAGTGTTCTTTTTCTGGAAGAGGTTTGTGGATCTTCCTCATGAACAGTTAGATGTATTTCACACTAAGATAATTATATACTGTTGTTTGGACAGAAGTAAGATATTTGAATTTAAATATTTGATCCCTTAGATGTTTGACATCATGCAGTGAAACAAAGGTATGTAGGTATTTCAACTATTTGATTGTGACATACGTACCCTGGGAATAATTTAGTGTTCAAAATTTCCATAGCAGTTTGGGAATTCTTTGTTATTTTGTCATAGAATCAGAGAATATTAACCCTACTGTTGCATACACGAACAAACACTACCACATAATTTTCAATTTGTTTAAGCAATAATATCATTTTGTGTAGCAAAATGAGATTCGATACTGCTGGATAAATTATTCACTGTGTTCACTGGGTTTGCAGTCTGCAATATAGCAGTTGTGTACATTCAGGTACAGTATGTACATGCTGCAAATTTCAATGCTATTGGGGAATATAGAAAAATCAAAATATTTTATGACGTGTAATGCGCGGAGTCGACTTCCGTACAAAATCCGAAAATGAACTCCAGGAGGATGTATGCAGGTATATGTCTGCCTCACATCTCTGTAAATTTAATGGACAGCTAGCGTAACAACCCTCATCTTTCTGAGTCCAGTAGTAAAGCGATATTCTACGTGTTGTTGAGGGCATCAAATTTAGATGTATCCCTAGACGAGATCTCAGGCCGATGATAAAAGTTAGTACTGTACGTAGAGCGGGGTGATTGTACAACACACTCAAACAGAAAAATTCCCAGAAGTCTCAAAAGCAATTATGCTTTTGTTAAAGGGAAATAGGGCGTTTGTTTTAGAGAAGACATTCATACTTTTGAAACCTATGTTTGTGGATGCAGAATGATAGATTATTCAAAATAAGGAAGGACAGTAGCCTTCTCTTCAAGCAGTAAGCTCCTCACAGATAGAGAGTCAGTTATTTGTTGCTAAACACTAATTTGTTCACCCAAACTTTTCAAAATTCAGATGATGCATCTTCCATTACTCATCACACGCATAATGTTTTGAGGAGATGAAGCTTTGGTAGATGTTTATCGATGAGACTGAATGGTTTAACAATGATTACCACTATTTTCCTTTGTATGTCTTGTTGGTGTATTCTAAATGCCCTATTTCCCTTTAAGGAAGAAAGAAAAAAAGCAGTGACTCGTCAATATCTCTTGTGTTGAAATTAATTGTTGAGCCTTGCACCAAGATGTTGCACACTCTTAGATTGCACAATGCCTTGCTTTTGTAAAATCATCGGGTCAAAAGAACGGAAAAAATAACCGCAGCAGCAATACCACGTACATGTACAGAACTACCCACTATACCGTTCAACTGGATTTGAATTTAAAGGTGCCCATATATCAGTCCCAGTCAATGCTAGACACCTAATCATGGTTGTCTTGGTGACGTTTGGACCTGATTTTAAGTGGCAGCAGCATTTATCTAGTAATTGAGGACCTCGCAGAAATTACAGTGTTTATTGAAAACTTCAGGTAACAGTTTTAGCAGTTAGCTGGCCAAATAGCCAATGCAGAAAACCTTCAGTAATGGAAAGCACATTAAAATTTGCATCACCTATTGTAGCCCATATGTTAATTTAACAGAGCCTCTGGAAACACTCCACACTAAGAGTCAAAGACCAGATTTTTCTTATGAAAGAACTATTATTTCTGTGTTCCCCATCTGCTTTCACCCATTCGCCAAAGTCACAGAATCTCAAGGGCCTGTGGTTCATCAGAGTTGGAAATTAGGATCTGACATGATTACCTAAGCAAATGTGGAAGAAAAGAAAAAATCCCTTGATTCACAGAACAGATCTGAGAAAAAGATGCCAGGTGACAGATCCTTGGTGACAGAAAACTCTGCAAGAAGACCTCTCCATCACTGGCATGTGTCTGTGATCTGAGTTAGGTACAATGCTATCCAAACTACTGATAAAAGTAGGACAGATGGTGGAGTGTACATTCAATTCTGAGCTGTAAACATACCCCAAATTAACTCTCATGGACAAGCTGTTAATCTACACACAGGAAATATTTCGGCCATCTTTCAGTCCCTATCTTGACCCTAATTGGGGCAAAATTGGGTGATATTGGTGAGGTTGTTGCTTTGGTAATTGATCAATTTCTTATCATCCTTGAGTTATGAATTTTTCACGAAGAAGGCTAATATGAGGAAGGAAGGTATCTCGCCAAGTACTGGTTTGTTTGAAGAATTAAATGACCCAGACTAGTTCTTGAGTAAATTTACAGGGCATCTTCTAAACGTTACGCAAGATAAAATGGCACCATTGCAAAGTCAGACAAAGTTACCTTGAAATGGCATTTGGTCATAATAAACAATGTGGCCTACACTCAAAGGGTTTAAAACTACTATTAAGCAATTCCTTTTTGCTGTCAACTTTAGGCCTACATTCTTAACAAGATACATTAGGCTGTAGGCCCGTATATGGGCTCAATATACTGCTCACTTGCAAATTTCAGCATCTGAAAAGTTCTTAGAATGAAAACTGCCTTGGTTGTTTGTTGTGACATTTAGGTACATAGATATAGATAAAGATAGGGTATGTGAAATATCATTCACTGTTACAGTATACATACATTTCCTGTGTGTATAATGCCTTCTAAAGAGTCTCCTACCATTATATTATGGCCCAAAATGTGACCCAATATTCACATTGAAGACATATACTTACCCCTTGCTTATACAGATTCATCGTTAGACAAGCCAGGGTATGCATGCTGTGAAGCTTACACACAGAATTGAAATAACTAGCGGAAACCGCGTAAATTTTTGTACCACATAAAAACAGTTCGAATTTGAACTTTTTCTCTGAATGGGAAAAGTGGAATCTTCTTGGTTGTGACTAGTTTAAAGAGAAAGAAAAAAACAAAAAATAGTATTCATCATTGCAGTCATTAACTATCTTATGTTGTTTAACACTTGCGTTAAACTGTGGTAGTTGTCTCTCATAGTAATCTGAAACTTTGTCAGTTGTTTACGTTGATTCTCCATTTGCTTTCACCTGCAGGCAGACCCACCTGGGGTTGGGGCAGAAGTGAAGGGAGACCTCACAAGGATTGAAATGACCATTTGAAATTGATTTTACTGTATGAGCCTTTGACTAAGATATAAGCCGATTCAGATGTTAGGAAAATTTTATAAAGCATTACAGTAGAAGGGGAGGGAAGGAGAGTATGGTAATTAAATATCCTGCCATAATTGATGCTTCAGTGTCTTGAAGATCTTTCTACATATTCCAACATGTTTTGTGAGTTAAAAGATAAAAGTGGCAGATGGGTGAGGAAATTGACCTAATCTTTAAAAAGTTAAGCCATGTCTCTGCCAAGAATTCTTTTTGAGTGCATGGCTTCTCAGTACATAAACATACAGTACAATTTAGTCATTTTACCCTGACTGGGACTGCCCTTTATTGTTGGCCTTTAGTATTCGTCATGTTGTACAGACATGGATTGTGACATCATTTCCTTGTGAGAAGCTTTTTGAATCTAAACTTCCAAGACTTTCATGTACAGTGCTAAGTGCCCAGTACAGTACCTTGCACAGGTAAACTCACTCTGAGACTTGCATTGTGTGCATGTGACCATTTACAGTGTGCAGTTGGCTGTGTGTACATACAGTACCTATTCATGTCACCCCACACACTTTACAATTTAAGCATTCATGCATACTTGTGATAAAGTTGTCAAAGCCCAAAATAACAATTAATCACAGTTTCTTGGTTAAGAATGGATCTAATCAAAACCCAGGAGGCTGTTGTATGAAAGTTGTGAACTGTGATGCAGATTTTGTCGCCACCCATCAAACTAACATGAAGCCACCCTGGGCTGACTTTGAGTTTTAGGAAATTAATCATCTGTGTACATGCTGTAGTGCATGGGTACAGTTTTAGTTTAAATTTAATTAAAGTCACTCAGTGCTAGCTGGTGTGTATATATCAGTTATAAGTATGTATGAAGAATTCAGTTTTTACATACTCAAAGTATCAATACATGTACTGTAGTGCTTTGCTTGCAGTGCTAAGTGTCGCGAGATATACACTGCCTCAGTACAAGGTGCATCAAGACTTTTTCATAGTTTGAAAGTCGAATTGCATCTCATTGTTGCTCACTAAGTTACATGTGGTATTGAGTGTGCTTTCAGTTAATGTCATTAAAAACAATTATTGTGTCAATTGTTTGTTCTAATTATGACGATAGACTGCCGCGGAGCAGAGAGAACTGAGTGGAACAGCGATTGACAAAGTGATCATTTAAGGTCTAGCAGCTGTAAGGAGAATTAACATTGAGACCTATCACAAAACAATTAGAATTCAGCCCCCCATGGATCAATTACAATTGTTCCTGTGTATCTGACTCATGTAGCCTAACTGTTATTGTTTTAGTTATGGTATGAACTTATTTACATGACAATTGTCTTTGTCATATGCCATGTCTCAACAGCTACATCTGAAATCTACTGTACTGCAGGTGCTAGTAAACCCTGTATTGCTGGTACAGCAGAAGATGAAATTTGAGCAAATTTTGATTAAACCCAAATCATTCTCAGTGAAGAAAGTGATGGTCCGTCAGCATCCAAGAGGTACAGAATTTGTTTTGTAAACAACCGGGTCCTGTAATGAGGTTGATCTTTCTGTGACCAAATATGTTTGGACTTTGGCAGAAAATATAGCGTTTTTTTTTTAGAATGTTGAAATGTGTAAATGAAGTTGACCATACATGTACTCGGAAGGACAGCACATTTCAGAGATGTCCATGGTGCAGCTGCAAGCTAAACCTTGGACAAAATTTTATGGACACTTTGCCACTACTATCTTTAAGAATTTCAATCCTGAGTATTAGATGAAACAGGTACTGCTCCCCTTTCCTTTACCATTGTGCAAAAAGATTGCATGCCGTGAAACTGTAACATGGCAAACATCGAAAATGGGGGCAGGATGTCCCAACAAGTTTTCGTCCAATATTGTAGAATTAATAGATCTATGTTTTGTCCAGGACATTAATTTCTTTGAGAGAACAGCAACTCCTTGAATTATGAGTCCTCCATTATGGACATCTCTGCTGAATGTTATTAGATTTTACATTATACTCATACTTTCAGTAATTTTAAACTGTACCTCTAGTATGATTCAAACTTGGCCAAAATTTCTCTGTCAGCTAATGGTCGATACAGACCTGTAGCAAACTGTAAGCACAAAGTGATTTGTTGAAATAACGTCTATGGAATGTACAGTATCTTCCAACTTCAAACAAGCCTGTTAGTTACAAGTAATGCATGCAAACATTTCTTTTACAGTACACATGATAGTGCATTTGTTTAAAGCCATAATTTCAATTAAAAATATTTTCTTTCCAGTGAATGTATTGGTATTCACATTGTAGACATATACTTACCCCTAGCATCACTAATGCAAATGAGGGTGGGCTAGGCCTTAGAGGTTTCGTTGCTAGAATTGATTTCGAGGACAGTTTGAGCAAAGGTCAAATGATACATTAGTGATGCAAGGGATACACTGTAAGTACAGTCACTTGTGAATACCCACACCAGTGAGTTGTGGGGAATATGTAATCCACTTCTCTATTCACTTACCTGTCTCAACACAATAACTGAACTCCCATTGACAGTTAAGTGAATCATTTGTAAATAACCAAACAAGGTGAGTTGAAGTTGGGATAACTGTCTGCTGTGAATGTATGATTCATACATGATTGAAAAAAAAAACTGCAGTTGATAACTTGTTTTCTTTTCAGTGTTGAGTAATTCTTTATTCTCTTTGCTTGCTGGTAAGTCAAAAGTTAGATGCTCCGTAAACTTTCGTCCACGGAATTACCTCAGACAAAAACAATAAACAAATATCTGTTGTTTGTAACTTGACATAGAGCTATTAAAACAAGTCTTTACAAACATCGCCATTAGACACATCATCAAGAAAGGGATGTATTACTTCCTTGAACCCTTAACATCATTAACCTAGATGTTTGTTTGACACTATTTTCACCACATAGATCTACAACAGTGTACCTGGACAGGTAACACATTCAAGGCATGTTTACTGCTGATGTCATACTGTAATATGTATTTAATACTTACATTTTTAGAAAAGTGTCTAGCCCTTTAGGTCTGGGAAAACATATTTTTCACTTATCATTTTCACTGCCATGTGTGGTACCTAAATTTCATGTAAGTTTCATAATGGCAAAGTTGTAATCGTCTTAATTGTGATGTGTAAGATGATAAATTAATGTCAGTCATCAAAACTTTGAGGTGAAATTGACAAGTACTTTATAACCCCAAATGGTACTTGAATCATATACTGTTCAAAAGTGATTGTAAGTGCTGTTGGGTGTGTTGCATAAAACTTTGAATTTCTGATTGATGGTGTCACTGGTCTTTTCTTTTGTTCCAGCTTTGTTACAGTATTTTTATTATCATGATTCATAAATTTTATGTTAAAATGAGTGATTGAATGTCAGTATGCTACAAATTATTTGGTCATAAAAACCTCATGGAGTAACTGCTGTCACTTGCAGGCAAATACGATGGAAGATAGCCCTGGTTTTATGGTACTCTCACTGTATTTATCAACTGGGTTACTGTTTCAGTCACATACAGTATGCACAGAGACAGCAGTATTATGTGATGTGTTTGTACGTTACTACGTACTCTGAATGCTTACGATGTCAGAAAGAGGAAGAGGAACTTTACTCTCAGTAGGTTTCACTAATTGCAGATGAAGAATTGTGCAGAGTCAGCAGACAGAAGACGTACTCAATGTTGATGACCTAGTATCTTGTGTATTAATTTTCCGTACAGACTATTTGTGCTCTATGTGTACCATGAACAGGATTATCAGGGATGGCCCGTCCGTGGGCTGGTAAATCTTAAGTCTCCCAGATTGTTCTCACTTTCTAGAAATGTAACTGTTGTACGGACAGGTGGAGCTTATACTTAAGATCGTCATGGATACAGGTGAGTTTTAATACTATTCTCGGAGTCATTAACCTTGTCAAAGTCATTGATTCTACAGTGCAGGAATCCTTGTACAGTATGCTCTTACAGTAGATGGGTTTATGTATTAATTATGTACATTTACATTTAGCGGGAATACATTGATTCAAGACCCCATAGGTTGTGATTTATTACAGCAACTAGTCTCCTACTTAGGGTGGATTGGAAATTACTGTGCAGATCAATAGAGGCCTAGTTTATTGCAGTCCTGTAGCATTCGGAAAAGGTGGAGAAGAAACTTTCGCTCTGCAAAGTAACACTCACAAACTAGCCAAAAAAATATGCACAACGCCAGCAAAAGTCTTCTCTTGGTTGACTGAAAGTGCAGATTAAATGCAGTTTTTCATATAAGATGGATCACATTTACATTGAATGTATGAAAAACTGGATCATAAGTTGACTTTATGGACAAAAATTTTCATAAATTGAATCAGTGTTTGCTGTCCAAGTGGGATCTTTTTGATCAAAACTTTTGTTTGTTTTCAGTTTCAATGAATGTTTTTGACTTATCTGGTAAAAGTTTGTTCCTTTAACAGTCAACTGAATGTAATATATCTGGTCAGTCATTCGGTTTGTCGTTCCATCTGTCTGTCATTGTGTTTGGTTAGTTTGTCTGTTCCAATCTGTGGGTTGGTGGGTTAGCTGGGATGGACTGAGATGACTCGCCCGGATGAAGGTCAACCAGTCAGTAGCTCAACCAGTAAGTGGGTCAGTCAGTCAGTTAGTAAGAATCTAAATTGTAATCAATTGGGTTTGGACATATTCCTTGGAAAAGTTCCAAAGAAACTTCAAGATATACTGATCTAGAGGGGAGAAAGTGCAGAATAAAGGAATTGGAACTTGACCCTTTTGGGTAGCCATATTTGGATTTCTAGCATTCATTGACAATGCCTTTCATTATTTAGCTTTCTGAAAGATCTGATTGCACGTCCTAAGGAGTGATCTTGTGGAATTGGTTTTTCACACAGATTGTGATATAAATTCTCTTATTATCTAGCTTTTACATTTTTCTTTTAAACTCTGCCAACTATATTGTCCTAACACGAAGGAAATGCACTTCAATCAGTTGTATATGAACAGCCTCTCTATGTATGTCTTTATCACACGTCTAGATCCACCAGTGATTGTGGTGTCGACCAGTTGGCCGAGGGGTAAAGTGGAAAAAATTGTTTCTTTCAAGACAAGAGATTTTCAGTTTTGTATTCTAGTTTGCTTTGGTTCATCATTGCACGCGCCCTGTGACAGACTAGGTCTGATCGTAACTGCCGTTTATTTTCGGCTCACGTCTTCTCTTCCAATTGTTGCATTTAGTGGCTGATTGATCGATCGATTAATCAGATGTCTTGATTTTGGGTTCACCCTCTCTCAGATGATATCAACTCTGTCAGGTTTCACTTGTCGGGAGATGCGGATCCCTAGAGTTTCCTCATCAATCACTCCTTCATCATCTGTACACGTCATCATCTACTTGTCACTCTAAGCTCATAATTTCTGCATTAGATTTCACTCACATGTCTCTGCACAATAAGTGTTACCGTACTCTGATTACCAGGTCATGTGAACTGTAGGATCAATTGGTCGTAATCCATTGATCAGTCCTTGCATATGAGAAAACAATTGTACAGTTTACATGTTTCTGATGGTCTGGTTCGGAGATTGTCGGGATATGCCGTTTGACAATCACTGACAAATTAACTTTTGGGGCTTAATTCTGATTTGCTCAGGACAAATTTGGGAACTTTCATTATACTTGCCTGTACTCCTATGTAATTAGGTAGCTTTAGGGGAATTAATGTTTTCATCCAGCCCTGAAGACTGGAATCAGGTATGAAGTATATTTTTCATGCACATCTTGGCGACCAAAACCTTGGCTTTATCATTAACATTGGCATTTCCATAGTACCATGAGTCAAGTTTGTGTGTAGGGATCTTACTATTGTGCTACATACACCCGCATACACCCACTCATTCATTAATTTGACCACTAATTTTCTGTTAAGAAAGAGAAAATTCCATTGTCAACCATATGCTATGTATACCTGTAGGCAAAATCAAGCAAGACTGACTCAGTGTATTCTCATATACTGTAGGTTGTGTCACTTTTCACTGTGTGACGGAAATGGGTTGTAATTTTGGATCCAGGTAGTAAAACACCGCAGAGGTTTCAGTGGGTTACCCATGAAAACACTAATGGGAATGGTGGGATGGTAACTGGAGGAGGAAGAGGAGGATATGGACATAAGATGGGAAGGGATTATGAAAGAAATGTTGTTTCTCATCGTTCCTCTCTAATTGCAAATTTCTGCATGTTGCACAGCTCAGGTGTACGTTGATCTGCCTAACTCGTTTTCTTTTCACCTCTTCGGCTCGGTCACTCAGTTCATTACAATGTCACCTGACACGTGCAGCTACTAACAAACTTCACTCAGATAGGGACAGTACTTGCTCGAAGATGCAGCACTTCAATGCAGTGGATATAGTTTCCAAGCATAAATGTAACAACATCCTGTTTACACTCTACTTTCTGTTACGAGTTACCGGAGGCTCAGTGTGACTTTGTCCTTCAGTATCTTTTCCGTACGATGGAGGGTGTACCGCATAGCATTAATTTCTTCCGTATTGGTCATTAAACTGTTTAATATTGCTTTGGCTCACTGTACACGAGAAAGTGGAGCTTGGCCCACACACTGTGCAGTGATAGTGGCCCAGAGACATGCAAACCATGTCAAAGGATGAAATTTAGGATACTGTTGGTAATAGGAGATCTGATGATTTTAAGCACTGTTCTAGCTTTGGAATCTTCTTCCAAGTTATCCATAAGCATACATCTGTGCAAGGATCATTAGTAAAAAAAAAAAAGCTGGTAACACAGAAAAAAAAAGAATGACCAAATCATCTGAGTTGATGCAAAAAGACATCTGAAATGCACTTTTTCCGGAAGTGATAACTTCTGAAGAAAATTTCCATATGCGCTTTGTAGGTCAAGTTTTTTCTTATTGTCAAAATGACGGGGCTAGTTTCAATTAGGCATACTTGCAGTTCCACTCATTCATAATTGCAGTTAAAGCTTTGTTAACAAAAAGCTCCCCCCCATCACACACACACACACTAAAAAAAACAAACTATTTCAAAATCTTGTCACCCACCTATACCCTTATTAAATGGTTTCTACATTCCTCAGTCATGTCACGATTGAAAAATACCCATTTGTCGTAATTTTGTGAAATTTTATTTCTCTTATCCTTGAAGGTCAACAATTCTCTTCTTTGGAAGATTGTATAGTACAGTGTGGCCTTGACTATCTTTGGGAAGGATCCAGTTTGGAGTGTGAAACAAAACCTCTGAGAAATATGTACTGTTGCTTTTCTGCCTTTTGGCATAAAAGTAGACTGTCAGCAAGCTATAATTAGGAGGGGGGGAGGGCAAATCAATCAGTGACCTTTATGAATTTTCATGGGAGATTGTTGTTTATAGGTAGATCTATTTATACTTTAAGCTTGTTTAAAGCAGGATGTGCTGTTTGATGGAAAAAAAAAAAACCTTTTATTGTTGATCCATCATTATTTTCTTCCATTTGATCTACAGTATATGATAACAAGCTGTAAAACAGTGTCTCCTCCATATTCTTTTAAGGTAACTGTCATTAGTTAGAGTGTTATTTACAGTAGAAAGAAACTTGATGCAGTTTTTACGGCTAAAAAGTCCAAAGCGGAAAGCGGAACTAGCCCCAGTCATACAGGATTTCTGTGTGAACAACCGCAACCAAACTCTTATTCAAAGAATTTGTTTTGAGACTTTGGCCGATTAGACAAATAGACCATTGTACGGCTGTTTTGCAGTTGATTGCAACGGTAAGAAAAAGTCTTTTCGTGCTCTTTTGTAAACCCATGACTTACAGCACATCCTGCTTTTAAGTAGTTTAGTTTTATGAGTGAATTTGCAGGGTTCATGGTTCCAGTCTCATGTGGCCCCCCCATCATCACATACATGGTACCTTGAATTGTTGGAAGCATGAGAGCGCCACCATCGGTTGGCGGGCGAGGAGCATACTAAGAAATTCTTGAATAAAAATACCCCATGACTGTCGGAAATTGTGCCCTCAGACTCTTCAGGTACTCTTTCACTCTGCCGGAAAAGCGACGCTCTGCATGGCAACCCATCTGCGCCACCACTGCATAGGATTATGGAAATATGAAAGAAGTGTGGTTATTGTTCACGTGTCCGCGATGAACGGATTCAGTTTTTACTGATTCTTTGACAGGACTTTTTACTTTTTGACTCCCTTTCCCTGGCCTCTCCTCACAACACATGCACTCCAACCTACCGCATCTCGCCAAGACTGCAGGGTGCCTTTTCAGGATTTTTGAGATTCCCAACCTGCATAAAGCAAACCACCCTCCCCTTCCCATTCTCCCATACCTTTGAGTGCAGTAAATTTTTATCATGAAATTATGCTTTTGTGAGACTCACTGTAAGTGAATTGAGTCACTTGTAAATTTGCAAAGGAGGTTAGATCTAGTGTGACAAAATTCTTTTAACCTGTACACCAGATGTTGAGTTGGTGCATGTGTTTAGGTACTGTATGTTGATCATGTGACAGCAATTGTGCCAGTAAATAACAGGTAACAATTAACATTGAACACAGTTTTCTTGGGGAGGGGAGGGGGAAGCCCTTGAATTTTCTGCAGTCAACTTATTGAAAATCCAGCATTTATAGGTATTAAACAACACTTGGTGCACATGTCGGCATTTGTGTTACAGCTTAATCACTTCGTATAAGAAAATGGAGTGCAATGCTAGATAAGTTATTCTTTTTGAGTATTTTTTGTAAACACTCCTTTATTTGTATTTAAATTCATGATACTGTACCTTTAGCGACCTATTTTGCAGACCAAAAAAAAAGAAACAAGTTTCCCTCTGATTAATTGCTTCCTACACGAATGATATTTTGGTGGACACCTTTCACAAACACGTATCCTCGTGCTGGGGGATCTGAGCTTTTAATTTTAAAAAGGATGTTTGAAAAGTCCTTTGAATGTATACTGAGTGTGCTTCAGCATAGCAGGTGGTAAGGTGTGGTGTACTTTGGATTAAAACGCTAATTACTGGTTCTGGTCGTTCCGTGTTGGTAATATTCCAAAGGAGGTCAAGGCTAACCCTCCAGTCTAAACTTCTGATTAAATTCATTTGTCTATACCTGCCTCTTGTAAACACCCTGTGTTCTCATTTCACTATTCTGTTTCTCCGGTTGCATCCCCTGGCAAAAACAGAGTGGTCAGAGTTTTGTCCTCATGTTTTAGAAGGGACATGTGATCGATTTATGTGATCGGTTTATGTGATCGGTTTATGTGATCGGTTTATGGAGGAATATTGTAACTTGGTGGAAACGTCACTGAGTCACAGGAGACAGGTAAGTTGGTTGCTCGTAAATAACCTTACCTGAGTTGTAAATTTAATTCCCACGAGTGGTAGGATTTATTACGACACTTTATCCTTCCTATCACTCTCCCTTCCCCTCTCATCATGCCTCCAACTTCATTTTAATCAAAGAGTGTGTGACAAATGAGTTATGTTATCAATATATTTAAATGAGTTACTTTAACTGAGATTCTAAAAGGAAGGATTTGAAGTGAACCTGGCTTGTCACTGTGTTTCTTTCTTGTCTGATTCTGTTCCTGTAAAACCTTGATCCCCTCAATCTGTTTACTGTAAGTGTGTAGGAGGTTAATAGCCACAGATCTGCCACTGCTCACAATTTGCCCCTAGTCGCTTAATTCAGTACTAAGTCAAACCCCAATGGAACTGTCTCTTTGTTGCTATGTAAATTCTCTTTGGAAGAATTCAGAAAGTGCTGTAAACCAGCAACAAGTTACTGTACCTTATACCATAAGTGCTGCACATATTGCTACTCCTGTGTGATCCTCTTTTGCATCAACAACCGCAACTCTTTCTTGCTTTAATAAGAAAATGTACGTCCTTGATTTGATGGTTTTGAGCTTTGCAGAGGGAAAGTTATGTGACTGTGATTGGTAAAAGAATGCAAAGCAAGTAAGATTAATAACCCAGGGGAGGGTAGTAGAGGGGTATTGGCAAGGTATGGGGGACACAATATGCATGACACTCATAAAAAATTTCCTGTCAGATTTTCACGTGGAAAGTCTCACAAGAACCATACAAAAAAGTAGGACTTATGTATAAGGAATTTCTTGTGAGGGAAAGATTTTTAAGGGAAATATTAGGGAATATTTCTTGTCATAGGAATTTTCTCATAAGGACTAATTCCCATCGTAGACATACATACTTATGCCATGCTTCACTATTGCATACATTTAGCCTTGCTCTAAATGTCCTTGAAATCAGTTCTAGCTCTGTGCCCTCTAAGGTCTAGCCTGTCCTTGTTTGCCTTTCGCTCGAGTCGCTAACAATGTGTAATTCTGTCTGTTTGTGTTTTGACTCCCACAAAGGCGTTCTTTACCTTAGAACCTTGAGTAGTCTTGTGTTTTTTGTTTCTATTTTTAGTCATTTTGTAGTGGTATCTATGCTTTCCAAATTTGTTCTTGCTTCTCCAAGTAATTTGTGTTTGAATTTTTACTTTGTGCAGCGTGCCTTGGACTGATATCCTCTCGTGCCTGTGCACACTCGAGTCCGTAGCCTATTCTTTTCATGTATTATGCAATTCACATTAGAGTGTTGCACAACTTTTTCTTTAGCTCCAATTTCTCGTATGCTTCTCTTGAGAATATTCTCGAGAGGATGTGCTCGCACAGTGTTCTCGGGAAACATGGTCCTTTTTCCTAAAATGTCCACTGTGGTACATCAAAGAATTAGATTTTCTCATATGGGATCTCAAGTGAAAATATGCAATGGAGTTTTGAAGACATTTGAAATGTCAGCAACTGAGCATAATTATGCAATTATCTCCTACTAGTGTTAAAGGAAAACCATTGTGCAGCCTACCAAGTAGTCCTGATACTTTCAAATACAGGTTTTCAAACAAGAAGACGTCATTTTGTGGTGGTTCAAATTCAAGTCAAAGAAAGCACACAAAGGTTTTATGGATATGCTGCTTTGCTCACTCGGAAGTCGCCACGTTGTTGCAAAACTTAAGTGAATCGTGATGTCACACATGCTCCTCCACACGTCGGTATTGCAGTTGCATGTGTTACGTCGTACGTTCGGAACATGGCGACACGCCATACGACAGTGGCGGGAAATAATTTTAAGTGGTAGTTGGAATGAAGTCAATACGTTGATAACATCATTATGGCCATGACTGTGAATATTGGGTGAAGGTTGAAATTGATGTAGTCCTCTACGGTCGCTCTGGAAAAGCAACCGCTATTGAATGAGACTTATATGCTGGATACAGTAGAGACTACTGTAGGATCTCTCATAAAATCCTGAAACATTTTCTTTTTACATCAGTATTATTGTAGTCACAGGGTTTAAGTGTTCTACTCCCCATCTCTCTGCAATACTATCTTCCTTCTATTCATCATGTAAACTCCTCAGGATCTGCTGCTCTACTCATCACTTTGTCAAGTCTAAAACCTGCTTGAGTAGTCGATCAGATTTGCCATTTCTGTTTTTAAAAAAACTAGAAAGTTTTCGGTGCGTGCACACGGGCTGATGGTCATAGTCCGAGCGCTGCAAACGTGAGTGTAAAAGCATTGTAAGTGCTACATGCAGTTAACTTGCACAGCCACTGGGCATATGGGAAAGCCTTTATTGAAATTGGTTTTAGTAAATTGTGGTATGACCACGAGTTGTGCAAACCTGATAAATATGCGTATTAGTCATTGCTTTCCCTCCTGTGGCAAAAATTTTTTTTTTCTGTTATATTTCATATGAAATTATATTGACTAATTTGAAGATGATTCTTTTTAAGTTCTCTTGTGCATTAGAGTTGCTATGACACACGTGTGTGTTGTTAAACTCATCTTAAGAGGCTGTAAAGTCGATGCTTTTGATGAAGCATCCCCGCAGATGCCTAGTCCTCTTTTAAGGTTTATTAATTTTTTTCAAGGTTACCAAATTTTTACATTCCACGACTGCGTAAGTCACATTTTGTTATTTCAGGCACTCTAGGTCTCTTTTAATCTCAGGGAACGAGTCAAGTCGCCTCTGTCGCCGCTCGTAGTCTGCCGACCGCTTTTGTTTCCTTTCCATTTTTCCCTGGATTGGCAAAGCAACTGCCGCCCACTGTTATCAGAAGGAAGTGATCGTAGGAGGGTAACATATGTCGACACGTTTAACTCGCTTGTTGCGTGTTGGATTTGTCCTTTGGTGATGAACAATAGTACAAAACAAATTTAGCATACTTTAAAAATAGTCGTTTCAAAGTAACGCGAGCTTCGTGTTTTCTGGACGAGTAGCTGGTTGACAGAAAGTCATGACGTAGTAGTTAGCTGATTTTTAACCTGGTTAACAGTATGTTTTGGGACTGAAGTAGGATATATTCAGGAGGCCCCCCTGATGTATTTAGGTCAATGATCAGTAAGCAAGATAGCTTAAAAAACCACAATCATCCAAATTTTTTGGTGAATGTAAGAGAACTGTCATAGGAGGAAAGTCTCTACAGATATCTTTAAGTATCTGTATATATACTGTATGTACCATTGCTTCGTATCAGCAGTATATCAGCCCACATATGTAGGTCAACCTTGACAGAAGTTCAAGTTCTTGGGCGGGACTTTTGCGGCAAACTCATTTCAAAACTTCCCCGCACAATGGACCTGTTTTTTCGTTCAGCTTATCGCTATGAAAAAAAAACTGACGTCCGCAGGCTTTGGAAACAAATTCCTTTCAGATGCTGCAGAAATCCTACTCAAACTTCACTTACATAGCTCCAAGGCGATTGTCTGAAGCAGAGCTGTTACTTCAAGGAGACTAAGACACGGCCACCACTTAGTTACAATAAAAGATCAATGGTGAACAATGTAACTGGACATCCTCTGCATACTCTGTGTGTGTGTACACACATAGTATAGACTTAGAGGGCGCGGTGTCAGTATAGATTTCGATTGTACCTTGAACTAGGTCAAAATTAATGCATGAGTAAGCAAGGGGTAAGTATAGTCACTTGTGAATACCCACCCCAGTGAGTTGTTGGGAGTTTCAGAGACACCAGTTTTCTTAGTCAGGATGTACATACTGTAAGATGTGCAAAAGTTATGTTGCATTACCGGTATATGCCAGGGCTCATTTTTTGTCTGCAGAAAGATTTGCTACATGGTAAAATGGATCCATGATAGCTATTATACAGCTATGTATAGTAAAATGAAAAGACAGATTTCAGTTTTAAGGTCAGTATATCAGGTTTTTTCCCTGATGATATATGTTACATTACATTGCACAATGTCCCAGGGGAGATTGTGTAATTTGATTCGGTCAAAGGCACCTCTCTTCACACAACTCATCCACTCTCGATCTTCAGCGCTCTTTGATGTGCCTGTTGTAGTAACTACGTTTTCGTTGCTCTCCGTATGCTTTTGAGTTGAAGAGATTAAGCATTCCTGTAATACATACACACTGTAGATGTAGATCGAAGTACACTTGATCGCCACTATGTGTGCAGCTTTTGGTCCTCGTTCACATTTAAGATATCACAGCCCATATACTATCTCACCTCATATACAGTAAGTCCACAAAATCCACAAAGCATTCACATTTCACTAAAACTAAGAATACAAGATAAATTGAGGAAACCCTGCAAAAGGGAAATTAGGAATGCACTTAGACTTAAGTGAGTACCAAAGTGTTCACATGACAAGTGTTGATCACTCTTGCGGGCTGGAAGTACAGTTGTAGTGCCTTGTCTAGTGCGTAAATGTGAACAAAACCTTGTGGTACTGTTTCCATCAAATTGTGAGACGGACCATTGATGGTTCTTTTGTTTCTGAAAGCGGTAGATCCGTTCCCTCGGTTTTTTGAAGTAATTGCTGTCACCATAGCACCCACCTTCAGTAACAACCTGTTGGATGACAAGACCGTTTAGAAATAGATGTTTCTGTCAAAATTTTTAATTCCTCTGTAATGCATACTCTTTTTAGGTTATGGCTTTGCAAGCACCAGCTGGCTAGTGGTTCTCGATTTTGTTTTGGTATTGTCTTCGTGTCGATGGTGTTTCTTTGCATTCTGTATCAGATGTTCTTCTTTCTTTGTTTTCGCAGAGAATCCGATATCCAGAAGCGTCTCTGTGAGGTCGGCGCCATCAGATTCCAGGAGCATCGAGGACATTGACAGTAATGGGTTAGTATACTTACAGTACATATTTCACATCACGTGTATGAAGACTGAGGCTGCGTCATCTCATCCCTTTACCTCCAAGTATTTACTTTACTTGTATCTAGCATTTGGCAGTTTCTCTGTGTGTATGCCTGGTGACCTTTCAAGATCTATCCCATGGGCCTCTTGCTCTTCTACTGTAGGTTTGCAGCACAAATCTCCATCAAAAACATTTTTTAAAGTCATGTATAACTTTCATTCTTCCCTTTCCATCCCACTCTATGCCAGAATACTCCCTTCAAATCACTCTGTGGTCTGTTGTCTGCACCACAACTTAACTAGTCTATTGTGCACGTTTCATCTGAAATGCATGTACTTGGTATTCATGGTGATTTCAATAACTTAAAGGCTCAAATGGACCCCTTGTCCCAAGTTGTCATAATAGCATCATTCACATGTTCAGTAGATCGGCAACATAGCACCATGGTGCCAGTTAGCTTGGGTGTGATGTACTGTAAGATTTAATTCTGGCATCCCATAATGTGCGTCTCACCACCAGGGAAATGATTCACAAGCATGATCGTCAGTGTTACATGAACACTGTGAGACAGCATGATCCAAAATCACCAAAGTGAGTGCCAGTTGCATTGTGAACATGCTGGCAGGGTGATGCAGGTATCGATAACAAAGTTATGGCGGAGAGAGATGTGGCTGCAGGTGACAGCGCCTCAGCAAGAGCACATTTTGTCGACCGCTGAATTGCTGGTCCACCAGTAGCAGGCGTACTAAAGAGGACCGAGGGTCGATTGAGTACGGTATGTCTATGGCAAGCCAAATGTCCAATAATTTGAGCCAACTGATATATTAGTCGATAATCCGGTTTATGGGGTCGATTAATCCGGTTTATTGGTCGATGAAACTGGTTTGTGACTGATCAGCCAAGTTTTGGCACTCAATAAACCAGGTTTATCAAGTTTCTCGTTTAAAACCATATGAGCAGAAACTTGAAAGAAATCAGGTTTATCAAACCTTGGCTTATTTATTGATGAACCTGGTTTATTGACTGATAAACCAAATGCTCAAGAATTTCAATAACCTGGTTCATCAAATTGGTCAACCTGGTTTGTCAATTTGATAAGCCTGTCTTATCAAATCAATAAGCCAAGTTCATCAAAACTTGGCTTATTGGGTGGTGAACTTGGTTTATTGATACCAAATGCTCAATAATTTCAGAGAGCTGGGTATCAGTTAATAAGCCAGGTTTATCGATTGATTAACAAGTTTTCTTGCTTTACTGGACCAGCCTGCCATGTGTGCCCCTTCTGTGTGCTTGGGGATGGGGAGACAACAGAAGATTTGTGCTGTTTTATAATGTCATATCATATGTAAACATATACGATTTCAGCAAGGCATTGTACAGGGATTGTGAATGGGACCTACAGGAAGTGGCTTTTACAAGACGAAATGTGTCAGGAAACTATATACTCTGCATGTGCTGCAATCAAACTGTTACTTGAATTGCGATAGTTGTGTTATTTGCCGAATTTTCCTGGCCTGCATCATAAATTTTTAAGCCAGTGTCTAATGCCTCATTTCTCATTGATAGTAACATATAACTATTCTTGCATTTGGAAACCTGGCTGCAGTACTTTAATGAATACACAATATTGCATTATTGTCTACAAGTACATTAGCTATCAAATTTCACAGTTGCTAGTGCATTTTCCAGATTTTCATATCTGTCTTATAAGCACAGTGTGATCTTAGGAAGCAGCCGGGCAGGTTAAGGCTCCTCTTTCATTTCAATGCTGGCGGACATATGTGTCGAAATCATGCCGCCATCAGACCGTCCGAAGCGGTAATCCTACTTAATACCCTCCAAACTGCAACAAAGGAAAATTGATTGATGTCTCTTTGAATTAAGCTTAGGAGATGGAAGACTTGTCCTCTGCTGAATGAGTCTTAATTAAGAAGAAAAAAAAAAGAAAATGAACGAAAAGTCCAAAGTATCCAAAGAAAATAAATGCAAAAAGCAAATGATTTAGGAAAAGCTAGCCTAATTTTCCACAGTGCCATACAGGTATCTATAGTAACAGTGTACATCTCTTGAACTCAGTTTGGGTGCACCATGTCAGCTACAGTAGTGGCCATTCTTGTATTATACATAACAACCAAGGTAACTCAGTTACTTTGTGTTCAACCACATCCCTGTGCCCATCCATCCCACCCTTAATTTCTCCTTCTGTACCACCCTATGCACACCCCTGGCAAAGCCCTGTGTTTCATTGTTAGTGTCAAGTAAATCTGAGCTCCATTCTGCTAGATTAGTTGCACGTTGTTTAGAAACTTTGCCTTGTCCAGTTGAACTTCACCCTCATTTGCCAGTACAGCATTACTTCCCGTAATATTACAACTTCCTAAACATGGATACGATGTATTGCAATTATCCTCTAGCTACACAGACCTGCCAGTATTGTTGTGCTTTGTTGGTATTGTTGTCTCTGTGGCATGTTCGAAAGAGTGTAAATACACCCTGAAAATGAAACAACTGTTTCACATATGCTCCCAACAACCACCTAAGAATGGGAGCAGCATGCAACCATTGCGCACCTCTTATTATTTCACTATAAGCAATTTTTATTCTCATCGTTTGCCACAGTACTGTATTTTGGTTTCCCATGAAGGGGTTACCTGCTTCTGCCATTGTTAACTGTACTGTGAAATTGTCACGCGTTGTTTTTTGTCAGCTGTGTGCAAAACTAGCAATTTTCGTGTAGCTCTTCAGCTGGACATGCATACTGATTTGGCAATCAATTATTAATTTGCGTGTAGGTTTCAGCTCGACTGTTTATATCTCTGCATGCTTGGCTAATGATTCAAAGTCAGATTGCTTTCCAGCTTAACTTTCCGTTTCATCCTCAATCCACAGTCTCTATGCCCGGCAGAGCAGCTGTTTCGAGGCAGAAATCCTGTGCAAACGTCGCATATCGCCATTGACCTTAAAACAACACTGTACCCCCCCCAAAAAAAATGGAAAGTGAAATTATTATCCACTGATGTGGACAAAGAGCATGACTTTCCTCTCCCCTGTTTCAAGAAATTCAAGTTTACCAAATATTAAGTCCAATGTCGAGTATTTTGGCAGACATTTAAGACATCCTCTTTTCTTTGTTTGTGATGTCACAAGCAGTCCACCTTTAAGTGGCTGACTCATAGCTGCTTGCTTTTGTGCATTTCTCGCCTTGGATTTTTTAGTCGTACCTCGCCCGCGGAAGTAATTGGATGATCAATTATGAAAATTTCAATGAATCTCATGAGCAAGTTCAGCATTTTGATGATAATTTGTGTAAATGTCTTGGGTCTCAGGATGATGTTGGTATAGGGTGGAAAAGATCTTGTTGGTGAGACTGTATGCATTAATGTGCAGCAAAGACAGACCCAAAAAACATGCGAAACAGATATGGACAAATGGCCTGGGAACGTCATAAATCACGGAACAGCTTAAATTCCCATTTGTAAAAGTAGATGCTGATGTGACTTTGTGAAGAGTATCATTGTTTTCGCTGGATTTCAGGCTGACAACTTGATCAGGAAAGTGCATGAGGATTTATAAAAGAGAAGGCAAGATGGATAGAAGCAGAGAGGATTGGGTAAGGATGTATGGAGGCAGGCAAAGGGGAGGGAGACCTGTGAGAGCTTGGAAAGGGGTGAAAAAGATAACACTGGATAATATTTGGGATATAATCTGTGTGTTGCACTTGAAGTAAAAACATGACAATAATAGCTGCAAGATTTGGAGTCACTTTTACTTTTGCTAGATCACATGGAATGAGTACTGATAATAGACCCCTTGCATATGACATCACAGTGACATAGTAAAGTGCCCTCCTTGAGACAGTTCGAGGAAAAGCTCAGAGATTCACAGAATTCAGGCCCTGGGAAAATCTGTGGGATTTATGCATTGAGATCCCTTGCCTCACTAATGCATACATTTGACCCTATGCTCAAATCGTCCTGGAAACCAGTTCTAGCGCCGCGCCCTCTCAGGCCTAGCCCACCCTCGTTTGCCTTTCGCTCGAGTGCCTCCAGTGCTGTTTTCACTAAGCTCTGCTGGTTTCTTGCCTCGTGCAAAGGCGGCTGGCTCGAAAACCATAAGTATTCTCGTTTTAAGTTGCCATACATGTACATTAATTGAACCTATTGCTCTGCGCATTCTACACCAGAGCCATACTGAGTGTATAAACAGTGCCAGAGACTATGTGTGTAAGTTGCAGTCTCATCTTGGTAGAGAACTTCATTGTTTATGCACTGTTCCTTTGTTTGCCTCAAGGAGGGCGCTTTTGTTTGTCCTGGTATGACATTATTGCAAGTGGTTGTTTGGAGATGTCAATAAGCAGTGTCTTCACTACTGTAGCAAAACCATTGATGACATCTGCCCCAAAGGAAGGTAGGGTAGTTACTAAGGATGGGCACCCTTGTGGACTTATGAAAAGTGCAGTAGTTGCTATGATTTTCCATCCCCACATTACGTTGTTCCTGTGGGTGATTTCATTTTGTCGATCAATGGACAGGGAGTTGTTACGGGGATGCCTCATTCGAAATCAGTATTTAGTTGATGTATCGCCAACTTTTGTTGAAGAGCATTCCTGCAATTGGCTTTGCACAAAGGCAGGCGGTATCAAAATTGGGCCAAGAAGCCTAAAAGTGAAAAAACTGTAGTAACGGCTGACGTTGTTGATGCCTCTGAAAACTACTAAAGGGAAGGCAACAAATAGAATCGACTCAGTCTGAACCAACACCTTTTCTTCATCAAGATTCACCTCTTCACTTATTTATCTCCAACGGTTTTATGGTATATACGGTCGGTATTTGTGTAACTTATGGTATGCACCAGTACTGGTAAGCAGCAGTACCATCAAGCAAAAGTTAATGAGGTATCCTGGCAACCGGAATCCGACAGCAGTGCGAGAATATTTGTTAATACATAATAAACTATTAGGTCAATATTAATACCATAGATTAATATTACCATTAGATAACTGGCTTGTGTTTGTTTTACATTAAAATATATACCTGAAACACTCTTGGTGTATGAGTTTTCAAAGTCGAAAAACCCTGTCATGTTTAGTCTAGATCAAAGGTTATCTGGGGTCACCAGAGGTCAAACACATTAAAACATTGTGCACGCAATATCTCAAGGTAGGAATAATGGATATTTTTCTTTTGATACTCGATATATTGGTTTAACGTATTTAGTGGAACTACCTTAACTGCTTTGGAAGATCTCTGAAGGTCAGAGGTCAAAAACTTTGTCACTAGTGCTTCTCCAGAAAGGTAATGATGATAATTCTCCTGTTTGGCATATATGGGTTACTAGTCCGTTTTGAGGAGATCAGAGCCATGGCTTTCGGTTGAGGTGAAGTTCATATGAGGCCATCAGTAATTAAATGTTGGAAACCATGTATTCATCTTTATGCCACGTCATCGGCATATTCAAATGTGAAAAGTATCTTCAGATATCAGGATTGAGGCATTTTCAGGATTTGGCCTGCGGTGACCTCACTGTATAGATGACCTTTGGTTTCCACCCATACCAATGGAGTTCATCTGCCCCATATGGACTATCTTGATGCCAAATATGAGGATTATCACTGTTTCCACTTCTTGAGATTTGTTGGTTCCTCATATTTTTGGTGAAGTTCAAGTGTTATACCAGGTGTAATGTACCAGAGTTTTAAAAATCATTTGAACGCTGTTATCTCAGTACAAGATTGGAGCATGGATGCTTTTCGTTCTTGGTATGTTGAATTGTGCTGTTGATTAGATGTAATCCTTTGATTTTGGTGAAAGGCAAGAGCCAGGCCACGTGGGGTCACTGGGGGTTATAAGCTCTGAGAACTACAGAAGCTGTCACAGTGAAATGACCTGTCGTTGCCATGCAATAGCATTGTCATTTGTGGTAAACATTCAGCTTAAAAACGAATTCATCAAAACCTTGATGCATTTTTGCGCTGTGGGTGTTGAAACAACGTCAACCCTTAATTTTAGCAATTTCGTGAAAACGTTCCTCGAGTGTAATTGTTCGTGACTTGCATTTGGCACGTTGATTGTCCAGCAGCCATTATTGCGGAGCTTTTGTTGGTATCTGTTAGTCATATTCAAGAAATCCTGCTCATCTGGGTTGATAACTCCTGATCAGATATGAATATTTCACTGGGGCTTACTGCTATCACTTCATCAGTGGAATCATGGGAAATTGAAAGACACCCTCCATCAGCCAAACTCTCCATCAGCAGTAGAACTCCATCGTGAGACAGATCGAAGGCAGCGAAATAGAGAAACATGCCAGAAATTCATGCCCCGGTTCTCGTGTGTAAATATATCACCTTGTAATTGTTGAGTCATTCTCAGACAAACAATGAAATAGTGCAGAAACAAAGTGTCTTTTTTTTTTTTTTCAATTTCTTTACCAACAATTTAACTCCAGCCAGTGCGAGCATTTTTTTTCTTTCTTAGTTTCCAGTGAGTAAAGAAGCGTCTTAGTCACGCCAGGGTTTGCGGTCATTAAAAGCTGCAAATGATACAGTCGTCAGATATTGAATTCTGTATCAGCAAACACGGAATATCAGCTTGTTTTTTTTTTTTCTCTCTGAACTGTCTTTCATGCAATATTTTTTGTCATGTCTGTGGTGTGTTTTGTTGACTTTGTGTGATCGAAATAGGAATGAAATCAATGGAGATGGGTGGGGGAGGTGGTATAGAGAAGACTTATGCGAAGCTGATGATTGTAAAAGAGTGAAAACCGAATGTACAGAAACAGTAAGGGTTTTGTTTTCCAGGTTCCTTGAGCAATGGTATACTCAGAAGGATAGTGATAAGGCTACTGCACGCTGCCACAACCCCATAACTGCACGACATCTTGCAACTGGCCGTCAGGTTTGAGTGACTTCACTGCAGTGTGTGGCAAGATTTGGTTGCGATCACTGGTGGTTGCGATCGCATTCACTTGCGACCATTTTTCAGAGTTTTAAGTAAGTCATGAGTGATATGCAAGCTTTTCAGCCATTTGCATGTGAGTGAAGTTGTGATGCCAGTGTGCCCTTCACCAACCTGACGGTGAGTAGACTGGTATTTCGTGGCCAATGAGGGGGCATTTTGGAAATCATATGACCAATTAGAATGTCAGAATGGTGGCCCCAATGTGAACTGAGGATGAGGAAGGCCATCTCATTGAGGTCAGTTCGGTCGGTTCATCGTGCGGCTAGCATGCACCTCAACCACAACACAAAGCTACTATTTAAACCTCAGTAAGATCCACTTGTGAGGAATGATCTCGAGGAGTTTTGTCAAGTTGCAGCCTCATTCTGACAGCATGTGGTAGCTGTATTTAAACTATTGTGCTGTAAAAATATACAAAAATGTACAAAAATAGACAGGTTGACTGGTGCGACATAAAAGCAAGCATTGGTTTCCTAACAGGATTTAGACCATTGAAAAAATATTCCAGTAGTATCCTGTGCAAGCTAGACAGGTTGTAAAGGAGAGTTAGGACTTAAAAAAAAATAGGCCATACAATGTTGAAAATAATTCAGTCAAATCCATAATGATACAAAGCAACATGTTAACAACTCACAATGTGCTCTTGGGTCTTTGTTTTTCATTTCTGTACAGGTCCTTTGAAACTGCCAAACTCTTTGAATAGGCTGCCCAAGCCTATGGCATACCCTAGAAGTCACTCACTGACAAGAGCGAGCAAAACCATTGTCCAACTCTCAAATCATCGTGCGGCTATCGTGAATTATTCACGAGGCCGTCTTGAACATTATTTGTCGTAAACTGCAAATTTGCAATTTCAATATTTTTCGCCTACCAAGCCGGTCTTGTTTCATGTGAAAATGTACCTTGTGTGTGATCTTTATTGATTATTCCTAATCTGCGACTGGAAGGAATCTGGGGATTTGTGGTACAGATATGGACTCTTAATTCCTCTGAGGACGTTTGTTTGCAACAAATGCCTTTAGGTCATTTCCAAGCTAACTGTCTCAGATGGTTGACCAAAAGAAGTTGTTAAAATTGGTGAAAGTAAAGTTTCATCGTGTACTTCTGGATCCCAGGTTGTAATGAACAGAGAAAAAAATATCCAAATTCTTCCTTTTTCTCAGAATGACACAAAGTGTTCAGGAAGTTGCATTCTTCACCAAGTTTATTAACACAAAGGTCACAGACTCATTTTGATATCATGTGACATGGGAATTCAATAAAAATGGTGATAACTGAAGACTGTTGGGAAGAAAATAATTATTTCGGACGGAAAATGTTGCACTTTGCACCTATGTGCGGGGGGGGGGTTTGTCCCACCTGTCACAGAAAAACATCAAAAGTGTTGTTAGTACACAAAAGTTCCTAAGACATGTGCCATTACTTTCTCCTGTGTGATGTGAGTCATGTCAAGCTCTCAGAGAAAGGAAACAAACCCTGTGTTTTTAAGTAATTTAAAGACTGATCCAGCACGGTTCATACAAGGCCTTGAACACCCTGAAAACACCCCGAACTTCAATCTATCATACATCACGGTGTCCAAAGTGCTTAACTTTTGTTCATTTGCCGCAAAGTCCTAAAAAAAAAAGTGCTTGAAAGTTTTGTGATTTGAATTATTACTGTTACATATTTACTTAATTGCTATCTGCAACTGTTGTTTGGACCAGGACTAGTTTTGTTCCCTGCAAACTCCAAGTGTGTGTGTACGAATTTTTTTTTTTCCTGGAGTGTTTTAAAAGTGCTCTGATGTCCTTGAGAAACATAACTTCTACCTTAAAAAGACCTTGGTAAGTGTCGTTGCTATCCTCAGAAAAGTAAGGGACTCCTGGTCCAGACGTCACTGCACCTCCCCCTTACCCCCCCCCCCACCCATTTTGATATACTTGTGCGATGTACTATACTACATAGTTATACTGTGCACTACATATACACGATATATTTCTCTGCAGTTTCGATATTCCTCCAGATGAGCCAAAAAGTATCCATTCAGCACAGATTTTTGAGCGTAAAGTGTATGCACAGTGAACTGTACTTCTAAAAGTTTGAGGAAACAGTTCCCTCAGTTGACATAAAATTCAGATAAACTGTGAATTTGAAGTTTTCTTAGAATATTTGTGTGTTTTTCCACCACCCCTATCCTAACTCCATCACTTAGATGGAAAATTTAAATGTCATCAAGTCTTGACTGGCATCATCTTCTCTGGGTTCATTGTTTGTGACTCATTTGGGACAAATGTGTGAGTTTTTCTCACAGGTGGAGTACCTACTGTACAACAAGATACACCTCAAAGGCATGAAGTCTTTTTCAATATCAATATTTGCAGACATTCTTTTGTTGTTTGCTCACAATTTGAAATTGTTCTTAAAGAGCAAACCTCACAGGCAGACTGCCCAATCTGTTCAAAGTTCGTGACTGCATGTTACACGAGTGAGTGAGCACAGGATCCAGTAAAACTGTTGTACTAATGGTTACCACTGGCGAACAACTCGTCTCTGTTGAAACCAAGTTCAACTTCCTTGTTTGCATAGTCAGTACTAGTAGTGTGGCCTATTGTCACACTCGGCAAACCTTGAGGACCGGTCACTCTGGCTTTCTGGCCTGCTATTTTAAAAGAATATTAAACTGACAAGTGAAGGGGTTCATACAATATGAAAGATAAGAATATTTCACTGCAGACATTTCGAACCCTACAGCAATATCTTGTTCATAACTTTACTCAAGATATTGCTGTATAAAAAAAAAGGAATCCTCTGGTTCAAGACAGATTTGGTTGGCTTCAGGTTACAAAATGCCACATGTAACAGTTGGCAAACTACTGCAAGAGGTTTTTGTCTTTCTTGAAAGTCAAAAATGCATATTTAACCCTGAAATTTGACACAAGTGAAAAATGTATGTTAATTAATGGTATACATAGGACCGAAATGTTATTTGGGAAAAGAGTTCAGCTGATCACAGTGTACAGGTGATGCATTCAATTCACATTGACTTTAGAGATTTCATAGCGTAGGGATGAGCATTTTAGCTGGAGCATTGTTTATCGCCTGTAGTTTCTCTATGTGTCATGTCCAACTATAGGCTATCTGTACTTACAACAGAATATCCTTCTGATGTAATAATTAGTATTTGCTGTATTTTTTTCTTCATTTTCCGCTGGATGTGGCACACTTACGGACTTTCAGTCTTAGTTTGCAACCCCACAAGAATTACTTTGTGACCCCCAGGTTTGGGGAAACCATGCAGGTTTCAAGCACATGTGCTCATTGGGACTATGTCGGAGATTATTGTGGCGGTCATATATTGAACATCACACAGTAGGTGTGACTCAGTGTAATGTGCACATACTGTACTTTCATTAAGTGTTTAAGCTTGATTTAGTCCCTTTTCCATCATGTCAAACCTCCCAAGATTCTGCACATCTGGACGGAGTAACAGCGTTATGCTATGTATTCATGATCGGCCGATACCAAGTTTACATTTTGAACTTGGAATCCTCTTGCGCATGAATGAATGATGCGAGTCTCTCATTACTGTAATTATATTGAAGCCCATATACCACAAAGCTCAACATAAAGGATGCATTCACTAATATGAACACAGTATCGTATGACTCATTGACCATGGCAAGTAATGATTAAAGCTTCTTTCATTCGCACCCTCTTTTTGTGTGGCAGACTAACCCCATCATTCTTTTGTGATTTATGTCATAAAAAGGAATAAATTTGGGTTCTTCCCATACATAACCTTTGAAGCAGGTGTTGGTATGTACCGTTATCTATAGTACGTATCATAGCACCTGCAAGCAATATAACATATATTCTCACTCATAATATCAAACTTTATTATTATCCTCTTCACTTCATATTGCTTTGGCTTGTGCTGTGTAAGTGTAAGCTTTATGTAAGATGTGTCAGGTTCATGGAAATTCATTACTCGGTCCCTACAAAGTCATGGAAAAGCCATGAAAAAGTCGTGAAAACTTATTCCCTAGAGAGTGCAAGGGACATTGATATAAGCCACTGTGTACATTGCATGCATTAGTGTCACATGTATGGAAAGATCTATTAGGAAACTTAAAATTTGATTAATGGGGATATTGTTTGCACAACAGTACCTATCTTTGTGGAGGGTTTGTGTAAACTTACGTCTGTCTATTCTATTTTTTCAGATAGAAAAACAATGTGATTGAGCCTTATTTGGGGGTCACTGCTCTGAAGTATTTTAGCAAGTTGCTATGCAAACAACTTTGGGTAGAGATCCGTGGTTGTAAATGTGGATTTGCGCAGGCAGGTTGAGACTTGGCTTGTGCAACATTCCTGCCTCATTTGTTTTTATTTACTTCACAAATCAATTGTCATGTATGCTCCCAATAAGTTAAAGATGACTAGAGCAGCTCGGTCACCTCATTTTCGGTTCCTCTCATCAGCGAAGGAACCTGCGCAGTCAGGTCGGCGTGTGTATGTGTAAGTGTGTGTCTGTGGCACTTTCTTGGATACGCTCTAGACTCAAAAGAGGAAAGTTGGATGAAAGTCAGACTTGGGATGTAGGTCCGTCATTTTTAGAAGGTGGTGCCCTATTGTTTTTGGTGGAGGTCTAGTTCATCTGGGAGAAGTGGGACAAAAATGTGACGACTTTTTAACAGGATATTTCAAGGATATAACGCTTTGAGAAAGTTTATACTTGGTGTATGGATGCATTATGGGAGTGGTGCCTTTGGGTCGTTGAAGAATCTTTAGTTTTCTTCATTATTGAATTTATTATTGTGACCTTGAAATCAATAGGCGGTCAGTTTATATACCGGGTATGTGAAGGCCCAAAAACTCTCATATCCTTGATACATTCACAGTATGATAGCACTAGATATTGAAGTAGTAAATTTGGTGTAAAGTTCAAAAGAAAAAGATAAAATGCTTTATCAGTGTGGGGAGATGACATCACTCCTGCTTACCTCAAGTTAACTTTCAGTAACAAATGAGGCAACTTCAACTGCTCATATCTTGGGAATCACACATGGGGATTGAATGGAAGTTTCACTAAAATGATCAGATTTACTTACTCTTCAACATATCAAAGCTAGATTTGTGACTGGACCATCCTTTTAACATTCCTCATTGGTTCTTTTTTTCAGCAGTTTTATAAAGGACATTGCATGCTGCCCTCTAGTTAGATAAGTACTACAGTGGTGGAGTAGATTTGGGATGTGATCAAATTGTGAATTATCCAGAGGCAAGATTAAAGGACTACAGTTAGGGTAATCACACAAGGAACACAGAGCCCATTGGGATCTTGTTTAAATGGTGTTTAAAAACATAATGTTAAAGAAAGTGTAAGAGTCCCTTTAAAGCTGGAAAGAGAGAAAGCTGGGCAGAGAAGGAGAAAAGATCACCTGTCACAAAACCTAAAAGAGAACTATGCTTTTATCTTCCAGATATTTGAATATGAAAATTTTCTCAACATTTTTCTTGGCCCTACAAAATTAAGACTCTCCAAGAAAGCCTCTAGGGCCATTAATCATTGTTACTTTAAACCAAACAGACCAATGGGAATGGATATGAATACAGTAGTAATGTATGCAAAAATGGGGCTTAAACAATGTTTTTTGTAGTGGCTATACATATTTGACTTTCAGTGGCAAAATACGGTATGACATATTTTCAACTCATATTCCAGCTTTAACCATATTTCAATGATGAAGACAATAACACATTAATGAAGATGAAAATTTAATATTCAAGTTTTGAAAGTGAAAGAGATTTACTTCGAACAGTATTCTTTTGTTTCTTGAGAATGAATTACAAGGTAGTAGTGTGTGTTCAACACAGTTTTTCCATGTACATTTATCAATTTTTCACAGCCAATCCTCTCTTTAACTGCCCAGTAGCCCCGCACTTGAAGTGCATGCCAGTGGTAATGTCATCGCAGAACACAATGGAAAGCACATCACTGTGATAAGTTATTACAAAAATAAAAAAAAATGAAAAGCTTAGAAGTTTTCTCAAGCCTCTCGATATGCTTAATGAGAAACTTGTGCAACAGAAATAACATGTCTGTGAAATTTTTGCTTCCTGTCGTAGGTTCGTGGAATCACCGAGACTGAAAAGAAAAACTGCCATTCGAAGACACAGCACATTTGTGAGTATGACATGTCAGTTGAAATTTACAAATAGCAGTTGAGCAGGAAACCCTGGTCAAACCAGGGTTTGTAGGTATAATGAATTTTCACCGTTTCCTTCCCTCTCTTCACTGTTTCAGATCACATACAATTTCATCCTATGATCTTTGGTGCTCTCTTGTAACTGCTCACCCACAGACAGGATACAGAAATGTTAACAAACAGTTCATCCACTTAAAATGTGAATGAATGATTATTTGCAATTAACTTAAGTCAGCATGACTTTGTGATCTTGGTAGAATATTTTCTTTATATTGAGTCCAATCTTGTGTGATGCCGAAAGAGTATGCAACATATCAAGAGGATGTAATAAAGCTAAGAAATATTATGAATTCTTCTTATATTTGACTTTATTTTGTATTGGTTGAGCCAAAGTAGCCAATGTGCAGATGCAAGCCATTCTGTTTCCACCCCAGTCCCCTCCCCATTGACTCAACAGCTACATTATAACTTGCATTCCCCCAACGACACCATACCTGACATTTATGTTTCTTGAGGTCTTTGAGTTCTACAGCACTAGCATTAACCACAAGCTTAGCACACTGACACTGTAAGGTTTTCCCCTTTTGCTATGAGTCACTGATCCAATTACTGTCCAGATGAACACTACTCCAGTGTTAGCCTACTTGCGTTTCAAACAAGGAGGGCTCTCTGCCAAGGAGCCAACAAAATGCGTCTTGAGCAGAGACCAAGCAGCGCAGGTTTTATTCTTTAGCCTATGGTCATTTAAACAATTATGGTGGATGAATTTACATAATCTCAGGAAATTTATTTATAACATGCTAAATTTTGAGGCCTACTCAGCAGATTTTTTATTCTTTTTTTTTTCCACCTGATAAGGTCAATCACTGAATGACCAGTGGCCCCTTTTAGGACACCATCAGTTTTTCTACACCATGACCATGAATATTAGATTGAATATTTATTTTAGAGTAAACTGCATACTGATCATATTCATCCAGGGTCTTTGGTTATTTTTTTCTCACCTTTGCCCCCTCAAGCACATTTTTCTATAAGCCCATTTTCGGTGGTTCAAATCGGTGTTACCATCAGAGGTACAAAATTTTTTTAAGGACCTAAGATCAAAGGAAGTGTGTGACTGTGAAGAGAACCACCGTGAGCCTCCTGCCACCACAAAATTTTTATCAGGCAAGCTACTTTTATAAAGTGAGGGCAGTATTTACAAATGAGCTGTGCTTGAAAAAGATGAAAAAAGTTCATGCAGGATTCAGTATGCAGTTGGGGCTTCTTCCATCCTATCCTGTTAGTGTCCCTCTCAGACTACTGTAAGTGTGATAGCTGGGAAGAATTGAGGGTCAATGGAACTGGGGATGGGGTAATGAGTGACAGTGGGAATGAATTAGATAATTGTTGGATGGTGGTTGGATATTGAGCAGGATGAGTGGAAGTGGGTTTCGTGACCATGGTGACAGTGGGACCAGAAAAGGGTAATGAATGTGACAGTGAATTTGGGATGGGATGAGATATGATTGACGGCAGAGCAACTGGGATTGGGTAACGAGAGAAATAGTGGGGGGGGGTAGGTATCGGGTGTGATTAATAGCAGCGGGACTGAGATGGGATAATGAGTGAGATGGTGAAAGAGGGATAGGACATATGCAATCAATGCCAGTGAAACTGGAGTGAGATATTGAGAGGGCAGTGAAAGTGGGATGGGTTAAAATGATGACAGTGGGATCGAGATGGGATAGTGAGGGGGAAATTGCCATCAGGTGAGCATGATCATCATGGGACTTGGATATTTTGTGCGAATGCGGCAACGGGATTGGCAGCCAGAGGAAAAATGTGGGGTCACTGGGCATGGGTTGAGATACTGATGAGTGCATCCGTAGTGAAGTGCATGCAGCTCACAGGTTTACATCATTGAAAAATTATTGCGTTAACAGCGGGGTTTCAATTAAATACACATCTGTTTTTGGTTGCTGCGTGAAAAATTAACTTAATCTTAATGGTGATCAAACTTCATCAACCCTAAGATAGTTTAGTAATGTGGTAATGTCACAGCAAGTTTACAAGATGAAGTTGGACACCTGTAAAGCAAGTATTTAATGTTCCCCAATTAAAGGAAGAAATCTCTGTATGATAAATAGTGTTCTCCATATAATACGTTTTGTGGTTATTCTAAACTATATGCCATAGATAAAATGTAAAAAGGAAGAATGAGACTTTGAGCAAAACTTCTAAGGTGTCAACAGATTATATGCTGATGGGTTTTGGATCCTTTGGTGCCCTAGCTGTTGCTATTTAAAGGGAGCTAGGGCTGATTGCGTGTGATGTAAGGTTGGGCGGTATACTGGTACCCAAGTCAGAACCTGTATTCGCAATGTGAGTACTTGCATAACCGGCGGCAGAATCTGGTTTGCCAGTACTAGTACTTGTGAATACTTTGCAGTACCACGGAAAATTATCGATACCGCTACCGTCCCCAACAAATCAACAAAAATTTTTTTCAAATGGAGTGTTTTAAAACTTTTCGTATCAAAATCCCACTAAAACAAACCGCAAGGCCTCTGAGAGTACAGTAAATGTATTCATCACCATAAACGATCATGGTTGACCTGGTACACAGTAGGCAGTGGCGGTTACTCTTATGGCTAATAAAGCATCTATTTTGCATTATGATGGTAAAATCATGCATGCAAACGGTACAGGCTAGGCCTACAGATATTGCCTATTTTGTTAACACTAAACGAGTACCCATGTGTCATATACTAAACAAAAGTCGACTAAAGAATGACGACTCAGCTATGTAGAAGTATAAATAGTTATGTTTAGGTCTAATTGTCATAGGAATTTTTTTTGGTCCTTTTTTTTTGCTTGCATGCATCCCGAGGGCTCATCTGTGTATACTTGCTCATCCGGTTACTCTAGCAGGTCTGTAATGTTGATGTCACTGGTTCGATCCCCACTGTGAGTGCATTTGCCATGTGTTATTTTTCTCTATTGTCGAACTTTGAAACCCTTCGCTCAGTTTCTTTCATAGCTGCAAATCGCATCCCTATTTTGCTGGTTATAACTGAGTCTGTGGCAATTAATGATAACCATAATGGAGCAACAAAAAGAAAAACAACAACAAAGATTAAAAATAAACAAAAACAAGCATGAACTGGTTTTATCTTTGTACCATCTTAATGTACCATTGTGAAATAGCATCTCTTTAAAAAATTGTAACTTCTGAACCAAACATGCTATTGAGATAGTTTCTTACCAATAGAGAGAGGAAATATTCCTACTATTTTATAAAATATCAATTTTTCTCCGTGGCCAATGCCTTTAATTGTGGAGAAACAAAAAGAAATATAACAAAGAGCTCCATTTATTTGGCGTTGCTCAATGTTGTATTTACGAAACTTCACCATGTCTTGTTGGCATGACAACTTTGGTTGCCAGCATGGGTGGAAAAAGTTGGGAAGCTGGGAGGCTCCTTCCCTGGAAATTTGGGCATCTGGAGGGAAATTTTGGCTTTTGGAGGGAAATTTCCCATTTCTGTACATGAGAGTATAGCGAGAATTGTGGAAAATTCTACTCCCTTCCAGGGAAATAATTTTACTCCCTTCCAGGGAAATAAACATTTTTTCCAGCCCAGGTTGCCAGAAGGAATTCTCTTGATGGAGGAAAGTTCACCCTCATCGTCTGTGTCCCTCCCACCTATTGTATGTGAATGTGACCTTGGACTGCAATGTGTTTTATAATATGTTCAAATGCCATGTGCAAAAGAAAGTTCGCTGAAATTATTTTATTCAGGAAACTCTGCAGGCCTCTCTGTAAATATCAGCCAGCGGACGGACCTGAAGAGAAACCATCGGGAACCTTCCTTCACAATCAGGAAACTGTAGGATGGGTTCAATATCCAAAGCTGTCAATACAATCATTGGCCGAGAGAATGAACGTTGCACGTACACACTGCGTGGGATCAGTATACAAATAGTTGTGTTGTACGTTTTGTGTGATATTAACATACATTTCTGCCCTTGGAAAATAAACTGTTCCTTTGTCTAATGTTGACCGTCTGAAACTGTATCACGCCTTTTCCACAATTGTGGAAAGGTTTGAATTTTACTTTGCCCCTCACTTACCTGTCTTCCCACAACTGTCGCTCGTCCACAGTTACGGGAAGGTCTTGAATTTGAATAATTTACAGTGCTGTCGGATTGGTCTCTGTTTTGGAAAACTCAGCAGTTGCAGCACGTTGCGATTGACGAAGCAGACTTGATATGTCTGCACTGGTAGATTGAAGGCTTCTAGCTCCTACAGGCACGCATGCACTATCGTCTCATCCTGTGTACTGTACTGTATGTGCCACACAGACATTCTAGTGGTACAGAATGCTGTGGGGGTTACTTTTTTTTTCTGTTGCTGCTCTTTACAATCTATAATTGTACTGTTATGTCTCCCAGAATCCTGCAGCTATGGTGTTGGAAATGTGTTTCCGTGCCCCCTCCGCTTTACCTTTCCCTCTCCCCCCCTCGTATGTTGATTTTGAGGAGTTGGTTTTCTTTTTTCTGAAATACTGTAGACAAGTGGAAGAACACTTATGGATGACTTCAAACTCATTTTGTCTCTTTCATAATTTGCCGCTTATTTTGAAAAATTGTCTCGTTTTATGTAAAGTGGTGGAAAAGGAACTCTTCACCGAAATCTTTTGAAAGGAATTTGGAACAACTTGTGGACAGTCTGTGCTGTATGTTTCTACTGCAGTTTTTTTCATGAAAGTTCCTAGCAAATCCTGGCATTTAGCCAGCTGTTTCAGTGTTGGTACTCTTCACCCTACAGTAGGAAGGGAGACCCTTGCTTTTTAAGACTGAGAAAGTAATATAATGTTGTATAGAGGTGGTCATCCTACACCATCGTACGCGAAAAGGTCGTGCAAAGTTCAGCTTTTCGATGTTTCCCCCAGATTTATTGACTTTTTCATTATTCCCCTCAGACAGTCAAACTTGCCAAGACAAAAACATTAGAAAAGTAGAAAGCTAGACATGCAAAATGATGTCATCTACCTGTTATGTGTAACCTGATTGGTAGATCACATATGACAGCCATCTCATATCATTATGTAGGTCAACCATTTGCCCTTTGATTGGTCAATGTCAGCATCTATCCCGTGATCCTTAGTAGTTTGGCATGGTTTGATGCATCGATTTCGCCACGTGGTTGACACTGGCAGTCTGACCGTCAATCCGTCAACGTCTGTAAACTATGTGGGTCTGTGTCAGATCGTAAACTCTCTCTCCGTTTCTGTACTTTTCTGTCCTCAAATCATCATCGTTAATTGAATTCATTAATTTGCGTGGGCCAGTCGAATCATCCTAATAATAAATGGAGCTCTGATTGTAAAACTCTCTCTCTGGATTTTCTGGCTGTTGTGACGTCTCTTTCTTTGTAATCAGAACTTAGTTTAGTGTTACATCTCACCCGTCATCGCTGGAACAGTCACATTTTCATAACACGACTAGATCATAGACATACAGAACAATAATATGCAGGAACCCTCCATGCAGGTGCAAAATGAGAACAGGAAATTTGTCTGCAAAGCCCTCGGCTGTGCTGTTTTTTGGGAAGGAAATTTGTCCAAATCTTTGGGAGGGTTAGGATCGAGAAGTTCTCCCTCCCCTTCACTTGTCTTTCCTCTTTTGGTAGGTACTCTGAAGTTGCGTCTGTGATCTCACAGATGTGGGAGATCTGACTGTCCTGATTCATCTAATTAAACTCTTCAAGCACCACACTCGCAGCTGAAGTTCGTCCATCATTATGACCCCAAAGTTTTACCGCTTTGGTAAAATTTCTAGAAGTGTTCAGGAAGTGCTTTCACTGGAGGTCATTTTGTTCTTAGGTGATAAGGAAAAACAATACAAGCTTTATTGGTGACAAAGTGTGTGTAAATTGCGGACGGTGCTGGGATAATTTACCGTGTGTAATCCCGACTTGCTGTGTGGTGATCAGTCTTAGTATCAATTGCATATTTCAAACTAACACAAAATATCTCAAACGGCAGTCACCTGACCATACGTGTAGGTCTCTCATTAGGCTTGGGCATGTTACCCGACTCTACTGTACCTCAGAGTTGCAACTCTTGGTCTGGAGTCGCAAATAAACTCCACTTCCCTGGATTGAGTCACGACTACCTGTGGAATTTTTAGAACTGTGAAAGCAAGATTTTTTGTGTCTTTCAGAATTTTTTTGAATTGTTCTTTCACAGGGTGTAGCTGCTCCCTGACATCTTAGGTAATAAGCATGAAGCCCACTTCTTACCCATAAACACTGTCATTAAGTTCCAACATTGTCTATACGGTAATTTTTGCTCAAACTTTTGTGTGAATATATCGCAGTATGTCAAAGAGTCTACTCATGTCAATGGCCATATTCTGGATTTAGTATGTGCTCCTTCTTCTGACAATGTTGTTGATTCTGTAAATGTTGCATGTTTTTTAACCGATCATGCAGCCGTACACTGTTTTTTGAACCTTTGCAAGCCTCAGACTAGGAAGCAGTGTATTTCTTATCGTAAATATGCCTCTATGAGCCACGATGCTTTTGCAAATGATCTTTCTCAATCTTAACTTGTAACTAATCCATCCGACCACTTACAAATTATTGTCGATCAGTATGACTCTACCCTCAGAACCATTCTCACTTTCATGCTCCCCTGAAAAACTGCACTAAGACCATTCGTCCAGCTAATCCTTGGTTCTCTCCGGAGATTGCAAATGCTAAGAAACTTCGAAAGAGACTTGAAAGACTTTGGAGATCTAAGCTTGTAGTTGATAGACAGAGATTCTGTGCTCAGCGTCGTCGTGTTGTGAATATGATAAGTGAGGCTAAGGCAGCCTATTATAAGAACAAAATATCTGGTTGTGACAATCAAAGGGATTTGTTCAAAATTGTTGAATCCTTGCTCCATAATAAAGGAAAACCCAAATTACCAACATCTTTGGAAATTAATACGACGTAGGAGTTTTGAGTGTATCTCCACAGCTGCGACTATTCAGTCACCGTCACTGGACTCCAAAAAACATCAAGAGTTGCCCAAGCCTACTGTACATCTCTGCAAACCTCTGCTCTTGGTGATGGGTGTAACTGGTATTAAATGTTGAACAGAAAGAACTATATTGTGAAGAATTGGGGAGTTCTTTAGCAAATGTCTGAATTTATGCATCATTAAAGTCCTAGTGAATAAGGCAACATCACCAAACAAAAATATAATTTACGGATAACACCAGAAAAATTGTTGGTGTTCCTCTGCCAAACATGGTAACCTTGCAGATAGTATCCTTTTGGTATCAAGAAGTACCCGTGGGGTACCCACATAGTAATCACTTGGTAATCAAGTCAGAGCGGAAGTTTGTTGCAAGTGGTACTGTATGTGATCGGAGCTGTCAAGATGCCCGAAATTCTAGAGGACAACCAAATTTTGTCACGGCTTTGTCCTTCAGACAACTATAAAAATCAGTGTGACTTCTGACCAATTTTATGTGAAAGATCAGAAAGAATAATGGAAGTCAATTCTTGCCAATGAATTAGCATAGATTTGCATTGGAATTAAGATAATATGAGATGAGTATTCATGGTACGGCAAGTCAGAAAATAGACAAAGTTCGCCTACTGTCTTAATGATATAATTTGGAGCAGAATGACTTCATTTTGACAAAGGACTTCTAACGACATCGTGTGTGTCAGTTGTCCCTTGCATGACAAGCCAAAATTCTTGAAAATTCATCAGTGTGAATACTGTAGTACACTGTTAAGTAGTGTCCCAGTTAGGGTATCATGCAGAATGTCTGACTCTGCCACATACAATCTGTTTGTCATTACAGTCCATGCTGATAAGCCGTCTGTCCTGTGATACATCGGAGCTGAAATCAACCCCGAAAATATGATGCCATTTTTAAACAATCCGAACCTATTTCCTGTGGAACGAAGGTTACAGAAAAAACTGAATTACCCATCCTTCGAACAACACAAAGATTGCTGCAGATACTTAGAATAACAGGACAAAACAGTAAGGGGGGGAGAAACGAAAATGTTCCACTCGCTGTGAGGGTGGACAGCTCACAGCTGTCGCAGACAGCTGAGAGCGCGGACAGCTAAGGGTGTTGCACCTCTTGCACAATCGAGAAAGCCCCCTGTTCTTTTCTGGAGTTTCTAAAACTCCAGGTCCAAGAATAGATCATCGTCATGCCTTGAAAGAGCCAAATCATTCTTTGATACATGACATCAGTGATTGACTTCCTCTCCTTCAGGAACAAGTCCAACCCCAAAGTAATCAAAGCATGGGTGTCAGAGCCCGACTGCTTCCTGAATGGTCTCTCTGGTTCGTTTATCATTAGCAGGGTAGGGATGACTTTCACCTGTACTTCCTAACGGCAACCAAGCTGGAAGCCGTTTGCTGGTGACCCTAGCTTCCTGTATTCCTTAAAGAGGCCAACCAATCTCGTATCAAAGGAGATACACACTATCATGACAACTCGCTAAATTGGGAACCCAAATTTTCCACTGTGCAATGTCTTTGGGTTTCAGGACCTCTTTTGAACTTACAAAGTATCCAGTGTGTGAGGGCTATTTCAATCAACAATTTTTACGTGAATTTCCATGTAGCTTGATACGCCATCTAAGGATACCTGTGCTCACATCCCACAAGTTTAGAACAGACCACCTTTAAAGATCCTGTTTTGTTGGAGCTATTCTGCAAACATTCGGTATTTTCATTTTTTTTTGGCTGTTTGAGCACGCCGACGTTAGTTCCTTGCCTTGTTTTTGTATCGTTCACGTAACGGGTGTTTCTTCTGTGGGAAACTTTCACTTGCTGAGCGCAAAAGACGTTCTCTGACTGCAAATTTGGAGGGATTTGTTTTTCTTAATCTGAGAAGTTTTAAAGGAATCATGCTCTGAAGACAAAAGCTTTTTTGTTTTTAAAGGTTAAAGGTTAGACATGCTTATGGAGAAAGGTGATATGATTCGTTCTGCGACTTCTAAAGATGATGACTTTCGAAAACGCTTGTTGGCGGTAAGCAGAGGACTAATCTTTTAACCTTAATCACAACTTTTTTGCATCAAATATGAATGATCCTCAAATAGGATGGGGGGAGGGAGGAAGAATCTGTATGAGCAAAGTGTCTGGTAAGCATGACGGCAAAACTGAAATCGTGCGCCAAAGCTTTAGGAAACTAGAAAGTACCAATATAGTTTCGTAGTGCAGACTTTGCTTTCCATGGTTGTGCAAGTGCAGATGTTTTGTTGACCAAAGATTCCGGTTCCTGTTGTGACTTGAACCAACTTTTAACTCCCAGAAGCCCACCATCCAGTAATTAATTGACATTAAAATTCGTAGAAAAAGTTTTGCAGGCAAGTTTACAGGGTAGTCCCAGCCAGAGTTTTTCAGTAATTGAGCCAGCAAAATTGTTTGTGTTTTGCAATCTGCCAGGCAATAGTGACTTCTTGTGGTCATGGACAAGAGCAGGAGATTGGGGGGTTGGTGGTACGAGGTGGTAGGAGACAATGCAAAAAACCACCAGGGGGGAAGAGTAGATGTTTGGAGAAAGTTATGCCAAGTGGTAGTAGATATACAAATTCTGGATGTCTGTTGGTTTTTTTTTCATTTTAGGTTCTCAGGGAGGTAGAGGAGGGGTTGGCAGAGATGGGGTTAAACTATAGCTCCTCCCACTATTTGATCAACAGTTGAGGGGAACTCACTGTCCCATATCCTTTCTCATCACTCGTCAGATGATTGATTGATTGACTGATTACTGTGATTCTGTTGATTGCACGCTGAGAACCCTGTGGTGCATTGTACAGGAAAACCAGAGAACAATTTAAACATACACAACAATAGTTTCAGCTCACATTAATGCAAGCTTGTTGCCAGCTGTCCAAATAGCATGACTTTTCTTCTGTATCCCTAGATATTGCCGGCAAGTACTCTGATTTAACATTCCTTTTATTTGGGCGTTTTTTTCTTCTAAGGTATGTTCAGTGAAGAATTTGAAATTTCAGATAACAGAAATGAGATGTTTACAGATAGTCACACTTCTGTCAACATTTGTGTAACTAACACCATCCTGTAGCCCATAATTGCCAAGTGTTTGTTGTACAGCAACATGAAGTAGCCTACTACAGTATAATTTAATTATCAGGGAACGAGTGCATGTCATTTGGCAACATTAGTACAGTGACTGACAGTAAATCTACAGTAGATGAACCTTTTGCATCTTGAACAGATTAAAGTGAAAAAAAAGGAGCGTTTTAGTATTTGGCAATTAACATCATACTTTGGTGAATTAGACAACGCAGAACTAACACTAATTTTCATGTATGTCGCCTAGGCTACAGCAGCTGTGAAAGACTAGATAGAGCTAGTTGCAGTAAATGTCACAATTTGTCTTGGAAACCAGACTTAAAAGGAGCTTGGGCCGGAAAAATAACTTTAACTGAAAAATTGATTAGGAAGTCTGTAAGGTCATCGCTTTTACGTGGCACCAACTTTAGAGCACTGTTAACTTTCAGAAGAAGAATTCCATGGAGTAATGCATAAAGAAACTCGATGCATGGGCTGCAGTACCTGTCATAGCTGCAATTTGGATGGTTGTCTTGAAGGGGAGGATTGAAGAAAGAAATTTGGCCGAAGGTGATCAAATTTGTGGGCAAGGTAACAGTGCATGCAAATCTGGCAAAACCATTGACCCTTAGGTCACTTTGCAATCAATTGTTCTGCAAGGTGAATTAAAGTGCCACGGGTGGGAAGGGGTATTGATTCAGAATAGGAGGATTATCGTTTGTGCTTGGATTTGGAAGGTGCTTGTCAAAAAATTTTCCTCTGAACATTTATTAGATGTGGTTCAGTGACAAAGGACGTAAGAGCAAGAGATTGCCACCCTCAGAATTTCGACTGCAAGCGGTAATCAGTGCACCCTGGCCACCTTGCAATTATGCCTGGTAACTTTTGACATGTATTGCCCTAATGCCTCCCCAGTCCGTTAATGCAGAATAGCTTCTCCAAATTGCCACTTATGGCATTGCATGCTCAGGCCTCTCCTCGTGAAGTTCATGGATTTTTCGTACCTTTTGATATAGCAGCCGAAGAGTCCAGTATTGTTAGCACTATATATGTACTGCAGTGACAGCTGATGTCTCTGTTTCATTTTAGTTCTTTGATGTAAAAGTCATTCTGTACCAGTACCCCTTCCCCCCCCCCAAAAGTACCATTACGTGAGGATAGGTAGTTGTAATTCTTCATAACCTTTTCGCATTTTCTTCTTCTATTATAGGGTATATAAGCATATGTCGTTAGCAGATTTGTTGCCAAAAATAATGTCCATATTTTTAAAGTAAGCAATACAATTTTAAAGTAAACAATACATGTTTTCAAAAGTTTAAAAAAAAGGATAACATGTTGAAGGCATATCATATGAGTCTCTCCCTTGATGATGTCACAAATTTGCATATTTGGCGTAATTTATGATGCAATTGTAAAACAGTACTTTGGAAAATGGTCAACGTTTGATTAAATTTCATGAAAATTGTGGCTATTGATATCCACCGTTTTCATTAATTATTTCAATCAATATATACTCCAAATTTTTTTCTCATGTCACATGACACATGTACTTCAAAGTTTATGAGGGTAGCCCAGAGACCCTAAGTACACCCAGGAAGTGAGCTCCACAAAATGGGAGAGGGGGGAGCTAGGTAGGAGTGAGAGAAACAAAGGGAATAAAAATGTTTTGCACCTGTTTTAACACAATTACTCGTGCATCCTGGCATCTACTACCAGTTTCCAGACTTTTGCTATACATTCACACTGGGGTGTGAACACATGTAGACTTTCGTTTGGGCATAATACATTCAGCTCAGCTGTAGAGTCCATCCTTTATCGTTGTACCACCAGCTACATCACTTTAAAAACTCTTGTTGAGCACTCATCTAGCAGACAGCTCCCAAGCCAGCTGAAGGGGCCACTTCACGATGCTTGCCTTCAGGAGCATTAAAATGAGAATCGATCTGTTTTAAAATTTGGGCTTTCCACAGGGCTTCCTGCCTCGCTTTGAATAATCATTCTCTCTCCGTAAATATTGGTTTTAAAAACATGATTTGTCGTCTGAAAGAAACACAAATATTTCCTTTTAATGGAGTTCTGAAGTGTTTTCTGGGTGATTCCTGCCTGAGCATTACAATAAGCATCGATCTGCTTTAATGCCGGTTCCTACCAAGAGTTTCCTTTAGTGCCTCCTCCTCCCATTCAGAGCTTCTGCAAACGACAAGGCAAGTCTTGTATGTACTTAATTATATACGTATATATGCCAAAGAGCGTCAGAAATGTTTTTTTTCCCGGTATGTTTCTTCACATTGGCCCATCCTCCAGGATTTCCAGCTATGAGTCCTCGGAGAAATTGAACTGGGTGGATTGGAAGTTGCAGTACACTGTGCCATAAAAGTAAGAGCAAACTAAAGTGGCTGCTGCCAGTCGGCAGTTCCTGTGGATAGAGAGGGAGGACAATGAGCCAACTAAACCCATTTCACTTGAATTTGACCTTGTGTGGCTACCATCGCATAAAAACAGCTCAGCATATATATGCTACACCACTCGGTGTATAATGCGGGTCAATTATCGTAACAGTTTATAGACTTCATCAAAACTGATGCATGATGTGCGGTGTATTTAAATTCTGAAATACGAAGACAAGCTTTTCGTCCATGCCGATGGATCGTTAGATGCTTTAAAGCTTAAGTGTGACAGGAATAATTGTATTCCAGTTGTGAGAAGGACTGGCTGTTACGGTAATAGCTGCATTTACAATCTTTGATTTACATTCTGATTAATTTGAGTGGGATTATTGTAAAATCTAGATGGGTAGGACCCTATTGCTGTGTCACTATGGTCTGAGACACTGGATTTGGTCTTCTTAAGCAGAAAGGTAAGTCAAAGAAATTTACAGTATAACTTCTCGTAAAAATGTCAACAAAGTATGTATACATCAGCACTTGTAAGCACTAATTTGCAAACTGTGGATGTACCCCCGTCACCGATGATTCATTAAACCAGATTGATCGGTAAACCTCTCTTCTCAAGGATATTTTGTCTGAATGTTGTGTTGTCGAACAGTCAATGTTAGCTTTAATGGTTGTGTGACATGAAAATGATTAGATTGAAAATGAATTAGATTATTGGCTGTATTGACCATTACAAATTTTCAAACTAGCTTCACATTCCATCAAAGTCCATCAAATATTGACCATTTTATAGGCAAATTTCTGTCTTACACCTGCTACACGAATAAACATTAGCTTATACTTTGCCATTTTTTATTCGTGATGCAGGTATATGATAGGAATTTGCTAGAAAAACCATCAACATTTGGTGGTTTTAGTGGAATTTGTTGCTGTTTTCGTCATTATTTAGTAATTGATACAGCTAATACTCCAAAATGCAATTTTCATGTTGCACAACCTTTAAGTGTTACAGGACATTAATTGTATTCCAACAGCTATCACTGGCTGGTACAGTGATAGCTGCATTGACCAGTTTTGGGTTTGAAATTCTAGTTAACATCAGTGAAATTCATGTAAATCTAGATTGGTAGGAAATTGTGTCATATGGTCTGATCAGTCACTGGTTTGGCCTTTACAGTCACTCAAGTGTAAATGTAAGCAAAAAATTTACAGAAATAACTTTTGGCAAAATGTCAACAAAGTTATCGCTCAGGTACCAAATGCAGGTGCATATTTTTCATCTTGGGGACATTGGCTTAAAGCAGTTTATATAAGGTAAATTTCTCAGCAGTTAAATGTAAAGGCTTGAATGTAAGGTTGTTGACTTTTTTTTTTGTATTTTTAAAAAAATATAATGATTCAAATCAGTGATTTGAATCAAATAAATCGATTTAAATCGTGATATTTTCTTTATGAAAATCATGAGTTTAATTGTGACTTTAATCAGCTTGATTTAAATCAAGGAATCCTGCCTGAATAAGATATTAAAGTGATGTGCATGTAAAAACTCCTACGATTACAAGGGACTTGTTTCGTGTGTCTTTCTCAGATTCAAAAGTCTGCCATAGTTACTGCTTAGACAAATTCTCTAACTTCGCTCCTTGGAGATGATGTGAATAAGCCACGAATCTGGCCCGTATGCAGCTTTTTTGGGGAGGGGGTTCGATTTTACCACAAGTGGAACATTTTACCCAACATTCATGACCAACTAATTAAAACTCTTTTTAAATGTTGCTAACTATCAAACGCTGAACGGAACTCCAGATCTTGTGGGGGCCGGGGGGGGGGGTGGTCCGAACCCCCTGAACTCCCCCTGGATTGGGCCTGACGATGACGATCAGCCCCTTCTCCTCCTTCATTCGAAAGCAGATGAAAGAAACAGGATGAAAAAAAAAATTAAAAACCAAATCACATCATAAGAGCATGCAAAGAACATGGCATAGCAAAGTTAGAAATTTATGAATGCAATCGAGATGAAGTTTAGACTTCACCGAATTTGTGATATTTGGTATCAACTCTCCTCAGTTGACCTATGGTGTATCTCGCTGTCTCTGGATTACGTTGCAGAGAGTTTATTGGGACATTTTGTATTTCCTTGAGAACTTATGTAATGCTGTACTCCCCCATTTCCCAAATGTTTGTCTATTTACAAAGGAAATCAGGTTTGACCATGGATAGAAAAGTTTTACAATTACATGTCAAAATTCCGACCTTACAGATGGGAGGTTTCTTTTTGTAGCGCCCTCACTAGGTTATGTGAAAGATTGCGTTATAGTTGGATGCGTGCTCTATTTGGTCATTCTGCTCATGCTTTTAATTACTGTCAGAAACCTTACATGAATGTAAGTATAATCTTAATTTTGTCCTTTGCTGCATGAAAAATTAAAAATAATTATGAAATCGTAAAACCATGGGTGTTCTAAAGGGCCCACATTTGGCAGATCTGCTCGCTCTTGATGTAAGGGTGCATCTCACATGTCAAGATACAAATTTCATACGATTTCTAGTATTTGACACCGAACCTGGTGTTTTCCAAAGATTTGCAAATTCTTGTTCATAAAAAATTCAAAACCATACTGTATTTCTTATCAACGTTTTTAACCTCTCTCTGGAATATTGAGATATTGCTGGAATAAGAGTTGAAAATTTGTCAATGAAAGTCAAATTCTGGCAAATATGTCATAACCACTACAAACAAGCATTGTTTAAGCCATGTCTTTGCTAGCATTAATATTCAAGTCCATTCCCATCGGTCTGTTTCATTTCAAGTAACCGTGATTGACTGCTATGTTTGCTTGTAGAGTCTGAATTTTGTAGGGCCAACAAAAATGTCAACACAATATTCATATTCAAATATCTGTACTGCACAGTTGTCATTCAGATTTTGTAACAGGTGATCTTTCCCTGTACTTTCTCTTCCCTAAAATTCTTTTGAAGAACAAAGGTAGATGAACAGGCAATTGCCTGTGCAACTTGTATTCCAGCTTTAATGGAAAAAAGAGACTTTAGATGACTAGTGGCAAATTTTTTATCTAAAACTGGACAATAGTTTTCAATATTGACATTTTTATCACCTTCATTTGTCTTGTCAATGAACATTATTGCTACAGTGTTTGCTCCTGTCACTAGAAACTTTCTGTAACTTTCGTAAAGCATTCTCAGCATTTGTTTTGCTGAACTATGTGCAATATAAAAACAAAATGTTATTATTACTGAAAGTTAGAGTCTGTGCTTGTGAAATGTATTCATTTTCATCCTGTCAATTTCACTGTTATGCATGCAGCTACAGCACAATTGCAGGTCTTTGTGAAAACTCTCTAGCTCCCTCTATTTTTAGATAATGATTCAGGCACTTCCACACAAATCAGGGTTCTTCCAGAGTCTCCAATGGACTTTTTGTAGTGGGCAAGTAGTTAAATGTGCTCACATCCTGTCTTTGTAAATAAGTGATCTCTTGTCCAAATTTTGCTCTAAGAAATATTAACAAAAGCAAATTTTATCAACCACCAACCACAAAACAGGATTCACATATCATCAGACGTTACTTACTGTGCACTGCCTTGTGCATGCAGCAGCTGTGAATTAAGCCACCTGGTTCTTGTAGAACATTGAGGTACAGTGAGTAATCCAGCCACAGAAAATTCTCATCACAAAACCTCCATTGAGTCAAATTGTAAAAGAGCTAAATACAATCCTTTTCAGGACTGGTTTAATTCATTTCAAATTCAAACTTTGGCTTCTGTCGTTGAAAGTTGTTGTGTAAGCAGAAACACCCCTTAATACTTGAGAATGGTCTGAACGTGTGTGGTGGAGTGATGCAGTGTTGCAGGCAGTGATGGAATACTGTATTCACTGGATTAAAATGAGGAGAAAGAACCATCTCACAAACTGTTTGAACTTGTTGGAAGTCACGAAAAAATCATTAACTCAGCATCATTCGTACAGTATTTCCACATTTTCCTGTTCTGTATTTAGTAGTACATTTGTGTGAAGAATTTGTGACATGACTTGTCCATTTATGTTTTTTTCATATTACATGTATATATGTTTCTACTTTGAAAGTATCTAGCACTCTTACTATGTTGGAATGATTGAGAGAATTCAACTAGTAGTTTGGCCAAAGAGATTTGCTTTCTCCTATCCCTCCCCTCCCCTATCACTCAGCAATCCCTCCCCTCTCCCTCCCCTATCCCTTCCCTATCCCTCCCATATCCCTCTCCTTATACTCCCCTTCCCCTGCCCTCCCCTTCCTTCTCTGTAGCGACCTCACAGGCGTCGTGTAGAGGTGTGTTACATTCCAGTTCATTAATGTTTGTTTACCAAAACAAAACACATAGTGACTGACTGTTGCTTCCCTTCTGAGACAATTTTGAGACGATTAACAATCCAGGCAATTTGCAATGTTAATGACATTCAAGAATTCCATCAGTTGATGAGTAACAGGTAGTAGGTTCACAATAATTAACTTTTAAGCAGTTAAATACAGTAGCCTCCTTTCCACTACGTGTTATGGATCGTGATTCAAAAAACGTTCCCGCGGCAACTCACAGCCAAGCCGCAAGATTTTTTTTTTTTTTGGCTGCAATTGTTTTCCCCTTTTTCCGTTCAGAGGCTCGCTCCTAATATTGTCTCAGAATGTGATCTTGCGAAAAAGTGCATCCCCGGGAGACAGTAGTTGTTGGAAATTTAAAACCTTGCCGAATGGCTGATGAATCACTGTAGCTTGCTCTGAAGGGTGAAAAAGTTTGAAATCTCCTCTGAGAGTTTGCGTTATGATGAGCACTTCTCCAATACAGTTTGACTCTTCTTTTTCTTGTTTTTCTTCTTTTTTTCTTTGTCGTAAACCATATCGGTGATGACAATTTTGTTGAGACTACAATTAAATGATGGATCATCTGGCCTGCACTAGTGCAATGCTGTTATGATAACCGATAATACAGTTAAATTTACACTATGGAAGTTCTAATGAGTCAAGGGACTTTATCCCGTGTCCCTTCGGTAGCTAGCCCACAGCAATATTTGCTCGCTTAGTCCTCAGATGACAGCTCATACTGTACCATGTCCGTACACATTGACGCAATCGCCGGAGATAGTCCATCGAACTTTTTTTTTTCTTGGCCAAGTCAGGACCACCACAAATAAGCCAATTCAAGAAAGTCAGCCACCGTGAAGAGCTGTATCACCTGGTGATGTCATACTTGCTTGGTAGAGAATCTTCTTTTGATGGTGGTTGGTTGTGTTATTGTTGTTGCGAAGAGTGCACCGTGAACTACGGCGAGCACAATTTAACAAAAGAGGGAAATTCATTGCACTACAAAGTGTGCAGCATATTTTCCACAGGAAATGGAAAGGTAGCTTGTTGATTTTTCATAATTTTCTCAGTAAGGCAGATATCAGCTCTGTGCGTCTTGCATTGCAGTTTCAAAGGCAGTGAGTGATTATCTTTAATTTCAGTGTTGTACAATTTCTACTGGCCAAAGGATTTCTCAAATTAGTTCACATTTACTACCAAAAAGTATTTTGATATGTAAGTGCTTTCAACACTTTTTTTTTTTTTTTTTGCAGCTTGTTGATTTTTCATAATTTTTCTCAGTATGCAGTTAGCGAGTAGTTTTGTCAAGTTTGAATAACTCACATGTTGTAATATCTCAGTTTGTTCATATGTGTAGATATAACCGTCTTTCTCTTGCATTGTTGTGTCTTGGTTCATTTTACATTATACTCTGCGCTGTAAAGATAGAACTTTCATGTCTTCCTTGTTAGAGTTTTCAATGTGATTGGTTTTAAAAGAAAAGAAGTGAATTTTAGGCACTTGTGAGTATAAATGGCATCCTGATTGCATGTTTTAAAGTTTTTATGAATGCATCTGGCAACATTACAAATCATGTCATGTGAGCAACTCAAATGAAACCTCACTGGTTTCCTTTACAATGCAAAATTTAGTTTTTTTTTACAGTTCCAAAAAAATGTTATTAGAATCAAAAGTTTCACCTAACAGCCCATTGATAAGTAAAGGGAACATAAAGAAAAAAAATGTACGTCACATGGAGGATTGTTTTCTACTTTAAGATGGTCAAATCAGAATATAGTGTATATCTGCAAAAAGAAATGTCAAAATTCTTCGTTGAAGTTAAGTATGTCTGCATGGACTGCAGTTTTAATTACATGGTGGTCTGTAAGTATCCCCTTGGATGTGTAGCCATTGGTGATCTGATGTGTAGAGTGGTCTTGATCTCAGTTGGTGTACATAATATTGCACGGTAAAGGTAAAACAAAAAGTACAGGTAAATTAATGGCGTGATCTTGGGGGGTCTTAAGCCATTGGTGTTCTGATAGTGTCCATTTGCAACGGTCTTGATCACATGTCCTGGCGACCTGGCCTATATCGTATACTGTACCTCTTGATCAAGGCACTGTACATTGCTGAGTGTTTGAAGTCCATGCAGACAGAAGTCACCATCTGACAAGCTTAGTAAATTATCTCTGAGAGCTAGTATTTAACAAAAGGCCACATATGCGATCTGTGAACAGAGGGATTGTTCAGAGCACCTGTGTGTATGTCAAGGAGAGCCTGGCTATGTAACGGTTACTTACTGTAAAATAGTAATGCATTATGAGTAGGTCTACACCGCAGTTTTCATTACATTGCGTGATACGCACGTACGTGTAAAATACACTGGAGGCTAGCGTAGAACTATGATTTTACCAGACTGAGGGTTGCGGTATGTGAAGCCGATTTGTCCAGAGGGCCTGCCATCCACTTTATTCCCACATTTCTTGCAAAAGATGTTTTAGTGGATTTGGGTGGGTAATCACATTTCCCATGTGGAGATTCCTGTGGCCATACTGCATTGAAGATGTATGAAAATTGTTCGCAACATTACAACCTTTTCTTATGTAATATATGTAATGTTACTTTTCTCAGTTCTAACTCCAACATGTCTTTCTTTTGAAGTTTTTGTCTAAGTTCCATCAGCGCTCGCTGCCTTTCGACAAAACTTTGTGTACAAATTTAATTCCCACCTAAGTTTTAACTCTATTCTGCACTCTTTTCTTTCATCAGTCAAACAGAAATTCCGAAAGCATCGAAGGCCGCACTCCTCAGATAGCTCGTTCTGGTACAGCAGTCGGCCATGATATCCTGTCAAAGTCAGCGGACTGGAGAGCAAAACCGAGAGGCCTTCTTGTAAATAAAATATTTTTATCAGTTTCATTTAGCAGCTTCAATTTCTTGTGTGTTCTTTTGTACTGCATGCTCATCATCTTTCTGCTGTCTGTCTGTCTGTTTGTTTGTCTGTTCACCCTATGGGCCTGAAAAACTTGGGGAGGGTATAAAGTGACCAATTTTACCAAAATGCCAAGTTGATTTGCTAGAGGGATATGTTTGCTCATCATCAGTTCGTTACTAGCCCAAAACTTTTTGATACATTTCCAATAGTTGGTTGATTTGTGAATGAAAAGTCCTCTCCTTTCAATGTAACAATCTCAAACATACTTTATTTTTAAGTTTTGACACCATGAACCATTGCCCTGTTATACTGTAGGTGTTTGGTTTGAAGCTGTTCACTTTACATGCAACACATTTTCTCTCTGTTTGGCTCTCCGAAAGGAAAATTACTTAAAGCTCTTATTTGACATCTACATCTATGTTTTTTTATCATGGTTTATTGTATGTGGTCTGTCTGATGGTCACCTGTTTCATTAGAAGGATGTATTCGCTTTGGATACTCAGATTTTGAAGTCTCTGTTCTATACGTCATGCAGTTTTGGCTGCTGAGAAGTGGTGGGATTCATGAGCTTCAATGACCAACTCTGGAACCATCGTGAACAAGTTCAGCAACTCCAAAGACTTTGTTGAAGTGTGCTATAGTTATTGAAGGGTGTTTTTTCAGTGCTTTTCTGATATTTGAGATGTTCCATGGTAACCAATGAATAGCAATTACCAATTGTTTATCAAAGATCACTGATCAGCATACTGATCACTTCCCATTACCTGTCTCAGCATAACAGTTGCACACTGTACACCCAAAACTGCTAAATCTGCACTCAAGAAATGTCCTTCCAATAGTGTTTGCACAGCAGCTCTCCATTGATAGAGAAGGCAATGCAGACTCGTATATGTAGTGACTGCGGTAATTATTAGGAACTGTGCAGACCATCGCTAGGCAGAAAACTCTGTTAGATAGCCTGGCTAAAATTTAGGACGAAAGGCCAGACTTTTCCTTATTCGCATGGTGTCAACAGGCCAGCTACAGCTTGGGCAAAGGAACATTTTGCGTGTGCGCATGTCATGCACATGCTTTGAACTTGGTTTCTAAATCCACATTATTACCATTTTGGAGCAGAAGTAGAAGATACTGCAGTTTTCACCAAGTTGCCATTCCAATGAGACAACAAAAAGTTCTTCCCTTTCAAGGTGGACGTTACAGGAAAGAATCCAGATAATTTACCAATCGGGTTACATTTCCCGTTGGTTAATTGAACAGGCACAATGGTTCTATTATCAAAATTAAGAGCTGCACAGTTGAACTTGCCATTCAAACTGTTGGTGTTTGTGTGTATACATATCTCTGTTTGTTTGTTGGATGCCCATAAAATTTGGGATTACTGATTTTAGGTAAGCCACTTCAGCTATTAACCAAAACACCGAAAGCACAATGAAAATTTGCGGTAGAAAAGAATCCATTATTGAAGTCAGTGCTCAAGGTTACTTTGTCATTGTTATTTTCTGTTTTAATATTGGATTTGTTCTGCCACTGACAATGCGCCTCCGGGGTCAGATTCCTGCATTCCAAAGATATGGCACCACTAAGGAAATCACAAGTGTAGTACTTGAGCGTGTCTGTCATGTAGTATTTTTGGACTGTTATGCTCAAAGCTTCAGGGACTTCCCCGCTTCAAACAACAAAACCTAATCGCAGTTATAGAATTAATGCAAACACTTGAAACAAAGACATTTTGAGCAAATTTAGTCAAAAAGTCCAACATAGTCACGGCCTTTTCGATCTAAGAAAAATATTTCAGTTAATCAGGCTGTCTCCTAACGCAAGGTTCTGTACCACAGAGTCAAGTGGTCAGAAAAGGATTTGCATATCGTCATAACAATAAGGGATCCGTTTTTCTCTCTGCCTTGGATGGTGCAAACCATATTTCGATAGTGTGTTCCATAGTTTGGAGGTCACTGTCTTTTAAAGAAAATACCTTTTTTTCACGATGGTATGGTCCATTATGAGAAAGCTACGTCTGATGTCAAGCTACTTGAATATTCTTTGTTTTGAATATCCACTGTCTTTTAGAAACTTGACGATGTGACTTTCTGTTTTCACAACATTAACTGGCTGCCAGGTACATGTACCATGTAGCAGATGAGTTTTTCTTCCTTCAGCTTATCCCTACTGTATATCGAAAAGCTAGACATCTACAGGCTTTGAAAACAAATTCCTTTTAACTCTGTAGAAATTCTACGCAGAGTTTGTTTACATAGCTCTAAAGCAATTGGCTGAAACAGGTGTTTTAATTACAAGAGAAAGACTGCTACCACCGCACGTGGAGCGATTATCCTGGTGTACCGTGTGTGCGTATATGCACATAGTCCAGCAGCGACTACTGAAACTGTGTTAACATGAAGTGGTCCCTGAATAATCTTTCTTTGGGTTAAATCTCTTTTTGAGTGTCTGTCATGTGGCAATTAAGTTCAATTTTCCAGGAAGGTTTTAACACGTCCCTGCACATGCACGTACTACTTGCATTTCACAAAGCTGGTTAACTCCAAAAATGGAACACAAAAGATTTGTTTTGTTTCCCCATTGCATGCAATATGTCTGGTGTCTTTACCAGAGGACTTAATTCTACCAGTGAGGTGGTGCATTGTAAAGTGCTGTGTTGATTTTCCATTCGATGAATGTATGCATGTTACATATATCTACAGGTATTTGTTTGCATGTGAGGCATGCATGCAATCGTCGCCCTGTTTTCCTGCCTGCGCCTTCTAATTGCCCGTGCAGTTCTGTCGTTGACAACCCTGAATCAGGGATGTTATTGTTTAAGAAATTTGTCAACGTTCACAGTCCTTCCTTGGCCGAGTGTTGATTTTGCAGCACCTGGTCGGAGGACTCGCCTAGAGCGCAGTGTTTGGTGTGTACACAATGATAACTCTCCAAGTGCAAAAATTCTTTTCCACTTTGATTTTAAGCTGTAGACGCTCTGACATCCCAGCAGAGTCTTCCTGATTTCAAAAGTCAATTAGTCTCGAGTGTTGATCTTTCGTGATTACTATCCAAAGGTGACAATATTTTTTTGGATTCATTGCCAACCTGTAAACCTTTGCAGAATAGTACAATACGTAATTTTCGTGAGGAATTGCAGAACTTCAGAAGGTAAAGAAAGGTAAGGGCCCGGCATGCACGCTGTAGGAACTAAACGTCTTTAAAGTTTTAAGTTGTTTCCAACTGCTTCCCATTGTTTCAAACAGTTTCACTGTCTGCAAATTGTTTTTTCCATCTTATGATATATGCATTTCATGTTTCAGTTAAACTCTCTTTGTTTGAAATGTGGTATCTTTGGTGTTAACCTTTTGATGTGTCATTGTGGTATGTTCAATGTCTGTCTGTCTATTGTGTATCTGTCTCTAAATTCTGCTATGGTCTGTTTGTGAATGTCTACATGTGGCTAAACCACGTCAAATGGATTTGCCACTGAAGATACTCTGGCATGGTCCCAGGGAGCAACCATTTCAATTTCTTTCTTGTTTGATTGCAAAGCCAGTTGTCTTTATATTGTTCGCATACTACTTGAACCAGCTATATACAAATTGTGGAATATCAGCGCTTTTTAATGTATTTTGTTCCTGGTATTGCTTCTATAGTTCTAGTCTATTACAGTAACATACTGTGCTATTTCACAAACTTGATGTCATCAACTTGAATAATGATGTGTCTTCATTTTTTCTAGTCATATGCAAAAGTTTTGGCAACAATTTTTTGCAACTCATGCAGTTTTTCTTTTTTTTTTAGTAAAACCACATGCATGCTATGTAATGTCAACAATATAGTCAACTAGTATTGTATGACAGCAGACTTGAAAAGCACACACTGTTGGCATACTTCTTGATTCCTAGTCGAAGGCAAAAGGCCATTCGGGAGACCATTACGATGGTGATGTTATGTGTGTGTGTGTATATATGTGATACTTTGATTGTAAACACAATATCTAGAGAGGGGTAACCATGTCAAATCTCATAATTGGTGTCTGGTTTGGCCATATTCAGTTGATGATCCCCTGTTGTTTTTGGTATAGGTTAACAGTCATTTGAGGTCACCGGAGGTCAAATTGTGAAAAACTTGGAGAAATGACATGTCAAGATTTGGAGTGTGAGTTGTTCATTTCAAGTAGATAATTAAATCATTTTTGGTGGAGAGCATAGGTCACCTGAGCTAAAACTGTGAAAACTTTCCGAACAATATGTCTCAAGAAGGTGACCTTTACTAGTGCCATACAAAGTGTGTTGGTTGGTTAAATTGAGTAGAATTAATCATTATTGCTTTTTGTAGAGGTAAAAGGTCTTTGAGGTCACCAGAAGTCAAACTGAAAACCTTGAAAACTGCTTGTAACCATGGCATGTCCAAAGGAATTACCTTGCATGATCTCACACTTTACATGTGGCTGCTCAACATTTCTGTTGTTTTTGGTGAAGGTCAAATGTCATTTGAAGTCACCAGAGTTAAAACTGAAGACTTCGTAAACAGTTCACATTAAAAAGGGTAGCCTTCAGTAATCTCATATTTAGAACGTGGGTTGGCCATATTCAGTAGATGATTCCATTGATTTTAGTGGAGGTCAAAGTTCATTTGAGACCACCAGAGGTCAAACTGAAAAAAAACTTTGTAACTGCTTACTACACACAGTGGTGAAGGTGTAGACATGGTACCTGAAGGATGGGATGCTTGCATTTCCAAAGTAGTATGTACATGTTGTGGCGAAATCGTTTGACTTCCTGGTTGTTAGTGATGTATGCTCAGCAAAAAGTGTGTCACATCATGTCCTGCATGCGTTTAATTCAGCAACCCCAAGGTATCGAACATGCGCTATGCAGTTCATGCTCCTAGTAAAGTCGATATGATGGTACTGTTGGTTAACTTTATACTTTAACATGCTACTGTTCAAGTAGTAGAAGCAATGTATTTTCTCAAGGTGCAATTTTGATGGAGCACAGTTTCACTTCAGAATCTTTGGCAATGTATGATCCATATTGAAGTCTGCTTCGTACCAAGATACTGTCCAGGGGTTTCTTTGCAAGGAAATACGTGACATCATCATTCTATTGGTTTGTTTATTGTTTTTGGTCTGTACTTTGTATGTGCATTGCAAAGGAGGTAATCATAAATTTTCTTCTCCCCCTCACTTACCTGTCTCAGCAAAACACAGCACTCCCATGTACTATGCGAGTTGCACGTCACTTTTCTGTCATGAGTTTTGTAAATAACACAAATTGTTGTCAGTATGTTTAGTAAGATCGAATCCCAAGTAAACACACCTTGTTATTCATTTGAAACTACACATATGCATCATGCATGGCAGTAGTCAGCTGCAGTTGGCTGACGAATTAGATGCCGTTTACAATGTTCACAGTGTGTTTATCCAGTGTTATACAGCAGTTTGTTAATGGTAAATGCTGGGTTGATCGTAGGTTCTGTTGCTGAATATGTCACATTAATTGCGAATCAATGACATTGTAGAACACTAGTGGGAATGGTTATTACTAGGAAGAGCCCAATTCTGAGCCAGTTTGTCGATTTCTGTCAAGGTCAATTTTTGCGACGGAATGTCAAGATCATTCAAAGCTTCGACATCGGTACGTTCTGTAGTGACGTCTTTTCGGCGGTTGAACTGTGCCTTTCATAAGAAATACCACATTCCTATCACTAATCGGTAACTGTGAACAATCGTCGCCACAATTCCCGAGCATTACTGTGGCCTTAGCCATTTTCGTCACAGTGTATATTTACAACATCGGTGCCTAAAGTTTATAGTGGTACCAAACGTCAGATGTGATATCCATCACAGTGCTTGCAACGTAACTTGCAAACTCGTGTTTTAACAGACCAAATTTTTTTTGTCTTTTGATGGTTTCCTTTCAGGAAATACGAGAGGAATATTTTACCTTGAATATTGAACTGGTTGGCTGCAGGAGAACAGTAAAGTGTCGAGTGGAACAGGGAACTTCGCTACGGTAAGTTTTTCAATGCTGCTTTTTGTTTCTTAGTGTACATTGTATATATGTAAAGAAATGGCGAGGGGGGGGGGGGGAAGAGCGACAAATAGAACTGAGGAAAGGAACAATTATGTAAAACCATAAAAGCATGACAGGGGCTTTGTGAATTTTTTGAAAAAGATGTGACTTGAATAGAATCTGAAAGATAATTCTTTGCTACTTTGTATAGAAGTCTTTGTGGTTTCTGTACATACATGTAGCAAACTTATGTTTTTACTGTAATGTATTTAGGCAATTGAGTTATCAACATATAGCATAGTGTGTCCAGTTTTTTTTTCAAAACTTCGACTGAGCAACGTGGCCGTCGGCGACGTCATCTGCTACTTCATCTAGTCCATGTGTACCAACAGACAGCTGTGCATGAATTGGAATTGTGCTGGGAATAGATTTCTGTTAAGCCAGATTGTTACTTTTCTTCACTTTTAATTCAGCCTCATAGTATGTTTGGCTTCTTTTTTTTAAGTATTTAAGATGAAAGAGAAACAAAATTGTTCACAAACTGCTTATCCACACAAAAAGGCCAGTTGTTGGAAATTTGTGGTATTTTGCTCGACAGTTTCGATTGTAACACTTCATCTTGTCCCAAAGCAAGTTTTAAATAAGTTTTTACATCTGATTAAACAATATACAACTTCACTCATTTTGGCTTAATGTAAGGAGTAAGTATATGCAATCAGCTGTTTCTTAGGAACCGTTGCAAAATGCTGACTTTAATTAATAGATTATTCAAAAACTAGCAAAATTCTTTTTTCAAGTGAAATTTGCTACAGTTACATTAAAATGTCAATCACCTCCATACTGTAGTTGTGGATGGTGACCTTTTTGGCTCAGGTCTGTTTCAACTCCCATACATACTGTGAATCTCTCATTCAGTTAACATTTAATTATCCAAAATTGTGAGTTTTCCATAATTAAACTTAGAAGAACCTGCTCTCTGATTGTCCATGGATTCATTCATCACATCTCTACATCAATGATACTGTCTGTCAGACTTTTGTTTGCCCTTCACAAAGTCGGAACAAAGTTTAAAGGTGATGGCCACAGCAACGATGGCCACTGTGCATCTGTTTCACATGCTAGACCGTGTGGATGCTGCCTTTCGAAAAAGTGCATTCCCCCCCTGGACATGTGAGGAGAGCTGCAATCTTTACAGCTCTGTCTCATAGAAACCAAACAGACGGTTTTCATCGTTTGAATGTGTCCAGAGTGCCTTGTCTTATGTTTTCAACGTTTAGGGCCGCAGCGTTTGGAAAGTGGTAAAAAGACGAAAAAAAAGTTTTAAGTAACAGAAATCATCAGTTACTTCAGAAATTGACACAGGTTATGTCAGCTTGTTCTGTGCGTACAAACCATATTCAATTTCAGTGTATTTAATAAAGACTTGGGTGCGACATGTTGCTTAAACACAGTGCAATGAGCGCTAAAGTTTCTTTCTAATAATTCGATTACATTGATTACATTGATGTCCAATTCATGCTGTGCAACAGCTCTAGACGAATATAAATCCGAGGCATGGCAAAAACTTGTGCAGAATCAACTGTGAAGTTTGACACTGATTGCACAGACTAAAAATAAGGCATTCATCATAAGAGGGAAGAATTTTATCTTTATCAAACTGTTGTCATTGTATATATGACTATAGTTTGCATAGCAAAATGGTGTAGATTCAGTCACTTAGAAAACTAATTAACAGACAGTAATTGTAAGTTGGTTGTTTTCGTGGTCAAACAAGTCCACAACCCAATGTCGTTGAGGTTTCAGTCAAATCGAGACCTTCTGACTGTGTGGATGTTCAGTGTCAGTTTATGAAATTTCATATGTCATACATATTGCACAACTTCAAATGAAACAGTATTTTGTGCAAATTTGTCATCTCCCTCCTGTCTGCTTTCGACCCACATTTTTTTTTTTTTTTTTAGTGATAGGAGTGACGTGTTTGGCTGATTTTTCAATTTTCATTTTGTACAGTTGGATTGGTTGCAGATGTCTTCCACACAATTAAGTGTGCATTTCTGTGTTGCAGTTGGCAATTGTTACCTACGTAATATAGTTTTGGTAAACTCATTAGCTTTGTTTAGTTTGGCTTGGCTAGTTTATCTGTTATTTTAGTTTGTTTTACCTTTTGTTTAGCTGTGCTTTGTGAGAACGGTGGTTACAGAAAGCCTGGAGCTTAGGGCGAACCTTGGCTAGAGGGAGCAGTGTCAGAACAGATTTCAATTGCACTTTGAGCTAGGTCAAACTTAATGCATGAGTAAGCAACGGGCACAGTTAGTAGAGTCACAAGTGAATACCCACACCACTGAGTTGTGGGGAGCCTATAGCTTAGTTCAGTTGGCCCTGTGTAGTCATGTATCATTTTATAGTTAAGATTTAGTGAAGGTGTTATATGTTTTAAACATTTACAAGAAAATACAAGACCTTACTGTTTGATCTGAGACAGCTACAGTAAATATTAAGGTAACATCCAGATGAATTTACATGTTAGTCATACTGGCCTGTCACACGTTTCCTCGAGGTAATTTATCAACTATCAGTTAATTTAGAACTTATACCATAGCTATGCAGTACAGCAATTACTGTTCTATCTTTTGCAGTTGAAGTCAGAACTCCACTTGAATAGGTCGTTCAAAAGATTTAAGTCAAAAAGGAAAATGTCGGCTTTAGAGCCCCTGCAAGGAACTTTTTTTTTTTTTCTGTATTATGGCACGTAGAGATTAAAGGGGCTCATTGAATTGATGATGCACATTTTGTTACACGTTTGAAGGAAACTGTTGGGTGCCAATACTTCTAATTAGCCCTCATTAGTCGTGCATCTATCCTTGCCTTTCTTGAATCATGTGAGAGATCGTAGTATTTGTGGACAGGAGTCGTCTGCGCCTAGTGCTGTGTGGTGAAAAGCGTCTGGTCACAGATTTTCAAGGGGTGATATCAATCTTTAATGACCGTATCTCTGTTGCTTCAGTTATACATCATATCCACAGAATCTCGTAGTTTGATCGTTTACCGTCCACGTACGGTATGATCTATACTCAACAGATGTGAGGAGATGTCTGGAAGTTTGTGAACCAACTCGATGGGCCCCTGTAATCATAAGATTTAGAATGTTGTCTCAAGTATTTTTTTTTTTTTGGCCTGTAATCGATCGGGAGAGACACCTCAATACCGAATGAAATGTTGGTTCAGGCTTTGAAATAAACTTCCTTGAATATCTTTTTCGTCATTTTGCTTTGTCTAGAAGACATTCAGATGACTTGCCCATAGGTAGGGGAGGCCCTAGTATTTTACCTGGTGATGACACCTAAAAGTAGAATTGGAACATGGAAGGAAAAGTCAGTGGTTTATTCTTTCCTTTTTAGATGGTTTTATGTTCTACTGCTGCTTTTTTCCAGCATTTCAATCACTGTAATGCTATTATTTCCATTGTACCCCCTCGACTTTCATCTCCTCGTTTCACCGCGTAATCTGTCGTCAGTTTGTCTTCAAAGTGTCTGAAACTGTATCACCTTTGTCACGCCACAGGGCAGCACATCTCACGTGGAGTGGTTCGTATCGATGGATGGATCCTCATGTTTGGAGCCTTTTAAAGTTATCTGAACTCAAAATTTTGTCAAGGGAATCAAGGCAGAGCTCTGTTAAAAGTGTCCAATAATAGGTAGATACATGTAGAGTAGCGAAAGTGTTGGGCGCAGGGGCCCAAGTTGTGAGATGCAAAGAGGGAGGACCATAAGTTGCACAAGCATCTTTCAGGCAATACAAGGTGTATACCTAGTAATAACCTTTGGGAATTCTTGATTGAGGTACACGATGGTAAATGCATGCCAATTATTGGGTCTCCCGGAAATATACTAGGATTTAAAATGAAAAATGGTAAATTTTCACACCTCATTTCTGCTTCACTGATAAATCAATTTGTTTTTTCATCAAGTCATAATGGTTGCATTTAACCCCAGGGCAGTATGTGAGGAGGAGGCGGTGAGAACATTGTTGGGAGTCAGAACCAGAGTTAAAAGTAATTTTGAATGCCTGTAGCAAATTTCAACATGCTTATTTGAAGCTACCTTCTGCAAGAGGATCAGCGGAAAAGCATTTCAATGCTTTTGACATATTTCAGCCGGCCTGTGGGGATGCGGATGATCTTAGGTGCTGTCCATGCCGTACTTTGGAGTCAGGTTTCCATGGCCTAACAATCTGAAAAAAAAAAAAAAAACAAAACAAAACAAGAACTGTGTGATAATTGAAACCCTCTGAATTTTCTTGTCTCAAACATGTTCAGATTGATTCTTTGTCCATGTCAGACAGGGAGTTTCATGGTCCTGTCAACAATGTAACTATTCTCCCCCCCCCAAAAAAAAAAAGGGAAGAGAGAGAAAACAGATGTTCAGCCTCCAAAACAAAAAGAGAGAGACAGACATCTGTTTGCATTTATGAAACGACAAAGCACATTTGGGGCTCGCTTGCTCCTCGCTCACTTTTGAAACAGGTGAAGAAGATTATGGGGGGCGGGGAGGTACGTCTATGTGGAGGATTGACCAGTTTAAAGTGATGTAAAGTGCACAAATAAATTAAAATAAACCGGCATGCATGTGCAGCAATGAAGTCAAAGGTAGGTGTCATCGTGCATTCACATCAAAGACGTAGACAATACCCCTTGCTTCACTTATGCATAGATTTAGCCTTACTCGAAATGTTCTCGAAATTAATTCTGGCACTGTGCCCTCTAAGGTCTAGTCCACCCTCGTTTGCCTTTCGCTTGAGTCATCGCAATGTATCTTTTCTGTCCATGCTGTTACCCTTACAAAGGTACCAGAAACCGAAAATGTTGAGTGTTCTTGCGTTTCTTTCTGTTATAACAATAGTGAGCCTCTTTGCCTCTGTGGGGTGGGGGGGTGGGAGGCAGCAAGGGGTTAAGTATAGTTGCTCGGGAATACCCCAAGAAATCGGTAAACAACATCCCATTTGTCCTGATTGAGGGAATATTTTGCGGTTACTGCAACCAAAAGCATGCATGATTTAGTCCCTGTGAGCCTGTGGACAGTTTTTTTTTTTTTTAAACGTAAGGGAAGGGGATGTATTGGGAGTTCGCAAATAAGGTCAAGAATTTTAAGGCAGTCAAGTGGAATTTCACATGTTATCAACTCATAGATACATTAGGTGGGTGGGTTAGGCAGATAGGAGGTTGGTGCTTGTAGACCATGCAGTAGGTAGGTACTGCCACAGTCGGTAGGACAGTCCTGTGGTTAATTTGGCCGTCGCAACATATTTTGATTGTTAACTGTAATTGATTTTCATTGAACATTTATGGATTTTTTTATTTTATATGTGAGGTGGTTTGATCCACAAGTGGTAATATTAACTTAATTAACATGAATAAACAATATCAACAAAAGGCAATATTAAGGCAAAGTTTTTTTCCTTTTTGATTGAAGCTGAACAATTGATGCTGAAGACAAAAGGAATCAATATGATGGTGATGAAGTGTGTGTGTATGCATGTGTGTGTGGTCAGTGTATGTGATGCCTTGCTTGTAAACACAATATCTCAAGAAGGGTAACCATGAAAAATCTAATACTTGCTGTGTGGGTTATTCATATTGAGTAGATGATTGTGATTGTTTGTGATGGAGATCAAAGGTCATTGAGGTCACCAGAGGTCAAATTGTGAAACCCTTGTAAACAATATATAAACACTATATCTCAAGAAGCATAGCCGTGACTAATGTAGTACATCCTGTGTGGATTGATCATAATAAGTAGATCATCCCTGCCATTTTTGGTAGAGGTCAAAGGTTGTTTGAGGTCACGAGAGGTCAAAATGTGAAAACCTTGTAAACACAAATCTCGAGAGGGGTCTTCTTGACTGATGTCATACTTAGTATTTGGGTTTGTCATCATGACTAGATGATCCCCATTGTTTCTTATGAAGGTCAACGGTTATTTAAGGTTATCAGAGGTCAAACTGTTAAAACCTTGTAAAGAGGGTATCTCAAGAAGTGTAATCTTGACTAATTACATACTTAGTGAGTGGGTTGATCAAAGTGAGTTGATGATTCCATTGATTTTGGTAGAGGTCAAATTTTATTTGAGGTCACCAGAGATCAAATTGTGAAAACAGATAAAACTGCTTAGTACACACAGTGGTCAAAAGAGCTTAATGTAGGCACGCTGTCTCTAGAATGATAAGGTGGTGTTTGAATTTCAAAATTGGTATGTACATGTCCTGTTCCTTCTTGAATGTTGGCAAGGAATCACAAAGTTCTTTGATGTTCCCATTCGTTTTGTTTTGTCTGTTTCATAACTTGATAGATTTCATTGTTTGGCAGGAGTGAGTTTTAACACTGCAATAACAGAAAATCAGTTGTGTAGTGGGTGCATGTGGTACGCACTACATGTGCATGCAAGTACTGAATTAAGCAATGATATTGAGACCTACACGTTTGTGATCGATATAGGTTGCTTGCAGATTAAGTGCCTGTTAGTTTTTCCTTTTATTTGTTACACTACTTACTAGAACATAACTCAAGAGACAAAGTGCAGTGGGTGAGTGTGCTTCACAGTCTTGTCAAACATTATTCCTACCAGATTCACTGACTTCTCATGTTACCAGTAGATTGATCAAATCTGCTTGTAATTGTATGGTCATGTGACATAAATATCCTTCCTACCTGGAATGTGTTTCTCGATATATAGGCCTACTGTACTGTTATGCAGTTATCAGCTCCGACCGTTGTACATCCTGTGTTTGCGATATCGTTCTTTGAATTTCTTTGTCCTTGCTGGCAGGTAATAATATAAGGGAGTAAACCTTACCTGTTTGTGCAGCAGATAAAAAGTCTTTGCTTGTTGTTTGAGGTTGGAGTGCTTATTTAAGCTTGAAATTTGGCACCAGTGGGAATTTGGATCAGGTATGATGAAGATTTACCTTTAAGTATTTTGGGAATTAATATGTCACTTCTCTCAAACTATAGGAAGGATTGTCTTTGTGACGTAATGGAAATTAGAAAGGAATGCAAAGGGTAACCTCAAGTCATTGTGGCTAGGTGACATCACAGATAAATCATGATTCAGTGTTCCAGTTTGAAATAGATATTTCGATCCATATCTTCCATATACAAAATGCTATTGGAATTTGTTCTTCATCAATAAATGCTATTGGGATTTGGTTTTCATTGATAAAAGGTAGAAAATATTCCTACTTTTTATGGAATATCAAGTTCCTTCCTTTAACAGATCCACTTCTCAGCATGTATGCATCCAGTCACCATACATGGTTTATTTTTGTGGTTGCAAGCAACTCTATGGCAACAGTTCACTATTTCTGCATATCTGTCAGATTGGATATTTCTGCATTTTAGCTGACCTCCCCTGTAAGTCTCTCATATTTAAGTTGGATTTACTAGAATGGGAGCAAAAGATCACTTTTTAGTTTATCTGTGCCTCATTTACAAACCCTTCTGTGAGTCTGCCATCCAGACTGTGTCAAAACTTTGACACCATCTCCACTGCAACATACATCCTGTTTTCATAACACTCAACTGTCCACAATTACTATACCAAGCTCTCAGAGTTTAGGAGACCCGAGTCACGTACAGAGCGGTAGTTTGCTTCCTGACCCATTTTCCTGTTCTCCTATTTTGTTCAGCAGCTTTTGATGTGGTGGTCACAGTGGTTCACGTTGATTGTCTGCACAACACTGCTTAATTTTCGTCGCATTGAAAGGGAAATAGGGTGTTTGGAATATACCAACATGGCATACAACGAAAATAGTTTTAATCTTTGTTAAACCATTCAGTCTCATCAATGAACATCTGCAAAGGCTTCATTGCCTCAAAACATTATGCATGTGATGAGTAATGGAAGATGCATCATTTGAATTTTGAAAAGTTTGGGCGAACAAATTATTGTTGAGCAACAGAAGGCTACTGCTCTTTCCTATTTTGAATAACCTATCATTCTATGTCCACAAACGTTGGTTTTAAAAAATATGGTTGTTTTCTGTGAAACATTTCATTTTTCGTTTTCATTTTCATGAACATTTATTTGAGTCACAATATATTTCAGAGAGTACACATAAATGAGAACAGATGAATCAGACGATGACTTGGCCGAGGAACTCAGAGAAAGCTTCCATAGAGCTTGTAGTATGAGTCCTCCTTAAGCAATATAAAAACACAAAATACACAAATTCACAGCACGTACTCGCCCACCTCATATAACCTATGCATTACCGTATTGACCATGGTCTAGCATCTGGCAATTTTGTGTGGGTGTGCGTGTATCTGGCCACCGCCCTTCTGTAATTGCCAGCCTTTTGGTCTGCCAGCAAAATACACAAAACAGAAGACAAAAGAGAAAATGAAACAGCAGGAAAGAAACAGAAAAAAGGGGAAAAAAGGAATCATTAAATAAAGTTTCAGAGATTTCTTAAAAAATTGGGAAGACATGAGTCTTTAAAGCAGGAATTGAAAGGGAATATCTGCCAGGGGTAAGGTGAGTGTGAGTTTCAAAACGCAATTGAAAAGTATGTCTAAAGATATTGGGAAGGGTATTCGGAATCCAAGAGTGGGTGAAAATACCGGCATAATAGCAATGAATGTAGGTACATTGTCATTTGCTCTGAGTGTGTGAATCACGTCATCCACACATTCTAGTGGGAAGTTGATAAATTACTTTCCAAACGAGACCAACCAAACATGGTGCAGTACACTGAGACTATTTGCAGCCTCCATCTCTCCTTCTCCTCTTCAGTGAAGAGACAACAGTGAAGAGGCAAATTAATGTCTCCCAGCCTGAGCTGTCTCATGAATAAACATTGCCTGAGTATGTAAATTGGTGACGTAGAGCTGGACTCCTGTGATATGTCCTATCTTAATCCTTTGTTTATGTAACATTTATTTCAAGGACATTTAAGAATTTTATATGTCCGGAGGGCTTTATTATGCAAGCATGCATTTTCTTCAAAAATATCGATATTACTTTCCAATGTGAAACTCATTAATTAAGTAATTGAGAGGCAAAATACATAGGCTTATCGAAAGAAATACTGACACAGTGCAACACTGGACGTCATCAGTTTTGCAGTTCCTCAAAGTTTGTAAAGTCATATCTCAAAAACAGTAAAAGATGTAAACAAAATTCCAACAGATTTTCACTCAGGCTTTTACTTTGCTGCTTTTCAGTGAAGGGAGCTCTATTCTAGAAGCATGTCACACAACCTTTAAATTGTTGGTCAAGCTCCATTGACAACACTTAATTGTTGAAGTTTTTGAACTAATGTATGCGAGGAAAGTGCGGAAGGTAAACTCCAATAATTGCAAAAAAAAATGGAAAGTGGGCATTTACCTTTTAATGCCACAGATCTCCCAACTTTGTTTTTCAGTTGCATTTTCTATAAAATTAATAGACACAGGGCCCCTTGTGATAGATTTTATCTGTCTCTCTAAAATGTGAACGAAGCATTTCGGGCAATTTATGATAAACAACTGACAAAGTCAACAAGGTAATTTAAGTGGTGGGTTGTTGAATGACTTTGTGACCTATCTTCATGTAAACAGTGACTTTAATGTCGTACGGGTCGTCCTGGTTTGGACTAGGGTGTGTGTGCGCGTTTGTGTGTGTGTGTGCCTAGCTTTCATTATCAAAAAGAAAGTACTAACACCTTCATATCTTTCTTTAGAATTTTAACCACTTTCATTTCAGCATAAAGACAGAGCCTTTGTGTTAATAAATGCTGTTAGAGATTTGATTACACGGTGGTGGCTTTTACTTTCACCTTAAACACCTGTCATCTGTGACATACTGACTTCAAAACTGCTGCATGAGAACATGCATAGGAATACCAGACGTATGGCAGGAAAACTATGGCATGAACTACTTTGAAGCTGAGGCTCATTCACTGTTGTTGGTAACATTTTACAGGATGCTGAATTGTCATTTTGATTCATGTTTTTTTCGGTGGCAAGCATCCGACTACTGTCAGATTGTCAATGCCCAGAGCAATGTGGGATAGATCACCGTGCAATAGCATGTATGTTTCAATCTAAAATTTTATGGTTAAAAACTTTTCCAAGAATATCATCCCAAAATTGCTGTCTCATAGTCAATCAAGTGGTCCTGTACATTGTTTCCTCATCAGCTCATAAACAAAAGGAAATTACATCATCTTGCAGAGCATCTTCGTACAGCAATGTATTACAGTGTGTAAAAACTTTGTAAGAACATTGACTTTTGGTCTCAGGCGCAAAAGGTGGCACGTTGACACACGCAAGTGCGGTACTCGTGAAGGTTAATTTTACCCGAAATAGCGATCAGTGAGTCTGGTTTACAGTAACAAATGCTTTGGACATGCAATGGCCAGAGGAACCTTAGGGGGTGGCTTACCCAATAGTGAAAATTGCCCCCCCTGAGAAATATAACAACTGTCCCCTAAAAATTCCTGCCCACCCACAGATTTAAAGGTCCCTTTTAAAGATTAAAAGTGGCAATTGGCTAAAATCAAACAGAGGAAGACTTCGTCTCTAAATGGTACCATTTGCATCGTTCAGCAACTGAACCAGAAAAAAAAATTACGGAGGTGAGGGCTTCGCGATAACGTGCCAGCTTCCTGCAGGCTGCCCCCCCCCCCACCTTTAAATATCTGCCGTCCATATTGCCATGTTAATTCTCAGGCATCGGTAGGATCATATGAGAAGACTGACAGTTTTAATTGCATGCAATTTACAGTAGAGCTGTTGACCCGATTTGGTATTCAGGGCATTTGGTGACTGAAGTGGATTTGCAAACCTTGACCAACCAGTCTCAATAATAATTGCTATAAATTGGATTTATGTAGTGCCTTTCCAGCCAACAGGTGCAGCTGCTTGTAGTGCTTCACAATTATAAGAGTAGTCAACAGCAGGTGCAAGGAAAGAAGTGAATCTTAAGAGAACTAGAAGAATTGAACTTGCAGGCAAGTACATCGAAGCCCATTGGGACTGTGAACATATATATGCTGCACCCCTGATTGCAGATCCCCCCAGCAGCACGTACGGCTTAGGCTACCAGATATGTACGTCTAAAATGAAATTGACAAACTGCAACACAAACGAATGAGCCCGGCCTAGACGATATAACGGCACGCACTAAGAGCCACGTATGTATGGCTCCAAGAACGCACACGAAACACCACCACAGTGACAGAAAATTCACACACGCCAAGTAATGCCTGCATAAAAATTAACCTACAAACTCTTTTAAAACCGAAACGGGAGTAGTCCTAGCCTAGGTCTAATGTGCTCCGCCAGCAACGGATTCTCGGAGTAAAGATACTTCTTCAATTAGTGAAGTGAAAAGAAGGAACACAATGATCGCATTAATGTGTCGTTGGTCATAGTATAGTGGTTATCACTACAGGATACGAATCCATTAGGCAGCTTGCGCGTTACCCTCATATGTTACTGCAGGGAGTCTCTAGCAACTCCCTGGTCACTGTCAGTACCAGTTTGAAGCTGCAATGAACAGAATGCTACTGGGTGGGTGGGAAAGGACCTAAAGCAATCATTCAAATCCTCATTTTCCCTGAGTGAAAGTCGGTAATATCTCGAAAGGGTACTTGGTGTTACACACTATGATTAAATTCAAAGAGTCTTGCAAGCAGGCTAAAATGGCGATTAGTACTTAATAAAACAATAGAAATGTCTGCGTCACTGTTCACCTTCATTTTGAATCTGCAATATACTTGTGTGCTCAGGAACATAGAATGCAACTATTCATGGGTACCAACGCAAATGAAAATCAGAAAAAAATCCACACGACGAGCTGAGTAAATCCAAGAATCGAAGCTATGGGCTTCGATTAATGAGAGATTACATGGTCAGAACAATTCGGAAAAGGAAGAGGTAGCTGGTTGAAGAGACTTGCAACAGGGGGAAGTTAAAGTTCTCCTTATACCTTCTCTCAAAGCCTGTGGTACAGTAGCTGTGCGCATCGATAGGATTTATCAGGAGAAGGAAGCTTGCATGTTTACAGAGTGATATACTGGGAGAAAATCTGAGAGATACAAAGTTGCTTGTGTTTGACTGGAAAGCGTGGAAAGCAATCAAAAGAAATTTTGAAGTTTTAAACTTTTGTACAGTAACTGCCTCTGGAGGTAATGTGAGAGTGGACTGACATGACATCTGTACCTAAATTTGGTACAATGTCTGCAGTTTGTACGCTGGGCGCACTCCTTACAGTACCTGCCTTGACTGCGCCAATGTGCCGTCGTAAACTGCCTCAAATGCCACTGGAACAAATTTTGTACTACCACACGATCCCCCCTCTCCCAAGTGACCCTTTCACAGGGCACTGCCAGTTAGCTCCTCCTGCAGGAGATACCATTCAGAAGTCTGAAATATGTTACGTGCTGTGCTGTTGTTTTACAAAGGTGTTCTAAGGTTTTGGCTCTTCCAGAATGTGCGTCTGGTTTCTGTGGCCCTTGCGTCCGAATTTTAACGTCTTTACCAGAGGTTTCTGGAAGAACATTAATCACCCTTGACCAGACGGAAAATGAAAATAGATTTAAATTTTTAAATCTAAAACCATTCAAATCTGTAATCATGGTACTGTATTTGCAGTAACATCCAAATGTTTATACATAGTTCACTGTTAACTACAGTAGAACCAATCAGAACTGCCCATTTTATTTTCATTTGAAAGTCAGCCAGTATCTCAAAAGTAAAATGGTTTTGAATAGCATCAGTGCTGTAAGAGTCATGCAATGTGACCTACCAGTAGCAGTGGTAGGAAATTGTATCAAATTGGTTTTGCTTGAATTATAGAACCATTCAAGTAGTGTACGGGTCTGTCGGCCACACGCAAGTATGCAATTGACCATGTATTGGAAAATTTCAAGATTTTCAAAATTTGTGGGCATGCATACATGGTATGATCTCAGCAGTGAATGGGTAATCTATGCCGCCTGATTCACTTTTCAGGATTGCTGTGGACAAAAATGATTTGTCAACTTGAATACCATGACTCTGTATGGCAGAGCTGCAAGTTGTGCAGCATTAAAGATGCAGTAAACACAGGAGGAGTAAGATCTACTGTACATGATCATATAATTGAACTGCACAGTGTAAAGGAGAGTACGTGACTCCCCTCTTGCAAATTCTGGGTAGTGTATATGTGAACTTTTGCTGTTTTGCTGTTTTACTGTTTTTGCTGCTTGAAACCCAACGTGGTATATTTAGAAACAAAATACACGATACGGAATTGAGTCTGAGCTAATTTCATTCTCACAATAATTATATTGCCGTAGAGCACGTCCTGTGCTGATTCCAACGAAGCAATGTAGGCCTATTATCCTATGAGAATGCAACATGGTGCTGTACATTATGTTACTTTAAAGAGAATCATTAATCGAACACATAGTGCATTGAAAAGTAACACTACCTGATGATCGTACTATAGGCTGTCGGATCAGTATCTGTAATGACGACTGAACAAACACGTATGGCTTTGGATTCCAATGTGAGGTGTGTAACCATGGTAAGATAAGATAAGATCAACTTTATTAAACCCCGCAAAGGGTAACTGAATGCTCGCATAAAACAGTACAAACGAAAAGACACTAAAATTCCAAATAAACACATGCAGATAATATAAAGAAGTAAAAGAAGGAACTAAGAGAAAGTAAAAGTAAAGCAATAGGAACCAGCCAGGCAAGTACTAGCGATTAAAGTAAGAATATGAAATAATACAAACATAATATGTACATGCAAACAACATTAAGAAAATAAAAGAAGGAATTAAGAAAAAGTTAAAGCATGAAGCAGTAAGAACCAACCAGGCAAGTTCTAGCATTTAAAAGTAAGATTATGAAGTTTAATACATTGAGGTATAAAAGAGGAAAGGTAACGATTAGTACTGGAGTAGAGTAATCTCATTCTACCACTTCTAGGAATAACGGCATTATGTAAAATCACATTAAGTGGATGGTCATTGCCTTGGATAATCTTGAGTAATTTCGTCCCTAATCGACGTTGATAGGAGGTGTCAAGTGATGGTTGAACTTCCCCTATTAAGCGACTAGCTTGTCTAATAATAGCATCTATTGCATTCTTGTCTTCAGTGCGTATATTCCCACCCCAGGATAAAAGATTATATTGCCACACCCCACATATAACTGAATTATAAAACATGGCAAGAATATTTTTATTTACATTAAATTTGTTCATAATACGCATACAGTACATTCTAGGGCTGAGTTTTTTCAATAAAGCTTCAACGTGATCATGCCAGGAAAGTCGATTGTCTATAATCACTCCGAGATACTTATATCTGTCCACCCTTTCAACTATACTTGCATTTATAGCGACTACGCTTGGATCTGTCTTTGACTTCCGATAATCAATAACCATTTCCTTCGTCTTCTTTACATTTAGTTCCAAGAAATTGTTCCTACAATAGTTAACAAAATCATTCATCTGCTCTACATGTGCCGTATCATTATCTTTTGTTATCAGACCTACTAAAGCAGTATCATCTGCAAACTTGACCAGAGAACAATTATCAAATTTTGATCTAACGTCTGAGGTATACAGAGTGAATAATTTTTGATCTAACATCTGAAGTATACAGAGGTAATAATGTGTTGTACCTCTGCCACATGATGATGAGTCAAACATCTTTCGAATGACATCGACCGTCGGCCAAAACCATACAGAGCTGATTTGCCCAACGTCTTGTAGTGATCTCCTTTGATCCTCTATAGGTGCCAGTCCAGCTGGTCATTGTATTTGGATCCCACAGATGTTGCACTATCACTAAGTATTAAGTGCTCACCAAATCGTCGGACCGGTTTTAGGCAACATTTGCATTTTACTGCCAGAACGGTGGTTCTCCTACGACCTTTTTTGTGCAGATTTTTTGTCCAAAAAGAGCTGAACATATAACGTTCGTCTGTTTGATATTTTTGGCAGACAGATTTTTTAAATCAAAGGAAATTTGATGAAAGGGTGTCATATCTGGCATATTTTCTTTATTTTAATTCTGTTAATAATTTACACCTGAAAATTGGAAACTTGTGACCAATATTTATGACTTAAGAAAAAAACCTAATCTTATGCCATGATGTTTTTTTTTTAATCATGCATACACCAGTGGGAAAACTTAATAGAAATTTTGTGTATTTGAACAACAGTCCAGGCCTTTCAGTTAAATATATCTATGCAAACTTCCACAGTCTTGTCTAGCTTGCCTTGATTCCACCACCCCACCTCACCCCTCACCTTCTCTGCAGATGCAAAACAAAAACATGACCTGTTGAACATCTTTGTGATGTGTTTTTTTTTCTTAGTTCTGTCTGTTGCCCTCAACCTCAGGTCACCCCCTCATGGAAAAGCCTGGTTTACCGGCTTTTGTGGTCGCTGGAGGAATTAATGCATGTGCCACAAAGCAAGGTGTCACAATGCCATCACCCACTGTATCCTCTGTCAAACATTTTGGATCATGTAGCAGAACTCTCATCATTGTCACCCCGGTTGTACGTATCCTGTTTGTCGTCTGGAAATAATTTTGGCAGAGAAAGACGTTCTCCATGGATACGTTAATAGCCGTGAAAGACATTCTCTTCTGGTCTATGGGTGGACTTCACAGTGTAAATGCAAGTGATGCACTTTGGGTTATTCAAATGTGACAGGATGTTTAAAACTTTTTAACAACCCGTCTGTGGAACTGCAGTGATGGAATTAACTTTCATTCACAATCTGAATTGCTTTAAATAGCAGAGAGCAGAACAAAATGTTAGTGTACAAGAGAAAGAAAACATACATGTCCCATTGATGGATTGGCTGTAACTGTGGCTGCAAATAAGGTGGGCTTGTTCAGTGGTAATGTGTGGTTTGAAATCTCTACCCAGACAGATGTGTTTCATTATGAAATTCCGTAACTAGCCTGAAATATTTTTGTACAAATAGATTATATATATATATATATAGATCTGTTTGGCTCCCATCTGGGGAACTATGTTTCCATGGTTACAGTCTACATTGCTGGTAGAGGAAGCCCAATAGGAAACATATTGCAATTACAGAATATTGTACAGTGTGGGTTAAGTCTGACATCTGTGCAATACAGACTACTTCAGTGAATTAAATGAAAAGTCTCTCTAGGCTGCATGCATGCCCTTCGTTTCTGCAGCATATTTACTCTGTCGTGAAACACTCCTCACTTTGTGGTAAAAATGCTCACATGTAGATTTAAATAATAATTATAAGGAGGGAAAGTGTATAAAAAGTACACTTGTGTGTGGAAGTGTGGATCAATTTCCTTCTGTGGATGTACGTGCATAAAAAATCTGTGTGGTTCGATCCTGTCGGCCTTGCAGCAGTTCGATCCCGTCCGTCGGTAAGTTTGATCCACTTCCGAATCATATCCGCATGTTAATGAAAGTTTCATTTTGTACATCAGATACATATGCAGATGAGAGAGGAATTGATTCTTCTCCTGATTATGGGGAATCACGGATTTGAAAATTTCATTCACTGTTCACACCCGTTTCTCTGTGTAGTCCCTATCCAAGTGCACCAAAAATATTCATCCTGTACAATTCCAATAGAAATTGACTCAAGTGGAAAAATTGACCAAGTGGCTTTAATTCCGTCAATTCACAGAAAATGTGGTTCACGTTTGAATATTTCCCGAAGATTGGGACTGGGGCACACAGTTTAAGAGACTTGAATTTTTGCAGTCTTTATTTTCTGTCATATAGGAGAATGTTTTGTCAAAGTTTGTCAAACTGTTTTTGGCCTTAAATAGTATTTACAACTTTCTCTTCTCCTTTTAAAGCAGCGCCTTGAGTTTATAATATTAAAGTTTGTGAGAAATTTGTGAGGATTTTTGAAGGTTGGGCATAATGACATTACAATAATTTCAATTAGCCCACAGTAATTGGTAAAGTTTCACGTTCAGTGGTTACGAAAACTGAAAAGTTTTGATTCATGTTTTTGTTACCCTGGTTTAAATGTAGCAGCTATGTGCAAATTAATCAGTGCTGTCACGAGAAAGTGTCTGGTCACGAAGTCTTCAAAAACCACGATGAATCTCGTTGTTTGTTAAAAAATGTTCATTTCCGTGTCCCACATGGGGAATTCTCTCAGTTTGGCAATTCAGTGATGAAGGAAACTTGACAGGTTTGGAAAAAATCTATCGAATTTCGCTAGACAATTCAAGGTGCCCCTTTATAATAATTCCAATTGCTGTTTAGAAATAACATTCTTGGCCCATTGGTCTGGAAGTGTGATCCATCGGTAAGAACTGTGTTCATTCACAGTTACTGCGAGACCAGCTACAGTAATGAGGAAAGATCCAATTGTTATGCCTACTTTTGGTTGTTCTCTCATTAAATCGCTTTTTCTTTTGTAATAATGATAATTCGTCAATGCAACTTAGCTCCCACATGCAGAGATGCAAGAGGACGACACACCTCTGACCCATCTGTCGGATGGATCGACCCTCAGCCCTGGGGGAGCGTTATACTGGGAAAGGGGTACCCACCTTCAAAAATTATCAAATATTCATTGTTGTTTTTTTTCAAATCAGGAAGGGTCTGCACAAAAGCAGATCAATCAGCATGAAAACTGGTCCGAGTATTTGTGTGGTGGAGCGTACCACCGTTGAGATAAACAACTATGGCTCTGTAATTTGGTGAATCTGAGGGCCAGGTCAATTGGGAACTACACAGCTCTGTGTATGTGACTGTGTACCGACTGGGCAGAGATCGAGTTTTTTTTTTTTTGAATATGAATTTTTCAGAAAATCAGGTGGGTTTGGTTGTCCAAATGTGGTCACACCCTCCAAAATGTGGGTCACTTGGAACCCTCTTGACACAAAACATTTTTAAACATGTTAATTAACTATTTTAAAGCATTTACGCTACTTTTCACATGTTCAAACATGGTTTGTGTTGGCAGGGAACATTCAACATTAGTCAATATCTTCCTTTTCATCTGTTGTACAGTAGTTAGTACAACTTAATAGCCTAAGCACCACAGACACGCTAAAGAAGGGCCTGAAAAAAAGTCTTAGAAAGACAATTTCTGGGTCAAGATTTTAATCATTTAACCATTTGACAAGAAGGAGAAACATGATGCAACCAATAGGTGAAGGAACAAGGTTTAGTCCAGAAACTCAACATGGCAATTTCATTCGCTTTCTCTGCCCTGAACTAGTTGAATGAAATCGAAGCCTAGCTGAATAGACATTTTAGGTCATCATCGTAGATACGCCATGTGAAAAAGGATGAGAAAGAAATAGGGGTGACAGTTTATGAAACAAAAAGTCAGATATTAGACTTGTAAAGAAACTTTTGAAGCTAGCTGGTGTGTAAAGGAAGTGTGGCCAATTGAATGGAGCGCTCTATTGAGTGTACTAGATGCGTAAAAGTGTGTAGCAGCACTACAGCTGCTTCCAGCTAGGTTGAACACAAAAGTCTGTAAAATGGTGGCTGGAAAGTTTGTAAACATGAAAGTGTTCATCAGCTGTTGTACTTTCAATTCATTGCTGCCAATTGATTTAAGGTCGGAGAGAATCCATCGTTACAAGTTTACGCATAATCTTATCTCATCGGTGATTAGTAAATAGGAAACAGACAGCGATTGGTTTGATCATCATGTCCCCCCCCATATCATTCCCACAATTACAGCTGAGTGTCGGTTGGTTTAATGTGAAGTAGCTACAAAGCTTTTTCCTCTCTGAATTGTGGTCTGGAGGAAGTTTCGGGAGTCGAGGACTCGAATTCACGTTAGTCAGTAACACACACTGGCAAGTTTCGTCTTCAAGGGGGAAGTGATTGTGGAGATTAAAAACGCTATTTCGCGAAAAAGATCATGCAAGGACGGTGAAGTAAACACTTTCACTGAAATTTCAGGTCAATTTGGCATTATTGAAAGTAACACACAGTTGCAGTTTCCTTTCACCTATTGCATGTTCACATTTGTGCAGAGAGGTATGCAGTACATGTGTACAGTATCATAGGCTGATGTTGCAGGCAATGTGTCGTGTGGGCGGATTTTGTAATTTGCAGATTTGTTTTGTTTCAAGTAGCAAACGCAGTTTCACATCATTACCTGAAGAGTAGTTGCCCCAGTGAGATTGAGTCTTCAACAGCAGTTTAAGTGGTTACGTGGTCAGAAGCCAGCATTTATTTATTGTTTTACATACTTACGGGAGTCTATGTGTTCCTGTTATGAAACAAACTGAGGCGAGAGATCATAAAAAAGAACCCTCCATTCAAAAGGACCTTTATTTCGTACATACTTTTTTTTTCTTTTGTTGGTGCAATTGGAGTAAACAGTCGGAACGGAAATGTTGAAGAGTTTCTGCCATTCTAGTCAGTCTTTTGCCTAAGCTGTATTCATTGAAAGGGAGATGGGTTCAAGCATAATTTGTGTGAAGTTTCTCTCTTGCTCACTTTATTGAGTTTTTGAAGATTGAAAAGTGTCAGTTTGGATGTCAATGGATCGACAGAGTCAGTATGCAGCTGCAAGCGTGTCTCATTGGCAGGTTATGACTGAACTGTTTGTGAATCTATATTGCTAGTTTACATTCTACCCTTTGGACCAATCCTCGATAAAACCAGAAAGACCAATAAAATTCGGAAGAGTGCACATACCTACATAGTGTCACAGTGGGATATCACAGTGCTTATAAAAGCAGTCACTCCAACGGAACAATTTAGCATATATCTTCTCAGAAACTGGAAATGTCCGTTTTTGGTCAAGTAATTCTTCTTTGTAACAACATCTTAGCACTGTATATGTGCCGGTGAGGTTTACTGTGTAATATTGTTGTGTGAATTCACCTCGTAGTCCATGTAGTACTGTAAAACAAAAGGAAGGTGACTGTTTTAGGCGCCCCCTGTTTTTCAGAGGGCATTGTGAGTGAGCTCTCCAAGAGGTTGACTCCGTTTTAATGGACAGAGGATGACTACCGCAGACAGAGTGATTGAAAGGCAAATTGCTCATCGTTGACATGACCCATAAGATGGAAAAATATTCGACAGTTCAGGCACTACCGAGTGGATGTGAAATAAACTGCATAGGGTAGTCAATCAAAGGAAAAGAAAGTTTATCGCAGGAACTTTTGAGGAATAACATCTTCACCTTTGCAGTGCTGAACATTCAGGTTCTTATATTGTAGGACCTAAACGATAGAAACCATTACTTATTTCATCTAGTCAAAGTCGTGCCAAAAATCTTGCAACATGACGTTAGAAAGGTTCCGTCAGAATATCTACAATTCGTTGGGAAGGCAACGGAAGCTAGTCGCAGAAGATGAAGAAGAAATTGGAAATTCAACGTGGTAAGATCTTTTTGCAAGATAAAAAAAGGATAATGGAATCTTTATTAAAAGACAGGTTAGGTAGTTCTGACATGCATCTTAATAATAACCTTTTTTTTTTTCAAAATTATGTAGTATCATATCTCCTTAACAGATCTGTGGTAAAAAGGTGATCTGCCAATTAATTGCAAATTCCTTCAGAAAGTGCCCCAGTAGACAGGGAAAAAAACCTCTTTTAAGTTTTGAATTTTTCTTATGTTGATCGTCCACTGCATAGTATTCTTGAGTAGGTGTTTTTTCCACCTCTCCATAGCTTTGAACGTGAGATGTCCTTCGGTCCAAGGTTCTTAAGTTTATACTCTCTGTTCAGAGTTTAAGGTAACTGTAAGTGACCTTTAACCAAACTAGTCATAAGGCAGGAATTTGGCTGTGAAATTGTAAATATTTGGTGGATTTTGATGGGATTTGTGGCGATATATTCAATGGTTAATGCTGCCAATATGCTGCAAAATGTCATTTTCATGTCACACCACCTTCCAAAAATTTGCTGTAGTACAGCATATTAAGTGGTGTGTTTCCTTCCTACATGGTCGGTACTTGTTTACACCCCTTTGGGTACATACTGTACTGTATTGAACCATATGGATATAAAGATGAGTAACTTGATGTGAAGGGATAAAACTGTCATTCAGGTTGATTGAGCTACAATCTTGGACAAAAAACCGCAGGACACCCCGCTCCCCCATTCAATGTTGGCTATAGGATTGCCGTTCGAAGTGTACATTCACTTGATCCCACAGCGCAACGCCGGAAAGGGGCGCGGGGTTTCGTGTCATCCTCCCACATAAAATTCACTATTACATTTGCAACGTACGACAGAGTGTCCCGAAAACTTTGTCCGAGATTGTAGTTGTTGGCATGATGTGGACGTCCTTAGTAACCGCCGGGCACTCAGTGTGCAAAGTCAGCAGACCTGGCGGTAGGTATAATGCTCGATGTTCAAATCAACTGAAAGTGAAAATAAGGGTTCCACTAGATCACGTTTCAGACTCTACATGAATTACTGTACAGTATTAAGACCATGCAGGAACGAAGAAGGATCAGACCACACACCATCTGGATTTTGAAGGAAGTGTATTGATATATTGGCCAACACAATAGCTAAACCCCTGCAGTTGGGAATGTTCTGTGTTCTGATACTACTATGTGAGGGGGGGGGGACTGGGAGTTGGTGTGGGGTAAGAATGATTAGGGACAACTGTGTATGAAATCAGTGTGGAAAGCAAATGTTTGATCTGATTGAAAGCAATTTAATGGGCTGCAGTGCAGTTACGAACGTGACATCAGAAACGCGTCTAAATGTTATGGCAACAATGAGTTCCTGAAAGAGACCTATAGTCAGGGTTTTTCTTTTTGTAAAAACCATTGGAGATACAAATAATCTGTAGTTCTTTATGGTTACACTAATAAGGGCTGGAAGATTGCCCCATTTCCTGCCGTTTAGACTTTCCCAAAGATTAGCGCTGTATATCGATTACACAGCAGGGGTTCATTGGAAGGTCATGCAATTGAAACAGAGTGCCCTTAATTTGGGTATATGCCCACGTGACCTCAAAGCCTGTGAACAGTAATACCTGCTGGAGTGGCTTCATCGGTCTCAATTCCCACTTTCAGAGTATTAAGTCCATTATACTGGCAATACTGGAATTAAAAGCATTTCAATTGACTTTAAGTTCTTTGTAATCTTAATTCCGTCTAGTTCAATGCAGCGTACGCAGGTACACAGCGCAGAATTGAACTTCCTAGTCTGGTTCCTGCAGGATCTCGATTCTCCCACTTTATGCTTCGGTGGATGACTGTACAGCATTCATTTAACATTTCACGCATGGTGGCCAGCCAGGTCTCAAGGTGTATATGTCAATAATTATAGCTAGGTGTCGTATGTACATAACTCACTGCATGACCACTTCATGCGGTTGCGGCAACTCGTTGAAAAAAGACACAGCTATGATACGTTGCCAAGAAAACACAGTGGCTTTTTGAGGTATTAACTCAAAACTGTGCATTCAGCAGAGGATATTGCACGAATGGGTGTTAAATGGTGCAAGCGATGCACTAGGACTCCCGTCTGAGTGCATCCATCTATGTCATTAGTTACCCCCAAGAGTGGATTCTCCTCTGTTTAATGCAAAGGTCCAGCATTGGTTAACCTTGTTCATTCAAGAACGTAAAAAAAAGTGTCTGTGGACAACATCATTCCTATTGAAAACAAACCCCAGGAAAGGGTAACGCGATTAACGACGTGTCAACAATGTTTATGCATGGTTGACAAAATACCACCATTGTTTTGTACGTCATGACGTGCAATAGCAGACAACAAAACTCTATCGATCTACTGTTTTATCGTATTTATCCACCAGTGATTTTACTCTGAAAATTGACCGTACTTTATTCGAGGATAATGCACGGTCACCTGACTGTCATTGACCAATAGAGACTCAAGGATTCTTATTAAGTTTGAATGAATCACCAGTTAATCGTTGAATTCATCGATTTAAATTTACACTATGGGTCAGGCCTATAGCCAGGGTAACCATTTTGGGGGGGCACATCAGTGTTTGAGTTTTACTGGCCTGGGGAGGGACCTAAGGAATTTTTGCCTTTAAAAGGGTTCTAAATGCAAAGTAGTGCGAGATTTCTATCTTTTCTCCGAGTATTTGTATTCCAAAAATCAGGACCTTTTATCGAAAAAATTAAATTTTTTGGGGGGGGAGAATGTCCCTACCACCCCCTTGACTGTGTCTGCTACAGGCGTAATGCGTGGTAATTAAATCATTAGCTGTATGTACAATATGTGTGCCATGTCTGGTGAGGTCTTATCGCAAGATGCCGAAACATATCCCTTCTCCTTCTTCTGTAGGCCTATATGATTCAGTTTTCACTTGTGTACTTGAGCACGGCGGCCTGGCCAGCTGGCCCATTGTGGCGGATGAGTATTCGTAGTAACCTGACTGTGCTGTACCTACTAAATGTACTACTTGAATGATTCCTTCCCCCCTTTTCTTATGTTCCCATCCCACCCTCTCTATTTATACCTGTAGTTCTCAGACTCATGCAGAGGTAGCCTTGTGTTAAGACGATGGTACCTTATTACGACAACGGATCTTGACTGTCCAACATCAATGAACGAAAGCTAACACAGAAGATATTCAGTTCAAAGCAGAGCAGTACACAGGGCTACAGAAGCTCGGAGCGTACATGGGCGTAGCGCTGGGGGCGTTGTGAGAAAGTCCTAGGAAAAGATTCATTAAGTCTTGACCAAGACTAATGCAGCGAGTGCATCAATTTTGAGTTTATGCTATTCAAGATAGATGTATTGTTAAACAAGTTTTGTAGAATAGAAAAAGCAGTTCTGAAACGTCGCTGTTCGTTTTTCCCATTCCCCAAACTATAGCTTCCACGAATTTTGGGTGCTACAATACATTGATACCAGAGGTCAGGGTTGTTTGCTTTAAATCAAGTCAATTAAAATCAGGATTAAAATCATGATTTTTCTTAAAAGTCATGATTTAAATCGATGTATGCACTTTAAATGGATTGGTTTGATGTTCATCACTGATTTAAATCATGATTTTCTTTTTTCAAATAAAGAAAAAATCAACAATCCTGCCAGAAATTGATTTGCTAATGAGGCAGCTGCTTCCAGATTAAAAAAAAAAAAAAACCAAGCAAATGAAATCTGTAACTGACAGAATGACCTGCACTTTGAGTTGTTTTTCTGTTTCCCCTGCATCATCATATTTATTTGCATTATACGCAAGTTTATCGCACACATGAGTCATATATTCTTCATAACAAATCTGAGGGCTTTTCTTGCAACTGAACACACAAAGATCAATATATATATTTCATGTACTGTAGGCCTATGTACCATGTCAAACATTGAAGACCTGTGAGTCTAAGTGGCCAGTGACTCCTGTACGAGTCGACTGGGTTAATTCCGCCTAAAAGGCATCAGAGATGCTGCACTTACATTAACTGTCAGGTTTAGGGACTCTAAATGAGGGGGGTCTACCTCTGGGCTGCCCACTGGTGGACCGCTGACCTGATAGAGCGATGTAATGGAAAGGGGGGCCACCTGGAACATTCTGAAATTTTAGCACCTGGAAGTGTCTACACACAAGATAGATGGTGGCACTTTTTTTTTTTAAAGCAAATTAGTCAGAATAACTGCCCTGAATTTTTGTGTCATAAAGCATCATTGAGATTCATTGGTATTTCAGCGAATTTGCAGAGCTGCCAACCTCAAGAATGGCAAACCATGAGATTCCCTCAAGAAAAGCTTGAAGATTTTACAAAAGCCTGTTATGAAAAAAAAGGTTGTCTATAACTAGGAAGATTTAAAGTTTTTGTTCACCCTCTTAACAAGAATTTATAGAAAATAACTTAAATCTGCAATGGCAAGTATAATGCTCTTGGTCCAAATAAAGGAACATCTTTCGTTCCCTCAAAGTTTTTTTTGTTACCACGAGATCTGGCACTTTAAGTGTGAGGTGTGAGATGTGATACTCATTATGAAACCAAGAGAGTTGGCAAGTTTGAATTTGTGTATTAAATTGGTATAGGTACATATGCTTTGTGTAATGTGGGACCCTGTGTAGACTTTGATAGTTTTAAAAAAGGGGGTTTTTAAGAGGTGCTGAGCAGCCAAATGCGGGCCAAACCTGCTGAAGACTGAGGAGTCCCTTTGGAGATTCCCACCTATAATTTGTGGTAAATCTTCAGCGCCATACGAACAAGGGTTGAAAGTTTGCCGCATTTCCTGTGACTTTTCCACGCATCAATTAAAATATCGATTACACATCAGGAGAGTTCCTTGGGAGGTCATGTAGTCATGCTCGAGATCAAACACAAAGTGCCCTAGTGTTCAAGAATTAGCCTGCGTGTATGCGAGATGACCTCGTGATCAGAGCCCGGCGTAATTAACAAGTTTGCTAGAATTAGAAATGTTTTGATCCTCGCATCGTGAGTATGTTTGTTGCTCACATGAGTCATGTAATTCTTCCTAACAAATATGGAACCACTGCTTCACTAACAGCAGAACTCACAGATGTCACATGTATCGATTTTTTTAATGCCAATACTGTACTTCTGCAGGGTACTGCTCAGCTTTGAACAGAGTGATCCTTTGTGTACCCTCTAATCCAATTTACAAGGATGGGCGCGTACGGAACTTTCCCCGGAGTTTGTCGCAAGAATGTGAGAGATGTGAAAATATTCCCATAAACTGTAACAGCTGCATGTGTGTCCCTTCTGGAGTCTTCAAACTCCAAAGAAAAAAATTTCTCAATCATAAATTTCCGCCATTTTGCTTGCGACTTAAAACCCATGTACGCCATGTCAAAGTCAATAGCAGACTTACAGCAAACCCAGATGGGTATACAGGTCTGCATTCAACACTCAAGGAGATCCTTGTTTATCCCCTTAAAAAGTTCTACGAGGCGGATAGAACTGCACAGGACTCGCATGTCCAGTCATTGCAGGGATATGGAGGCTGCCATTAACAACCGCAGTATGTGTAAACTAGTGAGACGTACATTTGCTCCGAAGTTTTTCAAAAGTCTTTGAACAATAAAGGAAACGAGATGGTGCAATAAAAACTTAACAGAGGATATAAACTCTGGGGGTCAATAGGATGTATGATTCATGATAACGCACACATATTTGATATGTCTTGGCTTTCATATAGATACACAAGTCTACTGCACATCAACAGTGTCTTCCATATAAAGACATAAAGAGAAAAAGAAAAAAAAAAGTTCACTTAAATGAAACCTGAGCTTCCCACTTTTTTTCTTTTTTTTTCTCTATGTATTTTGTCTTTTTTGTTATCTTTTAAATTTGGCAATAGTTTGATTGGAAAGGAAACCATGATCTCACATTTTGAAGAAATCAGAGCTATGTTTACGCTAAAGTGTGTGACTCGACAGTTCCTGAATTTACAAGGTATCATATAAGTCCGGAGTTCCTGTAACATTAGCATCAAGTGAGGACATTAAAATACAGTGCTGCCAGGAACTATTCGGCTAAACTTGTTTACTGTTTCTAAGCTACTTCATCAGCATTGTTCAGTTATCACAGTCTAATGCACATACAGTGACAATGCGCTCATGACGCCTTGGGCCCTGATACTGTACTTGTTTTTACCCCCCTGAGTTTGCCCTCACCTTACCTTTCTCTGTGAACAAAAGAGAGAACAATGGAGAACTCTGATGTTAGCAGATTCAGTCGGTAAGGTCAAATCGAAATCCACAGATCGGGGAGGGGGGGATATTTTGGTTTTCTTATTGGCACTGTTCACACTGCGTGGGTTTGACACTGCATCAGCGGTAAGGATCGAGCAAGAACATGTACTGCAAAATGTTGTTAAACATTGAAACAGTAAAAGAAATCATAAAAATCAAATAAACAGTTTTGCTGTTTGTTCAAAGAGCTTACAGTGCTGTATGTGCATATGGTTTGTGAAAGAGTTTTGTGACAAAATGCAAACAAATTGTATGGACAGTCAGTTTGGTTTAAAAATCACTGACAAAGTTATGAAATTAAATTGTGAAAAATTCATAGACTATGGTAATGATAGATGACAAGGAGATGCATATTATTCATATGTTATTTAAATTATGCTGCATACATCCCTTTGAAATGCAGTAGCTACTGTACAAAGGTTAGGATCCTTCGGAATCAAAAGGTCTTGATTATGTATTGAAAGCAAAAGGTCTCAATTATGTTCTTAAAGCACAAATCGCATGCTTTGATCAAGACGGAGCAGTTACGGTATTGCCTGGCCATTCGTGTCCCTATGTATAACAAAAATTGTTGAATCTTCACTTTGTGTAAATGTGTAAAAGGTCAGTACCTATCATGAGCGTGAATCAGAGGGAAGGAAACCCCTAACTCTGTGTTTGCAACGCACTTCGCAGAATGTTGTGGCAAGAATTTTTTTTCTCAGAACCGTTGTAGTGCAGGATCGATGTACATGTATTAAGATCAATCTGCATGGTTATGTGTGACTCACCATGTTGCTCAGTTTGTTGTTTTATCTTGCTATAATTACCTCATTGACGTTTAATTTTCGCAATTTGCGAACCTAGTCATTCCCGCAACGTCAGACCGTGTACCCAGTGCATATGACAATGACACAAACGAGACATATTTGCTGAATGTGAGGAGAAATCTTGATTCACGAAATCGTCTGTCTGAAAATAATTCACGTCACTTACCGGTTAATCTTAGAGTACGTGCAGTTTCTCCTTCTATATCTCCCCCTCAATGCACCAATCATGTGTGTTTTACTGAATTTCTGTCAGGTTTGTAATCGTGGCCTCTGCCTGGAAGTCTCAGGCCTTGATTGGCCTCGAGTCCTCAAGGCCTCCATACATAGTGTTACAAGCGTTTGTTCACGGCTAGTCTTGGCTTCGGTCTGGCAGGACTTGACTACAAACCTGATTTGTGTAGCCATGTATACTTGTGTTATCTCGTACACTATTCAACTAAAGGAGATTCTCTCCCATTGCATAGTCAGACCAACTTTTGTGTTTACAGTACTTCCAAGCTGTCAGAACTTGGGCGTTGGCACCGGTAATTCCCTTTTAATCAATGCAGTTACCTGCATATCCTACAAGATAAAGCACATGAGTGTGAAAGAATTAACAAAACAAAAGTTTGTTCAACTGGAAGCAATTAATTACTTGTGACACTTATGAGGTTCGCGGCACATCTACAAACACAAAAGTATCTTGTACTTTTAGTGTCACGCATAACAGTTCCTCCATAACTGGTAGTTACATCGGCCGTTGTAATTGATTGTCCAGTCCTGATCGACACACTGGAAATCGTAGTGAAACAGGCACTGTGAGTAAAATAATTGTATCTTCTGGCAAGTTTTCACTGCCTTACATTTGCAATGCATTGCCAAGCACCAAAGTACAGTACCTCCCACTGGTAGTGTCACTTTACTTATAACAATTTCTTCACCACTGGTAGTAAACTGAATGTTCAATCCTGATTGATACACCGTGTGAAATCAATACGATCTGAGTGACTTGGGTACACGTACAGTACTTTTTGATAAGTTTTCAGCCTCCTTAGGCTTCATGAATACAGTACAAAAGCACTGTGTCATACTGTATCGCTGGGTGCAATTCTTTTGAAGCCTTCATAATTGTATAAATTTTGTATGTACATAATTTGAATATTTTAGTTGATTCTGAATTAATCAAAAACTAGCAGCTACTTAACACACAGATTAATGGAAGCCTCTCAAATCTAACTTGCCTGAGATCATCTTAGGTCCACAAAGCTTGAGACCGCTGCTCATTATGCAGCCTGCATATCCCATGTGCTTGAGTGAACACAGCCTAAAATGGGCAGCAACATTCCCTCGCTCTAAGATGATCTTGATTTAGATTTGCGACGCTTCCCTAAGATTTGTGAATTATTCTGTCGTGCCTTTAAATTTCTGTTCCTTGGCCATACTTTCTTCATCTTTCTTTGATATCTTTTCTCTGGTACCTGCAGGTACGTATTGTCGAAAGTCGCGGACGAGAACCAGTTTGAGCTCGAAGCGGTAGATGTCTTTGTGGAGTCTTCCCAAACTCCTTTCCCCGTGGACACACCTACTTATGCCCTCGCAAGAAGGAACTTACACATAAGAGGTACAGTGTGCACATTTTATACCTATCATATCCAGATGTATGTGCAGGTAGCGCAGTGGGGAGTGCTTAAGGAAAAATAATTTTTGGATCAACCACCCTATCCCCTCCCCACCTACTCTCCCACTCAGGCTGATAACTCATGGTGCTTTCAAGGGGAAAAGGGCATTTAACGCACCAACGTGGCATATAGAGAAAGTAGATTTATCCATTGTTGAACCATTGGGGCGCATCAATCAACATCTGCAAAAGCTTCATCTCCTCAAAACATTGTGGATAAGGTGACTTCTAAAAGATGCATCATTTGAATTTTTGAAACTTTTGGGTGAGCAAATTATTTTTGAGCAAGTAACTGAATCTCTATCTGAAAAGAATGTCGCTCTCCTTTCTTATTTTGTCAATTTATTTTTCTTTGTTAACACGTATTGGTTTTTAAAATATAATTTTTTTTGGTCCTGTTAAAACAAGTTGCCTTATTTCACCTTAAGTGTCAAAGACCCTGAGAGCTTCCTGTGATATATGATATGTCAAATCACCAGTTAGAAAATTGTCGAGGTCATAGCCACTTCATTTACAGACACCCCAAAGAAGATTCTCTTAACCCTTTCTATCGCCCCACCCTCCATGCTATGCAATTTTTTTGCGCACTGTTTTGCTTTGGTCTCATCACATGTATCCAAGCTAGCGTACATGATTAGAGGTTTGGAAAAAAAAAATACACACAAAAAAAAAAGCACAGAATCTCACTTTTCTGAGATACTTCACAAACACATTTTTTTTATGTTTTCTCTTTTCAAAACTTGTTGTGTCTTCTTCCTACAAAATTTAAAAGAAATTGAGAACTACTATAAAACACAACAACAACCTGATGCTCTTAGGAAATAGTAACCCTCAGAGTTTGTGAACAGTGACTATATCTTTCCTTAATGGTCGACAGTCTTCTTCATAAACCACCAGGGCTCCAGTGGTTATGAAAAATATGGAGAAATCATGAAAATTTGGAAAATTATTATGTCAAGGCCTGGAAAAACTGTGAAATTCAGAGAAGTAATGTGAAATCCTGGAAGAGTCATCAAATTATTCACAAAGGAGTGACATTGTTTCTTCCTGACTCATAAAGTCAAAATGAATTCACACTCATAATATCAAAATTTGTTACATTCTTCACAAAATTGTTTTGTTTTTTGCTGTAATAGTCAAAAACTTCATTTGGTCCTAGGAAAAGATGATCTACTCTGGTCACCTTTGTTTCTAAATTTCGGGATACATTTTTGTTATTTCATCCAACTTTGTGAACCGAAAGTTTCGGTGAAGAAATAGGTTGCCGTAAGGACTCACCACTTAACTGTCGGCAAAGAGATCTGTCCACCATTTTTTTTTATTTTAGATGGTCCTTTTTAAAGTTGTTTTGTATCAAACCTGTTATCCCACAACAACTCAAACCAAGGTGTCTAATGGAGGTCACTCTGATGTATGCTTTCCCCATTTACAAATTAATTCAATACCAACTTCATTAAAATTTCGTTAAAACAGAGATAGTGTCAATATAAGCAGCATTTTGTCTTGCTGTAGAGTCAGTGGCTTAAGTCAAACTTAGTTGATGCTGCATCCATCTACATCCAGCCAAATTTAGCAATGGATTTCTTCAACTTATGAAGCATTTCTTCCTTAATTCTCTTCAGCAAACAAAGACGCACAAACCCAAGGTCCGGGTTCGCAGTCCACGACCCCCCAACGCAGAGCTACGGAAGAGAACGGCTCCCCGGCCCACCATCGGATGAGCAGCTCCATGGCGGATATGGACGAAATAGGCGTAAGTCGGTCGCGGCAGTCTCGAGCAGGAGAGACATTTGAAGACTTACAGTTAAAAATAAATCGATGATGTCATAATCGCTGAAACAAAAACAAATAATAAACCCACGAGTGCGTCTTGCACTTTTGACAAATACTTAGGCACTTTTAATTTTTCAATTTCAATTGGCAAGTGTTTGTTTTTACTGGCAGATGTGTTGAAATACCATGGTGGTGATTTGCTTTCGTATCTCTCCCTCCATCCCGTACTGCCAGTTACTGCAGTAATACTGCCAGGTGTCAATAAACGTGTCATATATTCCAGCGTTAGCTGGGTTTGATTCAGTTTTTGAAACACAGATGGGAGGCAACCCCTGCATTGATGGATACGTCAGAACAGTTGCAAGACTGATTTGAAACCAGTGTTATCTGCCTGGAGTGAAGTGGAAGATGTTTTTCACCTTTCCTTATTCCTCGAAGGTGGAGGGGAGGGGGAGACATTTGGACACTTATTAGAGATGGGGCATTTATTGTGATAAAAAGTGTAGTTATTCCACATATTGGAGAACATAATTGCCATGCATCACCCATGTATGTACATCAGAATCATACTCCAGACATAGTCATGTACTGGCAAAGTTAAGTTATTTTCTAAGCCAGCTGTGAGTTGTACTTTCCACTGGCCATCTCTTTCCAAATTTTTGGTGCAGATGGTATTAGTGCCAGCAATCGAAGTTTGTGAAAACTTTTGTACATCTTTGCATCCCAATTCTCATCCCTTTTGATGACCGTTATGCGAACCTTTTCCTCTGCTTTTCAGAATGGAGGGCCCCGTCGAAAGGACTTGGGCCAGTTCCTGGGAGTCAACAATCCGTCAAAACCACCGGGCAAGGACAGAAGGTTATCAGTACCTGGTGTCCAAAGAGGGGTAGGAGTCATATTTACATCTTTCCATCTTTCAGATTTGGACGGTAGACAAATTGTGTGTTGCCGACATAGTCCATCTTTTATGCAACCAGTGTGTCCCTCTCTTCCTCCATGTGGAAGCAGCAGGCTGCTTTGTAGGACTCTATTTCTGTAACAGCTAATATGATTAATCCCTCATAAAAGAATATTCTCACGTGTTTGATCCAACATTGGTACGTATTCCAGATGTATGTATCGTCGTACTACGCAGTGCGACCGGCAGAGATACACCAAGAAGTCATTAGCATGGATCAAACTTGCAAGCTTGATCAAACTACCACCAAACAGACATTTGTGAAAATAGAAGTCCTCTGACAATGCTGTTAAAATAAATAAACTGACGTTTCTTCATTGCGCTTGTGTGTTTTCATACATTTCAGCAACAAACGTCAAGACCAGCTAAAAATAGATAATGTGTGCCGTCTTTGCGATGTAAAACAGACAGAAAATAAAAAAAAGGCAAGATTTTGTCTTGGTTGTAAAAGCAGTTTGGTATTACTCAAAATGGTGAAAATGAAAGGGCATGCGGCTGAATGGATTGGTTTATGATCACCTAGCCTTTTTTAGTCGTTGTTCTGTTCTAACATTCGCTTCTGCTCCACCCACATGTCGTTGCCACTTTTTTGCTTACAAACTTTCACGGCGTTTCCGCACTATACATGCTTGTTCAAAGTCAAGTAGTGATGGAATGGAGCTATTTATGATGCACAGTTTTGCAATATCACTTCCTTGTTAGCCATATGTTCAGTTTAAATTTTTTTTGGGGGGTAATTCTTCATGAAGATATATATGAACAAGCATACAACCAAAGTCAAGCAAAGAAAAATTTGGCTACCATTTTGTTAAACTCTACAAGGTAAAAACTTTATTACTTCAGTCAGAAGATAATGGGATTTTAAGATTCTAGGTAATAGCCTTAAAATTCTACTACATGGAAAAGTGTCCAGTAATTAATTGAAATGAAACGTTAATCGCCACTGGACACTGCATTAAGAAGAGGGTAATGCATGGTAGGTAAAATGTAAGCAATGGACATAGGAGCAGTTGAGTGCATCCAGCGATAACATTAACCCCATTATCCTGCATTTACTGCACGTTCCAGCTTCGATTAACCTTGCTCATTCACAGTGACATTTTTGTGTATAAAGATGGAAGCCAAAAAATATTGGGTTTGTAAATAACCACATTTTTGCTGAAAGCGAACCCTGAGAGAAGGTAACAAGATTAACAACATGGCAAATGTTTGTACGTGATTGACAAAGTAGCACCATTCCCCCCCCCCCCCACCACCCGCCAGTATTAAACTCTTACCAAGTTTGAATGAATTAATCTCAAAGGAATGTAGTAGTGCAGCACGATAAAGGTTGCGATTTCCTGAGGCTATGGATGCTTTTAGAAGCCCTTTGTTTTGGTGAAAACCATATCTCAAATAGCACCGTCTGTACGGCAGTTAGAGAAATTTCGACAAATGTTTTTAACTAACATCACTGACAGTATGGCATGTATTCTTCTGACTCCCTCAATCAACAGAAAAAACAAGACTTTTTTTTATCTGAGGTGTCTCTAGCTTAATTCCTCTTAAAACTGATGTTGCTCGTTTCAGGAAATTTGAATTTTGTCACTGGTATTGTTGGCCAATTCAATCGTGACAGGAAAATGCCAACTTTGTGATTTTTTCTCGATAGGATCCATTTTTGTGAAATATAAATGATAGTTAGCTGTAAAATTGTGCTATTTTTCCATCCAATGGGAAGAGACTCACACTAAATTGGGTGCTAAATGTGAAGAGCAAGTAGCCAGCATTTGTGGTTTTTTTTTTAGCAGTTTTCTTTCCACTTTCTGATTAAAATTCGAGTACCCTCTTTTGGCTGCCCAATATCATAAATGTGGCGCTTCCTTGATTTTTCCTTCACTTTCACGCCTCAACAGAACCCAGGGCCTGACCCTAAAGCTTTCGCATTGCAAGAGAAGTTGGACCAGTTCAGCATCCACGGACTGAAACCATTCCCCATCCGACTTCTTTCACTCGGTGATCGAGCCACCAACCAGGACGAAGAGATATTCGAGTTGGTGAGTCCACTAGCAAGAGGATGTCATTTCTTCGTGGGATTGAAAAATAATATCCCAAAATGTCACCTTCCTACATACCGGCTCCCTTTTCAAAAATTGTTGTTGGGACAAATGTGACACCAGAGGCAGTTTTTGCCGAGTTGTGGTATGTAGGCTGTTTATTGAATGGTGATATGGGAGGAATGCAGCATGAAAATCTGTTGAATATTCAAATCAGTCGAATATCCAAATCAGTCCATGTCAGATCGCCGCTTTAATTTCATGTGTAGCATGCCACTGAAATGTTTTCAAGGTTCCCTTGAATACGTCCTGTGAGACTGCACATCATATCGGTCATAATACGGACCAGCCTTTGAGCTACGTGTCTACAGTATATCTGAACTGTGTGGCAGGCCTTTCTGTCCATGAGTCAAAGTTGAAGCACATCCCATGTATATGGCCTCGCTAAAACAGACCAGTCACTCTGTACATGGGTAATGACCGATGAGTTGAAAACAGGCAAAAAAAAAAAGGAAGTCCATGACGTCAATTTGTTGAAACAAATCCTTTTCAGTTCCCACTTTGAATTCTTTCCAGTTCCCATTTTAAATACTTTTCAGTTCCCAACTTAAATTCTCTTCAGTTCTCAATTTAAATTCTTTTCAGTACCCAAATTAAACAAATCTTTCCCTTTTTGGAATTATGGTATGCTACTGTATATGTTTTGTGGCCAACACAGCAGTTTTGTAAGTGTTAAATTTGCGGCAAACCCAGCATACTGTTACAACGCTTTCACCAAAATGTCGGTCTGCCTGTACATCATATCGGCTTTAACATCCATGATCAATTTTGTCCTTTTCCAGGAGGACTCGTGGAGGAAGATTGTCAAAGATGCAGCATCCATGGATAAGAAGGAACAAGAGCAGATGGAGGCTATCTGGGAAATATTCAAGACAGAAAACCGATGCATCAAAAACCTAAGAATCATCATAGATGTGAGTTGACTGTTTTGATGTTTCAGAGGAAATTTTTGCCGCGCAGCGGTAATCCAGGATCTGGGAGAGGGAGGGTGGTCGGGCAGCATTTATTCAGTATTAGGAGATCCAGTGTTAGGACCAGTAAAACTGGAAAAAAACACTTGACAGAGTATCTCGTGTTTTCACTCGCCCTCTGAAAAAGGATGCATTTCGGAAATCATGCAACCGTACAGATGATAGCTCCCCCCTGTGGACTGAGGACGAAGAGGCCTAACTTGTTGGGTTGAATCTGGTCGGTTTGATGAGCGGCTAGCAAGTGACTTGATTGAAACCAAATGTTACTGTTTAAAACTCCAAAAGATACCCTTGCGACGAGTGCTCTCCCAAAGTTTTGTCGGGGTGGGGCAGATCATGGTAACCTTCCTGCGCTCTTTTCCCCCTTCCTGATATTTGGTCACATATATTGATAACAAAAAAGGCATCAGATTAACATTTAGCCAGAAGACTGCCTGGCCATGTTGAGAAACATGGATACCACAAACTATGCAGTGTTGTTGTTGAACTTCAATGATTCCCAATTGGGAATGATTGAAAAATAGCCTGCTTATTGAATATTCTTTGACTAAATCAACAAATGATTTGTTATCATATGCCCCCCACCCCTCAATCCTTCCTATCCTCCTTACCCCCCTTACATTTCAGGGGATTTCCCATTTTTACCCCAGCTCAGTGATTGTATGCAGTATTTTGTACAACACAGCCAGTGCAGTCACAATTAGCCGCAGAGCAGGAAGCCATTGCTGTATTTTCAAAGTAACAATCAACTAGCACTAGAAATGTAGAGGAAATGCTGTTGTAAATAAAACTTAAAACAACATTTTGCTCACTTCCTTCTGCGTGCCTGCATGTACGTGCAGAATCAGCCTGACTGAGGCAAGTGTTTCTTGGCCTCACTCCCTATCAGTTTGTTGACTCAACTATTTATCGTTTCCTGGGCGTCGACATTCTCTGGGGTCAGCCAAGTTTCCCTTCAGTGGGTTTATCGACCCATTTCAAACTGATTGCAAAAGTTGTTGTGTGCCACAATTACATGTACAAAAGAATGCAGTCTCATTTGAAAATGTAATTGAACAACCATATCAATATCACATTTTCAGTAATGTGACATACATATGCACAATTAGCAAAATAAAAAAAACAAAGATTGTTTACCTAGTTACCTTGTTACTGCAAACGTATTGCTCCTTGGCCACACATACACACACAAATGTTATGTATGCTTAGTTACTGTTGTTAGGCATACGATGCGTCTTCTTTGTATGTTGTCATTTATGCTGAGTTGCCATGACAACAAAGGAACAGGGAAAGTCAAATGTGGCAACCTCTCAACATCACGTGGTGCGGAGTTACCATTACACGAGCATTTTGCATATATGACATGCATTTGGCGGTAATCACGGATGTCGCATGGTGTTCGCTATTTGTCACATGCATAACAGCCCCAACTGAGCTTGCTGGAGACTCCTACCTAGAAAAAAGACTTTAATCTTAAAAAGGCTTTGCAGAATACATATGCATTCTGCACTTATCAAAAATTTCTAAAAGGGAGGGAATTGGTCTCAGAAGTTGTACATGGAAAGAGGTTTTCTTGCCATCATGCCATCAAGATTAAGCACATGCATTTTCATCCTCCTGAACTTCCAATGGTGAGATCACTAGAACTGTGAGGGAAAATGGCATCAAATGATCCAGTATATTTACTGGCTGCCATGTGAGAGGGTGTACAGGGGTTGTGACCGATCAAGTTTAAGCTGCCGCAACTCATTGGAGGTGTGCGACACTGTTTCGTTCACCTTAGCAAAGTGTCCATCATAATTTGTGCTGTTGGTATAGGCAACCACAATAAATCACTGCTGTGTGCCACAGCATAACTTCACAAACGGCAACGACAGTTATGCCAACAGCGCGAAGAGGGCCAGTATTCCTTTGCTACAAAAGCTAAGTATATGATAATAGACACTTTCACTTGCCTGTAAATTACACTTACCAATTTACCTAAAATGTGTCTGTAGTGTTGGAGGGGAAAATACAGCTTTATCAAAACAAAAGTTCAATCCAAACAGATACTGTACCTGATTGAGTCATAGCATAATTTGTATATTCTCCACCCTGGTTTTATAGTTGTTATCAAGTGCCATCACAGCGGCACGTGTCCCATGTATCAGTCAATGCACTTAAGTATGGGCGTAATGGTTAAGTTTCAAGACTTAAAGGAAACAGTAGGCAGTGTTTGCAACAAACAGTGACATATTCTCTCTGACTGCTGATTGAAAGGAATTCCACTGGGAGGGAAACTTTGGCAGGGGTTCTCTGTTTGTCACATGAATGTGACAGACATTGAAAGGGAAGTAAAAGCCTTCATTTCGTGACAGCGTCAAGTCTAAGGGGAAGGCATCCTGCTCAGGTTTATGCATGTCGGTGAACACATATATTGTGAATACATCTATGGGCATCAACAAGTTTATTAGTGTGCCGTTGTATAGGGAAACGGATCCAGTGCATGATATTGGAGGGTAATCATCGGAAGTAATTCCAACGTTGGACTGACTTCATTCTAATTCACACCCTTTTTGCGACTGAAAAACGACATCAGATGGAGGTCTCAAAATTTTGCTGTTGTTGAATCTGTGTTAAGTGGACACTGAAAGGTCGGATTTTGGTCAGAACGATGTCAGATGGCCGTCGTTGGCGACATTGATCCAACGCTGAACGGCTTTGCAAAGGGAGTCACAGAAGACCTTAGGCCAAGGTAGACTCTGTCTTAAATGCTTATAGGAAAGTTAGGAATTTGGTATCTTCACTTGTCAGTAGCTCAGTTTTTCACAGATTGTCTCTAGGCTTTCATTCTGTGACCGACCCAAATGTTCATTCCAGTGTGACTCTTGGCAGGAGCCAGACTCGGACCGTGCATGCTTTGCAAACGTGAGCACAGGCATCATTTTCAGTTACGTCTGTGCTCTGTAGCTGTGGGGCAGAGTTTTAACAGGATTTCCTACTGATCTGCAGAATGGTTTCATTCCTGATTGCTGTAAGATTTTAGGAGGATATACTTGACTGAATCATGAGTTTTAGACCCTGTCTGTACTTTCTGTCATCTTGCGACCCTCAAGTTGTGACCGTAGTTGCATTATTGCAGTCACGCTTCAGATGGCACACTGATTTTAGATACCTGTGCCTACCGTTGTATTTGTATCGAGTAAAATTTCTACGGTGACAGTGTTAAAGGTTTGAAAGTGTTAGCAGTTTAAAAACATGCGGTAAAAATGAACTATAGCTGTTGGCTTCCTCAGTACTGTAGGTACTTCTACAAATCCCATGCTGATTTCACATACCTGCCAGTGTATGTCTATTAAGGGTTGCAATAGTGCTTTAGTTTTGAAATGGTGGAAACAGACTAAGCCAAGTTGAAAAATGTTGACCTTTCGAAAACCCCATCATGACATTTTAGAACCAGGAGGTGCTTATTTAAAATGCCTTAAATGCATCCTGTGATTCATTGATCTTTTTTTTTTTTTTGACCCTGGCATCAAACTGTTGAATCGTTTTTTTTTTCTTCAGAAAATCTAAATGGAGCTGTTTGTGGTAAAATGCGCAACTGACCCATGTTTAACATCCCTATAAACCTACTGGTGTGTATTAGAAAAAGATCTAGCTTAACTTAGAAGTTCCAGTATGAAGCCCTGAATGTCCATCTGACGGAATTTGTTCATATCTATTACCATTTCCGAGATAACAAATTTTGAAAGTTAGATGAAAATGCAAAACAGACAATGTGGAGTGCTGCACAGTGTCAGTATTTCTTCATACAGTGTCTCTTAATTATTGGGTTTCACATTGGTGAGTGATATTGATACTTTTGAAGAAATATATGCTTCCCCTGGCTATATATAATTGTCAATTGTCCTTGAAATAATGGTTAACTAAACAAAGGATTAACCTAAGACATGTCATAGGAGTCCATCTCTTGATGTGACAACTTTGCATACTTAGCCAATGGTTATTCGTGATGCGGGTGTGAGACAGGAATTAGCTTGTTGAATTTTCAATGTTTGATGGAGTTGGTGGCTAGCATCATCAACATTTTCAATTATTAATACTCCCAGTAGTTCAAAATGTCATTTTCATGTCCCACAACTTATAAACGAAATTCGTTGGTAGGACATCTTGAATGTAAAAGTCATAAACCCATCAGTGGCAACATGGACAGCCTCTGAGACAAAATACCATTTAGCGTTTGTGGAGTTGTTACCAACTGAATTGTAGAGCCTCTAATGACCACCTATACTTGAACCAATCATGTCAGAAATTTTCAGGCTTTGAATTTGAATAATAAGTGAGCTTTGTTTGGGAGACATGTTCCAACAGCTGGCATGTAATATTACTTTATGTTAAAGACATGTGTTCTGAAAAAACATGCCACTCCCAACAGCATACATGCACGTCCTGCTTCACAAATACTTTAGACGACGAGACCAGACAGTTAAAAAATGAAACTGCCAAACCTGGACGTTGTCGTATCTTTAAACAATCACCTGGACTCAGTGAATTCTCATCCACGAAGCTCATGTACCGCAGAGTGAGGCCAAACCCAGGTCTGATAGTTTGTCAAATAATAGATTTTTTTTTTTTGAAGGTTCTGCAAATAATGGTGACAGGGATGAAAGGAAGTGACTTGTTATTCTTAGAGTCTGCCACCAAAGAACAATTTGTTATTACATGATTCTTTTTTTTTTTAATTACTTTCAGTCTTTGGAGATTACGTTACATTAACAACTTTGCTGCTCGTGCATTCGAATGCTTTGGAGTGAAGTCAAAATGTATTATATTTTCTGTAATGTAGTGTATTTTCTATAATGTAGTGTATTTTCTATAATGTAGTGTATTTTCTATAATGTAGTGTATTTTCTATAATGTAGTGTATTTTCTATAATGTAGTGTATTTTCTATAATGTAGTGTATTTTCTATAATGTAGTGTATTTTCTGTAATGTAGTGTATTTTCTATAATGTAGTGCTTTAGGTAGGGTTTGCTTGAACATCAGATATTTATGAAGAAAAGTTGCATTTTACTTGTCTGCCAGAGAGTTTTCAGGTGTTGCAAGGGGAAGTGTTTTTGGAGTAAAGATTGGTCAGGAAGGGGAAGGGTTGCTTCGAAGGAGAAATAGATAGGATCATGGGACAGACTATTGATAACTGAGGGGGGGTTTTAGATTCAGGTGACAGAGGGTTAAATGTCAGTCCAATTGACATACATTTGTTGCACATTCCTTTATTATGGTATGGGCGCAGAGAATTTGGTGGTACTGCTTTTTTCAAAGTCCAATGGATGATCATTCGGCCTCGATCACAATATCTTACTTCCAAATTTTTTAGGCAAAAACATTGAGCAATGTGTGGTAGTGGTTTGTGTTTTCATTTACCAGCTCTCTCCAAAGCAGGACGGACTTGGAGGAGCTGGCTGGAGTGTTAGTGCAGCCATTTCCTTCACAAATGGACTTCCTATTTTTGAGAATCATCCATCAGTCAGAGCAGTGATAAAAATGTAGTATAAAAAGTTCGTGTTACCAAAGTCTGCCCATTTTCTCACCATCTCCTGACATTAATTCACCAGCTTAGATGGACAGTAGTGTTTTCCTAGTGTCCTCCATTACATAAATGAAATCTTACTTTGTTATGGGTGTAATGTAATTGAAAAGTTGAATAGCACTTTAATTCATATGTGTCATCTTTCTGTCTCTTCCTCCTCAGCTCTACATGTGCACGTTACTAAATCTGCAGGCGTCGTCTATTCTGAACGGAGTAAGTTCCTTGTTTTCCTTGTTTCTATGCCAGTCTTTTCTTTGTCAGATGTTTTCACAATCATGTGGATGCAGGAGAATTACTAAAAGGAAGTAGTCGTGAGGCAGGGCTTAACATACTTTCGTGTGATGCTCTTTCCCCAAGAACAACATTTCATTGTTGCAAGATGATGAGCAGAAAGTATTAAAAGATTAAAAAAAAATGGACAGTTATTCTTCCATTGGATAGAACTTTGCAAATCAATATGCAAATTTTCCTTAAGTGTGTTGTCTCACTCGTAAGGAAAGTTCAAACTTCCAGTCGTTACTCACAATCTTACAGAATGTATCTTCTTGCTTCAGTTGAATGGACAATTATTCCAGACCGCAATAAGTGAATTGAGTGTTCATGGCTTGCACAACTTTCATACAGTTAGGGGAGAGGTAAATTTCTAAAACGGTACAACCGTCAGACAGTGAGTGTCTAAAGTGGCACTCTAAATAAAAAAAAAATGTTATTATGTGTAATGTAATATTGATAACATTTTGTCCAAAAGGTCACTGTATCTAGAAGTTTGGTGGGTGATATTTCCTCTATCCCCCCACCCTTTGACGGTCTTGCTTTCTCTAGACCACAAAGGATGAAATTTTATGAAATTCATTGGAAATGACCCTATGACTGCAGCCTTAATGATTCCTCTCTGCAGGCTCATTTGACTAGGACCAGTGGAATCTGAGTGATGATTAGAAGCATCAATGATACAGCTTCAGTGATTTGTCTCTTCACGGTGAATGTGTCAACATAATTTTGAGAGAGAGGGGGGAACAAACATTGAACGAAAAGCAAATTTGTGCCCTGAAAATGGCAGCCGACCAGAAAGGGGAAGGAATTCGGTGGGGGTGTAGTAATGTCAGAAAATCATGTTCGGATTTGGGCAAATTTTTAAGGGGGACAGTGCCCCCTATCTGTTGCACTGGGGAGGCAAATTCCTCCCTGTTATCACCGCGGTTCTTATGCCTATGTCTCTTAAGGTTTTAGACTTAAAAAACAGTCGTCCTGAATATACCTTACACACATACTAAGTGTGCAAATTGTACCAGTAGATTAATCCATCCCTTGATTGTCTGTAAGTATTTTTTTACCCTCCAGCTGTTTGCCAGAGCTGGCCAATGAGAGTTCCAGTTCCATGGCAGCATTTGAACCTTTGCCTGAAAAAAACATTTTTAATATGCAACAGACACCAGCAGAACAAGCAACGTGATACCTGCACTGGCAATACGTAGGTGGCAAACAGGAAAAACGGATGGTTTGCAAAGTTTGCAGGCTTACCTTAGTTTTGGAGTTAACACACAATGGTTTTCATAAGCCATAGGAGAGTGCATTAGGGTCTTCTCAATAAAAAATCTTTTTAAAATTGTACTTTCCAACTTTTCAAACATCTTTTTTTCAAGTGTTTCTTCCTTTTGCTTCAGATCAGGTCCCATAAATTGTTGACTATTATTTGTTGTCTTTTTCATCCATATTTTTTTTTCTAGATCCAGTCAGAGAAAATATTTGCAAACATTATAGAAATCGAAAAATTACACATCAATTTCTGGAAGGACTACATCATGAAGAACCTACAGAAGCTGAGAACAGAGAAGAAACCTCTCACAGCAGACGACATTTATGTCACATTCAAAGATGTAAGAAAGCTTTCTCCTCTGTTGGTCATTTTCAGAGACACCAACCACGCTCGTACTTCGGGTGATATGGGTTCAGGTCTTTCGAAATAATTACATGGCATATTCAGTTCCATTAGGGTTTTCTGCAGAGACCAAATCCAGTTCAAGTAATGTGTCCACGCTGCCATGTGATACTTCTTGTCTGAAGTGTAAATATAATTTGACCATGAACGGTGGGTTTGGCTGGACAGCAGATATGTTAAATGAATCTGATGAGAGATAAACAGGGACTAGCTAAACAAAAAGGTGAAGAAGTATAGTCCTTGTATATTTGGCTATCAATTGACTCCAGCAAAATTAGTGAGGAACGAGAGGTAAATATATGGGCAGCAAATTGAGTCTCATGACACCAGATTTTTTCGGCTTGTAGTCGGGATCAATCTGCCTGAACTGCTAATTGACTACCATGTAATGTACTGTTCGTTCACAGAAGTCACATCCTTGTCGTTCGTTTTTCGTGATAGGTAGTAATTACAACTTCTCCAAAAATTTTCGACATCATAAATTGTTCCACAAAAAGAGATTTTAGAAGGTATATGTACATACGCCTACATGTGCTCTCACTGTTTTTACTTTCCACAAAGTTGAGTGCACTATTTATAGTTTGTGATGCCCACACAGTGACGACAATGACTGGTTTGTCATTTTTCAATGTGATCATTTTGTTTTTACGCGTAGTTCACCACACTCTTCACACCGTACTTCAAATTCTGTCCTGAAGAAGGCCACTGTCTGGAGCTGGTCCGAACGCTGTCGGAAGACCCGTTGTTCAAGCAGTATTTAACGGTCAGTTGTGAATTAATCTTTCATAAGTGATGAACTTACTTGGTATTTGTATTGCGAGTGAAGTTCAGTGCTTTTGTTGGTCTACGTGTTAGGGTCAATTGTTTAAAGTTATCATATCTTGGAGTCACAACTAATGTCTTTTGAATTCCAATAGCAGTCACCTACTTAATCGGAAGTGTGAACAAGAGAATGCCTTGAAGTTTTTCAGTTCTTCTAAATGGAATTGTTTCTTTTGGCTGTGATCATGTGATGCTTGTTGTAGTCCTCTGCTCAATAAGGGCCTTCTATCTACTGGTTGTCACAAATTTCTTTCTAGCTTCCTCTTTGACCTGTACGCTTTTCAAGCCTCTCCACCCCCTCCTCACTTTCAGCACTATAAGCCATGAAAATGGTGCCATTTTACCATTTTATACAGCATAGCATTAAACACAGTTTCATGTTTAATCGCAAAATTACTGTAACATATTGACCGTTTTCTGTAAATATCTTAAAGTTTCATGATAGATTAATTTTTTTTTTACCATTCTGAAAGTACTTGCAGCATACTCAGAAATTTGCATTTTTTTATGTCACCTGGCTTTTTTAGTATAAGTATTTGCTTTAATTTGCCAACCGTACGAGCAGCTCTAGCTTAATTCTGCTAATTTGCAAGCTTATACCATCATGATCTTCTGTGACTGAACTTTTTGTTTTCTATATCTAAGTTTTGTATACCTAAGTCCTTCCAGGAGCAGGACAAATTTAAAGGTCTGTTTTCCAAGTTGACACGGCTTTCCCTCGATTTTCTCTCGACAGTGGTGCGAGAAAAGGAGGGACAGCGATAGGAAGAAGCTGTCTGACCTGCTGGTGTACCCCATGCAGAGACTGACCAAGTACCCCCTCCTGCTGTCTGCAGTGGCCAAGAAAACTGTCGACGATAAGATGAGGATAGACATTCAATCCAGGGTGAGTCGAAGAAGTCCTTCAGACACATTTCGTAAAAAGAAGATGAGATGCTCGCCAAAAGACAATGCAAATGATGTAGCTGGAAAATGAATGGGTAGAGAAAGTCACCTTGTCCTTATTGTTTCCTCTCTTGTGTGTTTGGGTTCTGATAAACTTGAAAAATAGTTGGGATGTGCACAAAGGCATTTTATGGAGGGCATTATGCAATGCAAGTTATTTCATGGCTACAATTATCTGAGAAGTTTGTTCTCATTTGATGTAGGAAAGTCTATGACAGATATTAGTTTGTTTATTTATTTATTCATGTGAGTCAACAGATATCCCTCAAAATGTGGTTGTCGGTCCTGGACAACGACCAGAGGCCTTGATTGATTTGCCAAGGTACCGGTGTTGGCATTTTTGGATAAATGATTTGAGAATGTTTCTCTCTCGATTTTGGTCCTCATAGGCAGATGAAGTGGATCACTTCATCAGGAGAATCAATCACGAGGTGACCAGACATCAGGAACAGTGTAAACTAGATAACGCTTTAGCTCGTATAGAGGGCTATGAACTGATCCATATTCCCAGTGGCTGTGATGAACTTCTAAAGGTAAAGTCAGTCATATTCTTCCTTTTTGGGGCAATGTTAAGGGACTCTTCCCTCAACCTCTAGTCTGCTCTTATTTGTTCCATCCTTCCTATGTGTAAATGTAAGCTTTAAATCAGACAGAGCAAAACGCTGTGAAAGAAGTTTTATAACACAAAGTTGGTGCATAAAGTGATTGTAAATTTAAGCATCCCTTTGAACTTCTTAAGTGAAAAATATGGCTGCAATGTGTACCTAAAAAGTGGCAATCCACGGTTTTTGTGCAGTTTTTGTACAATTTTTGTTTGTTGCTTCTGAATGGTTGTCAATTTTTTTTTTAACATTGAAAAGTTGCTATTGCTGGATTTTATCCTCATTGAGCAGCAAATTTTGGACTGCATTTCCATGTTTTTTGAGGTTTGTTTTTTTTAACTGTCAGCAACTTTTAATAGTAATCATTTCACAGAAGAAACTCAGGAGGTAGCTTCCAGAGTTTTCATGCAAAATGCAAGGATTGGTTTCTACCTGGTATTTGTTTTTTGGAAACTAACTGTAGGACTAGAATTCAGTTTGCTGCATTTCAGAACTTCACATTACGTGGATGACTGAAAGGGGCCAAAATGAAACTGAACTTTGAAGGACGCCTGATTACAATAAACAAGCTATTTTTTCTTTTTTTAACTCCTTTTCACAGAAAATCAGACTTTCGCATTACTCAATATTAAACGTACCATCATGTGAAAGCATTTACTGTGTGTATAGTGTGTGTTGTCTTTGTTTCACATTTGAAGAAAATGATGAACACGGTATCTTTGTAACTTTCCTCCAGCTTTCTGAAGAATACTCTTCTCTAGATCTGAGCGCTGGTATGCCTTTTGCCAAAGCCCAACAATGCAGGTGGCTGCTCTATGAAGGCAACATGAAAATCAGAGACCACGAGAGCAAGGTAAAAACTTCACAATTTAAGCACAAATTTTGGTAAAGAAAAAAAAAAAACAAAACTGATGACTCAAACAAAATTTTGATCATGAATAGAAGTTAGTAATAGATTAGTGACAAGAGAGGTTTTCACTTTGTGAGTTGCCAGTGTTCTGTGGGCAAAGCTGAGCCTTAGGCATGATCCGAGCTTGTTTCAAGAGGACATTTTGCTCTGCCCTTCATATCGACACCATGGGTGGGACATGATGGCATGACAATAAAGTGTATTTTGTCTGTGGTTACAACACATGTTGGTGAAACTTTGGATCCAGGTAGCAATTTCAGAACTGTGTCTTGATATTGTTGGTTGTGTGCCCAGGTACCTAGTTCAACCCAAGGTGGAACACACTACTGATAATGAGTTTGCTCCTGATCAGCTGATTTGAATGGACTGAACATTTGAATGGACTGAACAGTCACACAAGAATGATGGAATATATACTGTATGATAATCAAGGGAAGCCTAATGGTAGCAACCAGATAGTAATGAGTCATGCTCTAGTACCCATTATCTCCTGGCATCTCTGCAGTCCATACACCCTCTGTGTGCACTCAAGCATGTGGAACATGAAGGGTGCATAATGAGAAGCAGAGTGAAGCTTTGTGGACCTAAGGTAATCTAGGGTTAGATTTGTGAGGCTTCCCTAATTGAGTACATTTTGCTCGAGTGACTCATCTCTCCTGTGCAATCCATTTTATCAGGGTTGTGAATTCAAAGTTAATTTTATCAGGATCATTAAACAGCTTTATCAGTTTCTCTTTGTGTTTTATCAGTTTCCTCTTTCTTTTTACCAACTGTGGAACTTTCTTTGTAAAGACATGAAAACAAGTTTTAGTTGCTTTAAGTTTTCTTTTAATTCTCTGTTCTTACCATACTGTTCTCTCATACGTCTCGTGTCGTGTGTTTTAATCTGGTGGCCTTACCATGTATTCTTCTCGTCCTTCTGTCACGCCTCGCAGTTCGATGTTTATGTCTTTCTCTTCACGGATGCCGTCGTCTTCACCAAACCAAAGAAGGATAAGTATAGAGTCATCAGACCACCGATGAGGATAGACAGACTGATAGTTCAGGAATTGAAAGATAAGAGTAAGTCCAAATTTTCTTTTTTCTCCTATCTGAATTTCTGTTCATCCTCTACTTCTAACTACTGTCTCCCCCTTCCCTTCTTTTGTTTTTATTACACAATCTCATTTTCCAGACCTCTTGGTACGGTGTAACAAGGGACCCATCCAATGAACATAACTCTGTCGAGATTGCAGTTTAAACTTTCAGTCAGAATTTTTGCAAGGCCTGCCATAACCCTCCATTACCACTCTTGTAACAATGAAGCATTATACTGATTTTCTTACAGCTGCCTATTTCTTCACCCCACCCCCCTCCATTCTGGGACAAAACATTTGCTCTGTTCTAAAATAAGTAAACCATCACCAGTCTACTGCACAGGGGTTGTAGGGGAGCAGCCTACTCCCTGAGTGAAACTTGCCATCCTCCTGAAATAGCAAAAACAGCCTCACAAACAGAATCATGCACCAACAAAAGCTTTGTTCAGCACAGAAGAAAGTTGACAAGAGACTTATATATCTTATAGAGACTTACCTTACCTTAATTACCTTATTTCAAATACAGGCCTAATATAATATTGAACCCAAACACTTCAAAGGCTACAGCTGAAAAATAACTGCACAAAACTGAGATCCCCTCCCTGGAAACCCCTCCTCTTCCAACGGAGATCACTTTGCAATCTTGTGCACTGTGTGCCCCCTCCCTCTCTTTAAAGCTTGTTCAGAACAGTGCAGGGACACGTGTTGGAAGTTTTTTTTTTTTTTATCTTGCTCGCCCTTGTCTCCCTAGTCACTTTTTGGATATGCCTTGTCCCTATGCACTGCCAAATGTTCCCTGGGGTCGTACCTGGCATTGACAAAGCATCCATCCATCCAGAGCCCTCGGTCATCGATGAAGATGGATTGTTTAATCTACCATTTCCTTCCCGGTATTTAAGTCCACCTTGACCACATCCTCTGGTAGCATCCTTACAGACTAATCATTTAATCCCCCCCTGCAGGAGGAGAGGTCAGACTGTTTTGTTCAGCCTGAGATCTTCTCGTCCAGCTTTGTGAATTAGAGTTTTGCTGTTAGAACAAACAAGGGTCCAACGTTGGACAAAGGATTTTTAGATGGGATGAGTGCAAGACTTCATGTTTTTAATCACTTCAACAGTAATGAAGACAGCACACCATTTGTCGATATATGCATTGTGTCACGGTGACCAATGAATTGTAAAACCATCTGGTTGTGAAAGACTGGATTTGACAAAAAGATTGTTGTTTGGTTTATATTTGTGTTTTTCAAAGACTTTGTAAAATAAAAGATCTTCTCCTGCCAATGATGGCAGCACACATAAATTTATCTCTTTGCTATGATTTACCCCAAGAGATAGTCAACTAATGTACTCTTAATCCTCTTTCAGGCGGGTTTGCCGCAGTGTGCATCAATGACTACGGGTTGGCCAGCTACGGTTTTGTAGCGACGACTGAAAAAGATACGCTTCAAAAGTGGATGGAAAGAATTTCAAAAGCCAAGGTATGCCCAGCTGTCGTTCTCCCACTTTTGGTTCTACCTTTGGTAGCTTTTTGGTGTGATGCCTATCTTACCTACAATCTTGGACAAAATTGTTGGGACTTTTTTTGTAATGTGATATGCTGGCCCACTGTAACATGAGTGGTAGTATATAGCTAACATGATAACAACAGCTGTCATTTGATGTGATAGGTAATGTGACTTGTGAACATGTCAGGGTAGACTGTGTTACAGGTTATATAAGCAGTACAGTACTATTGTAGGCACTATAATAAGATATGCAGGCCTATTGTGAGTGGTAGTATAAGTGACAGTAACCACATGTGACAGGAAACTTGCTCTCTCAGTCAGCATGCAGAATGTAATATAGCACGCATAGGCAATCTGGTGGTCAAGGGTGTCACAATTACTATTTGCCAAGCTTCCTAGATGACAGGTTATATGCATTTGCAAGCACAATTTTTCTTTCACTTTCTATTTTTTATGTGCTAATATGGTAGGTAAGTTAGGTATATTATGTAATACACATCAGAAAATGGTGGTAGTAATGAAGGCGTGGTCAAAATTAAGTTTCATCTCTTGTTATTCTGTTACCTACATACTACCGCACATGCTACCTGTTTTATGTGACAGCAGGTGTGTCACATGACATATATTTCTGTCACACTGTTTAACCTGTCATGTTACATGTCACATCACCCATTTACATTATCTCTCTCATATTACCTACGTCATATCAGCTACATACAACCACATGTCACATTGCAGGTTCTTTCGTGACAGTTCTCACATTAACTTTCATGATGCTTGTTGTGTCACCTCTTACCTTTGGTGACCTCATCATGTGATTGAATAATATTGATGAACCTTTCCCTCTTTCTCTCCAGGAGCTTTACAACTATGCATGCACGGAGGACACGGACGACTTCCTGGACAACGTGTCCATCTCGCAGAGTTCCGAACCCACGGACACGTCCTCCGGTCTGAGTGTTGAGGTGGAGACCCCCACGGGGTCACCGTCCCACAGCCCCGAACCGTCACCCAAGACACCCCATAGACGTGTAACCACCTCAATGTTTGAAATGAGTCCTACCTCCTTCCCAGATGCTCTGAAGGAGGAGGGTGAAGAGGATGGAAAGCTCCCACCTGTGACTGAAGCGGCAGCTACTGAGGAGGAAGACAAACCTGAACCGACAGCCAAACAGGCAGGGTCTCCTCAGAGGAAGGTACCCCCGGTTCCCATGCCAAGGACTTTCAGTGAAGGGGAGGGGAAGAAGGTGCCACCGCCTGTATCCCCCAAACCCATTTTACCACCGCAGTCATTAAACATTGCCGACAGGTCCGACAGAGGGGGGTCCTTCCATAATGTGAAATATGAACAAACAGCTGCCCAGTCCATCATGGCATATGACTCGGATGAAGACGAGGTATGCACTGATCCCCCCTCTTCCATGGACCCCTACATAAATCCGGATGTCCACCGGATGGGCCGTTACAAGAAGAAGGTGCCTTCTCCTGCCAAGAGGTCAGGCCAGCACAGGTCGCCCTGCCATTCGCCCAACAGGTACGTCCCCGCGACCAACCCCCGTGAAGTGTGCAAGGTCAACAACCACCAACTGATGAAACAGTGCCACGTCAGCGACGAAACCTCAGGGATGATCACAGACGGCAAACATAATCACGGAGACAGTGCATTAAACGGCAGTGCGGCAATCATGTAAGTGTTCAGGACTTCAAAACCTCTCGCTGGTATTGCATTTAAACTGTTGGCTGTTTGTATATTTTAAATTTTCTCTTTTCTTCTCTGTTATGGGGAGGGATGGATTGGTTACCCTGGTTAAGCTCAAAGTCTGCTACAAGTGGTGGAGAGCGGTATCAGCCATTTTCTTAGAGTATTGGAATACAACCTGTGCATTAAGTAAACAAGAGTATTTGAGATGATATGTCGGCAAATTCCACCACATAAATTTATCCCTGGAATGTGCCACCAACATTAAAAAATGTGACACCACAGGAAGTGTCCCAATAATTTCACCTTTATCCCTTCCCATCTTCTTCAACAACCGAATAAGGCACCCCCGACCCCTGCCCCTCATATGTGTGACTGATTTCACACAGAGGCAATTTCCTTGGGGTAATTTTGACCGGAAGGAAAAAGAATGTCAACTTTTTTCTACCTGCATGCCTTTAAATTTGCGATATATTCATATTGAATCAAAACATTTCTTAACTTCTCCAGAAGCAGTTACAGTTAAATACAGCAACGTTTTTGTGTTTTCAGGTAAAATCATAAAGCTCTCTCTATACCTGCTGCTAGTTGTTGGCTTTTCTTTCTTGATGTATTCCAATATAGTAACCCCCCTTAGTCTCCTTGCATAATCTCTTTTCCCTCCTGCCTAGCTATTGAGCTGTATTGCCATATGCCTACCCTCATATATACCCTGCTGCTTCAAACCACAGAGCTGTGTGTAATCATCTTTGATTCTGCAATTCCCAGAAAATAAGGGAAAATATAAAAAAATGGAATTTTGATTCCTGGAAAGTCAGGAAAAATTCTCCTTTTCCCCAAAAAGTCATAGAAAATTCAGGGAATTTTAAGGAAGCATGTGTTTTTGACGTTATTTACTCAGTTGAGAAATCACTAAGTACTTTTCAGAAAGATCATCAAAAGAGTCAAAAAGTATTTTGTTACCTGTAATTAGCAGTATTTTATGGATGTACATTACGATCCATCGTACATTCCTCTCAAGATTCCTGTGGTAATATATCACAGTGGTATTAGCTTTATAATTGTATATTGCAAAGTGACATTTTTATGTGAAAAGAAATCAGTATGTGTTCCAGACGTTCTGTAAGTATTACTGCTGCTCATAGGTCCTGGAATGTTTGGTTGAGGTCCTTGAAAAAAGTCATAGAAAAGTCATGGGATCCTGTGAATAAGAATGTGTACAAATGCCGTCCATTTAAAGAAGCAAAGGCTTCAAATCACATTACGTTTAGTGCACTCCATGAGTGTTCTTGGTTAAATTTAGCAAGCAATATCATGGAGTTGATGCAAAAGCATGTAAAATTTTGAATCACTGGCTGAGGTATCTAACCCATTGGAGATTTAGTAGCCCCATGCAAAAAGCTTTATTTACGTGTCCAAGACAAAGCTTGGCAAGTCAAAAAAAAAAAAAATATGTGCTCTTCCCCATTGCTACTAACCTTTATTTACTTAGCTTCTACTTTTTTAAGCCTAATTGTTTGAAGAGGAGGATGTGTGGATGTCTTCACAATTGCTGTTACACAATCCCAAACATGGCTGACAACCAGTCAACTTATCAACACTTTCTATAACATGCAGTTTTAAGTGTTCATATTTTCTCACATGGTGTGCCTCCTTCTGTGAAGTAGAATCAGGTTGGCTAGAAAACTAGCTGTGACGATTATTTAGACGTCTCACAAGGTTTAGATAGGCATTGTCAACAGCAAACTTATTTGTAGCTGCACGATACTCCAGTGTGCTTTGGTTAGTAGAAAAGCTGTAATCCCAGCTGTAACACTGCCTATATGTACCCAAAACCCTTGGCAGAAATAACTTTAAACTCCTCAAAAATTGCGAAGCCTTAAACTTCGCTCATCGGCAAATGTCACATATGCATGTTCATCATGGATTAGAATATCATGTAAAGACTGCTGGATAAAATAGTTGACATCAAATTAATAATAAGATATTTCATCTGTTATAAGTCCCTCCAAGGTCCTCTTTTTCTCAATTTTTTTTCATACTCTTTTTCTCTCTCATTTTCTGCAGAAGCCATTGCTGATAAAGAGATGCAGGGAGAATGATTGTTAGAGCTGGATGAGGGTTGCCAAAGCGATCGAGGCAGAAGCTGAAAATGCACCCTGTAGTTTTCAAACATTCAGACTGACTCTCCCGCTGACCTCGCATTATCGATGTCACTCGGTCCATGTCCGGGACTCGAGCAGACGGTGCTGCTTCTTTCTATTAGAGGTCTGTTAGTGGACAGTTAAAGATGGACCACATTCATCTTTCTCCAGAGACAGAGTTAAAGAGAATGAGAGAGAATTGGCACAGGGCTAACTTCGCATCTGATAGTGGAGTACGTTTGGTCCATCTAAATCGCCAGAGGCGAGTCGCAAGGTGAAGACCCCACCGTCGTCAACTTGGAAGACCAAGACCATAAATTATCCTTTTTCTTGTGCTCTACCCTTCCAGAAAACTCAAATTAAAGTGAAAGACGAGCTTTTACAGCTCATTTGAACCTCCTGCATGATATGCATTGTTTAAGAGACCACTGATTTTGGTCCCAGAAAAACATTTTTACGGCAAAACTAAGCCAGACCACGTGCCAGGAGGTTTACAAGGTACCTTTCAGTCACCTGGTGTGGTGTATTTTAGGTTCACTGAGTATCCGAAAGAAGTTCTAAATCTGCCATGAGTATTTATTTTAATTACCCTAATTTCGTTCTTTAGTTTTGGTATTCATGACGTCTCAAATTTTCTGGGTTGGTGAGATTTTATTTATCACATATCATCGTTCATCCTTCGATACCTTACAATTTTTTTTTTTTCTTAAAATGAGAAAACTGTCACCGAACCTGTGACATCTCGTTGCACTCCTAAGTGCTGGCAATGGTACTGTCATGCTGTGTACGTAACATGAGATTCCCTGTGCTGTATGTCAACACTCAAGATACTTATTTTTCTTGTAAGTTACAAGTGACTCACCATTTTGTTGAGGTTTCATCATCCCAGAGAGGCAACTCTAGGAAGGTATGACACCCCCAAAAATCATCCTTTTTTTTACCTGAAATACCCAGAATTCTTGCTTTTGGTGTTTGATGTAGTCCCTGTATTGACAGAGTGTAGCTGACAGCAATTTTGGAACCGGGTGAAACTGACCAAGGGTCAACGTCGTGGACAGTCCTTGGGTTCCAATGATACGGTAGTTTAATCCACCGTGGAAAATAGGAACATTCTCTGTGACAAAATGTGAAAAACAGCGTTGAATGAGAGACTTTTTCTGATCAGGGAGTTGCCACTGAGGAGGAAATACTTCCCTTTGAACTAGGGTTTATGCCACCAAGGTCACACAGTAATCTGTCTTTTGTGTGGTTTTTGTCATTTCTACAGGACGTATACGGGATGAGAAAGTAAATACAATGTGACAGTTGTTGTACACTGCAGTCATGGTTAGGCTTGCAACTGTTCGCCACTGCATCGGCATTGCCAATCGTCCGGGAAATATGTAATAATTCGTACTTTCGATGCTCGATGACGCGTATGAAAATGTATCACTTAGGTTGTACATCAAAACAATGAAAAAGAATCCGTAACTCGCTATTTCAGGAAAGTTCCGGAAAATTCTCTTCTAGTTTGTCAAAAAATAGACCTGCCTCCTCTTCTCATGTGCATGCCATCTCTTCGACTAAAAAGCCCAAATGTCTTCATGTAAGTCATTTGAACATTTGTTTCCAGTTTTGCATCACCTGTTCTGAAAACGTTTTTGGGATAAAGCTACGTTTCAAAACACTGTTCTGAGTGAGCTAATTGTTTAAGGGTTAGTTGACTTGAATGGCATTATTAGGTGAGTGGACATCTTAACTGGTGTCGCTGAATGGCAGAAGGAAACATCTTTGAGCCAACGTCACAGCTTATCTTCCCTCAGTTTGGTGCGTGTTGAGGTATTAGCAGTTATCAAATGTTCTGTCCAATCTCCTTCTCAGTAGCAACTGGTTTGATTAATTCTCCATCTTTCTTTGATCGCTAACTTGATATTTGATTCGTTGCCTTCAGTGACTGACATTCTTGATAACTCTACCATGTCCATATGTACTTGCTCATATTCCAGCTGACCCACGTGCTTGCCAGTTTTACATGATTTTCTCCTTCAAACTAATCATTAATATTCCTGGTGGTGCTGGTCTCAAAGTGACCAGTGTATTCATAACTTTGTCTACTTGAAGACTCTGTCGTAAGAAGCATTCCTTGTAAAGGTAGCTTTGGTGGAGGCATCTCTGATGGGCAAGGGTTGCTGTCAGTGGTGGTTGGAGGGGTGACCTCAGCCCATATGAGCTCTGCATTCTTCACTAGTTGTCCTACTTTAAAACAGCAAGTGTTGTGGAGCGGTGGGGTATGTGGATGAGTTAATAACCTTTCTTTGCTTTTATATATTCCCTGACAATTGATATCATAGGGTAGATTGAAGTTCAACTTAAGGAGGGAAGGGGGCAAAAATTGCTCAGTGGCAATTGAAACCTACCTTCCTCCACAGCAAAGTGTGGCATGTTTTCACTGTCTAGGCTTTTGTACCATCTTTGGAGCCAATTAAGGAAACTTATATGAGATTATTATTAAAGTTTCTGCATGTGACCAAAACCACTACCATCTTGTGGTTTACATGAAGCCCTATGAGATGATTGGGTCACCATCGTACAATATTCATTATGACAGTGTTTTCTCATATCCAGTTTGGCCATTTTTCAGTATCTGAGTATTTCAATTATGTGTATTTTAATTCAAAATAAAAAATCCTGCAGTCTTCCAGGAGACAATATTTTCTTGTATATTTTTTACACCCCACCCTTTGCAACAGCCAGCAAATTGCTGTTCCTACAATGGAGAGTTGTCTTAGAAGACGTTCTGTGAAAACAGGTCTTTGTTACGCCGCTTTAAGATTATTTTCTTATCTCCATTTGCTGGTGTCTTTTTCTACAAGGCCCACCTTTTGTTACTTCCCGGGGTTATGTCGATAGGTCTTTCAAATGCTTCAGAGGGCATTGATGCCCGCCTCTGACGTCCCCGTTCTTCTGTTTACCCATTCTGGGAAAACTTTTTTTTTTTTAAAAAATCTGTTTATTGAAGTCAATGTAAGGAGTAGGTGCTTGAACGATCACTTTTTTTAAATGTGTGAAATATGTTGTTGTATATAGAGACAGTCGGAAAATGCAGGCTTGCATTATGTACAAATAGAAAAAATATGAATGAAATTACATTCTATTGCCTTTAATGAGGGTTTTAATGGAAGATATTTCATAACTTGTAAGTAAAAGAGATAAATAACTCATTGTTCATAATTTTCCATTTTATTCTTTACCGCAACTCAACAATTTTAGTACTCTTTCTTTGTCTCTCTTTACCTTTATACTTCCTATATTTTTTTTTTTGTATATCTGTCTTTAAATTACGATAAATGATTCCTAAATTAATGAAGAGTCCAGCGTTTTCTTGTTCTTTTTTTTTTCTTCTTTGTTGTGACCGATAAAATCGAAATTGATCTGATACTGTACATTCCAAAGGATCGTTTCAACTGGGAGCCCAAACTTTTGTCTCGGTACAACCCCACGGAGAGAACGTTAAAACAAATATTGGTGCCCATAACTGACCCCTACGTTGCACAGTGGCTATTTTTGAGACGGTAAAGTGCAAGAGCAACTTTGCAATGCATGTGCAGTGTAAAATGCATCAGGAGGTTACTATGAACTTTCTTAAGCGTGATGATTCATGTATCATAGGGTAGACTAGTGAATCGACTTGTATCTCATATATCTTCCTTGGGAAATGTACTTGGGATATCTCCTTTAGCGACGCTATCTTTATAAGGTTGCTGAAGAGTCTGCCCTGAGAAATGGATTATAGTGTCATCTACCACACTCATTCCTCTTCAAGGTCTGCCACTGCCCGTTTCATGTCAACGTCTTCCACACCCATTCTATATCAATATCCGCCACACCCATTCCATATTAGTGCCTACCACACCCGTACCATATTAATGCCTGCCACACCCGTACCATATTAATGCCTGCCACACCCATACCATATTAATGCCTGCCACACCCGTACTATATTAATGCCTGCCACACCCATTTTACGTCAATGTTTGCCTCACCGTAGTTTATATCAACATTCTGCCATATCCATTTCATGCCAATGTGTTGATATGGAACGGGTGTGGTAGACGCGACTTGTGCAGTGGTCGTCACAGTCAAAAGTCAATAAGGTTAGAAGGTTAGCCAGCACGCTGTGTCATGACGTCACAAAGGAGCACGGAGAAAAATAATTCATCAGTAAAGAATGAATTCGTTTCAAGTGAAGCACTGCCCTCAAACATGAAATGATGTCAAAGGAAATCATATAGCACTGCCAACGTTTAGCGTATCGAATTACCGAGCCTTTCTGACCGAACAGCGCAGGTGTGATGTAGGAGCAGGGGTTATGTAAGTGTCACCCTCCCGTCCCCCACCCCTTGACCTAAAGGTCATGCGAAATGCATCCCGAAAAAAGAGTTGGCTTTATTCAAAAGTTGTAGAGTGAAACCCTGAATGAAAATCTGTCGATATTGTGTTTATATCTATTAAAGTGTTTGAGATATGGCTTTTGAAAGTTTGATGAAAATGCAAACATGCATGATGATGTGGGAGTGTTGCTCAGTGTGGGTACGCTATTGCTTTTGTTAGGCCTGTATGTAGGTCCTGTAGGCCTATACATGCTTCCAAACTGAAACCCTCGTGACGTACTAAATTTTCCAATTGTCCGTGGAATAAATGTTAAGTTAACCAAAGATAAGGTGAGACACATGATTCCCTCCCTTCACGTTGTAAATTTGCATACTTAGCTAATGTTTATTCATGATGCTGATATGAGGCAGGTCTTTTTTTTTTGCCTGTAAGGTTGTCAAATGTTTGATGGACTTTGATGAAATTTGTGGCTTTTTTCAACATTTGTAAGGATTAATACAGCCAATGTTCCTAAATTCCATTTTCTTGTCACACAACCTTTAAATGCTACGAGATGTAATAAATGTGGGTATAGCTTCAGGACAGTGAGTGTGATTTGAATACTTTTTCGATTTTTTCAATAGTTTTGTCAAAGTACCGGTTTTTGGTTAGACCATGCATGGATGAGTTTTTGCTCTGTTTGTTTCGTGGTGAGTGTCAGCCGGGCGTTTGACTTCTGCATTATGGGTCGACTAAAACGTCCTTAGATAAACAGTCATTAATATTGTTGATCTCAGATTTCAGTAAGGGCGAAGTTTGTTGTTGATTAAAAAGACAAGAAGAAAGAAAAAAAAATAGGGAATACACCAATTCTTTTTCATTGTAAATTTGATTGATTTTTTTGTTTTAAAAGTCAGAATCTTAAAAAATTGTGTTCTCAATTAATAACAGTGTGTTGTTTAGCTTGCAGTCACTTAATTACGTACACTTAATCTTGAACATTCTTATTGTCAACATACTTTGAGCATCAAATTATGTCAACCCGATTTTAAGACGTCGTCTTCCAGTAACACGCCACCGTAAAATAAGATCACAGCCAAACGCTAGACCTATATTTGTCAGTGCCTAGTAACATTTTCGTGACAATGAAGACTTAAGTACACTTACAGGCCTACCGCTTTCAAACAGCACTGTCTTTACGACAAACTGAAATCGGAGCAGCCACAGCCAAACAACGATCAAAAAAGAAAAAAAAAAAGAGACTCTCTCTTCAGCACAAAAATCGAGCAAAAACCACTCTCACTCCAGAAAACCCACACAGGGTCCGACGGGGTTGACCACCCCAGTAACCGAACAAAACTCCTCCCTGGAAACAGACCAAAGTGGGAGTCCTATTGATATAGCGAGTAAGAGAATGTGTTTATAGGATTGGTCACCGAAGGAAATCGATACTTGAGGAGGAATAATTATCTCTCTTTGTTTGATACGTCAATAGTATCCGTTTGAAAGTTATGAATTTTTCTTTAAAAATATTTACTTTAAAATGTTCCATTTTAATTGTGGTAGATTTGTGCACGGCACTCAGGTACACGACTTCAACAATTTTTCAGAGATAAGTTATTTGTATTCTCGGTATCTTGACAATTTGCACCAGTTTTTCCCTCGAGATGTCGAGTTAGCCTAAGTCGGAATAACGTGACATTTTTCAAAATTTTTGATAACAAAGTTATTCGTTCGCGATAAGTATTTCATCTCGTATGTCACCTTATAACATCCTCCCTGCTCTTCCGCATCGTGTATGTGACCTTACTGTGGTAGGCCCACGATGAGGTACACAAATCTAAATGAACTTGGAATCCTCTCGGAGTGTTAGTCAATCATCTCTGCGTTCGTTTGCTCTACGGCACAGACCCTTATACAAGGATAGTCCACGGGTAGATGATCATAATATGGAAATGACATGAGATGTTGACCGGTATCGACCGCGCATGCTCATAAGTCGTTTAGTTAATCTACCACACACACACGCACAAACTCACGCACACACACGCAGGCCCACGCACACACCCACGCACACATCTACACACACGTACACAGAGTTTTCTTTTCCATTCATTCCGAGGACCTTATTGTGCTTTCTTTTGTTTTTTCTTCCTCAACCCTAACCTTAACAATAGACTGTCTATTGTTAATCTTGAGAGGACCGGAGAAATCTATTGAATTTTCTACAGAGGACCTAAAATCTATTGTTTCGGTTCCGATCCCACCCGAAAACAAATGCACCCACACACACGCACACACGCACAGACACGAATAACTGTATTTTGAAGCTCTGTATACTAAGCCAACAAACTAAACGGAACATGGTAGCAACACGTTTTTTTGTTTTTTTCGTTTTCCTTAATCCTAACCATATACGAACATGATCAGTCCATTAAACCTTTTACATGACGAAGTGCTCACTCTGTCCTGTAGGTCCTCTGTGTGTGCGGCCCTGTAAATATGACGGAAAGAGATCTTCCGGTGATGATAAGTACGTAGCATACCCATTTTATTCACCCGTCCCCACGCCGTGTCCCCTTCACTAACCACCCCAGCCCCACGCACTGGTATGTTTTCTCTGAAGTTTTTTGAAGGCCAAAGACGGACTGGTCGAAAACTAATACATTGAACATGCACGGAAACCTCAGTTTTTCCGTACCATGGGTACAGTGGCCCATTTTTAAAACTTTTGGACGTTTTCTCATGGGCGTGAAAAGAGTGAAATACGAAATTACCTCCGATAGCGTACACGGTCACAAGATCTCTAACATAACATAAAAGACAACTCTGCGTTCCCACCATACTGACACACTGATTTCAACGGTCTACTTCAACATTCAGTTTACAAGAGAACTCAATATGTTTCATAAAATCTCATAAAAAAAAAACACGTTACCAAAAGGTCAATTTATATAAAGGGATTTTCCCCGGAGAGGTTACAGGGACTTTCTCCGGAGGTAACAGCTGATGATGCCCGCTGTTTTATTGGCCAAAGGGCATTCTAAGTTAGAGGACATCAAGTTAACCACTTAAAAATGCCCTCTCAAGGAAGAATGTACCAGGTACCATTGTGCGATGCACAATTTCACACTGTTTATTTGGGTATGGTTGAAATATAACTTCAAATATTTCTGTCAGAGAGAAGTACTTATTTTCTTTACTAATCCGTAACTATGAGTTCTTAATGAATATTTGATGTTTTTTTCTTTTAATGAATTTTTCGTCACGTTGTCGATACGTACGTACATGAGCAGTAAAACACATTCTCAGTCAAAAACAGTGTACTCTTAGCAAGAAGGACAGAACACTTTAGTACTTTCTAATCACGTACAGATCGCTAAGAAGGGATATACAGACGATCAAAGTGAGTGTGTCATTTGCACCCCAAAGAACGACCTGAGACTATCAGATGTGACTAACCTAATATGATACACAGATATGAACGGTTGACGCAAAGCCGAGTTTCTGACCGATGATGAATCCCGAAATCCACAGGTAAAAGTTTACATTTGACTTTCTTTTTGAAGTAAAACGTGAGGCCCATTGTAGAAAAAAAAATTCTACTTTAAATGCTAATGATACATATTCTGTTTATTAAGAGAGTTTTTAATCTGTTTTCACTATTCTCGATGTTGCTCCATTCTACTGAAACTGCATGCGTTTTCAAAATATTTTGTTCCCTTTTGTTTTGTCTTTCTCCAACCAGGGGGCTGTTAGACTCTTCAGACAGCTCCCTGCTCCAGAATTGTACTAAATAGAAATATCTGAATATGAGGACGCCCTTTCATGAGGTGCTTGTCGGCATCCTTACTTTCAACTTTTCGCTTCACGTGAACTTCCAACTTGGAATGTTTACCGCCCAATCAGCGCAAGCGCAAGGAGCGTCTTTGTTACAGAGACGCCATACAGGAGCTGCAGCCTTGAATTAATATCTATAAGATTGTGAGGATTTTGGAGGGTGCCAACACGTGACGATACTCCTAATTAACATAATCACCTAAGTTTCACATTCATCAGTTATGAAAAGTGTCAAAATCTTTAATGTTTTCTACTTTGCACCGGCTGTGTGTATGTGGATTCGTGCTAACATGTGAAGTGTATGGACACGCATTTTCAGAACTCAATCGTTAGAGTTCCTTCGTATGTAACACATGCATGGGGTTCATCCGACTTTGAATATGTGTCGTTAGTATGTGAAGCAAACATGCCAGGTCTAGGAATATTTAGTGAATTTCATGAAACAGCACATCAGAGCTCCATGTTGTTAGCAATTGCCTTCCTTGCTGTAGAAGTTCTTTGATCCGCATTTACTTGAGGCGGGGTTTTAAGCCAATCGCAGTGATGCTGCAAATAAAAGACATATCTGTGTGCATATGTCCCATTAATACGTACCATGTGTGTTCACATGTCCTAGGACAGAGGGTAACTGCAAAACTCTTCAAGCAGTTGCTCTCAGTTTGCTTCTTAGCCCGTTAACCTCCTAGTGACCTCTTTCTGTCCCATCCACAGACATCAGTTTTACCCCCAAATACTGGTTCACCTGCACACTGTCCCTTTTAGTAAGGTAAAGGTGACATATCTGGTAAACCTCGATTGATTCCCTATGACAAGGTAACAAATATTTTGTATATTTTTGTCGCTTTTTTTTTCTCGATAAACGCTGCTCCAGGAATTCCCCACTCAGCTCCCAGGATTTTCCCTAATTCGTACACCTGCAGCGAAAGAACGGCAGTGAGACATTACAAGACCGGGATGCCACCTTCATCTGTGTCCCACGGTGGGAGAAATTTAACCGGATTTAAAACTGGAAAGAAAGTTCAAGAGGTGATACTTGTTAGATCTGCCCCTCACTTCCACTGATACAGGATCCCGAAAACGTTTGCCTTAGGTAAGGCTTTCAATGAAACATGTTCTATTTTATGGCGCTCCGAGGGGGGGGGGGGATGAGTTTGGGATTTGGGGCTCGAGGGATAGTTTTGGATTTGGGAAAGTTTCATTGATGTGATTACTGAGTGCTAATAAATCACGGAATAGAGAACCCTTGTTCAGCCAAAAATAAAGTTTAGAGCTCAAAATGAAAATTCCTCATCTTTTGGGTATAGTCCCTCATTCCCAAACCCAAACTCCCCATCAACCCCCCTCTTTAAAGTATCTTTTGGAGATAAACCATGGAAAGACTGATGAATGGAATATCTTAAATAACTGTTTGAACTTTCCTCTCGGGTATAAGCATATATACTTAACAGATTTGTGGTAAAAATGGTCTAAGAAAGTGTCACAGCAGACAGAAAAAAAATTAATTTTCATTTTTCTTTTCATATGTTGAAGTTCCACAGATAATATTCATGAGTATGCCCATACGTTCCGTTCCCCTCCCTGTCTTTGAACATGGGACGTTGTTTGGTCATAGGCCATCACTTTTTACCTGCAAAGTAAACGTTGGTGGCCTTTTAACCAGATTAAAGGAGAAGGAAAGTCAGGACTTTTGACAATGTTAAATGAGAGACTAACATTTGGCAAACACCATCAGCAAATTTCATGTTGTTTACTTCCAAAGATATTGCAATTGAATGTTCACCAAAAAAAAAGAAAATTAAATCAGGAATCTACCATTTTGAGATTGTGATGACATCATCGGACCCCATGTGACTGAAAAGCTTTTGCTTTTCTGTATGTTTCATTGTCCATATATTTTAACATTTATGAATAGATTCAGTTCAGAGAATTAATGATTTTATCATTGCATGATACACCCTGAGTAATTCAACACAAAATGTGTACAAGCGTGTGCAGATTTACAGACGCCATAGGTAAAGAAAACAAAGAAATATGTTAAAATTCCTGCTATCATGTAGTTATTTGACATGATTATCCGACTTACTCAAGATAGTTTATATTCAACTTAGGCAAAAATGGGGCAGCACACAGCTTCTCTGAATTTCATAAGTGTGTAACTTGGATATGAAACAATATCTCTGGGTGGAACTTTGGCAAGATGGTTGTCAAACACTGCTGCTCGATTTTGCCGAATATATTCCCAGCGTCAAATATAGTCAGACGCATAAAATCACAGGCTCATTAATATGGTGGATTGTCGACCTAACAACAATTGAAGACGTAACTATGTTCCTTTGGCAGATCATCTTTTTTTTTTCTTTTGCCGCAGATCTGTTACGGAGATACGCTTATACCTGCATGATTTGGAAGAGGAAAGTAATGTAAGATTTCTAGCCACTACCTATCCCTAATACGTTATTATATACATGCATGAGTAACTTGCATTCCCATTGCTAGTACAGTGCTGATTTACCTATCAATCGACAATACGACGCATTCCCAAACCATGGTATTGGGCGTTATTTATCTGTCTGTCTCTCTGTCTATCTGTGAATCAAGAACTCACATTCAAAAGAGGCGGTGTGCATGTACGTGTGTGTGTGTGGGGGGGGGGGGGGACTCTGTTTACGTTTTAGTCAATCTCCTTCAATTCTGTATATACTCCATGTATTCTGTATTATACTGTCATTTGAGATTGAAATAAAAGTTATAGAAACCTAGTAGCAGACTATACACGACACATCGAGTGTCGGACTTTCGGAGTGGCCGATGGAGTGGGGCCGTCAATTGGCTTAATCCCTCGATGGAGCCTTCTCAGAACTCGCCACTAAAATATATTTCACCGATATAGCATTACGCGATGATAAATGCTATCCTACTTCATACACGTGTGTTTCTCGTAAAGTGTACCTGTTTTACTCTGATTTCACTTGCTCGTCTCTCACTCCCCCCCCCCCCCCCTCTCTACTCGATTTCCTAGTCCCACCTTAGAATTGACTAATTCAGTCCGCCCTACTAGCCTACAAAGCGGCTCTTTTTCACGCCTCCCCCCCCCCACTCCATCCAGATGTGACTTTTTGTCGCGAATGGTTGAACGACAAAACTCGTCCGTTACGCGGGGGGTATCTCAGTACCAGTTGATCGTAGCTGAATTTGAACTATTGACCGTTAAATTCATAGTGTGCGTGCGCACCAATATGTGAGTAGTTATTTACGATCTTGACGTTCGTAACCCAAACAGTTCCCTTGAAGTTCCTGGAAATGCGGAGTGCATAGGACAGTGAAAGGTTTCCCCGCAGTGGGATATTGTTTCTTTGGCACATAAATAGCAACCGTTCACCAATACGAGACTTACTGTCAACTTTTCCAATCACTGAAGGTGGTGTCTCATTAACCTGTGATTTTCAGTCGTTTCGTCCAGTGATATTGAGCGTCGATTTGAGTTATAAAGTGTAAAGGAACAGATTGTCAAGATGATGTTGGAACCAGGACTGAACGAAAAGGGCAATGCCGAGCGCTCTACTGTGATTCCTGTAACGACAGTTGTTCCTGCTGTAACAAAGGTAAGGTAAGCTAAGCTTAAGGTAGTTTAAGGTAATGTCCTTACTGATTCTTACCTAAGTTTTTAATTTCAAATCACATTATACCTGTGAGTTGCAGGTGGACACTCTTGTTGCAATTAACTTTCCAGAAGATATGCTGGACGTGATATATGAGTTGTCATAAATGGTGAAAATAAAATTTTCATTCTTAGTTGTGGTATATAAACAATCCACCGTAGTGGCACTGCGACCACCCATTTCTACATTTATATGCTGTGATGTTCATGCATATGGGTCAGCTCCATGTTTTACTTTGTGAAAAGTGTCTGCATGTCTTTGTGTCTGTCTAGCGGTCTTCACATGAAAAACTTGTTGCAAATTGGATAAAATGAATCGTTGGAGTTTTGTTTTTCTTCCTGAGAGGTTCTGCATAGAGGTTTTGAAGGATGCTTACAAAGTAATTTAGAACTCATTTACATCAACCGGAGAAAAAAAAAAGTAACTCAGCTTAATTTCGGCTTGAATGAACTTGTTAAATACAGAAAACTCAAAGTGGGAAGTGTATAGGAATTTTGATGTCAAATTCCCCCCCCCCCCCCCTCCCCAGCAGAAAGATCTCACTTTAAGTTAAACCAACATGCACAGAGCAGTTTCCGTTGGGCAACAAGCAGGTAAACTTAATTCACGTGTAGTTGCCTTCTGCTGTAAGAGGACTACATTAGGGGAAAAAATTACTCATTGCTGTCTAATGTCTTCAAGAGCTCTATATTTTGATCCTGGCTAAATCTTAAAAAAATATATCACGAACACCTTTAATTATTCAAGTTACGACTGTTTATCAGACACTCAAACAACAAGAAAATTAAGGAAGATGCTGGTATTCGGGAGGGATGTCAATGTAAGTGGTGTAAGAATCTTGACGAAGGAAGACCACAAGTAGTACAAATGTAACATACGGTTTGGACAATATACAGAATTTCATTATTTGCAAAAAAAAAAAAAAAAGTCTTATCTTTTCTTTGCATGTGTAGGCCTACATGAATTTGTGCTATTTGTGGGTGCATGGCTCAATTGTAAGTAACCGTGAGAGTAGGTTGATCTCACTCCTTCACTCCCCCTTTTTTCTCACATGCCCCACGTTAGGCTCCCTTCTCGTCTATTCCGATTTTCCTTCACTGAAGTTCCGCTCGGAGTGGCCGGCCGGTGAAGAAACGTTTGATACCTCATACGTTTTCTTCAACCTGCATTGAGTTCTTCTACTGATGTCACTTTGCACATTTCACTTAGACAGCTGGAGGGCCATATATGATGTAGGCCCATATGAATAATTTGGCTGTATACACTGACTGGCTGTTGCAGCTACAGTGGATCATCCATTTAGTCGTATCCATTTTAAAGTCACATTAGCGCTTTACGAGACCGTTGCTTTTATCCGATCACTGTGATAGCCTAATTTACGTGCAAGACCTCAAAAAAGAAAAGAAAAAAAAACGCTCCATACGTCCATAATCTCAAAATTGAAAAAAAGAAAACTACTTAACCTACTTTCTGGAAATCAAGCAGTCATTTCGTTATCATTAAGACCAATTTGCGTATCTATCTTGCGCTCTTCTTTTGCAGTCGACACCCGAAAAACATCGTTTGATCGTGGTCACTTTGCTGTTTATCTTGATCGGCCTGATAACGCTTGGTCTGTTCATGATCCACTCTCCCAGAGATCAAAATCTGAATCAAGATGGTTCAGAGTTTACAGATGTTGATTATGAACTATTGGCCTCGATGCAATCCAGACTGGTAAGTTGGTCACCGGCATCACGTGATGTCGTAACGTAGGTTAATCAGATCTAGATGTCAAGCAGAAATCAGTATAATTTATATGTAAAGCTCTTTGTCAGCTGACATTATGACAAAGTCGATATGACCAAGCATGACTGATTCGCTATAACTGGGACCAAGCTGGGGTTTACTCATGCTTTTCTGGAAAGGCTAACTCGACAAAAATCAACGTTTCTACCACATTATACGCACTTGGTAATACCGTACTAGTTATGCGAGAAACAATCAAGGACGATGTAAACAGATAGAACAGACAGTAGAGCGAATACGATTGATATCTTCTTTAGTACAGAAAGATTTATGGTGTCAAATATTTATGCATGTCATACCTGACAAGGCAAATTAAAGACACAGTGTATACCTTTCATAAAGAAGTTATTAATTTCAGAACCTTCAAACCCCAACTACCGATTAAGGAGCAAAGGTAGGGCCCCGAAACTGTGATTCCGTCAAAATTGAGTGGCCAATATCGGCCATTTATGCAACGCAAATGAGAGCTATAGAGCTATGGTAACAGTTGTCCCATCCCCCCCAAAAAAAATGCAAGTAAAAAACTCATTGACAGTCCTGCTAGCTGTCAGTTTGCCAGTTTCAAGGGTTCGCGAGTGTGGTTTGTTTGTAATTATTGTTATATATATATATACATATATATATTATTATTATTATTACTATTATTGTCCTTATTGATTTATCAGAACTTCGACGTTCGGATCGATATCGATGGAGAAAGATGCTTGGAATCGATTCACGCAGACCATATGCAAAATATTGTGACTTTCCACTACACGGGTGAAAACGGACGTGAGGGGAGTATGGCCGTTTACGATTTCAATCAGGTATGGATAAATATAACAAACATTAAGACAAATAAGTTTCCATCCTCAGAGACACCGTCCATTTTGTCTTAGAATGGTTTCACAGTATGACTGAGTGACTCTGTTTTTAGTCAACTAACACCCTCTCCCGTCATAAAATGATCTTGATAGTTTCATAGATTCTGGAAACAACGATCCTGTGTTATTTCCAACCCTACCGCTGAATTAAAAAGGATTGCCCATAAAAGCATCGATTGAACTAAGCATATTGCCAATACGAACAAATATTCCGCCATGTTACTATTTTAAAGTATCCGTTAATTATACTCTTAAAAGTACGTCAATCCAACTACTTAAAAGTACATTTTCATTTGTTAGAAAAAAGCTGGAAATCTTTCACTACGGGGGCACGAACAAGCCCATGTTTTACCGGGCCGTTTCTACTTAAAAATTTCCACTCGGTTTTGCGTCGCTTCGTTGCGTTACATTATGTTCAACCGATGACCCCGATTTTCATTTCAAGCTTAAAATGAGTCAATAAACAAGTGGGGTTAAAGGTATGTCCAGCAAGTGAATATTTGTCAACCGTTGCAAGAATATATGAAACACGATGAATAATTCATCATGATGTTTGTATCATCTCAACCCCTCCCCCCCCCCCGATGTGTACTACCATTTTTCATGCATTGATTTATTTCTCATTAGCTGAGAAATTGCAGGGATGGGAATCCTTTTTTTCAGGGCTGGAACACCCGGGAAGTGCCGTTTTCGACCATGTTGAGGGTTTGAACAGCTAAATAGTTTCTTGCAAACTCCCCGCCGACTGACGGTAGCGCTCAGCGTAGATAGTCATGCCGACACTCAGCCCCCCCCCCCCCCCCCCATACGTTTTTCGCCCAGTAACCTTTATTTCAGGTTGGTCCTTGCAAGTATAAAAGTATAAAAAAGGCTATTTTGCATCATGATTGAGCAACTAAGAAGGGCAAAAACTGATCCATTTCATGCAAAGGGGAATGGACACCCCATCCCCTCAGACCCTTCCTCCAGGACGGCGGTCGCGAATAGGGTTGATGAGTCGAATTTGCACCCCCAGCCCCAAAGTAAACCCTGCAATTTGTTAAGCTGCTTGTTCTACATATTTTACTAAAAATGTTGACTTTTCAACCAATCTGAAAGCCTTGTTTGAACGTGATAACCCTCGTCCAATGTCACGAATGCTCCTAGCTTCAAGTTGTGAATGGAATTCACAAATTCAGAATGTGGCATTTTTTATTGCATCGTATGTTGTAATCCACCGCGTAAATTTCTCAAATTTATGTATATGATATTTTTTCCCCTTCTTTCTTTGTGTTTCTTCTGGTTTCTTTTCTTAATTACCCGTTTCAGTGTTTCCTTTTTTCCCCTTTGAATTGTTTCTTTCGGGGTATCCACACTTATAAGCTCTGCTAAGCTTCCTGTGGATAGCCCTCGGTCATCAACCTATGTACTTATGTTTATGTATATTTGAAACTGTTCATATTACGTGACCGAAATAAATGTTTGTTGAACTTGAACTATATATATATATAATGTACAATATGATGTAAAGGTGTGTTGTTGGAAAAAAAAGAAAGAAAAAAAGATGGGCATTTTCGTTGGTAACAGTTGCCGGACTGAACAAAATAGATGAAGTTCTTTTTCACATTGTGAGATATTGTAAGGTCATTTTGTTCTCAAATTGCATTTTTTTAATTAAATGAAGGCTGATATTAAGGGAAGGTGTGTATGGTTTCTTCTTTGCCACGGGGAAAAGGAGGGTGGCTGATTTCTCTTGTGTCGACTTGTGAGTTTCGAATTTGAAAGGTAATGCTCGATTTGCAAATGTAAACAAATAGCCATAAATGTGTTGATGCTGATTTCTCTTTGGCACTCCCATTCCTATCTCAGCAGGTTTATGCTCTCATTTAAAAAGAGAAAATCAGGAGGGAACTTGAAGAAACCTTCCGTACTTTACTTGAAATATCATCAAAATTTTGCAAGTCTCCATTTTTTTTTTTCGCAATTTATCTTCTCTCTATAGGGTTTGGTAGCTCTCAAGCATAGTAACGGGACAAGTTGCCTTTTCGCAAATGCGTACGATTTGCCGAGAGTGCTACTTAGCGATCTCCAGCTGAAAGCCCGAAATAAGGAGGTGAGTCACAGATAGAGGACATAGAAGAAAGTCGAGTCATTTTTATTGCGCTGTATTTGCAAAGCGAAATCAAGCAGCTACACCCCTGTGGTGGTAAAACGTTGTGTTTGAAGATTATCTTACTGGTACCTCCAGTTGAGCAGTTGAGGACTGCGCTCTTTCAGCGTTGAACTTGAACTACGCATTTCATTTTTGACTTCTTTAAATAACGTGTAGGCTGTTGGTATTACTAGGGTAACATTCTTGTGGAACTAACAGAAAGGTTTGCGGCTCCAGCGCAGGGGGTATGACATCATTCTCCTCTGCGCCTCTATTTCTGTAGTCAGTATCGATGTTCGTTAAAATATGTGAACTCTGCATGCATATTCCTCACCGAGATGTATCAGTGGAAACTTTGCCGGCTTACTCATACTTCGGCTTCTTGCCATATCCCGCCTCAAGTCTCTAATTTAATTTCCAGAAATCTCTGATTTGTGTGTATATCTGAGTTTATCAAATTCACACAGCGTTTTGGCTTCATGGAGGAGCCTATGCGAACCATGATACTGTCTCTGGTTCATTCAAGATAACTGTGATTACAGGATCACCAAAAAAAAAAAAAAAAAACTGAGTCGTAATTAACATGAATTTTTGTGGTCAATCATCAGGTTTCATAAACGCCTGGATAAAACAAGTCGTCAAATTTGGCTTTTAAGAATACTGTGAAATAGATATTTTCTTCTTAAAATTATCGATTAGAAGACGGGATGCCTTTTGCACCAAAGTAAATGACTACAGTTGAATACTAACAAGAATAAGGTAAGATTGATGTCTGCATTGTTTTAACGGATGTGGTGGCAAAACTTAGTTGTTGACGTTCAAGATCTTCACCCCCTCCCCTTCTTCAACACCAACCACTATCCTTGCAACCAGGGTACATTCCATACTTCCCACCTTAGCTCCCAATTGAATTCATTAACTCTTTCGATGTAATAACCGCCTCACAGGTCATGAATATTCAGGAGACAGTAACCATGGAAATCGACGGTATTATTCCTGGTGGGTTCCTTCGGTTGAGCGGGGGACCTGTCTTCGAGGATCTCTGCCGGGGTTTGCCCTCTTACTGGATGGTCTTAGCGCCGTCCATCAACGGTGGCGACGAAGATCGAAGGACGGCCAGAAAAAGTGATCCACCGAAAAATGGGGGAGTCGTCGTAACTGTCCCAGCAGGAGGTACTGCCACAGTCATAGTAATTCAAGGAGGGGGAACGGTCGTGATCTCACTGTAAATGCAGTACTTTGAAGATCGACGAGAAGGTAACTCAATCATCATGACTTGCTTCTTCTTTTCTAATTTTCAAATCACAAAAAGGTTTTGCCTAAAATACAATATTTTCCATCAAGTGACTCCCCTTGTCTTATGTCTCCCCCTTCTGAGCTTACTCAGTGGACGGTCAGCCCAACGGTTCCAGTTTTAAAGTCATTAATGTAAGAGTAAAAGTATGATCAGTATCGTTGTTGCAAGCGTAATTATTTCTTTTTGTGTTAGGCCAGCTGTGTGTTTGCAGCTGTATGTATGTGTGTGTTATGTCCATTATTTTTATGTTAATTAGCTGAGTTGTCCTTGTAAGTTGTAGAGGACTTAGATATCATTCTGTTGTTGGATTTCAGTTGGAGCACGAAGTACAATACAAGCAATGCACGCAACCCATCGTGCCTTTTCTATTTTTCTTGTAGTTGTGTTACCACTCTAAGTTCGCCTAATTAAGTTCTATTTCCTATGCACATATTCATGGCCAACGCCCTACTAGACCTACTGTACAGAGTCAGAATCCACGAGAAACGCCATCGAAAGGCCTCACGTTACATTAATTAATATTCAGATGGCCAGTGGCGACTCTTGCACGGCAGTCGTAAATAGGTTGGGGGGGGGGGGTAAATTTAAACTGACGATTGTGATGAATCAAGACAATACATATTTATGCGTTTGCTGCACCATGACAGTTACATATTGGTTTTGTGACTTTTCGTGTAGTTACGTTGATCATGTTTTTCTTTAGAAAACAAACTGAAATCACAATTTTGAAATCCAAAATAAAAAGAAATATGCTTTCCTCTTTGTTTTCTTTTACCTTACAGATCATAGTAGATGATCCTGAAAGGAATCACTTTTCAGTGCTACGCGGTTCTTGGATATAGGTATCATTTTCGACCAAACTGAGACTCACACCTTTTTTGTTCGTCTTATATTGATTGGCATGATGTATTCAAGCATAACGAAAAGTCTGTCACATCTGGGTCGCCGATGTCATGGATACATTTATCATCTTGAGACGATATCAAATATTACACAGACAGGCTGTGAACGTTATGATCATAAGAAGAGCATGGTTTTAGGTATTTCACCTGATAAAATACCTGATGAAATAAGCAGAACATTTAGAGAACTTTCATTAAGTAGCGTAGAACTGTATAATAAACTTTCTTTTACAGCTATTTTGTTTTTTTTTTCAGTATTTAAAACAATACAGTATTGGATTGTATGAATACAATAACCTTACTTTAAAAAACCAAAAACAAAAGAGGAAAAAACTTTACCTCTATCCTTCGCAAAGAATAAAGAGTTGTTTTGCCTGGAAGAAATGTATTAAATTGTCATTGCAACTGCTGTTCTCTTAACCACACCCATACCTATCTTCATATGGTCCGAAAGCAGCCAAAAAACTACTTTCTTTCGTTGGGAGAAATTTTAAATTGTAATATATGCGCTTGATATACCGGTACATTTGTAAATTTCGAATCTCATCTTTCAGCACTCACCTTTTTTTTTCTTGTTTTGTCGTCACGCGAATGTATGATAACAATGAAATATATACATAAGTCTTCACTCACTCAAAGTTTCATCTCGTAAGATGTTTCGTAACAATGCCTTTATGGTATTTGCAGAATAACACTAAAATATGCTTTTAATAAGTTATCTTTGAATGGGATTATTGAAATGGTGATGACAACCTGGGACAAACCTTATCCCAAAACAGAGCAGAGTTGAATAAAAAAGAAGACGAACTACACAGAAATCGTTCTTAATGATAGGTTGAGGATGATTTTTTCCGTGGTTGAATCAGGAAATCAGTGATCCATGATGAAGAAAAGTGGTGGTGGTACAGAAGAAGCAAACACAAGATCCGGAACTCCTCCTCACCGTTTGTCCCTTGTAAACATGTAGATACATCTTCGTCCAAGAAGGAATGAATATGGTTAAATATCACGACAAATTTATCAATTATGATATGTTGAGCACCGACAATACCACGTTCATCACTCTCTGTGAGGTCCAGATTGCCATTAAATCGTGTTACATCTTAAAGAAGCATTGGTGGTTGTAAAGTACATCTTACAAAATTTTCTCCAAATCGAGTTGAAGCACATGTATTTAACAGAAAAGTGGTGAAAAAAGGATATGCCGGCAGATGACAAATTCCTTTAGAAAGTTCCCAGTAGGAAAAGAAAACGTTATTTTTTCATTTTTTTTTTACTTTGAAGCCTGCAAGATAATATTCATGAGTATGCCTTTTATGCCTCACCTTAGATTGAACATGGAATGTTGTTTGATGGAAGATCATCAATGTTTACCTGGACTTTGATGGCTTTTAACCAACAACATTCCTGCTGCAAAACTAAGGAGAGGCATAAAACACATACTAATGAATATACACACTTTTAAAAAAGCATCAATTCAGTTTGATGACTAGCGCTCTGTCTGTATCAACATCATTTTAATTAAGTTCATTTCTTCTCTTTTTAGCTGCAAAATGTCGATGTAAGTATCAGTAAGTTCAGTTTAACTGTTGCCGTTCAAACTTTTCACAGTAATGTAACCGATGTAATCTACGCCAATCGAGGGATTGCTTTTGCGTTACTGGCTGCCTTTATGTGGTCCCTATACGCGCTAGGGACTAAAATTTCGACTGCATTCGTTTCTCCATGGTTACTTTGTTTTGTAAATTGTCTTTTTATTTAATATATTCTCTCTCTTCATAACCTGGGAGTTCAGTGATCGTTGCACTTTCTCAGACAGCCTTCTCATTCTTTTTGCTGGCATCTCTGATACAGCTAATGTGTGCTTTGCAACTTCGAAATTTTATTTTACCCCCATTGGGAATACTAGTGCCATTATCTTCAGTAGACCATTAACTAATTGCTAAAACTGTGAGTTTTTATTCATGAAAATCATTTAATCTCTTTTATTTTATTTTACTTTTGGTCTGAATATTGTTTATGGTTGTTTTATTTTTTTTCCTATACTTGCATCATTTTACATGTTTGTTCTTATTTTACTCTCTTTCCCCTTTTAACTTTTGTAAATTTTCACATGTTTTACTTCAATTTATACTTCTTAAGTTCAATTTGTTTATAATCAGGGCCTCGGGTTAGATAGCGCTTTAGCTAACTGAGTTTTTCAATCCTGTATTCAAAGTGTAAATAAATAAAATAAATAAATTTGCCTCATCATTACGAAATTATTCTTGAGAGATAAACTAACTGTACCAGACGTATTTTTGACAATCTGTAACTTAATTGGAGTAATTTTTTTTTCAAAAATTCCTTACTTTCGTTTGTGTCCAAAGAGGGGAGTCTTGCTTAATACCTTAATACCCTCAATACCTATTGATCATTCCTCTATTACACACATCCTTTTTCTAATAAGAACATTAAACCAACTGCCGAGTCTTCGGAAGATAAAAATCAACTCTGTTTACGTGGAGATGTTTTTTGGTTTTGCTTCATGTGTACAGAAGAAGTAAATAAGTAAAGACTGCTAAACAATTCACATGAAATATTTGGAAGTAACAAAAAAATAATAATAATAATAACAAGGGGATGATGATAAGTCACCAAGTGAAGACATTGGCACTAAGAAAAAAAGTACAATTGCAACATCGTTAAGTATTTACTGCAGTGGTTTCGAGTTGCAACATCACGCGATGTATCATTCCTAACTTATTGTTGTGCTGAATCTCTTTGAAGGATCTTTTTACATCAAAATAGGACGGAAACGATCGAATTCTGGTTCCATTTCCAATAATTAAATTAGCATTTTGGCACTCATTCTATGTAAGTATCATTCTAACAATACATAGTAATGATAATGGCGAAGTTTTCCGTTGTTCCCTCTACTTCATGTAATCCCAAGAAATGTTTCGTTACACATGTACTGACTGTAGATTACAGTTAAACAAATTGCTGTCACTGTTATCCTGCGACTGTACTATGAACCACTCTAACAAATGTTAGTTGAGCTTATCATACCTAAAAAGGTGAGCAAACGCGTTATTTGTTTCCCGTGCTTCAAATCTACCGAGGTAGATTGCTGTACTTATATAAATGTGGTTACATGTGCATAGGAAAGACTTTGGCCAAAATAAAATTCAAACGAACAACAATACAGCAACTATCTCAATTTTATTCATCATCTATAGATGACTTGATTGTTACTTTTTACAGGGTGTGTGTACATTCTCGCAACATTGAAGAACGCATGTAGCAATTTTTCTCCAAAATCACGCACTCATCAGATCTAAAGTATATATTCAAAATTTCCAATATGGCGAACATCAAAACTTTTAAGTGATAGTAAGATATCAATTAAGAGTACATATTATTAAGTATAATTCTTCAACCGACCACATAAAGCTTGTGAAAGGTGTTTTGAAGATATTATCTTAACTTTGTTTGAAGGCTTACTCCTGTTAATCATTGAAATTTTTTCTAAGATCACAGAAAGAATGTGTAAACCATAATACGATAGATTTAAACGCTGCAGTGGTTGAAATCAATAAAGTGTACCGTGCCTGCAAAGACTGTTCCCTAGCAACCATTAAGGTAAAGTAAAAGGCACTGGACTAAGTTACGATACCACCATCATCACGATTACCTCGTTGCCTTAGATTGCTTACTCCCTCCAATCATCCCTTTCCAATTTCTTTTACGATTTTTAGTTAGAAGCACTCGAGTCCTTCTTCAATATTCAATGAGGGAGGTTCAATCTACAAAAAAAAAAAAAAAAATATCCTAAAGGATGAGATACCAAAAAGCTGACCAAATATCCATTCTAGGGACTTTCACCGACGGTGAACAAATGCCCACAAATATCCAACTCCTATATAGGGTATGTTACCTTAGAGCAGTGTGTGCTGTTTATTCTGCGTTTTCCAAAGTCCACCAGAGAGGACTTCTCTATTTCTAAAATGTAAAAGTTAAACCAACTCCGGTACAATGGTGGTCTATTTGCCCACTAATATAGCTTAACTTCAAAAGGAATGCGATATTGAATTAATATAAACCTCTGGTGCATTAATAAAATAATGATTACAAACATTGATACCTTCAGTAATTTTGACTCCTAACATGCCCACGCCCATCCCCAGCCCCTACCACCCCCCAAAAAAGAACTTTCTTTCGATTTCCAAATACAGAGTAAACAGTATTCTCCAACTAGAAGCCACTGAATGTGGTGTTGTGTAGGTAATTGCCATTGGGGTTGGGGGGTTATCATGCCTGCGGAACGGGTTCATTGTTCTTCGCTCTGTACTGAATTAACGAAAAACGCTACGTGTCGTATCATCGTAGGGTCGAAAAGTTGTATCCGTTCAGTAGGCGATTTGCAAAATTGGTAGAGCAATCCCTACAATCGAAGCTGGGGCTTCGATTAATTACCTATCCACGGATATCCTTTCACAACTCTCAAACTGTAAAGTCCACCAAATTTAAAAACTTACGCACTCCATCATATTCATAAGTTGATGCATATGCCCTAGGATCCGTGCCACAATTACTCCCTCATCTCCGTAAATGGCTGAAGAGCCGACCCGAGTTCGAGGCCAGAAGTGGGCTAGGCGACTTGCAATTGGCGGTTCGTAACTGATATCTGGGCTTTTTTGTGTATGTTTCTGGGTGGTATACAGTTTTCGTTAAGACTACGGTTTATGAAAAACATTCCATTGACAGATAGCAACTGACTTACATTTATTTTGTTAGTGCATCATCTGTTGTTATGACGCCGCACGCCGTTCTATCAAACCAGCTGTACCCGTTTTAACTCGGCATTTGTAACAGTAGAACCATCCGACAGACAAGATACTTGCAATTCTTTTTTTTTTTTTGGGGGGGGGATGTTTTTGTTCTTGTTGTACTAATTATTTTTCCAATTACTTTATTGTTATTAGTAGTACTACTTTGTCCTATCTCTCTTTATTTTTCATTTATTTCATCATTTTTCATTGATTTATTTACTTTTAGTTTTTATTCATCCATTTATCCATCTTCGCTTTATATTATGATCGCATTTCCTGTTTAGCCTTATTCTTTGATTTTGATGTTCTTTCATCGCCTTCATTTATTTTACTTGCTTTCATTCAATACATTTTGAACACCTTCTTACTTTTACAATGACTTACTAAAACTCATCCGCCTCCATTTCATGCGTGCACTCTATCTGCCATAATGAGGTACAGCGTCATTCGATAAACCAGTCTGTTGCACTTGACTCAGCGGGGTTCCATGAATTTGTACAGGCAAAAGGACAACTTGCGACAAAAATAGCTGGAACAACCCCCGACGCCCTGATCCAATGTTGTTAGTTTGAGGTGTTCCAGAAATCTCGACTAAGCGACCACCACTGTATAGGGGAGCTGGGGAGTGGAGGGAATGCAGTAGCAACTACTACATAGAATTAGAATTTTGTTCCAACACTTTTGTCGCTGTGTAGCTACTCTTTTTTTTGTTTTTGCACAGTTGTTCAATGTGTGGCGTTCAGACGAACTGCTGATATGGCGCCGATTGCCGCCGAATGATGCCATCAACAATAGCCTAATTGTTGTTGCTTGGCCACGGGAGACGGCTTTCAGTGCACTTGGTTATGAAGTACTATTTTGTCGTAGAAAAGGTCAGGCTGATGCTGTGGTTAATCACGCTGGCGTACCGTCGGCAATACACTAGATAGCGTACGTGCGCTGTAGATCTTCCATGTAAATTCGTGCCGAAAAAGCAAATAAGCGTCGATGCGCTCTGCGCATGCATATTTTTGTGGCCGTATTGGCTTCGCTGAGGTAGTAGTGAATATGGCCTAGGATCCTTGCCACAATTCCCCCCCCCCCCCCCTCAGCTCCGCAAAAGCCTTTGAGAGAGCTCGTTGGTGAGCCGGCCCGAGTTCGAGGCCAGAAGTGGGCTAGCTGACTTACAATTGAGGGCTCCCGTCATTGCAACGAGTTGATTAGCTTCGACCGGTGTAAGGTGACGTTTAACGTTCTGTTAAAATAATGGCCTCAAATGAGGCGTGTCTCATGTGACAAAGTTTCCTTTTCAAATTTTCATATAAACGAATGGGATGAAGCACCAAATCCCATTTCAAGATTTTTTGTCCATTTGATCATATAACGAAAGTCGTCTTATTTCGCTACATGCATTCATTTATTACTTCAAAGGCAATGCATCGCCCTCCGTGCCACAAAATTATTTCACCCACTGGTCTCCAAAGGGCAAAGTCTTGTGGAACAAGCATTTCAACAGAACTGTTAGGACTGGTAAAGTTTAAAAGAAATGGTTAGAGGAGATATTACACTTTACACAATAACAAAAATGCAACCAAAGAATTTTTCTTGAATAACTTTGCCATTATCTTGCGCTCTAATCCTAACGGAGGATAGACACGACTTAGAATTCTTCGACGTGAACTAAATTATTGAAAACAAATAACAGAGAAAAAAAAAACGAGGAAGAGAAAAAAAACGAGGAAGGAAAAAGTGCTTTAGCAACACACTGACATAAATAATTATATCTATACCTACGTGTACATCTGTAAGATAAACATGATGCGATACTTTTACACAAACCTACAACACTCAAACAAATTCGTTGATCTTCCAAAATCAATACTCCTTGACAGTCTCAGTTCTTAGCGACAATTCAGGAGAAAGTTTTTAAAAGAAAAATGCTCATGTATAGATGAGGTGCATCAGAATAGATAATTTAATTAGTCCTTTAGATTATAGAAGTTTCGTATTAAAGTAGTGTGACTTTAGACTACGACCACTTTCCATAAGGAGTTTTGTTGTGGTAGTATTCGCAGTGCGGCACATTCAAGACAGGGTCCGGTTCCGCTCACTGTATTTTTACTATCATTTTTGTGATCCGTATATACCTCTATAGAATACCTATTTTAGTAAACATTAGCTACCAAAATTTGATTACCATTTAGAGCTCTCAGGAATGCAGTCTCCTGTCACCTTCCATGTCTTCCTTTAGTTTTTATTTTCCTCCTGTCCTTCTGCATAAATCACACCTTTGGCGAAATACCAGACAGGAGCAGTGACGATCAAAATTGCTCCAATCACCATCGTTGACTCCACTTCGTTGTCGGTGAAAAGGACTTGAAGCAAGTACGATGTCGGGACCTCTATCGTGCCGACTAACGAAACTACAGTGGCACCTTGAGATTTCAGGGCTAGGGCTACCAGTGAACACGCTACCATTGCCGCAAGACATGTCGATAAGACAGCGAGCCAATCGGCGGGCGTCTTCATGTAATCATGTGATGTGTTTGTTAACATCAAAATTCCGAAAAACAAATATCCAGCTCCTCCTCTGGCAACGAGGGCTATTGACGGGTCATAAACGTCCCTTTCGACTAACTTTCGAAATAGTAGATACTGTATACATCCACACAATGCACTGATCAACGCTGCTAATGAACCCCATAAATTCATGTTATCGACGTCATTTGACTTGTATCTAAAGATAAACTGAGGTTTTGCAATTAAAATTACTCCGATAAAGTTGCAGACAGTCAAACAGACATCTGACAAAGACAGTTTTTCTCTCAAGAATAATTTGGTAAGGATGAGACAAATTAAAGGTCTACTGAAGATGATGGCACTAGCGTTGCCAATGGCTGTCAATGAATATCCCAAAGTAGCGAAACAAAGGTTAGCGGAACCAGAGACGCCAGCAAAAAGAATGAAAAAGCTATCTGACAATGTGTAACGATCACCGTACTCCCAGCGTATAAAAAATAAATATGTTAAATACATCAGACTATTCACAAAACAGAGTAACCAAGGACAAACCGTAGAAGTCGAGATTTTCGTCCCTAACGCATGAAACGACCAGATGATTGCAGCCAGAAACGCCAAAGCAATCCCTCGATTGGCGTAGATGATGTTGGTTGCCATACTGTGAAAAGTGTGAACGAATGAAGTGATCCTTAGCATGGGAATGCGTCTTTTATCGGCGTGTGATGGTATATGAGAGATCAAATTGCACAGACCTAGACAAAACATACATATTGCTGACTGCTACAACAATGCGAAATACCACGGTGCACTCAAGTGTGAAACTTTAACAGTTCACAGGAATCGTGCTGCCCATTGTAATATGTTGAAACATTTAGGTCAAAGTTATTAACTGTTCTGCATGTGGTGCCATACCACCATAGATGTAAACAAGTTATTTTTTTGCAAATCCATACTGTGGAAATGAAATTGTCGGTTGGATTAGGGAGTGACGAAAGGCAATACCTAAATTGTGGTAAAATAAGTGACTTAACAATAGTAATCGTCTCAAGAACAGTCTCAACATTCTGTGTGACGGACAATTGTTTCTCCTGTAAAAAAGTGGCAGATATCTTTCTAGAAAAAGACTTTCATAATTCAACCGTAAAGCCATCTGTGCCCGGTGTTTTATTATCATTTTTTTTTTACTCTTTAAAAAGTACCATAAACGTTATTATACTGTAAATTCCACCGTAAAACCATTTGCTCCTGGCGATTTATTATTTTGCACTTTTTTAAAGCAACCATAAACCTCATTATACTGTAAAGATCCCCTAAATTAGAAGACTCACCAACAGATAAACGAATCAAACCATTCCAATAACCTTCAAATTGGTTTATGTTTGAAAGACGAGAATCATTTCACCTGTAGAGTTTTCCTACAAAAATTGTTAAGTCTCTCGCTGGATACCATCATGGTCAAAACTTTGCTTATTTTCAGCCTTAACTTGGCAAGTAAGTTTCTGATCATGATTACGCTTTTCTAATTTAAGGAAAAAAAAAAAAAAAAAACTTTGGAGGTTTTTTCCCTTTGTCAGCCCATTCCACACGTGACCTCCTCATACTCCATTTCCACAGTTTCTCTCTTACATCTTGAAGTTCTTTCTCCAACGTGTCACAATGCTCTCTTACATGAATATTTTCTGAGTGTATACTCTAGGCACGATCGATTTCACTTAAGGATAATTCTCCCTTTAAATTTCATTCTTTTTTTTTACATGAGGAATAAGATACAGCTTTTCCTCTTATATCCATAAGGAGAGTTTCAAAAAAGAGTAGATCGTCTATATTACAACCGATAATATTTCTAGGGATACTAAGCAATTTATCAGTATTAGACTACAAACAAGCATAATCAAAAACGGTGTTATTAATTACTTTGGTCATGATTTTTTGGTAGGCATCACCCTCAAGTAGGGAATTATTAAATTTTTAAAACCCGTTGCCAGTTACAATCTGACCAAACTTGAAAGAACGAATTTATCATAAAAGGATCACCCCTGTACCCTGGGATAATGGTAGCTGTAGTGACTGTGTTCAAAAGATCAGAGGGACCCAGAGAGCAAAAATCAAGTCTGCTCTGTTTTAGCAGATTTTTCTGCCGCCAAGTACACCGTATTGTAGTATGATGAAGAACACGACCATACATCACACAAATCGATGTTCTTCATTAGAGTAGGGACAACTTGTCTGGATTTCGGGTTGCTTCATGCAAAAAATTAACGCTATCCATATCAGTTACAACATCCCAGTCGCCAACTACAATCTAGTGAGTGGTATTGAAGTCCTTGATGTTATGTACCCTCCGAAGAATGCAGATGTGTCAGTAGTAGGACCATAAAGAACGGCAAGCGTAATCTCATTACATCACGTTTGAATAGCAACACAATTAAGTAACAATCAGAATTGCAATACGTACCAGTAACTTTTACGTTCAAGTTATCGTTGAAAAGTATAGCAACACCCCTGGAGTTATTCGTCCCTCGAGCAGACAAAAAATTCCACCTACTCGGTGGAAATCGTTGCAGTCATGTTGAAATCCCAGTGTACCTCTTGATCAAATAATCAATAAATAATCAAATACATCTCTCCGTTTATCTGCTGCACTGTGGAGCGCCCTAAAATTTAAGGATGAAAATTTTATTTCATAAGCCATTTCAACATGACCATTTCATCACTCACTGTAAAATATATAAAAATAATTTTCTGCAGTGAGTAATGAGGTTTCAAACAAAACAAAGACACAAACGGCACGACGAAACAGAAAAACGCCCAACGCCCACTTTTTAAGCAAAAGAACGTCATGAGTAGACATCAAAAGGAGAGTGTCCCGTTGGAATAAAAGTCCTGATTTTAAATTAATTTGTTAAGTTTTAGAGGTGCCATCCTTGTTCACTACTATGAGAGATGTGGAAACTGACCAGGGAATGAAGGTGTAGTTGACCCCAGCTCTCTGTCGTAATTTAAGAACTTTCTTTCTTAAAATTCCTCTGACTCCCCTATCGGTAGAGGACACATCATCCCTTACAAAAGTATTAGCTCCTCGATACTTACTCTCTTTTTTTTTCCCTGCTGCTTTTAGAACCGTTTCTCGATCATGGAATCGTAACTCCACGTGAATTGGACGAAGCTTCTGTGTTGTGTTAGCTGGGACCTCAGGTGTAAGGTGAGTTCTACTTCCACATTTTCGATCCAATCATGTTAGATAAAATATCAACTTTTATAATCTCTGCACATTTTTCATTAGCAACTTCTGACACACCATGGAAAATCTAGGTTATTACGTCTAGATCTGTTCGCCGAGTCTTCTATTTTGTCCCTCCTTCATATAGATAGTATTTATGAGTATGTGTTTCATGCCTCTTCGCAACTTTGCACTGAGATGGAATGTTGTTGGTCAAAGGTCAGTAATGCTTACTTGCAGGACTACATTGTTAACCTTTCACCAAATAACATTCTTTGCTCAAGCTGAAGGAAAGGCATCAAACACACAGCCAATGGATGTTATCTATGGGACGTTAAAATAAAATCAATAAGAAAAAAACGGTTTTGTTTCTCTCTGCTGAGGCACTTTCTGACAAACTTTGTCATTGACAGACCTGTTGAGGAGATGTGTTTATACCCGATTTGATTTAAGAAAATGTGAAGAGGTATGTAAAATGTATGTCATAACAACCTATTGTCCTTTAAACCCAGTTTTGACTTTTACACGTTCTCTCACTTATTTCTTAAAATCATAAAATACAAGTAAGAATAGAAATTAACAAAAGACTTAAGAGATCCAAAAGACAGTGCCTCATTAAAAGGGCACATTTTGTTTACAAGGAGACCACATTTTGCTATTCTGGAGATAAAAAAAACTTTGAGGGCGCTTGTGACAGGCGCTCAAGCTCACCAGGCTCAAAGTACCTGTCTGAATATCAAAAAATCATTTTGAGATAAGACATCCTATTATGCCTTACGGTAACCTGACCTTTGACCTATGACGTCATCGGCCGGGTGGACAGTGCAACCAATATCCAGCCACATGGATTGTTGTTTGGTCGAATGTATCAATGTTTGCCTGGACCCTGCAGGCATTAATGGACTTCAACGAACAACATTCCTGCTACAAAGTTACAGACAGGAATAAAGACAAACCCATGAATATTATCTTCCAGCCACAATATGAGAAAATTCATTAATACATCAATTACCTCTTTGAGGTGTCATAGCAAGTGAATTTTCGAGTGGATATTATTTCGAAGATAATTAGGCCCTCAGTATTTGTCAAGAGAGCAGATATCTTTATTTGATAACGCTCAAATCGTTTAATGTTTACGATATTGGTGACGTCACTTCTAGTATGCTCTCACTGATCATTGGAATAATGTTTGTATTTTACACTAGGGAAGGACAATAATTAAGTACAGTTACATACATATATCAATTATTGTGCTATTGTTGTTAAGTTGCTGAACAGTGATGATGGGGGTATATGATAGTGAAGATTAACTATTCCAAAATATACCACTTGTTGCAAGTCTATAAAATGAGATTTAAAAGCTTGAATTCAAAGTACTTCAGGCTGTCGTATGGCTGTATACCAATCCCATACCAGAGATTGAATTACTTTGATGCATTTACGAATATATTTGCTTCACTGTAATTGCATCGTCTTTTGGTCAACGACAAGCAAATCAATGTGACAACGTTGGGAATCTCCAGAAATTGCTTCCGAATCTAAGAATTCTTCGATAACACCCATACATGAATGCCGACCAAATTCATTAACCAAAATACATGGTATGAGAATTCGCACTGTTTCCTTCCATAGAGATATCTGCTCTGTCTAACAAGCCGTGATCTTTTTTTTTTCAAACTTCGGTACAATTGAAACGCTTTTATAAATTAATCTCCCTCCTCAACTCAACCTTTCAGCCTTTCCTTAAACTTATTGTACAAATCTGTTGTTATCAATTTCTTGAAATTACAACTGTCCACATTATCTGGCCTTTAACCTCTGACCTTGAATTTTGATGGGAAACACAACTTTAGATCATGGGTCACCTATCTACCAAATTTGACCCTCATCAGTTTTGCGGTCTAGGAGAAGTTGCGTTGGGGACGCAAACATTTCGGTGTAACGTTTGACTTTTGACCCCTGAATATGACCTTTGACCTCAAAGCACATTCAAACATAATTTTCATGTAAAATCTTGTATACTGGTCATATATGTGAAGGTCCCATGTTGCTATGTTATAGTAATTTTGGATTAAGAAATACTGCAAACATAAATTTTCACTTATTTGACCTTTGACCTTAAATTTTGATGGGAAACACAACTTCAGGTCATGAGTCACCTATCTACCAAGTTTCATCTTCACTGGCTTCGTTGGAATTGCAGTCGCAGTCTTTTCAGTGTCAAATTTGACCTTTGACCCCTGAATTTGACCTTTGACCTCAAAATACATACAAACATGATTTTCGTATAAAATTTTGTATACTAGTCATATATGTAATGGTCCCCTGTAAATAAGCATTTTGGCTAAAGAAATGAAGCAACGATAAAATTTCACTTATTTGACCTTTAACCTCTGACCTTTGACCTCTGGCCTTAATTTTTGACCTCTGACCCACAATTTTTAACCATGGGTTCACCTATCTACCAAATTTGGCCCTCATCGGCTTTGCGGTCTAGGAGGAGTTGCGGAAGCAAAAATAAGATTTTTACTTATTTAACTTTTTACCGCTGACCTTAAATATTGATGGGAGACACAAGTTCGGACCATGGGTCACCTATGCATGATTTTAACGTCTGAAAGCAACTACAATATCTCATCCCGTACATAACATTTATAGGATGAGATATTAAGTGTCATTAATGTACACTGATTCCTCCTTCCTTGTGGTTCATTTGAGTAGTAAAATTAAATGAACATTTTAGATTCATAGTTACCTTTGAGTACGGTCTTTTTAATTTGTTAATTCACCAACGTAGACAGAACACTTCTGATCTGCAATACAGATAAGCACATTCATATGTATGTATGACACCAAACATAAAACATAGGTAATGTGTGTTCTGGCTATTATTTCATTCTATTTACTAGTATATACAAGACCGCCATTCAAACATTCAGGGATGCGCATGACCTTTGCTTATGTCAGATGTTGCCAGACCAAAAAAGGAAAAAAAAACGTCTTGATTAAGTCAATTAAGGAAAACATCACTGCAAATGATTTTCAAATATTCGCTGCTACTTTTACTGTATTTTGAGAGAGAATATAACATTTTAATTGTCTTTCATCATCTTATTGACTCAAACATCACAAAGATGATAAAAAAAAACTTATGCAATCACAAACATGACTTCATGCTACAAGAATTTTTCATATGATCTGTGTGGACAACGTCTGCCCCTGTACACAGAACTTAACATGTAAAGCAAACAAGCATTTTAATATCTCAGTTATGTCTTTCTTCCTTCATTCGGTGCTGTCTTTCTTTAGTTCCCATTTCCCTCCTGCCTTTCTTTAGAAATCACACCGTTGACCGAATACCAGACAGGAGCAGCAACAATAAAAGCGGCTCCAATCACCATTGTGGGCTCAACTTCATTGTCAGTGAAAACGACTTGAAGCAAGTACGACGCAGGGACCTCTATTGTCCCGACTAACGTAACTACAGAGACACTCTGGGACTTCAGGGCTAGGGCTACTAGAGAGCACGCTACCGTTTCGGCAAGACAGGTAGTTAGGACAGCAAGCCAGTCTTCAGGCGTCTTCGGGTGATCACCTGACGCGTTTGTTAGCATTAGAACACCAAATAACAAATAACCAACTCCTCCTCTAGCGGTCAGTATTATTGACGGGTCATAAACGTCCCTTTCGACTAACTTTCGAATTAGTAGATACTGAATACATCCACACAACGCACTGATCAAAGCTGCGAATGAACCCCATAAATTCGAGGTTTCGACGTCATTCGCGTTGTATTGAAAAACGAACTGCGGTTTTGAAATTAATATCACCCCACTAAAGTTACAGAAGGTCAAAAATACGTCATATATAGTCAGTTTCTCTTTCAAGAATAATTTGGTGAGGATGAGGCAAATAAGAGATCTACTGAAGATAATGGCACTAGCATTTCCGATGGCTGTTAAAGAATATCCCAAAGTAGCGAAACACAAATTGCCGACGCTGGAGGCTCCTGCAAAAAGAATGATAAAGCCATCTGACAAAGAGTAACGATCACTGTAATCCCAGCGAATGAAGAATACGTACGTTAAATACATCAGACTATTCACGAAACAGAGTAACCAAGGGGAAAAAGCCCGCGAAGTCAATATTTTCGTCCCTAACGCGTGGAACGACCAGATCACGGCAGCCATTAATGTAAAAGCAATCCCCCTACTGGCGTAGATGATATTGGTTGCCATACTGTAAAACTAAAAACGAGAACCATCGAACCCAGCCGAACACAAATGCTTCTTCAATGGGCCTTTGACTGTGAGAAGAATATCACTTTACATCCTACGATGGATGATTAATAGAATGAGAAAAACAAACTAGAGACTTTAATTAAACGTTGTTTGCATTTGTCGTAAATATAATACGCTATATATTATAAATATGATTGTACTGTATCAGCCAACTATTTTAAATAAAAGCATACGTGACGATGTACAAAGAAAAGAGTTATTGTCTGCATACTTACCAGACAACTAACTTTTATGTAAGAATATCAATTTCAAAACTATAGGGTTACTTGCATGTATTGGTTTCTGTGCTTAAAAGGCTGTGTATGGTGTCATACAGTAGGCTTGAAGGTGGCTGTCATTGAGAATTGCACCTCCCTGTTTTTCATGTTTATTAACTGTCGTTGATATGACTAGACTGATAAGTGATGGCCAACTGTTTCTTGAATAAAGCAAAATGAGCCTTTCTATTTTCTACTAGCGAAATAGGTGGACACTGTGGTCTTCCATCTCTTTGGAAATGAAAGATTTTTTAGTTATTATGTACGATACTTAAAAATAAATGCAAGCAAAGAGAGGCTGTTGTTTCCCACGTCTCTAACAGTGTCTTCAAACTTTGTGAGTACCTGACTCATTTAATAAATCAAATCGATATTTTTCAACGATATTTGCAGATGATAACATGAACTTTCCCTGAAACCAAAATTACGAAGTTAAATTGACACAATCGTCTGTAATCACCAACTAAGGATACATGGATCTTATTGTACATTTTCTATATACTGCAACTAGCCTATACATATATGAGTAGTCGCCGGTGGTCGCTAACCTGACATCGATTTATGTCACGTAAACGTCCTGACATGCACTTGTATATACGGACGGAAGTGATTCATCTTATATTTGCCCAGTACCTGACACACTTTCAAAATTTAAAGGTACAAAACTGATACTCGTGGATTGGAGATAACATTTTCTTACTATTTTGATAATAACTGAGTGGTTTTGCAACGTCTCGATGTAATAACAGATATTTTTACCAGATTTTGAAAACACATTTATAGACCTTTCTTAAGAAGGGCTTTCGTGAGAAGAGTGGCTGTCAACAATATTTTTTATGTTGCATCAAATGGTTTTCATGATTGTAATCTTTTGATAGTTTCTAAATGTTGAGATCTAATGGTTGAAAAATCACCTCTTTTAGTTCATTAGCATTCAAAACTCCATGACGTCACGAAACGTTATGCATAACATGTAAGAAAAGGAAACTTTTGTTTGTGTGGTTGCGGGTAGACTGTCAAAATCTTAAAATTTATTATTCAATTAATAACTTTCGACTCAGTGAATGACCTTCCTGGTATAATTGGGTTTACACCATACAGGCTGAGAGCGAGAAAAGCATACATAAATAATTTTGATAGACTTCTAGTAATACATTTTAAAAAATGCAATCGCAAATACAATTAAAATCTAATGAAATGAATGATAAAATAGAGCAGGCAATAGTTGATCTACGGGTATAGTAATCATTGTACTGGTAACTGACAAAGAGCAAATTTCATCATAGTTTTACGAAACGTTAGTTGAGCAATAAACAGAGAATGGTTCCATATCTTTACGCAGCGTTTCTTTCCAGTATAGTCAGATGCTGAAGTTTGAGTAAAACAAGAAGTGTTTAAGGTACAGCTGTATGCTCGACATAAAAAACTAAGTTCTAAAAGTAAGTGCTAAATTCCCAGATTTTAGGCCTACTATCGACGAGGAAGTGAACTAGAATGCTCATTTGGAATTCTTTATCTGTGGATATTCGAGTGTGCCCCACAAAAAGTGCTCCAAAAGACAAATTTAGAGTCTCATCTTGAGTAATATATGCAATACTGATTTTTCTTCTTTTTCAACTACATGGTACTATATACCCCAACTTTATTCTTTATCCATTTTTTCCTCTACCAGCTAATCAGTTGGCATAGTAACGAGTTCCTTGATCCCCTTTTTTTGTCTATTACTCTTGATGTGGAGTGCCTTCTTTATCCCACTGTCAAGCTTTAGTTTATATTATTCCTTCCTCCTCTCTCCTCCCCTTTCATCCTTCTCTCGTGCGTTTTTTTTTTCGATTTCATTTACAATTGACGCTGTAAAAAACCTGTTTTTAAATTTTGCTGATCTTAATTTACGTTATATTTAATCTTAATTTGTATAACTTTGTTTACTTTCTTTTGGACGTCACCTCAGCTCTCTCAGAGCTTACGACGTCCCTTTCATCTATGTGTTAACACTACTTAATAATTATGCAATTAGTTACCTTAGTGATTATATCATTTGTATGTATACATGTGTGAATGAATAAATTAAATCAAATCAAATTGGGCATATATCCAGAATAATCGGCCGATCACCTCCTGGCCGTGCGGGCCCTTTTTCAATGTAAGCATCATCGGTCGATTTTTCTCTGTAAACGCCAGTCGATGCCTAGAAAAATCGGAGAATTCGACCTGGCGGCGGGGTCAAATGTGACTTAGGCTGAGAGAAATGGGAAAAGGAATTTGTAATGAAACTGGTAATACGCTCAAATTTTTGAACTGAGAACGTCACTGAGGAATTAAAATTTAATTGATCGTTGAACGTCACTCTTCCAGATATCGTAGTATCTAAGACACCGTCGTTGGAAGTATATTTCTACACTTTTAAATCTGTCTGTAAATGTACGGAAAATAAAACAAAGAAATACATAAGAAATACATACATTTTGGGGCAAATATTTGCCAGAACATTTCCGTATTCCTTTTATATTTCTTTGTTTTATTTCCTGTAACATACAGACATTTTTTACAGTGTATTACAAAATCAATCCAAAATGAAATACAGACATTATTTCCATTTTTCGTCATAAAAGCAGTTGAGACGGGAGTATGATGTGAGAGTTGCGTCTCACATTTGTAGTAAAACCAAGTGAGTTTCGGATAGAAGTGGGTCCTTCTACCCTCATTAAAAATAAAAATAATAGAAAACTACTTTTTATAGTCATCAAAGCTATAACTTCACAACACAACGAAGTTGAAATTATTATCAAAGATAATGAATGACAAAATTTGCTTCAGTTGCGCATATCCATTTGTTTGTGTTGAGGAAAGCAACGTGCTATGATCAACATTCTTACCCTTTTTTCCGTGTTTTCAGATTTATCACCCAGTTCCATTTTAGACTCCCTCATCTTTTTAACAAATTTTGTAAGGTAATCACCAATTGAAACGCAAGTAATCATCTTTTATCATTTTTAAAGGCATTTTTTAAATGAACTGTGAAATAAAATTCAAGACCAATCCATAGCCACATCAAAAACAAAAAAGGGAGGGGGGGGGGCAGCTATTGGCATTGAGAACAGTAGATTGGCTGCCTCATTTTGACTAAATTTAAGTGGTCAAAGTAAAGAGTGTTCCATCTTGAAGCTGTTTGCTTCCATAGAATAGTCTACATGCAAAATGGTGCTACATTTGGTGTTAGGTTTGAACCTTAGTTTGCTTTATAAAACATCCATCCTTATACCTTACCTAAACGGTTATCCAGAATGAAAATTTGACAAGTCTTTGAGGAGTATTAAACCAATCCACGTTCCCTCAATTCAATCTATCGATTGACTCGTGGCCGACAAAGAAGATTTCTGATATAAATGCCCCTCAGAAGATTGCAGGAAATGGCACTTTCCAGTCTCTCGATTATGTATCCTTGATTTAATAGAACACAGGTTTGGAAACATGCTCTTTCACTGCGAATGGTGTTAATTCGGAAATATAATTCATAGATGAGTAAGAACAAGTAATCGTGATATATGTTGTGTGCCAAAAGAGGAACCTATACCTTCTTCCGAACAAAAACTGAAACATAGTACTTCTGCAGCAAGGGCGTAGCTAAAGCTTTCTTTGAATGGTTGGGGGTTGGTAAATGAATGAGTTGGCCTAAAACAATCATGGCGGATCGTTTAAAACAAGGTTACAGCGTGGCACTGCAGTTGTCAACCCAGGCTTTTTGACAATGGGATGATTGTAGGAAGACTTAGCAGAGGGCCACCATAAGTTGAAACGTAGCGTGCCAGCAAATTTTAGCATAAAAGTACTCCAGATCGCAAGAAATCGACCTTCCCATTCTCGGCAAATTGAAACACCTGGAAATGACACTGTCAGTATTTTGTTGGATGGCAAAACCTTGGCGCCTTATGTTTGATTGAAAGTTATGAAACTTGCCCGAATGGATCACTCATTTGCCGACAGAGTCATATGCTGGGGGGGGGGGGGGTATCCCACCCCTCACAGACCTCTCTATCCTGTAATATTAAAATAAATCTTAATTACATGTGTTTGTTTGACAGCAGAAGATCATATTTCAAAACCAATAGATATGAACACAGAAGGATAAATTATTCAAAATAAGGCAGAACAGATTTCATCCTTGTTTTCATGGTATGAGACGCTCACAGATAGAAGTTCAGTTATTTGTTCCAAGAATATTTATTCACCCAAACTTTCAAGAATGACGCACTCTTTGTAGCTTATCGTATGCAGTATTGTTTTTCTTTTCTTCGATTAGATGCAGCTATTGCTGATGTTTATTGATGAGATTGAATGGCCTAACAATGATTAAAGCTCAAAGTTTTCCTTGTATATCACTTTGTTTCATTTTTGATAAATATTTCCCTGTAAAAAACAACAAATCAAAATTTCTCAATTGTCTTCCTTTGTCTTCCTCCTTATTAACATTCCAACTGTTCTGGTTTTATAAATCACACCTTTGACGGAATACCAGACAGGTGCTGCAACTATCAATACGGCTCCAATCACCATTGTTGCCTCCACTTCATTGTCAGTGAAAACGGCTTGAAGCAAGTACGATGCCGGGACCTCTGTGGTGCCGACTAATGCAACTACGGAGACACATTGAGATTTCAGTGCCAGGGCTACGAGAGAACATGCTGTTGTTGCTGCAAGGGATGTACAAAGGACAGCAAACCAGTCGACAGGAGTCTTCATATGATCATGTGACGTGTTTGTTAACATCAGAATCCCAAATAGCACATACCCAACTCCGCCTCTAACAAACAAAAACAGTGAAGAGTCATAAAGTTCCCTTTCGACTAACTTCCGAATTAGTAGATACTGTATACAGCCGCAACACGCACTAGTCAAAGCTGCTAATGAACCCCATAAATTCATTTTATCCATGTAATGTGGGTTGTATATAAAAATAAACTGCGGTTTTGAAATTAAAATTACTCCAATGAAGTTACAGGCAGTCAAAAATACGTCAGATGGAGTCAGTTCCTCCCTTAAGAATAATTTTGTAAGGATGAGGCAAATTAAGGGTCTACTAAAGATAATGGCACTAGTATTTCCGATGGCTGTTAAAGAATATCCCAAAGTAGCGAAGCAGAGATTAGCGGAACCGGAGACGCCAGCAAAAAGAATGAAAATGCCATCTGACAAAGTGTAGCGATCACTGTGCTCCCAGCGTATTAAGAATAAATATGTTAAATACATAAGGACTATTCACAAAACAGAGTAACCAAGGAGAAACCGTAGAAGTCGAGATTTTAGTCCCCAGTGCATGGAAGGACCAGATGACGGCAGACAGAAACGTCAAAGCAATCCCTCGATTGGAGTAGATAATGTTAGCTGCCATACTGTGCTACGTAAAACGCTAATCATCAGAGTGAAATGATGTTGGCATGGAAAAACTTAAATCGTTTTGTAATGGTAAAAAAACAACATGGCACTTTTGTGAATGATCTCTATAATGGGAAGAACAAATTGTAAACGTAATTAAAACTTTATCCATTAGTGTGGGCTGTTCACGTTAAGTTTGCCTACATCGATACTGGTTTTTATAATTACGTCAAAACGGACAGAGAACACTGTATTAGAAATGTTAATAAGTTACCATGGATACTATCACTATCAACAAGCTGTTATCACGACCTGCATATCCTACTTGAAGTTGAAGGCCGAACTTTAGATATAACATAGTGTAATGTAATGGCAATATAAACCTCAAGCACGTCAGCGATAAATTGGAGGCATGCCAATAACACCATGCTCAACAATTTTAATGTCTTTACGTTAGCTTTTATTATACCACCTCCCTGTTTGTGACAAGATTCAGTTACCTTTAACAAATGAATATCTCTACGCATAACATCTGCAGCCATACACTGCTTTTCTACGTACTTCATATATATATATATATATACGTATACGTATACATATACATATATATATATATATATATATATATATATATATATATATATATATATATATATATATATATATATATATACGACTACAATATGTTTTTGCAGACTGCGTGCACATAAAGTTATATAGATAAAATAAGCGGTTGTAAACTTGTAGTCGGTACATGCATGGATAAAAAAAAATATAACCTCACCTCTGCTCATTTGCTTTTGACATCCACTTTGTAGACATACCAGTTTAAAAAAAGAAAAATTGTTCCAATCATGTTGCAAAGTTCTTTCCAGAGTTTGCCATTGTCATTGCAACTATTTTGTATCCCATAATGCAAACTAACAATTCCAGTGATGTAATCGATCTCTTGAAACCTGGCAGTGGATGATCTTGATATAGCTTGACTTATAGCGCACTGCTATACATCTTGTATTCTGTAGATGTAAAAGAGTGAAATTCTAAAAATAAAGAGTGAATACAGTGATCAACCTCTCTTTCGAGAAGATTACACTCTTCGTTGAGCGACATTTTTCACTCAATTAGAGTTACTAACCACTTGCTAACGTAATGACCAATTAATAACCAAAATGAAGTCTCAATCGAATTCCACTCTTTAAAACAGTGACATTGTAGTCACTCTTTTACATTTAGAAAGTTAATTTGTTTTTCACTTGTTTCATTCATTTTTCATTGTTGATTTGTTTTTGAAGCCTTTTCCATTCTCTGCCTATTTTTTTTTTTTGTCACTCTTTTATCTATCACCTCCACCACGGATATATTTTCTCATTTCAGACCTGTAGGCCATCTGAGATTATAAGATGGGGTCAACACAGAAGGACAGAGATGGGGGACCCCCAGCACATGTTACTGAATACTGATCATTTTTAACCAAAAATATCTAGGGGGCGAAAACAATTTTACGGGGACGTCACCCTGGCTTATGCTCATTTCTGCACTCTTTATTATCATCATTTTCTATTTTACCGTTAGTTGCTTCTTTCACTTTAGACATTTATCGAAAACTTGCCCCCTTACCTCATACTCTTATTTGTTCACCCGTCCTCCCAAATACAACATTAATTATATAGTGATTCTGAGGTAACGAGGAAGGAGTTTAATCCTAGTTAGACCATAGTAGAGTTAAAAAAGATGATGTAATGCACTGATTAACCTAGTTTCCTTGCTCTGATTGGTTTGCATTGCAACATTATCCATTTGCTGAGCATGTGGTCAGAAGCCGGTGTAGATTACGCTGGTCTGCTCATGTTTGAACAGTAATTAGGTCTTCACTCTAGTAATTGCAAACATTTGAAATGCCAGCTGCATTGATTACAGCTTATATTTAATAAAAGAGCGAAGTATGTAGATTAATTAAGTAGACGACACTTCTTAGCAATTTTACTAAGATATCATATTTGAAAGACCTCTTTTACCACTCGAGAGATTTCCAGGAAACAGATTGTACTTTGCTTTGTACTTTTAGCTTGTACTTTTATGTATAATGATAAGATAATGTGTACCAAACAGCCTGAGTACAGTTATAAACAAAGCCTTTGCGCCAATGTATCTGACTTTCAAGGCATCAGCCGTACTTAGTATGAAACTTTTCGCCTCGAATATACACAATGGATCGAAATTGCACAAAAGAAAAAGTCAGCCTTTTTTTCTTTTTCTTTTGAGGGAAGACCAAATCAACCAAAAACAAAGAATGAATGAAGTAATTCGCAATCAAACGAATGAATTAAGTAAAGAAGAAAATGAACAAACTATTGATTGAATAATTGCAAAACTAAATGACAAAATATATACTTTAAAGAATAATTAAGGTTGTTCTTGCACTGTCGATAATCTAAACTAGACAATGTGGTTACTGTCCATGTTTTTTTTTTTCATGTGAAATCTTATTTTGCAAGGCTCTAGAAGTTCTCTGATTAACTATGCCTATTGTAGGGAAAGTGCCACAATGCGGCCTTAAGGTGTCACTGCAGAGGTGTGTATTTTTAAGGAGGTCATCGACCATGTACAAGGGTATGGGATGCACGAAAGCAAACGATTATGATATTTATATGTATACCGTTTCAAATTTGATTTACTCAAGTCATTCATTTCATTTTTTCAAAGCGATTGAAATACATAACTGCTCAAATGAAAAGCGGTCTTATTAGGCCATATCTAATCAATTCGTTCCAGTCCAGTCTGATTCTTTGAACACAATGAGCTCAGTACATGAAGAACGAAATACTGCATGTGAATCAAAACACATTGCACCTACAAATTGCCTCTAGAAAATGAGAAGGGTATCGTTCCTGACATTACCATGAGGCTCATACATAGGGATTCGTCGTCTGCTACAGTAACTGTATGACTGGAGTTCCCCATTGACACACCATTAACAGTCGTCGGGGAAACATAATTATTCGACCTTTGTTCGCTGAGTGAAGAGTATGACAATATAACGGTAGACTATAAGTCAAAGTATGAAAAAGTATCTACATCTGGCTATTTCAAGGAAACTTCCTAAAACTTCTCACATATTTGTCAAAAGATAAGACTACTGTGTCTTCGGCTTATTTACATGCGGACCCCCTGCTAAAATATTCAATTACTTTAATTTAGCAGTTTTTCTTAAGTTGTAGCGACTTCTTCCTTAGGTCCCACTGCTTGAATTAAGCCCTAGTTTCCGATGCCTGCTAGACCTGTGAATTTTTGGAAAGGTAACCACCAAAGACTGGCTCACATCTCTTCGTTACGCTGGATGACTAATCAAACCGAGATTTCTTACTTCACACGAGGGGATAACAAAGGATATATCACTCTCGGTCCTACTTCTCAACGATTAAGCACAAGCCTCTGCCCCAAATGGGAATAACAAATTTTCGATTTGATCACAGATTATCGACACCAATAATTCTGCCACATTCTCGAATACATTTTTTACATAATATTATCCTGTTTATCTCGGCGTTTGTACGTGATTCATCTATTTCATATAGTTGCTTAACTGTGTTTGTTCTTTTAGTTTTGCAGTTTATATACCGGTACTTAGAATTCTCGTTTAGATTTTTTACGTAACAAGTGCACTGAAATAGTTGAATAAATACATTTAAACATTGGTAATATTAGGACACTTGATTTTTATTTGATATCGTTTGACTTCATACCGGGAATCCAGGGAGTCGTAGTAAGAGCTATGTCATCCATGTTGCATACAGACCGGAGAGTTAAGTTAACCGTTACTTCAAATAAGAATACATCTCCTTAGTCTAAAGCAGTCATACTGGCAAAAATGCTTTAAAAAATGTGTCACAGTCTCCTCCTAGAGTAAGTCGTTTGAACTTCAAACGTGGTGGGTAGGTGCCTGAGTATGAGCTGGTAGTGTTCGCTAGACCAATGACGTCATAGGTCAAGGTCAAAGTTCACGGTTACTACAGCGCATAATACGGTGCGTTTTCTAGGGTAGTACATGGCGTCACCATGACTTTTACATCTTTGCCTTTAAATGAATTTAACAAGATATTTCAACCTATCCAACTATGTTTTTGGCTGGGTGATTGTCCGGTAGCAATGTAATTCTCCATGCGTTGGTAATACCTTCACTCTGTATATTTTTACAGCGTACCGCATATGCCTACTATACAATTGTAGTGTAGTGCAGTACTAGATCACTAAGTAATTACATATACTTAGGTGGGCGTAAATGAAATCCCCTTCATAAACAGATGGAAGAATTATATCACCTCGATTAACGATAGAAAGCACATACACAGCATTTTCCCTGCAAAATACATCTGGTCATTGAAAGAAAAAAATGTGGCAGTCCTACAGTAACGTAACGAAACGATGAGACCCTTTGCAACTTTTAGCAAGAGTTTGGAATTTGCTTCTACATGTTTGCATTCCAAAAAGTTACCAAATTTCCTGGCCTGATCAGTTCTTACCGTTACTGATAGATGATCGTTGACAGTTCTTACCGTTAATGGTGGATGTTCAAACACCGTTGTGTTTTTAACACGATAACACATGTTTGATGACTCGTCAGATATTATTGCTGTAAGGGTGGTTGTAATAATTTCAACAACCCAGTCTTCCAAGTGCACTCGTAGCGCAGTGGGTAAGGGGATACTCTATATGATTACTAAAGTAAGTGTTACAATCATGAGTTCGACTCCAATATTCTCTCTCCTCTACAGCCTCAAGGAAAAGAAAATATATTGTATAAAGGTCGAGAAAAGCAAAACAAAACCTTCCGGAAAAAAAAAAAGAGGAAGCCACAGCAGACGTAACTCCAAATAATGGCGCTATCTACCTTTAAGTACCCATAAAAGCATGCCCCATTTTTCTATGCTCACCCAATCAAAAAGAGAGCCCTCTTTTCTTGTCTGAAAACCTTGTCTGAGAACCTGGCTGTGTTACAAGTTACTAACCCAAAGCAGTCTTTACTTTGCAATGGTGTTAATTTTTCCGCGGTTAATACTGTACCTGCTAGGGGATAGGTTGAAACAGTTCTGTTTAACTCGTGACTCCACTTTATCGGTGTTTACTTCTCCATAATGGCGTTTAATTGTCCTTGTTTCTCTGCGCTGAAGTTTGCATACAATAAGTTTTTCCGTACGTTCTCGCTTGTCTACATGCCCCTTTTCAATTCTCTTGTGATGACACTCGTCTGAATGTCGGGCAATATTAGACATATTATTATTATAATTATTATTTTTATCGTTATCGTTACTGTTATTGCCATTGTTATTGTTATTATTATTATTATTTTTATTATTATTATTATTATTATTATTGTAATATAAGGTCAGCAATATTGACACAGTAATATAAGACAGAGACTAATGTAAGTCTGAAACCTTCCGCTATGAATGACTTACGACATGCCAGTGTGGAAAGTATACGGGCTCATATGAGTGATTAATCGACCGCATAGAAAAGTACTTATAATGAATAATGATGGCGAAAATTCTACATACATTTTTTTTTAACCGCGTGCATTAGATACAGGTCTCTCTTTCACTGCGTGAATTAATCAAGTTTACACGACCCTTCAAACATTTCGGATAGAGTTACTTAACTTCCATGCAGTTCACTGTGATTCCTTACATTTTTCATCTAATTTCCTTGTTTTCTGTCATTTTTATCTCTCATTCAAGGTGTAGTTATTTTCAGACACCTAGTTGTTCATTCCTGACAGTCGCAATTATGCGTGCAATGCACTGAAATGACACGCATTACAAATAATAGCCTAAGCTAAATTTTTAAGGTATAAATATAGAAAACACAGAACTGAAAAACTCATTAAGAAAAATATAAGAGAACGGAAACCTGTTCTTATCAGAGAGTCTAGTTGTTTGTAAGAAACAATATCCTGTCACATCGATCAGGGCTTCTATCCAAAAATGTGTTTATTTCACCAACTCGATTGAAATCTGTTTCATTACAAATGTATCCTACAACCTCACTTGTTTCCCTAAATGTATCGACCCTCCACCCCTCATCGTTGGTTATGCATGTCTGTTACGGCAATAGCACCCTGTCGTAGCATATGTTTCGATCACGGATCACATGACAAGATGAATAATTATTGATAAATTGAAGGCTGCAAAAAAAAAAAAAAAATGACAAAAAAAAAAAAAAAACGGTTTGTTGGAAACTGTGTGAGGACATGGTACATTGATGCAGAAATATCGATAAGCAAAGAAATGCATTGCAGAAACGGATCTTTCCCTGCAGACGACTAGAAATGAATTAGAAAGTAATACCAAACATCAATCTAGGTTTCAGTGACTTTGATACGCTTATATGACACACTGAACGTAACTGATATATTTGTTCTACGTTCTAGGTTTAAAGAGATGAAACATAACTAACCAAGAAAAAATAAATAATAATTTTTTATTCATCGGCACCGGACTACTTCAAAATGGTACTTAATTCGCCGGTTTTAAACAAATATTTTTTTTGATGTCTTTATGCACTTAGTAGTGGTGTCCGCAAACTGGGGAAGCTGGTCATCCGTTACCAAAAACAGATCTTCCATTTCTTGATGAACTGAGATTAGACAGCTAAGAGGTGTTCGTTTACAAATGTTCAACGTGTTAGCGTTTCAATTTAGAAGTTCAATCCTTCTCAATATCTTCCGAAGATGTACCCGTTATCCCTTTCATGGCATACCACACGGGGGCGATGGTGATTAAGATTGCTCCGGCAATCCCCATTGGTTCCAGTTTGTAGTGGGTAAAGATGATTTGCAGCAGATATGCAAACGGTACCTCAGTCGTGGCCACCAAAGAAACGACAGAGGCACTCTGGTATTTAAGGCCGAGGTACAACAGTGAAGACGCCGATGCAGCTGCCAAGCATGTCAGTGAAATATACATCCAGTCCGTTGATGTTTTCATGTGATGGTTTGATTCCATCGTCAAAAGCATTAATGTTCCAAATAAGACATATGCCACTATTCCTATAATAAACAAACAAAGCCATGGGTCGTACAATCCTCTCTCGACTAGTTTTCGAACGGAAAGAAATTGAAAAGCGGAGCAAAGGGCAGAGAGCAAAGCCGCAAATGAACCCAATAATTCTTTATCCTCGTCGTATCGAAAACCTGCAGAAAATGGTTTGGATATCAGAATTACACCGATAAAGTTGGCAATAATAAGCACTATGTCAAATGCGAGCAGTTTCTCTCTCAGGAAACATTTAGCCATGGTCGTGCAAAATATCGGTTTACTAAAAATGATAGCACTAGCATTTCCAACGGATGTAAACGAGAGTCCCAGGGTAGCGAAACACAGTGACAACGTATCGGCTAACGCGGAGAGAAATATCATGGAGCTATCTGATAACGTGTAGCGATCACCGTAATCCCAACGGATGAGGAATAAATAAGGCAAGAACATAATACCAGTCACAAAACAAAGTATCCAAGGAGACACTGTTCTGGTAGAGAGTTGAGTCCCTAAAGAGTTGAAGGAGAAGATAGTCGCAGAAATTAACGTAAGGGCTACTCCTCTGCTGGCATAAATTAAATCCCACAAACTGTTTGCCATAATGTTAACTGATCTACATCAATGAAGTCAAATTAAAGGAAGCGTACCGGCAGTGGCCCAACGGGAAAAGGACGAATGAAGATACCGAAGAGCAGGAAACGTTCTCGCAACGTGTTTGCAAATATTTCATTCCACATTACTCCGCGAAACTGTTAAATTCGAAAAGAATGCAAAGATATATCAGCATAAACAAATGTATAATCCATTTTCGTTCTTTGTAAATTAATTTTCTAACATTGACATGGGACAAACATAAATATAAATTGCACAAGTATTTGACGAACAAACTGATAGAAATTGCAATATGACAACCACAGATTTACTTGAATAGATGTTCATAATGCACTTACCTCTTTGGCCGTAAAAGCGACGTCATCCTTCCCAGTGTGTGTACGTCACGATAACGCACCTAAATGTTGCAGTATATAAATGTTACAGTGTAACATTCTCCGTTCACAGCCAGCTCTCTCTCTCATGAAACGTCCAATCGCTTTTATACAGATACAAAATTTGCATTATTACACAGCAATTACGTACTCATTAAATGCATACTTACGGTCTTGCAAAAGACAAATTATAATGGCACATTCACAACAGGGTGGTTAAATAAATGAATGTTTTGGAAAATAGCCTATAGGTTTACGGATACAGAATTGGGTAAATAGATGAATGATTTCTCGCATTGTTTCTCGACGGTTTGTATGACAGAGATAGGATCATATAAATCATAGAGTTATTACTATTCACTCAATAAAGGCGCAGTTTCCTTACCACCAAAAAACATGTGTAAATTCAAGAACCAATAGCCTTGCTTACAAAGTAAATACGGTTACCGCAGGGACTGTATGTTTTAAGTGAATCTCTTTCATCATGAGAGTACTCCATGCTCATGGGTATTATTGCTGGTAGAGCATAACTACCAAATGTAATAATGTTAATCGGGGGAGTTGTTTGTCATGCTGAGGAGTGAGGGGGATTACTAAGTAAGCCTTGGGTGTTGATTCTCTTGTAACGTTGTCCTTAGCTTGCTCCTGTCAGGGCAATCCTTTGAGAATGTTGCATGGGAGTAAGGGGGTGGAGAATATGATCATATTTGGACAATATGACAATAACTCTAAGGAGAAGATTTACCTAGGCTATCCAAGAACATACTGACGGTACAATTTCCATGAGCTTACTCGTGGACCCTGGGGATGAGATTTTCGGCGATCTAAGGGGTATTTTTATTTATTTAACACAGTTTCTGGTAAGGGCCGCCTCGCGCGATCGATAACAGCACTCCGTCAAAGTAGTGTTTCCACAATTTCCAGCCCACAAACCCAGCCCAAACACTTTGGGACGCCAATGTATAAAAAACAGTAGTATGATCCTGCTTTGGTGACTGAGACATTGTTATGTAAGATGAAGATAACACTAATAAATACTACACAGACTACTTTTATCAGTTTGAATGGGTCTGAGTGGTTTGTACTATAACAAAATTTTTCTTTTGTCTTTTCTTGTTTCCATTTTTCAGAATAAAAACAAAAAGATCATCGGTAATAATCATGGTGATAATCTCGTATGGTTCAGCGTCTCAATAAAGTAATATGATGTACATTCTCAAAGGCTATTTCACTTCTAAAGGACAATAAATGCAGCCATCTGTATCCTCCTCAGACGCATTGTTCAACTATTTTGGTTTCGTCGTTCGCCCTTTCGTCGTCACTGTTCCAAGGTCGAGATATTAACGAAGAATAACCCAAATCAAATGATCTTTACCTTCCAACATGACGACTCTAGAGAGAACGTCGCAAACCGAACAAATAAAAACAACGTGAGTTTATTAGGTTGATTTCTTGTCATCTTACAAAGCAGGCCAAGACAGTAAAGCCCATAAAGTTGGTTTTTGTGGATTGTTTCAGAGATACATTTACCTTGGTTTTCACTTTGAAAGGAAGGTCACTGGCGGACACTTTTGTTGATGGGAGATGTACGTCGTGTGTGGAACTTCTTTGTTATCAAGAAGTGCACGAATTCATGAGACACACTCAGACATTACATGCAGTACTAGATATCTGGTACATTAACAATACTTTAGTATAAATCTACTACTACCCTTATGTAAAAAAGTGCCCCCCGGCGGCCAATTACGACGACTTTGCCGTAACTGTTTACGACGACTTTTCACATGCAAATGAGATCTGCAGTGACTTGGCGACAAAGAAATCTGCTGTCACTTCACAGTAAGGAACTTCCCGCGACTTCGATGAGAATAAGATTTGCCGTGACTTCGCGAAAAGGAAATCTACCGCGACCTCACGGAATAGAGCTTCCTGCAACCTCTCGCCAACCATAACGTCATGACAAAGAAATCTGCCGCGACTTCACAGAAAGTAATTTATGGCTACTTCACGCAAAGGATCTTCGAGCGACTTCACGCGACTTCGCGCGACTTCACGACTTCAGCCATCGTTAAAATCATTAATGTTTCAAATGAGACACATCTCCCTGTTCCTTTAGTCAAGAAACAAAGCGATGGTTTGTACAATCTTCTCTCGACCAATTTTCGAACTGAGCACAAAGCAAAGCTGCAAATGAACAAAACAATTTTCCAACCTTCTTGTATCCAAAACCTGCAGAAAGTGGCTTGGAAATCACCATTACGCCTGTAAAGTTGGAAATGATGAGAACAATATCAAATGAGCAGTTTCTCTTTCAGGAATAATTTAGCCATAACCGCTCAAAATATAGTTTTACAACAAATGATGGCACTAGCATTTCCAACGGATGTGAACGAAAATCCCAGGGTAGCGAAAAACGGAGACAATGTATCGGATAACGCGGGGATAAATATTTAGAAGACAGCTGATAATGTGTAGCGATCACCGTAATTCCAACGGATGAGCAATAAATAAGACAAGTACATAACGCTAGTCACAAAACAAAGTATCCAAGGAGACACTGTTCTGGTAGAGAGTTAAGTCCCTAAAGAATTGAATGATCAGATAATTGCAGAAATCAACGTTAGAACCACTTCTCTGCTGGAGTAGATAACGTCTATGAAATTGCTTTCCATGATGCGTAATGCCCTTTGCCACTTGGAGAAATACCGAAGTGTAACCCGCACATCAGAAAAAAATAAGACAGGTGGGGAGGTATGCTAGAGTAGATGACGAGTACAACATAATCATCGGTATCAAGTAACACAATAAATTCCTAAAAGGGTTAGCAATTGCTGCTATCGAAAGGGTATAGAGTCATTATCCACTTTTAAAAGATCTCTCTTTGAAAACCCATCGGAGTGTGCCGGTGTGACAAAATGTTAGGGTAGGTTATTGATGCTTCCTGTCCTCTTTTCAAAAGTCCACTTATCCTGTAAGATTAAAACAAAGATGTCTGTTATTGAAGCATCCCTATGATTGGTCAACCCGTAACCTTCGTCTCCAAACTATGAAGTGATTGGTTTTAAATTCTGTGTGGCCGTCTTGCTACGGATGGATGATTTCTTGTTTAAACAGTGATCCTGTTTCTACAACGGTCTACATGGGCTAAGGGAAAGAATCCTTACCACGATTGCTTCCACTCTGTGCTAAGTTTTCTCATTTGGTACATTAAAAAGTGTGATAATACTGCAACATCTCTGAACTCTTTCAAGAGATTACTTAAAACACACCTGTTCAAAGACTGAACCTTTGTTAAGCGCTTTGTGATTGTACTTATATTAGGCGCTTTTTTATTGATGATATTATTAATAATACATACCGCAGACATTGTGTGTTTGTGAATTTCATGGTCATAAAGGTATGTAGTCACTTTACTCGACTATTGCTTTAGTTACTCTAATCGATTATAAGCTGTACAGTATTCCAAAAGTAAAAATGTTTATTGATTTAGAGCGCTTTGGAGGCCAAAAATCTTATTCTTAGTGAGCCTTGGTAGTTAATTTTCTCATCCCATTGTTCTCATTCCGTTACTCCTATACAGAGAGTTTGCATTAACCGCATGTGGTCGCCCCTCTCTTCCGTTTTGAAGGGCAATTGTATATTTTGTTACGATATTATCTATGGATAGAGATGAGCGTAGATTGTAAATTTAGGCCTACGCACACACACACAATATGTGCGAACAATGCCTGTCAATATCACGCGATGTCATGTGAAACCTCTCTGTATTGAGTATTCAGTATGACGCGCGTGATGATCAGAGGAAAAATTTGACGAGTACTTGATTTTCATGCACAAATAAAAATTAGTTCCCCTTTGTCGTCGTTGACAGTACGTCTCACTCAATAATGCTGAGTACGCAGCAGGGTAGGCTAATTTAGACCCATGAATATAGAACAAATTATCCATAATCTCTGTAATAGTGTACTATGCTATTGATAATGACGGACCAAGGTGTGAAACGATAGTGCATTGCTTACTTGCGCCTAGCTATATTTCATTTCATTTGCCTGGTCCTGAACAAGTGAAAGTAACTAATCAATTAAAAAGAACTGGAAGAGAAAATGGATAAACATGGAATTATAGCTAGAGCGGAGAACGAGACCTGCGTAACCCATGAAACGACTCTTTCCGGTTCTCCTGGGTTGCATGTACCCTGCCTTGGAATAGAAAGCTCATGTCAGTTTGCAATTCACCAATCAATGAGAAAGGCATCAATCTTTGGAAAATGGTATGTATGGTATTTATATGAATTGCTTTTGTATAGAATGTTTCCACCTACTAAATCGCTTTGGTTTTATCGGCGTGGTTATCTTAAAAATATCTGAAGGTGATTCTACCGATTCGATTTCCTATTTTTTCACAAGAAATGAGCACTGAGATTTGAAAAATTCCAACGGGCATTTAAGATTTTCCTAACTATATAGCTGACATCTAATGGTTCCTTTACTCGTCGCGGTTGGGGTAATGAATCTCGCCCATCATAATGAGAGCACTGCTTTGATTATAACGATGGGAGACACTCTCCCAGAATGTGTGAATATAGGGCCGAGGTGCACCCCAAAGACAGTCGTGGATCATCTAAAGTCAGGAGGTACCGTATCATTGTGTACGGTTAGAGGTTGCTATGTTGCCATTGTAACACTAAAAATTACTCTGGCAGGCAAATTACTCTTTGCGTGGCAGGCCACATCGAAACCTGGGAATTTTCGAGAAGCTACGCCAGTTCCCGGCAAAGCATGGTCGAGGCTTTGTGGCCACGTGGCCGTGATAGCCAGCTAAGTCAGTGTGTGTCATAGCGCTTTCTCTTGTTCCCTTCCCCATTTTCTTTATCCTCTTTTTCCATTTTCACATAGTTGTACTTCACTTTAGACATTTGCTTTGAGATACCCCATCTTCTCAACTCCATCCAAACTCTTCAACCTTCCCAGATACGCTACTCATGATTTAGGATACCTATCAATCATTTCAAGAATATAGGCCTACCAAAAGTGAAACAATGATTGTAAATGATAGCTTGTTGTTCTTCTTCTTTAACGCATTATACTGTAATGGACTCTCTCTTATCACAAAGACAAAGATCATACCTTAGGGTGACGTATGGACAGCAAAAAGTAGACAAGTAATCTTCTTAATTCTTTAGGTGATAATCGATGATGATTCATTATCAAATGATTTTTGTACTTATTGAAATGTCTCGGCAATATGACACAATTTCCTTGAGAATGAATCTTCAGACAATGTTGTCAGTTACAAGTAATAGATATCAGATAGGCGCGTGTCAAGTTTAACGTTATTGCTTTGCTGATGCCAGACATTTCCATAACCCTCCCCTGATCACTGACGAAAGGCAAATGCTAAAGTTTCATAGTAACAGTAAAAACCACGAAACTATGATACTATGTGTATTGGCCTAACAATGAATAATGCACGAATATGTACGAATGCAACATTACATGATCACGAAATGAATGCACCAATCTGAGCTATCCTAAGGATTGGACTTTCAGCCTGTGTCAGTTAAGAGAACGTACAAGATACATACGTTATGCTAGACTATATAAGGATCGCGTATGTGTCTCTGTCAATACATTCACCAAAATGGTCGCAACAAGTAGTTACTTGCTTCATGGGAGCAAAGACGTAAATTATCATATCAAAGAAAACACTCAAAATTCAAATTAGGTAAACATTGCAGCATCGTTTTCTGAATTTCAAAAGTGTGTAACTTGGATAGGAAGCAATATTTCTGAATGAAAATTTGTTTGTCAAACATTTCTGCTTCTTTTTCATAAATAAATTCTCAGGATTTCCTTCCTTTAGTGTCGTCAACAGTCAACCCTCTATCTTTTGAGTTCCACTTTAATGTAAATGTCAATAGCGTCCTCACTTCCAGAAGTGGCCGTCTGTTTAGGCACATATCAGCCGTGTGTTAAGAAGCGAGACAGGTCTGAAATTTTGTTAATACATGCTCGTTAAGTCGATTGATATGTATCTATTTGAAGCTGAATGGCATAAATTATCAAATCACCTGATGTGCAATTGCCGTAGCCTTTATGGTGGTTCTTACCCGCAGCAAGTTTACATTTCCAACGTTCTGTTACGTTGGGGTATTCCAACAGAAGTTCAGGGCTTCCGATGTTATGAAATAATTACGTACAACCGACGAAGAGAGATATACCAGACAGAGATCTACATATATATTTAAAGTGAAAACTTCATTTATTTATCTAGGAGAAATTATTTAGAGGCTGCACTAAATAACGCGTGCTTGAGATATGATGATTTCTGTGTCCATTTTTTCTGACTTCTCTGTCTTATGTCTTGTGTACTTTCTTACTTAAAACTACTGTATTTTATAAATTTTAAATTCCTGTCAGTAATAACAACCTTTATATGAATCAATGTCTACAAGGGAAACTGAAGGGTCAAAAATAGGCTTTTTTTTTTTTTGGAATATTTTTGGAATATTTACCTCTTATACACTGAAACATACAAGGAATTACTGTGAGTAACAAGATCTGTATACACATGTCTCTATACACATGGGATAGAAGTGTTTACTGTCCTTCGGTGAACCAGTGGAATTCCCTGAAGTTGTACAAAGGGGCAAGTAGAGCTAGGAAATGGGTGATGAGTATTGGAAATGGAAATGGGAAGTTAATAAAAACAGGAAGTCATAAATTAACTTTAAGAAGAAACTGCATAAGTTATACGATTAAAGTAATAAAGTAACTGCATTACAGTGCAGTAATGGGTGGTAAATGCATACCTCCATAATGTCATTGTACTGTCTATAAAGTCATGGAGAGCACTTAGGCACACTTCTTATTTTCGAGAGGCACTTCTTTTGTTCATTGTGTCTTGATTCACACTGAATGGATTGCTCGACAATTGAGCTTATTGTGTTGAGCGAATATGTAGACGGGAACAAGACTTCGTCGTAACCTTTGCTTGGGATGCTTGGGATATTTTAATATTATAGAAACTGTTATATTATCATCAACCCTCATTCTGAATATTTGCAGTTAGCAGAATGAAAAATTAATGACAATTCACACAAGATCATACCCGCATAATTAAAGCAGGGTTCCCTTGTACAGCTTTTAACGATTGTAAATATCACAATACAAAGTAAAGTTAGAAAGAAAACCATTTTGCATGGCATCATCCAACTAGTTTTTCATCATGTTCCGAAAAAGCAATCTGCTTTTCATTTGCTTTATCAATTTTATTTGTGTAACCTTCCATCAGTAAACTTTTCGTTTATTTGTGTGTGTTAGCTTCTGTAGTGTATCAGTACTGGGAATATTCTTCCTTTTTATTACTCAGAATATTGTGGATATTAGATGTGCAGTCCAGCATCGGCCTTTCGAGCGAGAGGCCAGGTCCAATCCCAATAGTGTGACCCCACTGGCCAACGCTGATCACCTAACGCGGCCCGCTGAGGAAAATAATAACGAACCCCTGATAAAGACGAACTGCCACCTTCAAAATGAGTTGCCATCAGACTGAATGACATGTCACTATGATGACTTGCACTCTCTATTGGACTGCCTGACGTCAATCTTCAACGGATGAGCGTTGCACATTTTTATGGACGGTTCTGAAACTATAACTGTAATTACAATTGAGGAAAGGGTATTTAATTTACTGGTGTAAATTTACATATTACTTTGTACCATTTCTCGGTGTGGATATATCTACATCTCTACCATTTCATTTTCTTTCGGTATTTGAAAACAAACAAGGCTTTACATCATAGAGTATTTATTTTTAAGGGAACCTGAACAAGTCACGGGAATGTAGAACTATGCATTGCGGTATGTCAAATGAAGTGTAACAAAGATAAACAGCATAACGAGTACATATAATTGAATACCAGCTAAAACTTGGTGTACTTGGTGTACACGTATCCTAATTGGTATTATATCGTTCTTTTTGGTGCATATGCACGCCAGAGGTCATTACTTATCATCGTATCAGATTTTCAATTTCTGCCACTCATAGCTTCTTTTTTGTGTGTAGCTCAACAAGCGTCGTAAAAGACAGCGTGATATGTAATTACTCTTTTATTTCAGGCCCGTAGCCAGCCCATGTGGAGGGGTGGGTCTTTTTTTTTCCAAGATGTGGACCCTTTTCCAAGTACGGAAGCGGCTGACCCGTGCCGTAAGCATGCAGTTGCTAGGGGTCAGGGGTCATTTCCCCGGGACAATTTTGAAATCTGCCGATTTTCGGCAATCTGGAGCATTTTAGAGGACTACATAAGACCTTCTGTCGTAGACAATTTATATAAATAGTAGACACAGGGAATATGTCAAGAGGGGGGTGGGTGCGAACTCATGAAGACTATCTAGGCGGAGCGCCACCACCGGTTGGCGAGGAGCGTACAGGAATATTTTGAGTTTTACAAACCCCCAGATGGCCGGAAATAGCCCTTCCCAAGTCTTTTAAGTTGCATGAACCCAGCCTTGAAATATAATTGTCATGTTTACAATTTCTCAATTACTGAGACAACAATTAGTCTGTGAAAAATGATGCAATGAAGAGATGAGCATTCAAAGAAATGTTTGGCTCTACAAACCACTCAGATAGTAGAAAATGGCCCTTCCTGGGTGTTTTACATGCATACATACATGCGCCCAACCCCGCATTCCAACCCTACCTTGTTAGGCCTGCCGCATAAATTGAGGGAATTACTATTAAGCGATGTCGCGGGGAAAAAAGCGCAGTGTGTCCCGAGCTTTGTATTGTATCTAGTTCAATGATATCCACGGCCACAATGACATGATCATGCATGCGCGTTTTTGAGCTTATTATCTCATCACCCCACATAGTGTATGCATGTGGTGATGAGATATTGTGGTCAGTTTGGGCCCGTATACATTTATGACATAAGTGCAGGAAAGGTTTTATCTTCCTACTAAAAGTGAACGGAAATTCGGCCTCAATATGTCAAGATAGGAGACATTTCATAGCTGACCCTTCAAACACAGGGCTGGAAAAATGGACCTCCCTCAAGTTGGGGTGGGTCTTTCGAACGCTCCGACACCCCTCTGGCTACGGGCCTGTATTTAAAAAATAATAATAATAACACAAACCACGATGGAAAACTGTGAAATTTTCAATAATTAGTCGAGATCATCAAAAAGGTCGTTGTAATCGTCCACGTTAGAGAAAATTATAAATGAAATTTAATAAAAGTGTTGCCACTAGACCTCTCGTTCTAGATGAATTTATCAACGTACCATAGACTATTTCATATTTCTATGGATCGCCCAGCATACGGTACGGTGAATATTCATTGCCTGAATTATTGGCATAAATATACTGATGGCAAATACATCCCTTTTTGCCATCTGTTACATAATTCTCCAGTTTTAAAGGAACGTATACTCTGATGACATTATCAGCTTATATAGAAGAGATGTTTTAAATGTGGAAGCTACTTTTCTTCCTCATTACAAACAACAGGTCCTTCATTTCTTGACAAAATGAAATTATGATTGTGCTCATTTGAAGATGTTCAAAGCGTTGAGTCTCAGATTATAGAAGTTCAATTCTCCTCACCATCTTCCGAATGTGTTTCTATGATCCCTTTCAATGCATACCACACGGGGGTGATGGTGACTAAGAATGCTCCAGCAACCCCCTTTGGTTCCAGATGGTCATCGGTAAATGCTACTTGCAAGAGGTATGAGGACGGCACTTCCGTCGTGGCCACCAAGGCAACGACAGAGGCATTCTGGTATTTAAGGCCGAGGTACAACAGTGAAGACGCCGAGATACCTGCCAAACATGTCAGTGTAACGTACAACCAATCCGTCGTTGTCTTCATATCATGACCCCATGCCATCGGTAACATCATTAACAATCCGAATAAGATATATCCCGCTATTCCTTTAGCCAACAGACAAAGGGATGGGTCATACACTCCTTTCTCAACTAATTTTCTGACGGAAAGAAACTGAAAAGAGGAGCAAAGGGCAGCGAGCAAAGCCGCAAATGAACCTAATAATTCTTTATCCTCGTCGAATCGAAAACCTGCAGAGAATGGTTTGGAAATCAGCATTACGCCGATAAAGTTGGTAATGATGAGAACCATGTCAGATATGATCAGTCTCTCTCTCAGAAATAAATGAGCCATGATCGTGCAAAATATCGGTTTGCTAAAGATGATGGCACTGGCATTTCCAACAGGATGTGAACGAAAATCCCAGGGTAGCGAAACACAAGGACAATGCGTCCGACAACCCCGAGAGCAACATCATGAGACCATCCGATAAAGTGTAGCGATCACCGTGCTCCCGACGGACGAAGAATAAACATGGGAAGTACATAATGCTATTAACAAAACAAAATATCCAAGGAGATACTGTTCTGGTTGTGAGTTGAGTCCCTAAAGAATTGAATGACCAGATAATCGCAGAAAAGAACGTCAGAACTACCCCTCTACTAGCGTAGAGCGCGTCTCTGAAATTGGTTGCCATGATGCTTAAATTACTGACCGGAGTCATTGAAGGAATATTCATATGTATTATAATTTGCAGATCAGAGAAAAATATTACAGGTTGAAGGTATACCACAGTAGTGCAGAAACGCAGCCTAATCATCAGTGTCTATTCAACCAGTTATAATGCCCATCGGTTTAAATAATTCCTCATGCAAAAGGTACATATATAGTGGACGAGTGACCACGCTTAATAGAAACTCTGTCTGTCTGGTACTGTTCTAAAGCGTCTTATATTACAAAGGTATGGACTCGTTACAAGAATTGTTCCACTCAGTGTGTGCAGTTTTGTCACCACCCAAAATATGTGTGATAATGCACAAACGACAGAAAATACTGTTATTATCACAGCCTTTTTTTTTAAATTGAACTTTATTGTCATATATACCATGCGATTACTTTCATCGATTCTAAGTTCCGTATTTATGCTGGTACAGCATTCCAAATGTAAATGGTGCATATCCGAGGTAGTGATTTACCCAGTAGGGGAGAGAAAGGGAATTGCGGAATATCCCAGTGAGAAACGGGAGTTGACTTCCTCATCCCATTGTTTCTATAAACATTCAGTATATGCAAATTTATGAGGCAGGGGCGTGACTAGGATTATTTATTGAGGTTCGGACTGATCGGTTGAGCTATTTGTGGAGGGGTTTCCGTTTACTCTCTGAGCGAAGGGCCACCTGGGGGATTGGTGTTATGAGGTGTAATATTTACTCTGAGTATATGATGTACACTTTGGGGAGCACGCAAATTCCATGCATGCAGCCATTGTCGTTTTCAATACACATCACACTGAATGCCTTGTTGAAGGGCCTGTTCAGCATGGTACATTTTGGAGCCGAAATTCAAGACCAAAGTTCAAGTTGGTAACTAGCCTACTACAGTCTTTCTTAAACAAAGCTCGGACGGAATATCTACAACACATATCTACAACTTTCACCTCATCTGTACCATGATTGCTTATCGTCAACATCCAACTAAGAAAATTGTGATGAAAACTGAAGACATGACGCAGGCCGGTATCGGGGGGGGGGGGGGGGTTCACGGGGTTCGGACACCCCCCTCCACAAGTTCGGGAGTTCCCGTTCCAACCTATGATGGGCCTAATATGCTTACGTTAGCAACATATAGGCTTAACGTGTTGGTCATAATTGAACGTACTCAGTGAAAAAGCCGCATACGGGTCTGTGAAAAAAAGAGTCCCCAGTAGTTCAATTTAGGCACTGCAGTCTCCACAGAGGGTTAAAGATCGTGTGACATGAAAATGATATTTTGGAGTATTGGGATGCATGAAGCATTGAAAATGATAAAAAATGCTACAAATATTAATCAAAATCCGTCAAAGATTGTCGAATTTACAGGCACATTAGTGTCTCACAGATGTATCAGAGTCGCGAATAAACATTGACCAAGTATACAAATTTGTGACGTCAAGACATGAAGTTGTGATAAGTAACAGTGACTACGAAATGTAATCCTTGCACCTAGCATTCCTTTGGGGTTTATACTAACTTTCCTACCCCTTGTTGTTTCCATTCAACATTACATTCGCTTGGGCGAGTAGCAGTTCACTCTGTCCGCTAATTGAGACTTTTGCATATTCATGAGCAAGATTTTCTTTCAAAAGTTTCGGTTTTCCCTGTGAGGTCAAAGTTTGCATTGTGCAAAAATATTATCTAGACTTGAAAGTCGGGCGGGTTTTCGGTAAATATATTGTAAGATAGCCTACTCCGTAATCTACTCGCTCCGTGAAGTGACACTAAAAATTGACGTGCCATGGCGACGTTTCGGGCAAGAATTTCGTTGATTATTCAATGGATTCGGTCTTATTCCGTCTTATTTATATGTGTCTTCAAAGAATAACTACATTTTCCGGACATAGGAAGGAATATAATAAGTTTTATTTAGTTTTTCATGAATAATGCTACCACTATGTAGAGCTTCACATAGTATTTCGAAAATTTTGTTTGAATGTTTTTCCTTACGTTTTTGCCTTGTTGGCCATCAATAAGTAGCGCAGTCTATTAACTTACCAGTGGCAAACGGCCCATTGAAAAAATGCCAGGAAACAAAAGATAAACCGCAGGGTTCATAACAACTGGGAATTTCTTTTATGATTCTCTCAGGATGATTGTTTCAATAAGGGTATCTGCTGCATTATTTTTCTATAAAGCTCATAAAATTCACTGAAGCATTACATACTTCGCTGCTAACGTTGTGGTACACTAGATACCGATCATTGTACTAATTTGAGTTACGAGTGCGTGTTAGTAAGCAGCCTAGCGTTGCGATCTTGTGGAATGAATTACGTTGACTGAGCAATTTTCCGTAGTGTTAGGTTTGGTAATGTAATATGACTTCTGTTAAGCCTAAATCTTCCTACTACAGGGTTAAGAAAACACTGTTTCATAATGATACAGGACCTACGAGCTTTTCTATTAAATCTCCGCATTTGGAATGTGATTTGCTAGGGGGTTTTTTTTGTGAAAACTTCATGGATGCTTTTTTGAGGTTGTCAGTTCTGCTAGGCCTATCAAGTGTTAGCACTTCTACTGTATAGCAAGTGCACCTAGAATGACATACCGCTAGCTATTACTGGAACTACTTTAGATAAGGTAACCTATTTAGTGAAAGCTGAGTGCCATAATTCTACCTGGAAACAGTCCATTGCAGATGCGTGCCTGTTAGTGTTATATGGTTTCTGGTTCTTTCATAAGCTTTTCCTGCCCTTGTCTATAAGCTAGGCTTTGTATCCTAATTTAGAACGACACTTCAACAAAACAAAACAACCCAAAATACACCTCTAAATAACACAACGAATCCAAAATAATGATCCACCTGCTAGACATAAGTTTACACCATATAGGCCTATACAAAGCACCTCATGCTGTCATGGCCTATGCTACAGTACTCTGTTGTTTGACTTTTCTAATGACTCTAGCAAAGTTACAGTGTGTCAATTGAGGTGCATCAAAATGCTTTTAGCAGCAGAAATCTTGGCTACATGTTGTTAAAGTCTTTCCATATCATTACAATTGTGAGGTACTGCTTTTACGAAAACCCCATCAACTGTAAATGAGAGTTTTGTATTTAATTAACTTCAGAATCATTGATCAAATCCTTAGGTGCATTATTCTAGATGCAACAGTGCTACAGTACAGTACTCATACATGCCGGCGCTTGCTTCCGCCATTGAAAAGCAGTAATTTTGCCCCTGAGGGATTGTTAACTGTTATTCTAATGGTACAAACTACACCCTGGTAATAAGGCCAAGAGTGCAGTATACCTACATCTACTGCCTGCATATTCCAAAAGCTGTCGCTCAAGATCTTGTTATTTTCCTCTAAGTTTCATTGTTTGTTCTAACATACACATGCACCAACTAAATCTAATTTCAGAATCGTGTAATTGGGTAAAACTATACATTTTCATGTACTACACCATGCCTCACAATAAAAGCTGCTGTTACTTAAACTTCAGTGGTTTCATCATCATGTTGCAGTTAATGGGGTGACAGTCGAATGCGCTATTAAGGAAATTTATCATTCAAAATTTGTGTTCAGTTCCATCACAAAAGTCAAAATGTTTTCTTGTGAATCAATATTGTCTCAAATGAATATGTATTCATTGCAATGAATAAGTGTGTCACCGAAGGTGAAATTATCCCGCCTTCTTTAAGACAATACCCAACAAAATGAACTTTCCCCAAGGTGCCCGTCGAGTGCGCCTGCCGATGACTTAGTGTAGAAATGACAAAAAATGGTGGCATGCTTCACTATTTCCATCTTCTTAACCCATAGCTTTCAAAAGTTGTGATTTGTGAATGTTGGGCTACAGGCGGGTTCGACAGGCCCCCGCAGTCGATGGCACCTTATAACATATGTAACCCAGATTGGAAAGAACTGTACATTGTATTATGTTGCAATGACCATGATGGGTTTGTGAATATTACTGGTATTTCTAATTCAACTGTGATGTTAGGCCTAGTGGAATTGGTTATTCCAATTGAAATGATCTAGGTTTGCCATGAACATGTGTTCAGAGAGTTTTTGTAATTTACAATACTAAGGCCCATAGTCCATTGTATGTATTGCTCGTAGGATATTAACGTACTGTATCTGACCACATTAGTCAGATAAATGTATCTGACCATACTACACACATACTGCAGATCTATATTGAAAATACTCTCTCTTGGTAAATACTGTATTAACAACTGTATGTGCCCTTCTTTTTTTTTGCATTTCTTCTCAGACCTAACCATTTACCAATGAGACAATGCCCCATAAAGTGACATTTCGAGTTCTCCATGCCACTAGTACAGATAATGGCTACAGCACCAAGGAACTGGAAGTCCACAATCCTCTTGTGAAGGGGTGGCAGTCTAATAAGTTCTGCCCGTATCCCCAAGAGGTCATCTTGAAATTGCCAAAAAAGACAAGAATAAAGAAACTGCAGTTGCTAGCTCATCAGTTTTTAATTCGTAAGAACATTTTTCCTTCTTAGTTCAAATCAAAACCAATCTACCAGAAAATTTTGTTCTAATTGTGCTTAAGTTCCCTACACTGACGTTCATCGTCTACTTAAAATCAAACTTTCTTTGAAACCAGAAATATTGAACATTGAATATTTCAATGCATTTATTAAACATAATGTAGATGCCTGTGATGTATTATTTTGTGTGTGTGATGTAAAAGATACTGTGCGTGCATGCACCAGTGCATTTAAAAGATACGGGCAACATATGAGTGCATTTGTCAAATACCTGTACGTGGTGATATAATTTGGAAGTACGAAACACCCGGCTGAGACTTTGACTCATTTTCTCAACCCTGTTTTGTCACATGCATTATTGCTATCAAGTGGTAGTCTGAGTTGAGCAAAAGTTTCAAATTTCTGGAGCAAAGTCACAGTGTTTTGAACAATTTCCTTATGCAGCCTAATATAAGTCTTACATCTCTTGTAACCATAGCAACAAAAATTGAAGTATACCTCGGTAGCTATCCTCCGGACCACGTGGTGTCCCTCCATGGAACCCGTTACAAACGACTTGGGTAAGTTTAAAGAGAAAGAAAACCCTGGAACTATCCCTATGAAATGTGAAGCAAAAATATCGCTCCCTTCCAAAGTTATACTCTTCTGGAGCACTGCCATTTTTGCCTCATTTTGTTGTAAACTGACTTTCATAAGTTGAATATGTTGTTACATACTGTAACCCCTGATAGCAATAAATTACATGTGTTTTTTGTGTTTAATTACCTGCAATTCCCATAGCTGCACACTGCTATTTTTGCTTCAAGTTGTTGTAAACAGACTTTAGTAAGTCCAATTATGATGTCAAATGACGTAGGTATTAAAGTTGATTACAGTTCCCATAAATGCACATAGGCAATTCATACACATTTTCTGTTGAATCAATGCTCAGGTGTACCATGAAATGATGCAAAATTATTTTATTTGAATCTCTGCATAATCGTTAAAACTATTTGACAAGAGATTATGTGGATTAAAGAAAACCTTTTCAGATTGAGACGTGTGGTCATCTCATACTCAGAGTGGCAGTGTACTGATCGTTATTTTTTTCTGTTATGAACTTTCAAATTGAGTGCATTTATTACTGGAAACACAGTGATGGACATGAATGAGTGTGACATTTCAACTGAGGGGCCAATTAAGAACTCCGCTTTCATTACATGTTCTCTTCCTCATACACGGTGTCTCTGTTCATGAAATGGAGAAAGAAACCTTACTGTACTTTCTTGGAACTATTGCTTTTCAGTAACCTTCCCTCCCCCCATTCTCCTTTCCCCACAATTCAAGTATGAATAGTACTGTACTCGTCCAACAGTGGCGGATGCTCATTTTGAATCGTTGCCCCTGCAGGTATGTCACCATGTCAGACAACGAAAAGACGTCTTTCAGGGCCAGAGAACTGAAGTCTGTCCACATCGATGCCGTTGGGCAGTATCTCAGATTAGTCCTGCACAAGAATTACATCAACAAATTCAATTTGTATAACCAGGTACTGTAAAAGTCTCCCTGAATGTCAGTACATACAAGTTGAATACTGTTGAGCCCATTTTTCAAAAACTTAATATTTTTTTTTTGTGGGGGGAAGGTATTTTTGTTCTCTCTGTTGTCTCTTCATCTGAATAGCTTTCACTAACAGATTGCATTCACACATTTTTTTTTTTTTACAGATTCACTAAACCTATGTTTGGTATCATTACTGAGGTGATCGTCTTGTTGAATGTTAGGTCTTCTAAGTGTTTGACACTTTTATTTACATCACTATGCAGGGTCATTGCGTCACACATGTAGCAATACAGGATCAAATCCAAAACTCCCGTGCACGTGACTGGACGGAAAGTGATATGCATTCCTCGTTAAATTCCTCATACACGGTACTTAAAGTTGCTGCTGTGTCATGGCATGAACCAATGACAAATGAACTTTCATCAAATGAGAAAAAAAAAATATTATCTACTCCACCCACCATTGCTATGGTAACCACAAATTTGTCTGCAAAGGGACGGAATTGAAGGTAAAAAGCACTTTTGTAAGTCTTGAACATACTATTCAATTCCTTCCGATTTACCAGGAGAAAAACAATCTCGATTCATTTATTATTGATAGTTTATGACAACTTTTTCTCTTCCTGCCTATTTTATTGCAAATATCTTAAAAAACAATGTCCCAAAATGCAACAGGACAGAATTCTGCACCCCAAGGCCACAATTAGTCATATATACCTTTGATAAAGGAAACTATTTTATTCAGTTTTGTTATGTTTCCTAACATTCAAAATAATTTGATGAGAAAAACTATGTGACATCAATACCATTTAGTGATGCTACTGAATGAAGATAATTCTGTCTCGTTGCACCAGAATAAGAATCTCCTCATTTTTTCCCAAATTTCGTATTTTGGATTTTTCAATTATAAAAAAATAAACCTCAATATGTGCCCTACAAAATTGTATAACAGTCCCCACTGATAATTCAAGTTCATTTTTACACACTCAAAGTGACCACTTTTGGATTTGACCCTACATTGTGGCAATTAGTAGATCAGGAATGGGTTTGTTTGTCAAAGGTCCTTCCAAACAAAATTTATGTTTCAGTCAATTGTGGACATCATTGCTTTTCAAAGATTGTTCTTCCATGGCTGCCTGTTAGGGTAAATTACCCAAAAGCCATTAGTTTTTACATCAAACGCCCTTAAGTTGGTCAGTGTGTTCAGAGGAATGTGTTTGGATGGGGAAATCTTTGTGAATTTATTTTTTTAAATGTTTGTTAGTTTTTCATGTCAAACTGCCCACCAATTTTCACACTTTCCTATTGAGACTGTACATTAATTCTTACTTAAGCCTCCTTCCCTCCCCCCCTTTTGTTCATAATGAACTTTTCAGGTAGGGCTGGTCGCCATCAACGTCCTTGGCAACGAGGTGGACGATGACGGCAATGTGATACCGGACGACCAGCAACAGAGAGTCAACGAAATTATCAATAAGTACATGCCAGATGGACAGACTTACCCAGAGGAGGGACCCACAACTCAAAATCCCATCGACGCGGCAGTGATCGGAGCTGTCACAAAGTAAGCAACTTCATTCTTTGATAAGTGTTTTTGAAAAATGGAGGACAATTCACCACTGCGACCATCTTCTTTGGATCCCAGAAGTTACAAGACCATTCAATTTGAATTTCTCGGAGAGGAAAGGCAAATGAATCTTTAGTTTAAACAGGGTTCAGTGCAGTCGTGGAAATCTGGTAAAGTTATGAAGATATGGAAAATCATTTCAAGCCCTGCAAAAGTTTTGAAAATTAGGGAAATTGTGGGAAGTCATGGAAACTTTCAAAAAGCGACATTTGTGCCTCTCTCACAAGTGATATCAAAATAAAGAGTTGCCAACTCTCTTGGACTCTGCAGGAAATCACCAGATTTTACGCTCATCTCCTGACCTACTACATAAGTAATAAAACCTCCTTGTTTAGATATTAAATGTTATTAAAAAAATTAAAGAAAATAGGTGGAATTCTGAGTGCTCTGTTCATTATCATACCGCATTGTGGTCATTTGCCGGTTTCGGTTTTGACCTGCTGTAACCACCAATATGGTACTATAGATGCGCTCTGCAATTGTGATACCAGGCCCCTGGACCGCACCCATAGGGCGCTTGTTACTGCTTCAATCTGCTCACTTTGCTGGCTGTTCTAGAGTCTCCTTGATTGAGAAATCCTAATGTTTCCATTTTTGCAAAGCATACTCTTACTCTAATATCAAAATTTATTCTCTTCACATTGCTAAACAGGCTTTTGCTGTTATGAATGTGAAAACTATGTGCGGCATCAGAAGGGATGCCGTAGAAAGTTTTCATTCATTCCTGGGAAAATCATGGAAAAGTCGTGAACATTGATTCCATAGGAAGCGCAGAAACTTCGTTTCAAACTGAGGGAACTGGGTCCTCTGAGCATATGTAGCCCTAAATCTTACCATGAACTTAATGCTAAATCTTAAGTGGCAAGTTGAAAAACCACAGAATGTGAGAAGAAAATGGAAATTCACAGAAATCATATTTTTCCTTGACAAGCATAAAAATGAAGGGAAAAAAATGTAAGGAAAAATCCAAATATTAAATCTTCAAAGGTAAGTCTGTTAAATCTTCAAAGATATTGATTAATTGCGCTTTAAAACAGGTAAAGGTATTTATGCAAGTTACTCATTTTGGCAGCTTGTTTAGTGGTATTGATGTAAGGTGAACCTACAATTGAATTTGCAAGACAGAAACTTACAGCAATTTGTATTTGCAACCACCCATGGAAAATCAGGAGGGGGGGGGAATTTGGTCTTTTTCCGTAAAACGCGGGAAAAACCGCCAATTTACGCCACTTCCAGCCTGATTAACCTGTTCCCCGATCCTGATATTGTATCTAACCCTAAGCTCAATGCCCTTTAAAGGGTCATATCTCTCATATTCAATAGACTTTTACTTCATGAAGGACATTTAATTCTGTATCCAATCCAATTTGCATCATCTGTACCATTCATAATATCTATGTAGCTGAAAAGTCATGCTGACTTGGAATGCGACAAAATGCTCTCCAGTATTTGCTTTGATGAGTACATTTTCTTCCTTGTAGCACATATTGCTGAAGAGCATTCCAATATGTCGCACGCAAGACTGTGGTTTGAACTTGAAGCAGTTTCTTAGTTTTAAATTTGTAGTTCCAGATCATGTCCTTTTCAGTGGTTCACATTCTTTTGCTTGTCATTCGTTGTAAGGTTTTGCCTTTTTGTATCGTGTTTTGTATTGTGTAAATTTAAACATTTTACTTTCCTGTCGCTGTACAATGTCTAATCGCATTTTAAATTTTGGATAGGGTGCCAAGCAGGATAATCATAATGATGAATAAAAATAACAATGCAGTTTCTACAACATGAAATCATTGTATTATTCATATGAGTGTATAAAGTAGTTGATGTTAATTTCTAAGATTAATAGTCCATGTTGTTGTTGCTATGCAACCTGTAGTCACAACGTTCACACTTTCTAACAATGTTTGACCGTTTATTGTTACCAATTTGCATGTTATATGTTTAATACTTGTGTACTCTACTATTAAATCACACTAGTAAAAAAATAGTCCAGACCATCCCAAACTACTATACATGTCACAAATGGAGAATATTCAACAATGACCATACAAGCCATTTTCCCATAAAAGGAACACAAAATCCACAAAGTTATTGAAATAGTGACGCATTTTATGATAAATAATGTTCAAGACAACCTCATGAATAATTCATAACCACGGTATGGTGATGTAAAAGTCGCACAGTAGTTTTATTGTCCCTTGTTGCTGTGCGACCTTTACGTCATAGGCTCCATGGGCATATTACAAAAATTTTTGCAGTTTCAAACAATCTGTATCTACACACGAAGACTCAGAGCAGATTAAAAGTTGTTTACATATGGTTTCATATTATTATGGACTTTCTGAGAATGTTTTGAATATTACCTGGTCTATTCTTTAAAATCTGTTCCCAGTTCAATTCTCAGTCTGTAGAGAGGGAAGTACTGGTTGATTTTTATTTGTGTGCATTGGTTACAGCACTCGTTTGCTACCTTCATTTGTCGTGGTCAGCAATAAGCAAATTTTGATGTTTTGTAACATTTTCGTCAAAAGTCCAGAGTTTATCTCCCCGATGGATGACCTGGCCTTTGACATGTACCAAGACCCAGAGGTTGCCCAAATAATCCGCAGACTGGACGTCAGAAAGAATGAGGCTGTACTCCGTAAGTTTGAAGATTGTAGCAGACAGAGTTATGAGTGTGTACAGTGATCGTGAGTGTTCGTGCATGTGTGGGTTTGTAAAGGGTGCAAGAACTTCAAGCTTGTAACCGGGGATATGCCCCAAAACAGGGAGATCCCCGTTTCTGGATATTTTATCATAATGAAAACTGTGGTATCAGATATGCACCCTCAACTTTATGGTTCGATCTAACTTTTTCCACAATTACTTATAATATTTTATGGATCAATAGATGTGTATATGGGTGTATGTGCGTGAAAACATACACGCAATCCTGTTTCTGGCATGAATCAGGGATACATGCAGGACAAAATATTAGTAAACTGCAGCCATCATCTGCAAAGTGGGGATAACCCCGATTACAAGAGGAAAAGTCCATGTCCCCGATCGGTGCCCTAAACAGGGTATGTGTGTGTGTTGTTTGACCAATGACTATGTGCTAATAGAATATGTACTGCCTACAGACCAAATAGTAACTTGAAGTACTTTGGCAATCCAGTTTTAGTTTAAAGTTTCCTTATCAACTATTTCCAAAGCTTTGCAACACTTGCTGACATTGTTCCTTTGACAAGTGCTGGTATTAAGGTTTTTAAACTTTTCATCTAGCATTGAATTACAATTATATTAAATTTGCCTTGCAAAACATTACACTTGATGTGGTGACTTAAGTGGTCACATCTTTTCAATGAGGCATTCGTTGGCAAGAAGTTCTAAAAACATAACTACAAGGAGAATTTATTGTCATGCATTTGATGTCGAGTAAAACCTTCGATGTAACCACATATTGCCAATTAACTTTGATGTGATTGTTGGCAGTCTGTGTGAACAATATTACAGTATTCATTGCTCATAGTTGGGGCATCTTCCTGTGTGCGCACCTATGTAGACCACTGAGATGTTGAGTTGCCATACTGCTTGAACAACAGTACTTGTTGCTCATACAGTAACAGTAGTCGGGCATCTTTGTGTAAACATGTAACTAGACCACTGAGTCACTGAGTAAAGCTTGAATTACAGTAAATTGTTGCTCCTACTCTAAATGTTACACACTACAGGGAATGTCTGATTTTAGCGTGTTTTCCAGCTCATTTTTTTTGTAAGTGTAAGTACGTTGTGTGTTTTCGTCCACTGTTACAGAAGAGGAATACGACGTAGCCAAACGATTGAAACAGGCCATTGCTGATCTTCAAAAGGTAGGTAGAGCGTCAATTTTCCATCTGTCATCATTGAGACGTTGATTTCAAAGTTTTAATCATTGGCTGTTATTTTGTCTTAAAAGACAAGTTCTGTACCAAATTGAAACTACCCTACTTTACCTTAATTTGTTTGCATTTTTGGTTTCGATGATAATCGTAACCTTTGTAATCATGCATATGTGTGTGTGTATGTATGGGTGTGTGTGTGAGGGTGTGTGTACGGGTGTATGTGTGTGTGTGTGTATGTATGTCCGTGACACCCTACCTTGTAAACACGATATCTCAAGAAGGGAAGCTTGGACAGATCTCATATTTGGTATGTAGGTGTACCATATTCAGAAGAAGAAACCTATTGTTTTTGGTGGAGGTCAAAGGTCATTTGGGGTCAACAGGGGTCAAAATGTGAAAACCTTGTAAACACGATATCTCAAGAAGGGAAGCTTGGACAGATCTCATATTTGGTATGTAGGTGTACCATATTCAGAAGAAGAAACCTATTGTTTTTGGTGGAGGTCAAAGGTCATTTGGGGTCAACAGGGGTCAAAATGTGAAAACCTTGTAAACACGATATCTCAAGAAGGGAAGCTTGGACAGATCTCATATTTAGTATGTAAGTGTACCATATTGAGAAGAAGAAACCTATTGTTTTTGGTGGAGGTCAAAAGTCATTTGGGGTCAACAGGAGTCAAAATGTGACAACCTTGTAAACACGATATCTCAAGAAGGGAAGCTTGTAGTGATCTCATATTTAGTATGTAGTTGTACCATATTGAGAAGAAGAATCCTATCATTTATGGTAGGGGTCAAAGGTCATTTGGGGTCATCAGGGGTCAAGTTGTGAAAACCTTGAAAACACGATATCTCAAGAAAGGAAGCTTGTAGAGATCTCATGTTTTGTATTTAGTTGTATCATGTTGAGTAGAGGAACCCTATCGTTTTTTGTGAAGGTCAAAGGTCATTTGGGGTCAACAGGGGTCAAATTGTGAAAATGTGACAAATGTGACACATACTAATGCTATAATATCAGATTCAGAAAAAAATTTCTCTTAAATAGATCATCGAAACCACAATGCATTTCTGCATTCTGGTTTTACTTCCTTCTGTGTTGTTGTGTATGCATTGGAGAGAGTTTGGCTGTGAGGTGTAATCAGCTCTGATTTGAATTCACCCAGTGCGATCCAATGTAGTGACTTTTTTGGTTACATCTCACTTGGTACTGGTAGCAGTAATTTAGTAACTGAAGTTACGAACCTACACAGTGACATGGTGTGCCCTGTGTCATCTTTTTTTTTCTCCTGTTATTCATAATTGATCAACTCGATCAATTTGATCCATCAATCAATATATACTCTTCATAAAGGTCGGGGAGAGGATCGGAAGGTTTCGAAGTGGAGAAGAGGAGAGCCATCGAGACAGAGGATTACGACCTGGCCAAGGTGAAAAAAATCCAGATGGATGAATATCGATTACAGATCTACAAGCAGCTGGAACTTCATGATCTGTTGGAAAATTCCAAGGTAAGAAAACAGGGCAAAAAAACTGTGGCATTTGAGTCGATAACAAAACGTCAGAAAAGTATTACAATATTAGGTCTTCTGAGAAGCCCACTGGACCCAAGTAGAGATGCAATGTTAGACATAAACAATGTCAAGCCTAAAGAACGAACGTGGCAAGTTTACAGGGAGGTGGTTTGGTTAGGTAGAGAGAAGAAGTTAAGGAAAGTTGAACCAATTTGTGATTAGGTAGAGAGAAGTTAAGGAAAATTGAACCAACAGAATGTTCAGATGTTTTTAGTACCTGCACACGTTTGTAAGGAATGAAATAGGAAGAAAGAGCAAAATTGTGTGATTCCTTCCTTTGATCTATATGTGTCAAAAATCTAAGCTTGGACATGAAAAAGTTGACATTTTTTGTATGTGTCAAAAAATGCAGAAGACTTCAAAAAGTACACTAGAAGCATAATTCACTACTACTACCAAGCGACTGTCACAGCAAATTCCAAGTCCAAAACTGAAGAAAAGTTTGAATAAAATCGTATGGATGTATGAAACGGCTGTCTGGAGTTGTGATTTCTTGTGTATAGAAAAAACGAGAATATGATGATTTTCTGGCCATTAGACTTAGGTTGCAAGTTTAAGCTCTTTTAATCACTGATGCTGTGAAACTTAATCTCTTCAGCAAACACACTTCACTGAGCTCTGTGAGATGCAAGAGTTTATTTACATATTGACTAGCTTTGAATTGAACATCCTCTTGCCAGAACTACCTCCAGTGGCTGGAGGTCATTGTGTGCACAGTTAATTGAGATATTTGATTGGTTATGTAATAAATCCACAGTCAGACAGTGGAGGATGCTTCTCATCACTCACTAAAACCAACTAGAAAACCCACCGCACAGCCAATGCGGTAGGTTTTTAGATGCAACCTAAATCTAATGGCCATTAGAGAGGCATGAAGAGTAAGATCAAATTTTGATCCTAAGTTTTTCTTAATTTGTAAATGCAGACACAAGGTTGTTCTTGGATGGAATACATTCAGTGATCGAAAATGGGAGTAACCACTTTGAAAAAGTACCGAAAAAGGGATAAAGCAGGAAAATTAACAGTTTTTGTCATAAACTCTCATGTAATGAATATGCAACAGTACAGGTCTCACAGATATATCAAAAACATACTACTCAAGTCATTGGTCTTTGACTGGTATCTGTAATTGTAGCATTTAGTGAAACAAAGCACTGTATTTAGAAATAACCTAAGAATAACCTACAAACTGATTCCCGCATTGCAGAATCAGTAATCACCTGTTTCGACCATCTGAATATTTATTACTAATATACTTCCGATTGGCTTGTTCAAAGAAGCACATGGTCAAGATGAATGAAAAGTGTCAACCACTACATTATGGTATTTTACACTTTTTGTTATGACAGAAGAATTTGAAATTAAATGGCAGAATTTTTCACTTGAAACCTATTTATGTTTCTAAATTGTCTGAACGGTGCAGTTAGATGTCATACCAAGCTTTTGGACTTGAAAGTTTAACTTTTTTCCTTTTTTCTGTGCACATGATCATCTCAAATTTACAACCTTTAAATTTTGGTTCGGAAGGGGCACTTTTGGTGATAAGCATACAAGCATAGTTTAAGTGCATTTCATTGAATAGAAACCTGAGCAGAGAGTGAGAGGGTTACATAGAACTGGTTTGCATTGATACATATCTGCCTTGACAAGAAAAATCTGTGACTTTAAATTGGCATGCTGAGGTAGACTGGATTTTAAAATGGCAAGCAGGTTGAGACGAACATGGTCAGTCAGCTCTGCGTACAACGTGAGGCACGTCATCTAGCATTCAGACTGGAGAGTCTACCTGTCATGCAAGCGCTGGAGGTTTAGTAACTGCTGTTGTCAGAGAGTTTTTGTGAACGTAATTTGCAACCTTTCACTGATGGATGAAAGGCTTATGCATCAACTAGTGCCATTTTGTGGTCCTGCTCGTATCGTAAACATTTCTTTGGTTAAAAACATTATCCTATGTATTGTCTTTGTAGTTTTTATTCTGGCCCCCGAAAGATGTAAGTAAAACAGGAGAGTGTAATCCATTAGACATTTCCATCTTAACTTTCTTTTTCTCCTCTTGACACAAACTGAACACTGGTGTGATAAAATGAAAAGGAAATCTTGAGAAGGTTTTATGAAGTGCTGTTTTTCCTGTCATTGAAAATCTGATTTTAAGTTCTAAAATTGACTGAGGGAAATAAGGCATTTGTTTTACAGAGAACGTACCATATTTTTAAAACCAATGTTTGTGGACATCAAATGATAGATTGTTCACGCTAAAGGAAGGACAGTAGCTTTCTTTTCCAGAAATAAGTTTCTCACAGATAGAAATTCAGTTATTTGTTGCTAAACAATAATTTGTTCACCCAAACTTTTCAAAATTCAAATGATGCATTTTCCATTTCTCATCACATGCATAAATGTTTTGAGAAGATGAAGCTTTTGTAGATGTTTATTGATGAGCCTGAATGGGTTAACAATGATTAATGCTATTTTCTTTGTATGCCATGTTGGTATATTCTAAACGCCCTTTTTTCCCTTTAAGCTAAAAAGCATTTTAAAAACACCTCTCATTTCATCACATTGCACATCCAAAATTAACATCACTCAAACTGAAGAAGTTTGAAAACTGGTTAACTCTTTAAGTCCAATTATCTGGCTGATTCTTCTTCCTCATCATCGCTGATAGCACTTTCACTTGGTCGATGATTCACCACCCCTCACCCCCACACACCCATCTCTGTCCTTGCAATAAGCTAGGATGGTTGTCACTGGGGTTGTGTGTTTCCTGCCTACACCATAATATTTTCAATTTCAGTCAGTGATTAACATTATCACTCTGTTTTGTGTGACTCTTTGAGTTTAGTAGTAAGGTGACTCTTGGTGACATTAGGGCAATGTGCTTCAAATGTTCAACTCCAACTGTGTATGAGTTTGTTCTATGTGTCCTATTACTTACCTGTGGTTGAGTATGATTTACAGTCTTGCATGTTTTTTTTTATACTCAAGTAATGACTTTCTGTGTTAGGTATGTCTGAGTAAGTGTAGTTAATGACTGTGAGATAGGTCTATGTGTGCATATATTCAGATATGACTGAGTGACATAGTTCTGTGCATATATATTCAACATTGACCATGGGAGGTAGATCTGTGTGTTCATATATCCAATTATGTGTGAGTAGGTCTGTGTGGACAGGTGTTGAACAGTGGCTGTGTGACGTAGGTCTATGTGTTCATACGCCCAACTGTGACTGTGTGAGGTAGGTGTGTGTGTTCATATATTAAAGTGTATGACTGTGTGGGGTAGGTCTGTGTGTTTGTCTTTTCAGTTATGACTGTGTAGGGTAGGTCTGTACATGTGTCCATCTGCCCAACTATGTGCGGTACAGTACTGTAGGTCTGTGTGACCAGATATTCAGTTATGACTGTGTGAGGTACTTTAATGCATTTATACATTCAACATGTGTGAGGTAGCCCTCTGTGTCCAGTTATCCAACTATAATTTATGTGAGATACTGTAGGTTTATGCATTCCGATATTCAAGTATGACTGTGTGAGGTAAGTCTTTATGGGTTCCGATATTTAGTCAAGACTGTGTGAGGTAGGCATGTTTGTTCATGTATTTAGCAATGACTGCATGTAATATTATGTGTCCATTTATTCAAATGTGGTTACATGTCATACATTTTAATGTGTCAATGCATTTATTCATCTGTGACTGTTTGTGATGTGTGCATTTCTATATAATGTGAGCTAAGTATATGCAGCAAAGTTTATTATGATGTAGTTAAAAATAAACTACAATTAAGGAAGCGATGATTTTGAGAGACCCTTTTGTTTCATTCATCTTCATACAGCATGTATTTGCAAATACCAGTCCTCTTATTTATTAACTTCATCTTTCATCAGAGTGAAAATTCTCAGAGGGATGCCACCAAAGAGAGTCCGAGAGGGCCAATCAAACCCCAGCAGGAAACACCAAGAAATGCTCAACCCAGTCAAAGAGCAGACGATAGACCCTTGCCAACCCTGAAAAAGTAATTATTGCTTTGAATGTTTTACCTCAGTCGAACATATGAAAAATTTCTACTGCATACATGGTGCAGGGCTGGTCTTTGATGCAGGAGAAAGTTCCGATCACTTCCAAGAGGTGACATATCTAAGCAGTGGTAGCCAGAAAATATTTTGGAGAAGTCTTGTGAAACCTTCAGGTATTATTGGCCCAAACAATGAATCCAGGGAAAGTGCAAATGTTAGGCACCCCACAGTACCTCTGTCTCTAAAATATTTTGAATTTGCAAGCCATGCTCTTAGTCAATCAAGTTGTGGGGTGAATCAGATACATGTTTACCGTATATATCGGTGAAAGTATGGTGGCACAGCCATTATCAACACTGGGATTGAAAAGAGTATCCATGCCACAAAATTGTCCGTTAGCTTTAGCCTATGTTGCCTCAAGAGACCCGTCTAACGGACAGGTTTTTCCAGTTGGTCAGCTGAGCAACCATCCAATCTGTTGGGCAGTCGATCTGGCGGAACCTGTTGACGTCATTTATCCATACAGCTGTTTCTTCCCTGTGTGTACCCAACATGTAAATATATCCTGTATGTGCATATTCAGTGAGGTAACCCAAAGGTAACAGCAAATTTTGTGACATGACTGCTTTGTGACGTCGGTTTGAAGGGAACAGTCTGTTGTGAAGGGAACAGTCCTTATGCGCAATGTCTCTGTTTACATTGAATTACTTCAAAAACCTTTGCAACACAGTATTTAAGTAATCCTTTGCTTACATCTGGAGCATGTACATTGCATATAAGTGTGTTATCTCTCATTCACCCAGCACATGTTTAAACAGTTGAACTGTCCAATCATGTGCGACACTCCTGCTGTGTTGGTGATACATCTAAAAGAACTTTGGGCAGATGTGCTGAAAAGACCCATTGCCTTAGAAACGATTTGCAAGCAACTCACAGATTTTTTTTTTTTTTTTTTTCAAAATCCAACAATATTATACTTTTTTAGTTGTGAGTGTGAGAGCATGTTAATTGCTCTTTGGTTTTTGCAACACAATTGATATTTAGGTAAGGTGTCTGTGTTGAAGAATGTTGTCGTCATAGCCATAATGGATAGTTCATCGGTTCACCTTCCCCGTTGTATTGCAATAGGTCCAAATACCAAAATACTTTTCAATCAGAAACAGTTCGGTGAGTTGAGTGATTGCCACAAGATTGACAGATAAGTTTTTCAAGCAGGGAATCGAAATGACCTCCATTTTATGGAACAGAAGACTGTACTTTATCAGATAAAGATACCAGGGAGCTGTTATTGAAGAGATACAGATCTCTTGTAAGTTCTGTGTGCAGCCACCAAGGTCACATAGTAATCTGTCTTTTGTCTTGTTCTAGACAGTTTCTGTAGGACTTGAACAAACAAGATTAGAAAGTAAACAATACGGTATCTGTCATCTGCTACAGTTGAGCAGTATGAGGTTGCAACAGCATTGCCAGTCATCAAAAGACAAAATAATTATTCTGCCTAGGTGTTGCTCAGTGTGGTGTATGACAGTATAACATTTAGGCTGTGTGTCAAAACACAAAAAGAATCTATATTTGGCTCTCTCAAGAAAATTCAGGGAACTCCTCATCTGCAGTATTTGACAAAATATTTAAACATCTGCGTCTTCGATTCATTTCATGGGATCCCTTGTTGAGAACAGGGCTAAATGTGTTCATTTATGTCACTTAAACAGTCATTTCTAATTTGGTGCCACTTGCTCTGGAAATGGTACCTGGGACCAAAGCATTGCTCTAAGGGAGCTAATTTTTTTAAGGATTGGTTGACCTATATGGTGTTGGTAGGTGAATGATATTGAACTGGAATCACCTGATAAAGGAATGAAATACCTTTGAACCAATTACAGCAGCTCATCTTCACTGGATTTGGTGGTTCTTAAAGTATTAACAGTAATTAAATTTTCTGACCCCTCTCGCAGGCATTATTTTGTGGCAATTTTATATTTGGTTGAGAAGCTTTAATTCTCTCACATTGACAGGGCTCAATTAGTTTCTGCAACATGCAAGGTAAATTATTGCAGTTTTTGGCAAATAATTTTGTCATTGAGCATTAAAGTATACTTATATAATCAAGTTTCTTCACTTCAAAATTGTTAAACATTGTGCAATTCAGTCGACAAACCTCGGCGATATTTCTGGAGACACTAAATGCAGCTGGAAAGAAAAGGTATATACTAAAAAATGATTACGTCACTTTCCAATTTGTGGTTATGCACTCAACATTTGTCTAAACGGTATGTTCCAACATGTGAGCGTCACTCTTCTCTACATTTTTTCAGCTCACCTCGAGAGCCTCAGCAACCCGTGGAGGAATCTCCACGTTATGCTGAAGAGGATGACAGGAGACAGTCCGATGTGAAGGAGGAGGTCGAGGATAATCCAGAGAAGGCCATCGAAAGTGACGAGCTGCCTCCTGGTGTCACTCCAAAAGTGCTGAGAGAGGCCTCCGGTGCAATCGATGTTTTTGGGCAACAGATTGTGAGTTTTCTTATTTTCCTGGCTTCATGAACCTTTGGACTGACTGACTCTGTAATCGTTTTTAAGATCATTCCTATTTGGTATAAGTGGTTGCTACTGTTATTCACCTGACAGTTGGCAGCAGGGCCTGAAAAATTGGCTGCTCTAGAGCACATTGTGTGATGATCAGGGCACCGTATATAGCACCACAGAACATGCCCAAACAGGCACCCTTAATCCATGGTCCAAGTTAACATAAGTATTAACATAGATCCTACTTTGTTGCTCTTTGGGCTCCCACAAATGCTATCTGGTATCAAGAAATTATCATTTAAAAAAAAAAAGTGGTAACCTGAAAGGGCAACAAGACAGTGGGAAATTTTGCAAGTCCTGAGTAAAATTTCCTGCATGTTTCAATCGTGGTGTTCCTTTTCTGGCTTGAACTTGTCAAGGTGGTGGAAAAAGGCCGTAATAGAGATATGAAAGTACTACAAAACTTGAAATAATTATTTTTTAACCTTCTGAGAAGTTACAAAGTGTCTTATGTCAGGAAGTGGCACAATTTCCAACATGTTGGAACTAATGCAGGAAAATGTTGGCCAAGTTGGCCACAAACCGTTGTTGCTTACAAGCTGAGGGGGGGGGGGGTAATGTGGTTGCTCTTCACAAAGCCAGGAGTATATTTAATATCTGAATGGGTGCCAGCTTAGCTATGTTTGATAGTACATTACCAAGGCCTTATATTAGTTCATTACATTTCATTTTGACCATCCTAACTTCTGACACCTCTTTAGGTATCTAAATGGTTGACAAAAAAAAAACAAATCATAGTCAAATTGAATAGTTGTCTCTAATTTGCTCTTTTTGTCAGGTTTTCAAGCTTTTCTCGAAAAGCTGGTCATTGAGGAAAGAAGGAATTGATGAAGTCAGAGCCCATCTTGACTCTGTGGAAGAAAGAGACAAAGAACTGCTGAGGAATATTCTGAGAGCTACAGTTTTCCTGATGGTCAAATTACTGAAAGATAAAGTCATTGCGGTATGCAACTTTGAAACAATTACAGCTTTCTTTGTTCTCTCTCTTCTATGTTTTGGTCGTTACAATTTTTTGAAAGAACCTCATCTTTGGTTTATTTAAGGTTTTGTTCTCATAATGGAAAATTTTGTTACCTTAGCAACTAATGTCCTCTCTGTCTGCTCTGAGATATCATCATCCTGATACTGTTTTTGAAAAGGATAAACATTGAGCCAAAGTGACAGAAGACAAAAGAAAAAATAATCAAAGGCTTTAAAAAGAAAATTGTAATACATTCATGGAAGAGGAAAGCAACAGAAAAGAAGGAGAATAAAAAAAAAACTAACGATAAATTTGAGATGTAAGAACTCTCGCTGGTTAGTAAATTTAGCCATAGACTTACCACGAATGATTGATGTGATTTGATCAGTTGATTGTTTGGTTGAATGAATGATTAATTAATTGATTGATTTATGAACTAATCTAAATTCAATCAGGTGTTCACTGGTACACTGGACCTGATCAGCTACACAATCTCTGATTGGCTCGTCAAGCACAAAATGGCCAAGAACGACACGCTCTATGTGGTGGATAACGTCTTACCAGAGCTCATGGGGAGAATCGGAGACACCGTGAGTCTTTCATATGATCTTGCGCTTTCCGTTGACCCTCCGCTGCACCTTTTCTCACATTGTTATGGTCTGTGAGGTCGTGAACCAATGAACATTTTTTCAGTCGACATCTTTTCAGATTTAAAAGAGTGCATTTTTTTCAAATGCAGAGCCATGCTCTATTGTAACAAAATGTAATAGTGTAGACAGAGCAAAATGAGTGAAGTGTTACTGAGTCTGTCACAGAAACTTTTTCACTGTTTGGTTATACACTGATGACACTTTACCTTTAAGAGGATGCATTTTATTGTCCACCATCTACCCATCCATACCCTATGTACCTTAACCCCACCTTACCACCTGTCGACCCCTACCCTGTCCACCTCAACCCCACTTTACCACCTGTCGACCCCTGCCCTGTTCACCTCAAACCCACCTTACCACCTGTCCACCCCTGCCCTATAAACCTCAACCCCACCTTACCACCTATCCACCTCAACCCCACCTTACCACCTTTTGACCCATAACCTATCCACCTCAACCCCACTGTACCACCTGGCCACCTCCACCCTATCCACCTCAATCCCACCTTATCCAATTCTAACCCATCTTATCCTCTTTCAGCCTTCTTTCATTTTTTGCAGTCGTTGAAGCACATATATTGAAACAGTCAAGAGATAATGGAGGTTGCCAAATGTGACGTACTTTATCTGTGATTATAACAAAGTCCTCCTACTTTTATTTCACAGAATGCAAGATTGAAATTAGCTGCCATAGATTACATACTAGAACTGGCCCTTATGCCCCCAGTGCGTCCTTTACACAGCATCCCCGTACATTGCACAGCTCCCTTCAAATCGAACAGCCAAGCCAAGACGACCAGCGTGAAAGTGGAGATAGTCACACGGCTCGTACAAGAGCTTGGCGTCAACAACAACAGGTATTAACAAATTTACAATGATATCTCAAAGTAAGCACTTTCTGTGAATCGCACTCATGCTTTGGATTATTCGTTTGGCAATCCTAGAGAAATTACAAGTAGCAGTGCCATTGTCACATTGCTAGTGGTTTCCAAAAGGTTCTCGCTTGAAGTTATTGCCCAAAGAACAGTTGGACGGACTTTGAAGAAGGTTACTTTGTCTTGGTTATTTCTGTGGAACAATCAAAAGAGAGAAAGCCACAAAAATAGATTGCAATGTATGTGTGAAGAGATGACCAGAGGACCAAAATTAAAAATTCTAGACTAATTTGTAGCCAGTTCCATTTATCCTCTCAATCAGTGAATATATCCTCTGCGATGATGAATACTTGCATGGAAAGGAGGGCCCCCTGATAGCTTGTTCACAACAGTTTAAAGAATGCTTAAAGTGACATTATGAAAGCAGTTAAATTGATATTTCATCGTCCATATGTTTGGGTCTAAGGTTTCCCTGATACTGCTCTCACCCCCTTCCTCTGCTACTTGCAAGTTGATCTGTTCTGAAAAACTGCTCCAACTCTCAACTTATCCTCAGTGGCCTGACAGTGGACAACGTGATGAAGTTTGCCATGAGAGCGGTGGAACACACAGCAGGAGAAGTGCGAGATGCGGGGCTCCAATTGATCTGGGAACTCTACAAGGCCAGTGGCCCTGAGGTGAGGTCCAAGTTACCCAACGAAGAGGACCCAAAGGTCCTGAAGAATCCCATCTATGTCAAGATATTCGACGGACTCAACAAGATCGACGGCAAGCCAACGAGGCAGGAACAAAAGGTGGGTTTTATCAGAAAAGTATCGATCAATTCGTCTTACAACCGCCTGTGAACAGTGATGGAAGTCTTTCAACAAGTGACCAACCCGATTTAGACAACTTTGACCTGATTTCAGTTGAGGAGATATTGTTGCCTCAAAAAGTGGATATTCTTCTCCAGATGAAAGTACCCTCCATCCGCAGATTGTGGGCAGTGAGTTTTCCCACCAAAACCTTAAAGTCGCCTGCCAAGCACGTCGTGCCCGAGACTTGGTCGGGAGCAATTACCATAGTTACTGTTTCCTACTTGAATCATCTGTCAACATATCCTCACATGACATGTTATCATGCATGTTTATTCCTTCTGGAGAGGACACACCCTACCTGTCAGTATAGTCTGGTCATGGCATTGTATGCTCACATGATATCATACATGTCTATGTCTTCTCAAGGGGACATCTCAAAAACCCTGAAAGTATGCTTGGTCATCACATCATAATCCTCACATGTTATCATGCAGGTTTGTGCCTTCTTGAGATGAAATTTCAAACCCTGACATTTCTCCTGATTATCACATCATATCATATCCTCACATGATACAATTGTAACACAAATTTGTTTATGAAATGGTCAATGGGTCTCAGTGATGGATTTTGATAGGAATCGTGGCTATTTTCAACTGTCAGTTTGGCCAATGCTGCAAAGTGTGTGTTTTCATGTCACATGTATGTTAATATTGATCCTGTAACCAACCTTCGATCACAAGAGTTTGTACGAACTTGCTGTTCATGCCAAGTCTCTGGCAAACCGGCATGTTTTTGATAGTTTTTTTTCATATTCCATGTCTTACACAATTAGCAGACAGGCTTAATTCTGTTGAGAGTATTTATTTCAAGAGCTGTCTGAAAAAAAAAAAAAATGAAAGTTGTTTGAAGTGGTCCAGAAATGTTGTGCATTTTGCTCACTCTTCTTTACCCTTGTTCATCGCCAGTCTCTCGCAAAGAAGGATCGACAGGCGAGAGAAAAAGCCAAAAAAGAGGAGATCGAGGGATTGGAGAAGCAGTTGGCAGACCTGAAAGCAGCGACTCAAGCTGCGGAGGCAGCGAACAGAAAGGTGGGTGTCTTAGATGAAAAAACAGAGAAAGATTTGAAAGGCAAATTGAATACTCTAAACAAGGTAATTGTACAGAAAACCTGAGACGATTGATCAAAGCTTTTAAAGAAAAGGAAATTGAGCCTATTTTATCAAAATGAACTGTAAGTCCCTCATGTTTGATGAACCTTACATATGCTGATGGTCATATGGATTGAAGGATTTAAAGATCTGAAGAGTTAAAGATTGAAAGATTTAAGATTCACTTAAGGGGCCTTTTGCCCGTATATCATCAACATGTAATAAACTTTCTCGTGTCTAGCACAAATGACCAATGCCACCATGGTCACTGCCTATTTTATTGTATTTGAATTTGCCTCTCTCACCCCCTGTTGTGTCACCTTTGCAAACAAATACCAGGTCTTTGATAGCTACAGCATGAAGTGTATTGAATAGATGAAAAACGGATCTCACAAGAGAAGAAACCAATTCCACGATGTAAAAATCAAGGAAAGGATTTGTTTCTAATGAAAATGTCTGAGTAAAATTTTACTTGAAGAGTGCAAAAATGTAGAAATCAATTATTTCTTGTAGTGTTACTCACCCGTTTCAATTACTTTCACTCTTTACACTTTTCCTCTTGCAGAACAAAGAAGCCAATGGCAGCCATTCTAAAACTCCAAGAGGTAATGCAAAGGTTTGATCATACCTGCATTGTTGAAGGTTATTCTACAGACTTGATTTTTGGTGGTTCACATTGTGGCAAGACAGACCAATGGATGCATTTGGATTGAGTATCAAACAGCATAAATCGCTAATTAATGTCATCATTAGATCATGACCCTATGAAGTCTTGATAGGATTCACTTAGTTTAATAGCCAGCAACTTTTTTTCTCATGGCAAATGTGGATAGTACTTCTTCTTACAGCAAAACTATGCAACATAAAATGGCAATTGTGCAGCCTAATACACTGCTAAGTACGCAACAAGAAACGAGGACTCAGTCAAACTGCTCTTAGTCAACAGTTGACTCAAAGGAAAGTTTCTGTCTAAATCTCTCTTTTTTTATTTTAGGGTAGCATGTAGTGTCAGCATTCTGCCTGAACTAAACTTTTATTAACCTAGAAAGATTAGCAGATATAACTCTATGTTTTTCTAAGAAAAGTATTTTTTTTCTTCTTCTGGGGGTTGGGGGAGGCAGAAGGATGGTTTTCACCACCATTGAAATGCAATTCCTTACCATTTGCTGTTGGTGTATTAAATGAAGGTATTGTCTACGTGGATGTCAGGTGTGGGTGTGACCCTATTGAGTGTTAAATGTGTCACCTACCTCAGTGTCAAACGGGGATGTCCCTACCTGAGTGTCAAACGGGTCGTTGCCTGCCCGAGTGTCAAATGGTATATGTTTTCTTGCTGCATGCCAATCTGCAATCTGCAACATTGATGGTTGATCGACTAAATACAAGCAGTGAATGTCATCATGGACAAAATGGATATTAGACGTCTCAAGGTAATTTAAAGAGAAGTAGAGGGAGACGTTGTCCTGCTTGTATGTCTTTGTCTCCAGGTTCCCAAGTCCAAAGTTTGGTTATTGACAGAGATGAATTATTCATTTTTCTCTTTTTTATTTTCGGAACCGCAGCGTCCAGTCCTGGTGGAAAGGGAAAGACGAAAATACCCACTAGGGCGCCGAGCATTGCGGAGCATTCTGATGCAGGCGAGGATGATCAGTGCGTCTTTTGCGGGGACAGAAATGAGGCATACCGAGATGGAGGAATGGATGTCCATTACTGGAAACAATGTCCTATGCTAAAGAAATGTCCTCAGTGTAAACAGGTGAGACAATCAGTCTTCAAGCAGTGTCTCATTCTGAGAAAATGTATCTTGAATATTAGCAGGTGAGACATTCAGGCATCAACAAGTGTCTCATGCTGAGACAGTATGCCACAAATATGAGCAGGTGAGACATTCAGGCTTCATTAAGTGTCCTTTGTTTAGACAATATATTAGCAGATGAGATATCAGTCTTCAAGCAGTTTCTCATACTGAGGCAATGTGTAAAAAATGTGAGCAGGTGAGACATTGTGTGTTCAGTGTTCCATGCTGGAGGTATCTCCCAAAATGTAAGCATGTTAGTCTTGCTTGAAATGAACAGGTATTTTCATTTCTCTGTCAAACGTCTCAGGTGGTTGAAGTCTCCGGTCAGACAGAACATCTCTTGACGGAATGTGAAAGCAGGGCGAGGTTTGCCAAGTGCCCAAGGTGCTCCGAGGCACATGAGAAGACAGAGCTGGACAGATACGTCACAGAGAAGATATGCGAACGTGAGTCTCTGTTCAACCTCTCCACCCACAGAGAGGAAATATTTTCCTCCTTTCAATCTCATTTTGTTGATATTTTGTGATGCCACGCTATCAAACTTATAATACCTGAGAGCAACCATCTCTAAACTCTCATTTGCTGCTTGTTGCCTGGCAGCATTTTATGAAGCATGAAGATGCAGACGGTAGAATTTTTTTTGTTTTTTTTCAAACTTGTGTCCTTCAAAGACTTTTTCCTGGAAGATACAGTACGGTATGATATAAACGAGTGTACTGTCTGCATAGGTTAAGTAGGGTTTGTTGCCTTGAGGTAGCTTGAATATTCATGACATGAGAGGACTGGTAAAGACAATGGAGTATCAGGATGAATATTTACGATGATGTCTCAGAGGTGTAATGCATCTGTGTTTCTCTGCTTTAAGTGGGGTGTGTGCTGTATTTCAGAAAGGCAGTAATATTCTTGTCGTGACATTTGGTTGCTATTCTACCAAAAACTTTTTCTTTGTGATAAGAAATGATTCGTATTTGTAAACTTTTCAGCACTCTCGGAAGGAATGGCACGTTGCCCTCTATGTGAGACTCAAATACCCGCCAATGATGAGAGTTGGAAGAGCCATCTGATGGGAAAAGACGGCTGTCCTCTGAATCCCCGTAAAGAAGGGAAGAAAAGTAAGAGCAAACTGGTCTCCTTTGTTGTCACGTAGAGCTGGAATATGAGTTGCACTGGCTATCGCCTGGTCATCTATCTGGGTTCTTTGTCAGTGTGTCAGGGAAGAGAAAGTAAGGGAACAGATCACCTGTCACAAAATTCGAAAGAGAACTATGCATTCATCATCCAGATATTTGACTGTGAAAATTGCCTTGACATTTTTGTCGGCCCTTCAAAAATTCAGACTCTCCCAGAAAACTTAGCCATCAATCACTGTTACTTGAAATGAAAAAGATCATTGGGAATCAATTTGAATATTCATGTATGCAAAAATGGGGCTTAAGCAAAATTTTTTCGTAGTGGCCATAACATACTCGACTTTCAGTTACAAATTTTGACAAATTTTCAACTCATATTCCAGCTTTAGCAGAAGAAATTTGTGTTGCTCTGAATTTAGGAGTTTTTGTCCATCGAGGGTCACATATGTTGAGGGTGTATCAGCTTTCTGAGTCATGTAGTTGGAACTTTTAATATTCACCACAAAAAGTAAGAACGTGTTATTTTGAGGAGGGGGGAGGGGAATTGTAAAAATATGCCAAATTCTCCTATTGACCTGGCAGTTATGAAAACTTTGCTCTGAAACTGAGAATTTGTTTTTGAAAGTTGTGAGTTTGTACACATTTCTTTGGGATGCTGATTTTCCAATACATATGTCACTCTTCTGCTTAGGAGTACATGGAAGGCCATGTAATGATGTTCTGCAATCCAATTAAATTACGATACCCAGAGGTTATCTGAGATGCCTGAAGCTTGCCATGAACACATTGTTCATTAAATGCTCATAAAAAATAAGATTTTGTGTGGGCTACAGAACTACCTGTGTCAGTGTGATTGTGGTACAGCAAGGTATACAGCAGGCTCGTGTGTATAGATCTTGTGCAAAGACAGTTTGTAGTTTATCTCCTCTGTAATTAACAGTGAAACAAATCCCCTTGCCTGGCTGCAATTGTGAATGTTTGAGTAAGAGATTACAAAGATCTTTAAGATGCCCAACGTCACCCCATTTGGCATCTGGTGACCACATTCTCAGCAACTTGAGAGCAACTGTAGACATCTTCAAAGTAATCCTTCCTTTTCAAGTGTAAGGTATTTAGATGTTTTACAAGAGGGCGGCAGTTCGAGAGGATTGCGCTATGGAAGGAAGGGGGCAGAGTCTTCTCTTCTTGTTGTGTAATTTGATCGTGAATCCATCATGTTTTCAATCATCACGTCAATTTGATTCTTTTCGTCATTTCCTCCACCTTCAGGCAAACTCCCCGTCAAGGACAAGAAAGGTCCCGGTGCGACAGGAAAACAGGCCGCCAGACAGACGAGGGGGAAGAAAGGGGTGAAAGCAAGATAGGAGAGGGTCTTATCCAGAATACCACCGAGGTGTGCAATCTAGAGATCTTCAATGATCAATGTAAACTTGAAGCTTCCTACAAATCTTTATAATATATATCGATATTTCTTTTCTTTAAAAAATCTATTAAAGTGGTCTTTCAAAGTTTATAGTTCTTCCCGAGATGTCCATTCATCGACACTTACCTCTGTTTTCAAAACTCCAGCCAAAGCATATGATCAAATCCCATCGTTTCTGCAAACTTCAAAGAGACGTAAAGAAAGATGAGATAATCAACGTGCAAGAAAGCAATTTCAATTTTGATTAAAGTTGCTGATCCATGGATTTGCATTTGTAAGTGAAAAAAAAAACATTATTGCATTTCTGGAACAATGGTAAGAAACCAAACCACACCATTTCTGCATACTTCTAAAGTAACCTTAGACAAAAAATGAGATAGCCAACATTCAAGGAAACAATTTTACTTTCTGAATGGAATTAAAATTGGATGTTCCTGGATTGTATGTAAAGTGGAACAAAATCAGTTCATTTGTAAAATCCTTTTGAAATGTGCCCAGTGAATTTCTCTCTCTGGCAATTGTCCCTTTAAACTATTTGCAAGAGTTGAAGGACTTGACCAAAAAACAGCTTGAAACTTTCTTGCATGTGATGTGCTTTTCTTTACTCACAAGAACTCAGACTTCTTCTCACCATGATCAAAGTCTCACAGCTGTTTTTATTTTTCTTTTTCATTTATTCGCTGATGACAAGTCAAGTTAATTGTACCACCTCCTGTGACTCATAAGCTGATGTCACCGACGAAACTTAAAGACCACCAGGAAGTACTGTCAGTCAATATTTTTCTATCGTTTGATAGTCTCTCAAGGAAGAAATCACAGGTTTATTTTCCTTCCGTGATTATTCCTCAGTTTGTTGCTGATTTGATGGTCGTGTCGATTGAGTCATCATTAAATGACAGAGGGTTGTAATTAATAGAAAGCAGTTCAATTAAATGCTTTAAATCCCTCGAAATTTTCTAATTATTTCTCTTTGAATATTCACTTGACATTAGTAGCATGGAAGGGAAGCTCAGCTATGTTCACATCTCTCTCTTACATCTTGCTGTGATTACTGATTTTGAGGTTTGTGGTAACTTTGCGTTTCTATGGTGATGTGGCTTGAATAGCTCGATTTATGGTAGTCAGGGGCAGTTTTTTTGGGGGGGGAGGTTTAACCCCACTCCTAAACAAAAGTGTTGGACAAATTATTTATATAAACTATCATTCTAGAAGAGTAAGCCTTTGAAACAAGATCAAAAGTGCATTTAACTAGGCCCCAGAAGTGCCATTTCCTGCAATCTGTGAGGCTTTTCTGGCAAAAGATTTCTTGATACCCTTAGATTGTAAAACATGAATTAGCCCCCCCCATCAAATAGTGTCCCTTGAATGGCACCTGGGTAGCAGTAACAGGACTTATACCACTTACAAGGTGACCCGCCTCAATCTCATCCTCTTCTGGCCCTTCAATTGTTCTGTATTTTTTCAGATATTTGCGAGGGAATGATAGAATGCCAAAATATTTCTTGTTTTGTCTCTCAGCTTTTTATTTGACTTTCAGATGAAAAGCATCAGCAATTTCTGTCTACTTTGGCTCTAAGACCATGATTAATGCTGTCTGTCCTATGCTGCTCACTTCAACATTTCACATTCATACGTCTGCCGGTGAAGCATTTTGAGAGTTTACTTGGAAATGACAGCAATGTGTAGAAAATGTAATAAAAATGGGAAATTTAATGAAACTTTAGTACTGTGAATATGCAAAGTTACAGATGCAGTTTTCACACTTCATCCAGGCCCTTATCCAGGGGGGTTCAGGGGATTTGGACAACCCCCCTCGAGAACTGGAGTTCTGCTCAGCCTATGATAATAGGCCTACGTTAGCAACATATATGATGAGTTTTAAGTTGTTGGTCGTAATTGTCGGGTAGAATGTTCCACTTGTGGTCAAAGTCGAACCCGCCCACTGAAAAAGCTGCATGTGGGCCTGTCACCTAGCTGGTAACTCCATTTACAATAGTTCACCAGTGTTTAGCCCAGAGATGAATTCAGTAGCAATGTAATGTGTCACTTCATCGTAAAAACGGAGTGGCACACAACTAGAAAAAGAGTTGGCTCCCTTCAAAATTTGCTGAGTAAAACCCCGAGAGACAATCCTTTGGAAGTTTGTTCACAGCACATCTATCACTGTATGCAGAGATGCACCTTTTCAAACATGTAAGTTGGATGGAAATGCAATACGTGATGTGGAAGTGTGAGTGTCCGTGCCTCGTGGTTACTTGCCATCTGGCTGGCGGGTTTGTTAGTGATGCAGATAAGTTTAATCGAGAAAAAACATACTTCCAAAATAAACCCTCTCGGTGTAAAGTCAATCTCATTTGTCCTTGAAATAAAGATTAAGTTAACAAAGGATAACATGTAGTGCATATCGTGTGAATCCAGCTCTCCACCTCACAGGTTAGCGTGTGTTCATCGATGGTGCGATTGTGAAACAGAGAGTTGCTTGTAAAATTACCAATATGATGGTTTTTTATTCAAGTTGTTGCTATATTCAAAGTTTTTAGGGTGATTAATTCGGTTAATACTCTAAAATGTGTTTTTCATGCCTTTAAGGATTTGTTAATGCTGTGTGATCATCCTGTTTGAGAAATGGCAACCCTTGTTGGTGGGTCGCAGTATTTAAGTTAAAAAGTATCCTGTAGGGTATCATTCATCATGGTTTTTGCAGTGACAGCATAAAGGGTGACATGAACTTTCGTGTAAATATTAAAAAGTTATGAAATGTCTGTACCATTATCTGTTCCATGGTTCAGGTGGACACTCTAAGCTCTCACCCACCTATCACCAACCGTGACTTTGATATTACGTGTATTCAATGTAGATATATTTTGTTTATATTCTTATACAACAGCTGTAATCAGGTTGTTTAGTTGTACAGCTCAATATATTGTACAAATGTAGAAACAAACCCACGGTAATTTTCATCAGTATTGAAATTAAGTGGTCGGACTGTTTTGGTGATGCAGTGTAGTAACGTTTTCAAATTCAACGTGATCGTTCGTCCTGGAAAGTTTGGCCACACTTCTGTGAGGATATTTGCAGGTCTATAAGTAAGTATTCTGTTGGCAATATTTCATTGCTTCTAACTCTAGAAGAGAACTATGAAGCCACAACATGAGTCCGTTTCGGACAAAGGGCAAAGATTCTGCATTCCTAGCAGATAATCACCCACTTAAAAGTCAGGTGACTTTGATATCTTGTTTGGTTTTTAGCTCACCATGTAGAAGGTAGAGTTCAAATGTTTAAGATCTTGATATTAGAGTCCTTGCATTATGTATGCATCACTGAAGTGGACTAGTTGGTCCTTTTTGTTTCAGTTCTGTCATAGAGTTACTGTACTCGTAATTTATATTCATTTGCTGTGCCAATGCGTTATAAATTGGATTATTCTCAGGACTGCACAGTGCCAAGTCCACCAGTGATGTGAGATTAGGGACGCCTCTCAAATCTAACCTAAGATCATCTTAGGTCCACAGAGTATCACACTGCTCGCCATTATGCAGTCTGCATATCCCACACACAACCACAGAAGGGAGGCTAGGAGATAATGTGTACTGCAAAGGGATTTTATGGCCCTAGGATTTATGGGGCAAAAGTTCTTCCAGATTGATGTAATCAAAGCTCTCTTATCTCCCACTCTGGGTTATAATGGTCAGAGATAATTGATTTATGTGTTCACTCACCAAGACATGAACACAGGACTGCATGACTTTTAGTAGGGTACGTTGTCACCGTAGATGGTGCAGAATTACCGTGGCCAGCTCAACTGTGAATTCAGCCCAATAAGGTGGAGACTTGGTGAAAAATTGTATCAAATGAGGTCAATCCCGACCAATTACATATATCTGGTCAGGTTTGGCATATATCCTAGGGTAAGGAAAATCACCATGGAGGCATGACTCGTTAATGTTAGGTTGCTTCCCTTATTACGTCATGGGTATCAATGACTCACTCTTTAATGGTTTTACGTTAGATTTGTGAGACTTCCCGTAGGAATGGAGAGAGAACGTAACATGGTAAAAATGCATATTTTTTAGCATTAAGTTAGCATTTGCTTGATTTTCATTGATCAGGAAGTTTTAGAATTATTTTTCTACCTTCTTGTAAATTGTAGAAAGAATTTTTATTCTCCTCAGCTAAGTTTTTACTGTGCATCTTAATTTGCCAAATTTAATGTAAATGAATTCAAGTACCAAAAATTGTCCATGTGTGTCGTTAGAATCAGTGATGCCATGTGAAGTCAGTATCTTATGATAAATAGATTCGTATGTATGTACATACGATGTACATACAATTTCTTAGACATATATCACCTTAAGTTTGTTGTTGCTATGCAGGACGAAATGTTAACATTTCTGCTATAATTGCTGTATATACATTATGAATAGCCATTGTCAAGCTTTGACATCAGACTTGATAAACTAAGACTACTGATACTGTTTTGTAAGTATACATTGTCAGGTAGTTACATTAAATGTTGTTGTTAGATTGTTCACTGTCAAGCACTCACATCAGATTTCATAATTTAATACTACCGATGGTTTGTCAAACCTCTGAGTCTAGTGCCAAACAAGTTCAGGTTTCCTAAAATCTCATCCAGGAGTTGTCAAACGGCAACTCCATGATCTCAATGTGTGTGTCAGTTTAACATTTGAATACTATTCTGCTAATGAATATGCATGCAGGTGTCCCAATATGTAAATTATGATGTAATGTCTTTCCTCGAATCAAACCACTTGGAAATGCATCTCAAATAGCTGATTTTTTAAAGTCATTTTGCTTTGTCTCTTCTCAGGAATTAAGAAGGAAATATTGATAATAGACTGCAACTGCGTGTCTCAGTCCATACATGACAGCCAGGAACCTTTTTCATTGAAAGTGCTACATGATGTAATTTCTTTGATAATTCCTTCCTGGAAAGCTTAGGCTATATTTCACTGGCCACGATGTAGAGTTAGGGGTTGGATGGCAGTTCCCAAGCTTGTCATCTGGCCAAAACAGGCCAGCGATCGATCTCTGTTCCTTCCTCATCGCAGCTTCTGTAAACTGAATGGATGTTGAATGATAGATGTTGACCTTATAATTCTTTGACATGTTTACTAAAATTTATTCATGTGTTTTTATCATGTGTCTTATAAGGATATGGCCACAACCAAATGTTTAGCTTGAATATTCATGTGTTTGTCCATCGGGATCACTGTTAATCTGAGGCTAAATGTTCCATGGGAACTGAGTTGTGGTTTAATACAAAATTTGTCATCATCTGCATTGTAACTTTTAATACATAGAAACACATCATCGAAGCCTGCAATATGCACCAAATCCTGTTATGAAATGTGCACCGTGTCTGGGTGATAACTGTTGTATTGCATACAGTATTCATGAGGAATCAACTGACAGCACTAAATCCATAGTTGTACTTTGTCAGGTGCCACATTTCTTTCTCAAGACATATATATCATACCTGATATGCCTGCCAGGGTTAGCTTATGGTCAGAGACATTCAGAAAGGTTAGGGTATACAAGTGTTTAAACTTCTTAAAATGCATGATATCATGTTATGGTTTGGATTCTGGAAGGGATACAATGTTGTCACTCTGATGGTCTCGGCGTACTTTTCGTAGGTTGAAAGATAGGAATGCATTGGAACCTGTTGGCATTATGGAATAACTGTCTTTTATTGAGTAAAACATGTAAAAAATAATACAACAATGTAGATATTAATAGAAGCAATAATTATTAGTGTCTGACATCAAAGTGACTATGAAATGTCATCCAGTTAATAGTCTTGTGCGTTAAGAGAGAAAATAGCCTGAAATAGAAGAAAGAAAAAAAAAAGCAATTTCATTTTCTTCATTATTTTACTTATTTTTCACCACAGATGTCTTTATGTGCACCTAGGACAAAAAGAGGGATAAAGTTTTGAATGGCATGATCATCACTTCCTGTTACAAGTGGAACCTTATTCGTAAGAACTTGGTATAAATTTCGGGTTTTTGCAGACAAAAAAAAATAGCTTCATGAGGGAAGTTAAAGAGCACCAATAAATCTTCTGGACGCAAATGAAAGGGCATTGAGATTCGGAGTGTTTTTTTGCCTGTGAACCGATCTGGCTTGCTACTCTAACGATCAATAGAGTATATTAAAATGTGTTGCACGGTAGGGTAGGCCCCCATCTCCTGCAGTATATATCTATAATTGGAAATGATCAAGCAAATTGCAAACACAAGAATAATTTGCTGTTCGGGTAGGCTCACCGGTAATTGGGGATCGTAATTTTGACTCACATGCACATGGCACTGGACAATTTAGCTCACTTCACCTGGAACCAAATTCAGTAGGAGTGTAAAATCTTAGCTTCCATGCACGTATGCTAACTTTCAAGCGCCACTGTTACTTACTGCCAAGACACATCCTGAGCAGGAAAGGACGGTAAACATCTTTTTTTCGCCCTTCTTTTGTGATATCATGGAGAGAAGATAATCGAAATTCACACCCTTCACTGGACGTTCCGGTTCAACCATAGAAATAGATGCAGCAGAATGACGATGAAATCAAGGCCACTACTCACACACTAAACGAATAAGGGCAAGTAAAAGAGGTGGCGTCCTTGCTCTGTGTGGAAAAACAGCTGTCTTCAACAATTGCCATATATAATGCATATACGGCCAGAGAAATTGTTTGATCAATATCTAACTACATCTCTATGGAAAACATGGAAATGACACTGTCTGATGCTTTGAGGTAAACAGATGCGACGAAAACTTTCCAAAGTTTAACTGCGTGCGAGTTATATCATCCCAAACTCCACGATAATACCCCTCCAAGGTGACAGCATATGTGGGCATTAGAGCTAGTAGTAGTTCTGCTATATGGCTCAGAAAACTTTTCACCTTACAGAATCACAATGCCCCCTATCCTTTGCACCACGCTTTGCTCTCAAATGTCATTCTGTTTCTATTTCTTTGGTCTGGACTTGAAACTGGAACCATCTTGTTCTAATAGAACTGGTCACATGTGATTCCAGTGAAGCTGGTTCTTCCATCGACCCGTTTGACTTAAATCTGCATATCAACTCTGAGAACTACAAATACAGTAGGTCGATATGTAAGAAACAGGTTTAGGTTAGATATCAGTCCGGCTCCTACCTCAATTGCATAAAGCTCTAAACCTCACTTTGGCATAAACTGTTGAAAGAACCTTTTTGGTATTATTACTGAAATGCACAATCTCCTCACCTTCAGCAGTTTTAGTACATCAGTCTCAAATTCCAACCCCTCTCCCCTACCTTTTGTTCCCTCTGATCCGTTCTAATTCTGCTACCCCCCATACCCCCATCCAATACATTTTGATCTCTCCATGGTCGTACGTCTCGGCTTGCTCTAAGTCAGTCATTGAGCATGGCAGTATCAACAATAGCAAGAGGAATTTTGGTTAGCACTAAATGCTGCCCTCTTTCTTTGCATGACATGAACCAAAGTCTTCATGAATATGATATTTTCTTACACAGCACAAAGTTTGGTTGTTTATTGAATTAATCTTTTTCAATAAAGTAAACTCTCAGATTGGATGTGGTGACTTCCTCCTCAACTATATTTTGAGGTTGACTTTGACAATACCTCAAAGCGTCTTTTGACTGTCTTCAACATCCTGATGGTTACAATTTCAACCAACGACTTTTGTCAGGATAGGGTTTTACCGCTTGACTACAGAACTTCTCTAAAGGAAACAGGAACTTGGATCTCCATCGATGATAATCAGAACTGAACATCAAGGCTGCGGTAACACTGAAGGAAAGAAAACTTGATTCTGACCAATTTTGAATAAAACTGGTTTCAGCAAATCCACTCAAAACAGCGTGGACAGTTGTCTTACAGACAACCGCAGTGAAAAGCGGCAGACGCCTTACGGACCTCTTCAAAATTGCATCCGGCACAGCTGGTGTGGAACCACTTGTCACAATCATCGCACTGGACCTGACGATGGAAAACAGGAGAGCAAGAAAAGTGTCTTATGACGTAGGAGTTCTTTCATACTTAAGTCTGATCTTATAAGAACACGGCAAAGATGCTGTGATTCAGTGGATGCTATTCATGCAATGGGCCTATTGTATAACCAGATACTCACAAAGGAACTAGGATGAACTACTATGCAGCAAATATAGAATTTCATTGGTTAAAGGGGCTCACTGAGTTGTTATTATTTGTTTTGTGATATGTTTGAAGGAAACTAGTCCATGCCAATACCTCTAATTAAGTCTCACTAGTCATGCATCTATCCCTATTTCTACTGCAAATGTGAGAAATTTTACAATTTATGAACAGACTTCCTACGTTTAGTACCTTATAATATTTAAAGATGTCTTGTCACAGATTTCCAATATGCCATTTTGCACCATATCACTGTTGCTTCAGTGGCATGTCAGATCTTCAGACTCTCTTTGTTTGAACATTTACCATCAACGTACGAGTAATGCTGAACAGATCTAACAAGGTAGATGAAGATTGGCAACCAAATCAATGAGTCCCTTTGAAACATTCTGCTAATGCAAAGTTATCATTGTCCTTGCAGTCTTGAACATATCTGTTTTCATGAAAAATTTAACAACAAAAAAAAATCACAGAAAAACACCAAACATGACCAAGTTCTAAACCATGAATGCCACAATGTTTCCACAAAGGCATCTAAACGAAAATTAACCATTCACAATTTTGGGGTGAAATGCAGCAAGATTTTCTATCCAAATTATCTGAGCTGAGCTCCAGTATCCTACTCAAAACCACTTGAAAAAAAAACTTTTAGTTTTCCACATGTCGCCAATTGAGAAAGCACAGAATACAGTTATGACATTGCAATCATGTAGCAATGAGTCTGGCATGACCAAAACACTCAGAGAATAAACGTTTTCATCTGTACGTGATTTTACATCAAGTGCAGTGAAAATGGAAAATATGAAGTCTGATGTGCTATACAAACCCAAGGTATCATGATTCCTTTTGGCCTGAGGCACTTTATCGCCGAACAGGCTTCAAGGTCCGCTGTCGTCCTCTTGGCCGACGGAAGCACTCCGTCCGACTTGCGTTTCCTCGTGTTGACTTCGTCGTCCGGCGAGACCTCCGATAATGCTGAGGAAAGAACCAAAATCCATTACCCTGTCTTCCAACAGGAAAACATTTCAAATAAATTTTATTCCAAATAACTGTAATTTTGGCTGTAAACTTGCATTATTCACTTCTGTAAAATCAGGCAAACTCATTGGTAATTCTTTTTCATGTGTTACATGCAAACTAAAACTTGATTTGAAAAAACCTTATCTCCAATGCCTTTCCTTATATGCTGAGTTGCATACTACATGCTGAATACTCATGTTTGCCATCTTTTCAATGATTTGGACACTTCCCTCCTGATCTGTGAAAGGGGACTAAACGGTAGCACCCTTTATGAAGATTATGGGCCCTTTGTTTCCATTTAAAAGAGTCCTCAAGTTTGGGCAGGGGGTAATATCACACTTTTAATTACTTTCTTCTTATTACTATTGGAATTTGAAAGCAATGGTGCTTTGCTAGGTATCCCAATCATCGAAAATGTCCTTCATTGAATTGTTTCTGAAGCAAATACTGATGGCTTGCCTTTCAGGTTACCTAGGAAAAAAGAGTAACTCTTTGATCAGAATTCTGAATTTTACCCGTTCATGTTTCTCACAGACCATTCTGACACTCTTCAAGATGATTCTATCTATGAATATGAAATCAATTTATGGGAAGAGACAGTATCTCACTGATTGAAACAAGATATACCAACCTGACTTTCCTGCGGCCAATGGGGCGGAATTTCTCCTACAGTTTTGTAATCTCGTGTTGACTCTATCAGATATTCCAAGGGTATCCTTGGGTACCGGAAGGTCATCAGGAGGGGATGGAAACTTTGGGGAGAAATCTGAGTCTTCATCTTCCTCTTCTATCAACCTCTCGACCTTGCTCTTGACCTCCGATGTGATGGCAAATATGTCTTCGTCGCTCTCTTGAAAAATCAGACGAAGGAATGGAACGACTGAGACCGCAGCGACAAATTTGATCTTTGCGATGAGAATATGTCCTCATTTACTCATAGGGTTCTCTAAAACATGTGCCGCAAAGAAAGCTGTGACATTTGAATTTGAAAATATGGGGAGGAGACTGCGGAGATTATTGTAATTTAAAGAGTTGTTTTGTGAAATTCACTCAATTTTTCTAAACTGGTCAAGTTTCCTTCACATACTAATGACAAACAGTCAAACTAAAAGCATCCCAAAGTTTTACATACGTTGGAACAATAATGAGTGAGTAACCAACGATTAAATTTGGTTTTTGAAACTTTGTGACCAGACATTTTCACATTAGTACATTCACATGCACACAATCAGAGCCAGTAACGGTCAAAAATTCGAAAAAATGACAGTTTTCATATAACTATTGGATGTGAAACTTGATTAATTATGCCAATTGTGAGTATTGTTGTGTGTTTGTATACTTCAAAATCACCGCAATTTTCACTGATATCAACTCAATGAGCCTCTTTAAACAATGCCAATTGTTTGACCATTTTTTTATAATAGCTTTCCATGGCTCGTTATTAAATGCAACCAGTACTTCAGTTAACATCCCCTCCCCCGACCCCCCTACCCCCCACAAACACCTCCTTGGAGCTTTGATTCTTTTAGGGTTCATAGAAGCATTTGCACAATGAGCATCCCCAATGAATAAGACTTTGACAATGAGACTTTGTCGATAACTTGTTCGAGAAGATCAGATAATCTTGGATAAAACTTTGACATTACATGCCTGAGTCTAAGTTCAAAGGGTAACATGGAACCCTTACACCCGTAACTTTAGTTCCAGTGTTGTGCTAAATGAGTAAAAGTATACTCTCAACACTAATCCTGTAGCCAACATTGAGAAGGGGAGCATGGCTCTCACCAAGTTTTGACCAAGATTGCACATAAACTTATGTAAAAGCATTAAGTTTCCGATCTAAACCATGAGTCCATTACCCTGAATTGCTGAACCTCTACTACAGTATGTTTGCACATCAATCCTCCCACCCCCCAAAAAATAGGGGGGCATAAACACTGACACAAATAACCGAAAATAAATCACATTTTGTGTACAATGGACCAAGCAGTGTGCAGTCATTCATACAAAGACCTATGTTCATAAACTTTGGAAGAACTCCACAGAAAATGAATGCTATGAAAATAAACGTCCCTACAGATAATGAATCAGTCCCAAACACGAGATGGATCGACTTGAGTCATACTGTAGGTAGTTGTTATGGATGGCAGTCTTTTTAATGAGAAAGATGAAGAAATAATTTATCAAATCTTGACTTACCGACCGTGGTGTCATTGTCTGGTGCTGCTTCCTCCCCAGAGGTTCTGCTGCCATCGACTAAACTGAGGAAAGGAAAGTCAAACTTTCGTTCTACTGGGAGAGTGTCCTTCTTGGCTGCAGAGTTGGCTCTGCAGGCAGGAACTCCCAAGATCAACTGTTTTGGCAAAATGGAAGTCAGTGAGGCAGTCACGTTCAGTGATGATGTAGTATTGCCATTATGTAAGTCTTTTTCTCCGCTACAATCCACCTGTTCGCAATCTGTGGCCCCTTTCCCTGTTCCAAATGAATTTTCGGGTATCAGAGAACCATTTCCTCTCTCATCTTGAATGTTCTCTTTGGAAATGCAACCTACTTTATTTGATTCTTTGGTATCCAACGCAGTCGTTTTTTGAACTATAATACATTTGTTGATAGGCAGACACTTCCTGGTCAGTTCCGAACTTGAAACATGTCCCCTCTCTCCTTTGCTCCGCTCTTGAGACTGAGTTTCTCCTGGTCTGCCCTCTATCCTCCTTACAGCCTCCTTAACTGAACCACTCTTTGCTGTTTGGTTGAGTGTCACTGACGGGTTGTGAATGTTACTGCTCGATGGTTCTTTATTTGAAGAGTCATTTTTTATGAGAGTTTGTGCTTGGTTTTGATCTGGACAGTTTAAGTTATTATTGTAGCTGCTTAAAGGCTGTCTACCTGAGGAAACGCTGACAGGTAGGCCTGTGACCTCTTCTAACTGGAAAGCATTACAAAATGGAAGAATTATTTTATTGCTACAGATATCTTCTTCAAACGAAACGTACAGTACAGAGTTCATTCTGTAGCTTACTGAGACTTTTCAGAAAGTGAATTTACCCACACTGATACATTTGCTGATGAATTCAAACTTAATTAACCTCACCATTTGATTGTACAGTACTAGGGTATGCCCACGTATCTTTCACGAAGTTCAGTCCAAACTAAACCTTGCATTTTCTTAAAGCTGAAAGCCATACATGAAAGTGTTTTCATACATGGTCACACCAATGGTGGGCATACTGCAATTGAAAGATATCAACTTCAGGGATGTAGCCAGGGAGGGATCTGAGTGAGGGATGTGAATCGCCGGCATAATCATCAAAGCTTTGATTGCAAGAAACAATCCATCCACAGGCTTGCATCCATCGTAAGGGCATCACCTTTTAACTCTTTAATTATCACATCTAATACTGATATAAAGCACTTTGAAATTCATATGTAAAGATATCACATACTGGCAGAGATATGATGACAAACTATGGAATAAAATTTGAGGTGGTTAAAAATCAAAATTGGTGGCAATCGGATCAAAATTGGTGGTGACTGGAAAACCTTCAGGTTATGTGTGAGCAATTACAGGTTGGCAAAAGCAAGTGTGGGTTACTTCTGACTCTTGCCAAGACGCCAACACAAGTAGATAAAACACTGATCAACTCTATGTCCAAGTACTCACCTGGAACCTAAATTCTGAATTTGGTTGCTTTGCCTTTTCCCAGGGTTTGACCTTGATGCCTTGAAGATGGCCAAAGGTCACAGTGTCACCCACAGACAGACAAATGGTACCTTGAATCTAAATAATGAAGAAAGTTTAGTAATTAATGCAGTATCCATAAAAATGAAGAAACTTTAAATTTTCCCCCTATTTTCATCTGTCATCTGATTTAGTTGACAGAATGCAAGATGTCTATTAGGAGAGCGCTCCGGATGTAATTTGCACAATTTACTGTATCAACATTCACATCCAACACAGGGGTGGACAGATTCGATTCAGAGAGGTGAATTCAATTGCAGAATAGGCCTACACCATCCCATTGTCTGCTACGGTGTGTCACACGATAAAAGTATTGTTTGTAACGGTACAAGACTGTACCATCCCTTCAGTCATAAATACATAAAAGGAAGAAGAGTTGACAGAATGAATCATAATGAATCCAATTGTTGCAAAAGCAGCACACAATTTGTGAGCACTGATTCAGTGGGTAGACATAGACCTCGTTCTTTTGATTGAACCTTGGTTTCCCATTAACAATAGTTTCATCTATTGTCACTGCTTTTGGTTGCCACACAAAATAACCCCAGCTGAGCTCTCACCCTACAGTACTTTGTATTGCACTCACCTTTGTATCATTAACAAATGTGCCATTAATGCTTTTGTCTTGGATGGTAAATTCAGTGATCCCACTTTCCGTCTTGGTCTGAGAAATTACGGCATGCTCTCTTGAGATTAACTTGGGATGAAGAGATGAGTTGATGTAGAAGTCTGCGGTTATGGAGTTGCGACCAATGATAATTTTGTCCTTTGATAGCCTTGGCGAAAATGATACAGAGTATGAATAATTGGAAATGTTGTATCTAGTATTCCCCCCGAACAAATCTGAGCAAATACATTAAACTCGTTACGACAATGATGCAGTTTTATACTCCAATCACATAGTAATACAAACAATCTTCAAGAAAGAACATGGAAAAGGAGAAAATCAAAGTTTAATAGTTATTGTTTTCCCCAACATGAATAATTGCAAGATAAATTGAAAGAATTTAGATCTAGAAAACTGCAAATCTACAGGTCAAAACAGCCACTGAGGAAAAAAATTGTTTAACAAAAATCAGACAAAAAAAAGATGATGGGGGAAAGTAAAGCCAACAGAGAAAAAAAGATAATAGGCCAATACATTCTTTCAAAATCTTTCTAAATGACCAAATAAAAACTTAACAATAGTGTGATGACAATCAGCTTTTTCAGTAGGTTATGGGCTGGCCTGAAAACTTTTGTTTCAAATTAAAAAAGGGTCTTACACATAATGCTTTCATCAAGTGAATATCAGAGTTTGAAACTTGAAGTGGAGATACTTAATTCTCTTTCTCTTGTGCTTACATGTTTTAGCAAATTTTTGTCTCATTTTACAGAATTGGTCATTAGATACAAATCAAATAAAAGGTTTAGTTGGGTCTTTTTTTTATTGGCACGTATGAGAGTTCCAGATTGATTTCTATCCTTTTGCGTTTCTGTTCAATTATGCTGAAATCTATTTGCAAGAGGGATAAATTCCTGGCACACAGCAAACTTCCAATCTGGTAAGAGTGTAGCCAATCAGCATTTGCGAGTAGGGTTACATTTAGTATTGACAGTTACTGTAGGTTTGTGCTAATAATGGAGTTTATTCACCCATTTTTCTGTTCAAATAGCCACAACCTAATTGTAAATTACTAACTGCAGTGTTAGGCACCTACTTTGAGTATACTACATTAATCACAATTGGAGAAGAAGCCATTATCCCGGTTTACAGTGGAAACAGATGTTTCATGGAATACTATAGTAGTATTGGGCAACTGTTACAGTATAATCATACTTTAAATGTGTTTGGGTATAAACGAGGTGCACTATGGTGCACCTTCTGGTGCACCGTTCCACTGAACAAAAACACAGTAGCTTAAGTGTATAGCCTTGGCCAACCAGAAACTGCAACTTAAAGGGTACTATATCAGTAACATGAAAGTACCCTTTATTAGGTGCAGTAACTGTCTTGCCAAGGTCCAAATAAACTGCATGCCGGATCTGCATCCCTTAGTATGAGTGGCAGTTCAATAATGCCGAGTGAATAGACCTTATGTGCACAGCAAAATTTCCAATCTGGGCCAAGAAACATAGGCCAAGGCACACATAAGTCAGTCTCAGAAAAGCTGGCGCAACTTTAGAATCCATACCATATGAACGTGCTTGTTAGCTGCTTCGATTCGATTGTTCGATTCGGTCCACTGCCATCCTTGAATAGCGAATGATGAATGGATTGCCTAACTAGCGTTGGTAAACAGGGCTAGGGGATCGGGTTAGGGGATTGGGTTAGGCGTCATGATTCAGGGTTAGGGGATAGGGTTAGGGCATAGATACTTATTTATAGTATATAAATGTATATACTGTTATATGATTACCTTGGATTACACATTTGTGAATTGTATGCATTTTCGAACACGCAACCACCACAATCGCTCTCGCACCGTAATGGGTTATGCGTAAGACTTATGATGCATCAGTTATCGTGATATTCTAGGTTCGAATCCTCCTCTAACCTATACTTCTCTTTCAGGAATAATCTATCAATATCACTTCTTCCACTGTAGGTGTTACTATATGTTGACCATTGCACAGAAAATCGGTAATTTCGGAAATCTAAAAAAGATTAAAAAAAAACTAGCAAAAGAAAAAAAAAAGGTAAATAAAACATAGACGCTATGCAAACTCTTTTAGTTATCTGATACCTTGTCCGATTGGTACGGATTCTAAATTAGAACCAAAAAGCTATATACACTAGCAGTCGATGTTGCCTCATGCATTTCAGCGACCGTGTCATGAATGGTACGAGTCAGCAAATACACACAATAAACTATGCTGTAACTTGTTTAACTGTTTACAGTTACAGTAGTAAGGTTTGAGTGTGACGTTACTGTATGCCTAAGTTACACAAGCTGTTACAGTACTTTGGATGTGGAACGTTACACTGTTAGTGTTACTGCAGACTGCTAAATCTTAGTCTAAGTTAGTATCAGTGTTACCTAAACGTATCTTTCACGCCGTGACATGTAGCCGGATTTCCAACCCTTCTGAGCTGGAAGACAGTTTTGGTCATGATTGCATTCCATGAGATGTCGCGTTTTGTATTTTTTTTTATTCCTGTGGAATGAAAGATATGTTCTCTCTGTGCCAGTGTGGTTTTGCTAGAAAGTGAAAACTCCCGCGAACCTACTATATGTAGGGGGTAGCACTGTAATAATAAGCTCAGCTTTTCACGTGCTGCAGCATCGTAGTTCGTACTACGGAACGGCCATGTGCTTCAAATGTTATCACAAATATCGACATTCCAGGATAAATATCAATAGGTTTCAGGAACATCAATGTGTCATTGTAAATATCAATACTTTAGAAACATGTATCATTATGTCAGGGAAGACATAGTGCACACCAACTGTAACAGGGAAGCAAGTAAAACGTATCTACTTCTGTTCCTCCTATTGGCAGGAGATATAGCCACCAACCCAGGGCCTACACAACTAAAATCTGTGTACCCATGTGGCATTTGTGAATATCCGGTGACTTGGTCCACAGATGGCGTATGCTGTGACGAATGTAGCTTATGGCATCATCGTTCCTGTATTGAAATGTGTATTGCCGACTATAATCTGCTACATAGGAGTAATGTCCAATGGTTGTGTTATAAATGTAACAGCATTCATAGGGTGATTTTGGTCCCTGTAATGATGGGGCAGAATTTTTGTGTGGAGAACCCGACCTATGTATGGGAATTTCCGGGTTGTGGATTTTTCACTACTCACACAGAGACTGACTGCCTCAGGTAGAAATTACACGCTTGGGCTGGCCCAGTAACTTTGGTCAATTACCTTTGCAATCTTAGCTGGGATATTGGTTACTCCATCAACACACAAGTAGGTCTGTTCCTATTATGTTTATAGACTATATCCGATTTTGTGTTCTGCATGCTTTTTAATTAATCTTGGTAAACTTTCCTTACTTTCTGTGCAGAAATAAGACAACAAACTTATAAGAGAAGCAGAACAAGGAATTCGTTAAAACAAAGAAAGGAATACATGGCCCAGCTTAAGTGAGTGTTGACTAGCCACACAATTACAGTTAGCTTAAGCCGTGTTCCCATTTGAGTGAGCGCAGTGGATCAAGATCTACCGCGCTAGATCAAACTCTAATGGGAACGCGGATCAACAACGCTCACTCAAGATCAAGATCCACCGATTTTGATGCACCCATCGGGGTAGATCAGATCGACCGCTCTGGATCAAAGTTCGTAATGGGAACACATCGGTAGATCAAGTGACCCTGGATCTCCGGTTTATTCCTTCCCGGCATGCATTTGCTTTCCGGTGGCAAACGCGGGTAATTAGTTCTAACTTAAGCCTCGCTGGGCACGTCGCTAGTAGGGCAAGTGTATACACCATAGTGCAGTAGTGTAGCGTACATGTACAGCGCACATTTTCTGCCTGTATTTCGCTACTGATTGACCGAGAAGGGGCTAAGTTACTGCAATTCTGATAATTGTACTAATTTAGAATCGGTAGCAATCGGACAAGGTATCAGGTATAATTAAAAGAACTAGCGAGCACGTTCATATGGTACGGATTTTAAAGTTGCGCCCTGATAATTTATAAGAAATTTGGTCTGTTCGTTGACTTATTTTCGGTATGTTGCTTTTCAAAACAATTTCTTCTTACATCTGCTCTGTTACCGATAAATTGAACCCCTGATATAAAGTGTATATAAACTGCCGAATGGCATTTTAGTGCAACAAGAGAAACATTCTTCAAGTGGTCAACTACCTTCGATGTAATAAACTCTTAACTGAGGTAGAAGCACGAGCAAACTTGCCAAACCAGCAATGTTTACCTCCATATTAAAAAACAAATGACGTTCTTGACATGTGTTAATACCTCACGCTACTAAGTACGTCGTAGAAGTGGGAACAAAGTTAGTGCTAAGCTGCGAAATTATGATATGACCAATACTATGCTGCTGTTGTAGTGTGCATGCAGTTAGCAACACCCGCACATGTACATTTTTGTGATACAGTGCTAGTGTGCGATATCCGACTTGTAAACGTTGGTGACCTTTTCGTGCTTACGCAATGTGTTCATATAACATGTTGATCTACCGCGCTCACTCAAATGGGAACGCGGTTCTGGATCAAGTTATTCGACACCACTCGATGCAATAAAACCATGATCCACCGCGCTCACTCAAATGGGAACACGGCTTTAGAGCTTAGAAGATAATGTTTCACACCCTTTTACCCCTGAAGGGAGAAGGCTAGCAATGATGGTTATTGCCTAATTGTCCATGAACTGGAAAGATGTTATCACAGTGAAGGTATGTAATGTGGACAGTTTTACCTGTCATAGCTTTCATCTCAAATGCTCTAACTCTTTTAATGTTTTGAGTGACTTATATCAAGATTCAATACGTACGCTACCGTCAATTGATGAGTGTGCAGATTGTGTACCCAAGTTTTCAAGTACACCTAGGTCAAGTCATACACCGTCACAAATTAGTAACAGTAGTTCTGACCACTCAATAGGCTTTGGCATATCACAAAAATCAAATCTGAGATTGATGACTCTTAACTGTAGAAGTATCGTAGGTAAGGCTGCCCAGTTTGCCACTGTAGTGCAGTACATCAAACCTGACATCATTGTTGGAACAGAATCGTGGTTGAAAGGTATCAAACCTGGCTCTCCACCAGCCCAAGACTGCATCAATTCCTGTGAAGTTCCCCCCCCCCCCCCTCCCATTTTAAAGTTTACAGAAATGATCGTTCTTCAGTGGGTGGGGGTGTTTTTATTGCCACTGAGTCCAGCATCCCCTCTTGTGAGCAACCTGAACTCACATCAGATTGTGAGATTGAATGGGCAAAGGTTAAATTAAAAAATAAGAAAGACCTCTACACAGGGGCATTTTATATGCCACATCGCTCAATGCGTGATATTCAGAGCCTAGACCACTCACTGAATAAACTCTCCAGTGGTAACTTTAAACACATAATATTGTCAGGGGACTTCAACTGCCAGGACATCGATTGGCAAAATTGTTGTATTAGAGCTAATGCTCATGATAGAGAGGTTCAGCAAGCTTTATTGAACCTCGCCTGTGACCATCAACTCGCACAAATCCATGACTTGCCCACCAGGGGCTCAAGTAGGCTTGATCTTGTCTTTACTAATATTCTTTCCCTTATTAAATCATCCACTAATATCCCTGGTATTTCAGACCATGATATCCTTGTTACCTGACTCTACTATCAGGCCCGTTTATCTAAAACATAAACGTATGAAAGTCTATGTCTACTCTAGAGCAAACTGGGCTAATATTAAGCTTGACGCTGTTTCCATCAGTTCGAATATCACTAGACTATACAATGAGAATATTGATGTTATTGAGCTATGGGACACATTTAAAACCTCCATTCAGCAGTCTGTAGATAAACATGTCCCTTCTAAGAGCAGTAGACCACGCTATCATCTACCGTGGCTGGACCGTAATATTAAAAGATTACTACGGCACAAACAAAAACTCTATAACAAAGCCAAATTAACAAACAATTGGTCATTGTATAGAACACATCAGAAGTATTGTAAGGACAGTATCAAAAGAGCTGAGCAGACTTATATTAACAACATTATCATAGACGGGATAAAAAACAAAAATAATAAACCTTTCTGGAGATATATCAAATCCAAGAAAAATGATAATTTGGGAACATTTCCCCTTAAGCAGGACGGAGAGCTAATCTGTGACGCCACCAGAAAGGCTGAGATTCTACTAAACCAATTTAAGTCTGTCTTTACACCGAAATCTGACTTAGGTGATTCTCTACCAGGTTATCAGAAAGAAACATCTCGTCTCCCTCCACTTGTAATAACAGGAGATGGGGTTGCCAACCTGCTTAATAACATTAACACCTCTAAAGCAAGTGGCCCTGACAATCTGCCAAATATTTATCTAAAAACATGTGCTCACCAATTAGCACCAGCCCTTTCACTAATATTTACTAAATCCTTAATCACAGGGCAACTCCCAGAGGATTGGAGAAATGCAAATGTTGCACCCATCTTTAAAAAAGGCAACATTCACTTGGATGAAAATTACCGTCCAGTCTCTCTCACCTCTGTGACCTCTAAATTGCTGGAGCATATCATTTGTAAACATCTTTTGGACCATTTAGGTCGTAACAAAATCCTTACTGATCTAAATCCTGGCTTTCGGAAAGGTTTCTCCTGCGAGACTCAATTGATGGTAACTATGGATGACCTTGTCAAACAGTATGATAAAAATGTTCAAACAGACATAATCATACTGGACTTTTCCAAAGCCTTTGACACTGTCCCACATAATAAATTGTTGTATAAACTTGAAGCTTATGGTATTGACAAAAATGTGTTGAACTGGATAAGAACCCTCCTTACACAACGTAAGATGAGAGTCGTTGTCGATGGTGAATTTTCTGAGTATGCTTCCGTTGAGTCAGGAGTCCCCCAGGGGACAGTTCTTGGGCAGCTTTGGTTCTTGTGTTATATCAATGACCTACCTGATTGCGTTTCATCCCAGGTGAGGTTGTTTGCTGATGACTGTCTCCTGTATAGGCCCATAAGGAATCAAAGTGACCACATTGCCCTACAACAAGATCTACACAGCCTAACTTCTTGGACTAATACATGGGGAATGAGCTTCAACCCAAAGAAATGCTATTTACTGAAGACCCGACCAAAGTCATCTTTTCAATACACCATAAAAGATAGCATACTTCATCAGTTAAAGAACAGTCCCTATTTGGGTGTCTACCATCTCAGACGATTTGAAATGGTCAACCCATGTAAACAAAATTACTACTAAAGCAGGCGCCATGTTAGGTCTTTTAAAAAGAAACCTCAGACACTTGCACGGTGGAATGTAAAAAAACTAGGGTACGTTTCCTTGGTTCGAAGCAACCTCGAATATGCTGCTGCCATATGGGACCCCCACCAACAAGGGGATATAGACCGCCTGGAAAAAGTCCAACGAAGGGCCGCAAGATTCATTAGTGGTAATTATATCTCCAGAGAGGAAGGTTTTATGACTGACCTTCTTGAAAAACTGAAACTTCCTCCATTAAAGAACCGAAGGAAAATCGATAGACTTAGTTATATGTATAAAATACTTAACGATCAGTTACCAGCAGTCCCAAAGGATCAGTATCTCACTTTCATTCCAGTACGGCAGAGGAGGATAAGACCTACCCAGTTTCGTGATTCTACCTTCCTTAACATCATTGAAAATCAGGTCACTAATAAAACCAAAGCCCTGAAGTATATAAATTGTAAAACCCCCCAGTATAAGTCGTCCTTTTTTCCATCAACTATCCTCGATTGGAACAAACTACCTAATGAAATTTACAGAACCTGGACACTTTCAGGTGCCACCTGGCGTCTTGCTGACCGCTCTCTCTTACTTCCGTTGCGTTTGTGCCCTTTGGGAGTCTGCAACGTATTCCAGAAGAAGAAGAAGATGTGAACATGTCACATTGAGATATCAGCATACCACGAGGAGTCTAATGTCTCATTTGAAGAGAACGCCGTTAACTGGAATGTTCATACAAAATACGTTAAGGGTAAAGCCTGCCAACGACTTTATTTCCTCAGGAAATTGAAAAAATTCAGAGTTGATGTTACGCTATTGATATTATTTAACACATCTGTAATTCAGAGTGTCCTGACGTTCAGCATCATCTGCTTCTTTGCTAGTATGCCCAAGAAGCAGTAAAGACGAACTGGAACGTATGCGCAAGTCAGCTGAACGCTGAATTGGCTCCAGACTTCCGTCACTCTCACGCATATATGAAGAATGCTTAATCAAGAAATTAGATGAAATACAAAAAGACAGAACACACCCCTTTTACAGTTCAATCTTGTTCAATAGATCTGGTACAAGATTACAGGTGCCCCATACCAAAACATCACGATTTCGAAATTCGTTCCTACCGGAGGTAATACATTTATTCAACTCTTGAGTAAAGCGATCTGTCCACAGTGTAAATATCTGATATTTTACTATCACTTTTAGTCTGTCTTATTTCATTTTTTATTTTTTACTCTCACTTTTATTTTGCCTTATGTTATTTCTTTTTACTACTTTCAGTTGTATTTATCTTTACTTTTACGTTTTCTGCTTTTACTGTTTTGTATTTTGTGTATACACTGTCGTCGGAAAACCAATTTCCGTTTTTATGGATGGACAATAAACAGTTATCTTATCTTATCTTAAATTTTATTATCCGTGTGTGCATAAATACTGGCGATGACTGACAATGCGACATCTGTTTCATAGTTTTAAGAACAACGTATCATGTTTCAGTTTAATGTCAATATTTAAGAGAAAATATGATAACATCTATAAACAGTTCAATATCAATACGCCGGAGAAAAGTATGATCGTTTTACGTTTGAATACTAACTTGTCCAGAGTAAGGGTGAACGTTTACGTGTAAAATTTCATGCTATGTGGTGAACATGTATATTGGATAAACTGAAGAAGTTTCCATCTAACCATGGATGCTCAGGAGCAGGGGCGTAGAGCACTTTTGGGGGAGGGGGGGGGGGAAGAGGAGGGGCGAGAATTGGTAACTCAGGGCAGTGGCGTGCTAAGAGGGATCCAATGGGTAATTACACAGTATGTGGAGTACCCACTACCCCCGGCCGACTGACGGGACGTGGGGACTAGGGGTCTAAGAACAGGGGTATCCCCTCCCTCTAGGAAGTTTTAAGAATTAAATAATAGTGAAAAGCAAAATGTTGCAATCTGTAAGTCGTTTCTTACCGAGTAGAAAGGTAGGATGTATTCAATTTTCACACTGCAATTGTTTTTGCAATGGGCGTCAAATCGGGAGGGGACTGCAGGAGGTCATGCCCTTGGAGAGGTAGAGGAAGAATTTCAAATGTCCTCCAGAGATCGGCTTCTTCCTTCTAGTTCAAGCTTCGTGTGCATCGGTATATAATTAGGTATTTCTTCGTTTAATATATGTATAAATATACCCCAAATTTGGCCAATAAAGACGCATTTCGAATTGTTTGCCTCATGAGCACGCAACTGGGCATAAATTCAACGCGCTCTATGCACACGCTGTTTTTCTTACGGTGTGTCGAATTTTTTTAAACTTAATTTTCTTTTCATAAAAGATCATTCCGCTAAGCATAGCTCTCGATAAACAGTCAAGTATTTTTTTTATATTTTTGGTTCACCTTTGGATGGGGCCATATATAGTCCCATTTGGTCACTCCTTGGATCCGCCAGCTAGGTGGCATTGATGAGTAGAAGAACTTTTTCATTTTTTAAACAAATATGTTATGTACACAGTCCATGAAACCAGTGTTACTGGTCATATGACCGCCATTACGTAACTTACCATCGTTAGATAATGTAGGGTCACAAATATACGAAAACTTAAGAAAGGTGTGTCAAGATCTCCTTCCTACAGCTAGTCGAATAGACTGCAAACTGGTTTGAGCAAGTTCAAGAGGATGTGTTGTAATGTCTGTGAGTTCGAAAACGTCATAAGCCAGTGGTTAAGGATAACGGGTTTTGAAAACTTATTTTTAGTATTTTCTGCACAAGTAAATGTACAAAATTTGAAACGTTAATTAAACAGGTAACCACGTACTAAGCGTGTTCATTGTCGAAAAGTCAAGGAAACGAGGCACATTACGATTTTGTGTGTGTTTTTTTTTTTTTTTCTCATTCTTAAGATGTAAACTTAGGAAGGTGAGAGTTCGCAAGTGGAAAGGCAAAGGAGGCGGGGGGGGGGGGGGGGGTACTTGCAAGGGTTGTGTTGAGGATGATTCATGGACTGCTCATTAGTAACTGGACTTATGTACTTAAAGTAATCGAGGAATATTCGAAAAATCACCGACTGAGAACCAAGTTATTATTGGATAGTTGAATGATACCGAGGTTTACAACACTGTAAGAAATCGCTGTAAATTGTACAGTATAATACTGTTTTCGCCTGCAGTAACGTACTGTTTGTTTAGTCTATAGTAATTTACTGTAATCTGGAATATTTTTCTTCCTCACGAGCCGTGACTCCACTGAGTGGCTGGGTTACAGTAAATTACTGCAGTCTGGTCCGACTCCCACAATGCAATGCGGTAATTTTTGGACCGACAGATCGCGCGTCGTTCTGACAACACGGCGGTAACTCAAATAACCAGGATTCGTGTTGCAATTTCAGCTGGAATTCGCTTGGTTCGCAGTGTTTTAAATTGGTATTTATAAACAGTTGTAAGAATACTGGTATTTAAATCTTTTTTAATAATATTGAGCAATACATTGACTGGCATTCTCTGTAAATATATGGCTCAAAACTACAAACAGCGACGGTCAGCCTACTTAGGCCTACACCTAACGCGTTATAATGGTCTAACGTTAAATAGTGTAGAAGCTATGCTACTGACACTGTACTAATGTACTAGTAGTAGTAACGTTGGTACTAGTAATACGTTAGACTACTGTAGTACTTGTGCACAACACTAACGTTATAGCAACACAAAGCTGTTGTTAATTACATCAGTACTCTTTCATTAACAACTGACAGTGTCAACGTCAACAGTGCTCGCACTTAAGTTATTGACTAGAGCCTATCTTAGGCCAAGTTAGGTCTAGCCTTAGAACTTAGAAGACAGAAGTCGTATAATATTATTGTACAGTGTGTAGCCCCCTCCCAAACCCCCCCCCAAAAAAAAAAAAATCCAAGAGAACATTCACAAGAAGTCAAACATTTTCACTAAATATCTACCCTCCGGCTAGGCCGTTTGAATTGGTTGTTTATTCAGTGACACCAGCCAAGGGCCTAGCATAAGCTAGGTCATTTCTGAGTCATTTTTGTATCACTGTTGCTAGGTTTGTCCAGACTAGGCCTAAGGCACCCTTCTAAACAAATGTATCACGGCCATGAGCCCCAAAAATGTGTGTAACTAGAGTAGGCCAAGGCTTTATTATACTCTCAAACTTGTATAGACCTAGGCTAAAAACATATATCACCAACTTGGCCTAGGCCTAACGTTAGACCTTAGCTAGCATTCAAAATAGGGATTACATTATCAGATAAACAAAAAAATAAGTAATTCGCCCTCGCCGCCTCATACTCTGGAAAAACCCAGGGGAAACCCTGCACTGTTCATGGAAAAACTGGAAGCTAGGATCTGTGAACATAAGTTTTCTTTTTCTGTAGAGGCTAAATGCAATATTTCTAAAAGTCTTTTCATTTTTCTATCCTTATACAGGTAGCTCACTTTTAACTGGGTCAAAATTTCTTTTCACTTTGGATGGCCATATCGTGAGTGAGAGGTGTGGATCTTTTGTGAAAGGCCTCGCTCTCCTGTTTGCCAGTTTCTACATATGCAGCATGGAATATCAAGTAGAAGCTGCCACAAGCCTGGGGTTTGTGCAGCGGTGCGTATTTTATTCTTACTGTGTGCAATAATGCAAACAGCCGAACAAAAAGCTTCTGCAACTTCAGATTACCACTATGGATGTAATGTGCCCTAACTGAATTTGATGAATGGTGATCTATCATTTAAATTTTTTCAGTAAATCCATCTTTGTATAAGTACTCAACACAAATATAGAATGTCAAGTTGATTGGTTAGCTCTGGAGTCTGGACTAATACTTGCTTGAAGTTCAGATAAACACTGGCCATGAAAATAAAGGGAGATCATAGAGTGGACACCAGCTTATGCTGGGAATAGGCTAAACGGAGGAATTTAGAGAAGTTTTTAACCTAAAGTAAAATCCTAAAAACCAATCGATGATTACTTAACCATGTTGATGGAAAACCAAATTTTAAGGAGTTCAAGTCATCAGCAATTGACAACAGCAAAATGAACAATTGTGAGGTCATGAAATCTGCATTGGGTTGTGGAATAAGGGGTTTATAATTGGTACAGTCCTAAGCAAAAGAATGAATACTATTGAAGGTAGATCAAGCAAATCATGAATGAAAATGAGAGTGTTACAGAAAACATTTGAAAAAAAATATCTTTGTAGGTTAAAGAGACTTGCCAGAGACAAAATTCAATAAGTTAAAAAATGCAGAATTTTTTTTCTCTCTCTTTAGAGGCGAAAACCGCATCTCAACAGCTTGTATTGTTTGGAAGATATTTATTTTCAAAGAAATGCAATTTTTACTCACAATAAAGTGCATTATGAGAAATCTGTGATGTCACTGTGGCACATTAATTTGACATTGAAGTGAATTTCTTTATTGGTGCGACTATACAGTAGGGAATACTTAGCAACATTGTTATGCCCTACATATGGTGTAGATTTGTGCTAAATCTGCATGGAAACATGCATATTCAAATATTCTAATGGTATCAAATTTCAAGGACAAACAGGAGTACAGGACATTAAATTATATAAAAAGAAAAAAGGAATTTGAGGCAATGTGCCCACTTCACATAACATTCTGTGACCTTGATGAGAACTGGAGGTATTTTTTGACAAAAATAAGTACTCTTTAATATGAGATATCTCGAGGTAGGAAGGTAGTATTGCTATGGGATTTAAAGGGCGTGAACTGGAATGTTTTTCTCTTCTACATAAGACCCTTGTGAAATGCCACTGGAAGCTGCCTTTAAAAGGTAAGGAGTTACACAATAGTGTATTACAGTATCTGTACTGGTTTTTAAATGGGAGACCATTTAAATCTGTCTGATCATCTCATCCAACTCACAAAGAAAGTACCTTGTCAGTCTGTATTTTTCAGTCTTGAATTGTTCTATACCAAACGAACCAAAACATCTCCATTACATGTCTATAACTAAACCCATTAGTGAAGGATGATCTAGTGTGATTGTTGGCATATCAAAATCAGGAACTGTGGGGTTTACAGTAGCTCAGTGGATCGGAGATGCTTTGCACCAGCGAGGCCTGTGTTTGATTCAACTTCCAGCTTTTCCAGAAGTGGCTGTATTTGCAGTGGCGAAAGGCCTTGCTGTGATGTTGAGCAGTGATCTTGTGAAGTTTCTAGGGGGTGGATCATAATGGGGTGTTAAAATAAGTCTGCCGTGTGGCTGCAAACAGTTACGTTGTACCAACTAATGGCTTCAACTCCTCTGGGCATTGAGAAAGTGGTCTGGAGTTCACTAATGTTCTTTGGATAGGGTTGTTGAATGGCTGTCATTAAAGCAGATTGGAATTGGTTTCTTCACTGCCACTTCATCATCTAAGCACTAGTCGAAAGCTCACATGATTAAACTTGGGCAGGGGCTCTCGATATAAGGCCTTTTGAGGCTCCCTGAGGCGGTAGCATTCAAATAAAATAAAATTAAACACAATTGTTTCATCATGGATAAACGATTATTCTTATCTAAAATATATTTCACTTTCTTGTTCTGTCATTCTCAGGTGCTTTGTGTGTATTAATCCAGAAAATGGTACCAAATGCACTAAAAAGAAAAGGATCAACAAGAAGTCTGGTAAAGAGGTCCAGCGGAAGAACGAGTGTGTCAATTCACGCGTCACCACATTTGTGAAAGATCTGGCTGACATTGAATGGATAAGTAGTTGAGCTGCTCTCATGGTTCTAATGGTGATCAAACAAGTTTGGTTTATATTTCCCAAGTCTTTGAGTCCAGGGCATCCTCCCTGCATACCTTTATGCACAACTTTCTTCAAATGATCAGATGTATGGTATCACAGCAGTTTGATGTAGACTTTGCTGTGTGTTAATTGTAGACAACTTCATGCTAGACCAACCTTAACTTACTGTTAGAAAATTCTTAAAAACAAATAAAAACCTTGCAAAATAACATCTGAGTCTTACAAAGGAGTGTGGAATAAAAGTGATAAAACTACCACACCATACTGGTACCTATAAACTTTGGTGGTAAGGTAATTACTTTATAAGCCAATCAAACTAATCTTCTGTTCATCACTTCAATACTTTAATCATTTTGATATAACATATACAAATTTCTACAATTGCCCAGTGTAGGGAATCTGTAGATGGACTGAGTAGAATAATTACCTTAAGGTAAAGGACTATATCTGGTATGTTCAGTGAAATTTTCATTAACTGTAGTAATAAGAAGGAAACAAAAGTAAGATCATTTTAAGCATAACTAACTTGAAGCATAATTACCTTGAATTGCTGTGTATATTACTTTAATTCTTGCTAAAAAGAAATGATATTGGTCTTTGGAAACACACATGTTTAGGATAGCAAAGGTATAAATATGCATTCATGTGTGGCTGGGTATAATGGTTGTTCACACGTTCCTACTACCTCTGGTACGGTGAATTTGTTGACTATGACACTAATGTGCATCACTTCCAGGAATGTCAGTCAATAGTGGCTCTGGGGCAGGGTATTTTACCAAACCTCTTCGAATAGAGTGAGGTATTTGATGGAAGGTGTGTCAATGTACACATATTCTTAACTCACATGGAGACAAATGACTCATATTGTAAAGTCTTCCAATTGATCAATGTTTGTTTTCATTCAGCTGGGAAACAAATTTTTGTAATTGTATTTTTATTTGTTTTATTTGTATTCTTTGCAAGTGTTGTGACATTCCACATCTTGTTTAATGGTTGCTGCATGATAGTGTTGTCATTTAACTTGATTTGATGCTCAGTGAAAAGATTAACAAATTAGAACAACTTCCAATAGGTAGTAAAAGTGTAAGAACGTTGCCGACTATTAATTGCTTAGAATGTAGGATTTGCATGAATGATAATTTTTGGTCATGTGCTGTAGGGAATAGACGGCAGGAAAAACAATCCAGTTACCCTAACTAACTGAAAGATAATGGAATACACAGTTTATTCAACTATATCTCTATCAAATCCTTTCTGCAAGCCTCTGCAGTTAATTTGGTGCTCACACCAAAGTTCTGATTAAATATAGAGGATGTGCTCACACTTCTCCATTCTTATTAAGAGTAAAGTTGATGACATTGTTCCTGTTCTGACCAAAGTTATGAACATGTCTTTTCATTTTCTGCAGCCGTTAGTAAGGCGACCTCCACGCACAAAATAACTAAGAAAAATAATAGGAAGATCCAAGTGCCAATCCCACCTTGAATAGCCAGAGACTGAAAGATAAATGTTTAACAGCATGCCACCAGCTAAGGTTGAACATCCACTTCCATTAACCAAACTGATAATGGGGTATTAATATCATGTCACACCCCAGAAAAAACATCACTTAGTGGCACATATATATATATATATATATATATATATATATATATATATATATATATATATATATATATATATATATATATATATATATATATATATATATATATATATCTGGACAACATCTTTCATCACACGGCTTCTTACCATTGTTTACCTCTATAGCTGAAGAACTGTAGACTAATAGCAAATTTAACATTTCAAATTTACTTAAGTTTGCATCTGTTGGTCAACAACTTAGGAAAAATGAACCGTCATCTCCAGAATACAAGTTATTGAAAGGGTCACAGTGCTGTTATCACTAAAGTTTATTCAAATATTCTGGTGTTAATGTATGATTTGATGAGTAATGCACAGTTTAAGTGCTGCCTTTCACAGTGTTGACTGTAGTAATTTGCAAGGTTCATTTTACAACAAATTAAATATAGATAACTTTCAGATGGGACATGTGTCCATTGTATGAGGTGAAGGCTTCTCCTTTCCAGGCCATGAGGCACATTGTGTTGAACTCTGGTTTCCTTGCAGATAAGTGTAGGCATCAGTCCAACATAGAAAGCTCCTACCTGAAGCTAGAACCGGTTTGCATTGGGTGGGGTGGAGCAAACTGAGTTAAAATGATTGTGCTCAGTTACACAATGCAATAGTAAGAATATGTATTTTGCATGTATTTAGGTCTATTTGCAGGTATATGATGCATATTTAAGCTTTCAATTAGGCTTACTTATCAATAAAATCATTTGCAGTTATATGCTTTATGTATTTTTTCCTGGCAATTTGAGCACATGTTCTAATGAAGTGTATTTTTTTATTCCTTGTCAGAGGCAAAGGAAATTTTTTTCAGTTGTGATGCTGTGTGTGATGCTGCTCATAAACACAGTATTGTACGGAGTGTAATAGTGAGTTACCGCATACTTGGCTTGTAGATGACCCATATAAAGTAGATGATCCCTCTTGTTTTTGGTGGGGTCAGAGGTTATTTGGGGTTTACAGGTCAAAGTTAAAAAACTTGTGAACACAATATCTCAAGAAGTGTAAAGTGAGTGTTCTCATACTCTTCATGTCAATAACCCATTTTGAGTGGATAATCCACAGTGTTTTTGGAGGTCAAAAGTGATTTGGAGGCACCAGAAGTAAAGATCAAAAACTTTGTATACCCAATATCCCAAGAAGAGAAACTAATGAATCACACATTTCTTATATCAAGCAGAAATGATGGTTTTATTTTTTAGTAGTTGGAATCTATAATGCCCAAAATTACATGCAAGAAAGCTGCAACTTAAACATGTTAATATGATACAAAATATGTATCCCATGTGAAAAGTAGATGGTTAACCAAATGGTGTAGCCACTTGGTACTTGGTATGACCCTTACTATAGAAGACATGGCAGAAGCAATGACCCATGTGACTAATCGTTTGGTATGCACTGTCTACAAGATATCTGCTTGGCTGTTTGTATTGTATTGATAATACACTTTGTTAAGATTAGAGATTAGGCTGTAGGAAAACTGCAGATCATCCCAGAAAAGTTCTTTTAAACCTGTTTATCAACCCACTGCTTCTGTTGCATGAGATATCTTCCACAATATAATTACTGTAATTTCTGGTTTCCATTTAAAAAATGAAAATGATCTCTTTCGGGCTCAAGCATTACCTGTGGCAGTCTGAAATAATGAATAGATAACTGAGATTCTGGGATTCAAACTGCCGACCTCAGAAATATCCATTTAAGATTTAAAGGCATGGATAAGTTATTTCCTTGATGTGAATACCACCACAAATATATATATATATATGAAAATGGTTACTGTTAGTTTGTTTATCTTATTCTATTTACTTTTAAAACAGTTTTAAGTGAGAAACATATCAATAAAGAAAATTTAAGAAAGGACATTTTCAAGCTTTATCGTTTTTTTCAGGAGCATGTTTCCATGTTTTGTTTTCATTAACAGCAAGAGTGAGATTGAAATATTGACCCTGGTAGCCCACTTTATTTATTTTAAACATAGCTGGTCAGAAGACTGGTCCAACTCATAATCAACAGCTGGCACTTTTTCAGTCTTCAGGAGACAGAACTTTTCTTTACAGGACGTCAACTGAAAATGGGAGCTTACCTTGCTTGGCAGATGCAAATCCTACCCAATTTTTCCCTTGATCTAGCCCTGATCTAGTCCTAGTATGTGGGACACTCAACGATATTGCAATAGGTACCATTTGATAGCCTCTGGTATAGCCGATACGGGAATTGAACTCACGAGCTGCCATCCCTGCCAATCATGCAATTGAATTGTCAATCTGCAATGATAATTCCTCAATGACAATGTTTTCAATCGATTCAGACTGTAGGAAAATTACAGTATTTTACTGTTTTACTTTTAAATTTTACAGTATGGAGCCATTTCATGTTTACAGTAGTATTTATCAATCACAGTAAATTACTGTATCCATGTTTACAGCAACTGATATTACTACTGTAAATTTTACAGTAGTATACTGTAGGTAAATTTTACAGTAGTGAAGGTATTTACTGTAAAATCTACAGTACACTACTGGCAACTCTGCTGCCAGTAATTTACTGTAAAAATTACAGGAAATTGTTTACAGTGAAGAAGGACTCGAAGAATAAGCAGAAACATGGAACTAGTGTGAAGATAACGTTTTTTTTTTCTATGTATTAAATTATAAACATATCCAATCAGCAATTAATATATACAACATTATTTAAAGTTAAGCCATTATGTAGTAATACATCAAATGACATCGTTACGTTTATGACATTGTAATTAGGCTCCCCTGTAAGGTCTTCTGTAAGACCCTCACGTTGAATTCAGTGGTTATGACGTCTTATGACCAACATATAGGCCTAGATTATTAATATTAGTTAAAAGTTGAAGGTTCGGGTTAAACTCATAGACCAACCCTATAGTTAAAATTAATTTTGTAATTTAAGGGGTCTTACTCTGCACTCATGGGCATGTCAGTGAATCATGAGGTCTGGGGGTGGGAGACTCCCGCTCAGCTTTTGGAAGGGATACATCTTCATAAAGACACTTTAAAAGCTAATTTGTATCCAATTATTGCGCAATTTGCAATGTAGACACCTTCAAATTTTTAAAATTTTTATTTTCTCAAAAGGGATAACTCTCCTCTTAGGTCTCTCCATCAGGGCCTCGATTTGCAAATCGTGAAAATTCCCCCCACTCAAATTCCATCACTGGATGATCCACGCCTTTGTATATGGAATCACTTCAAAAGTTGACTTATCTTGTCTAAATATTTCACTTCCTGCCATGAAATTTAGTGTTAAAGGAGAAGGAAACCCCGGGTATAAAATTATCAAAATGTAGCAAAAGTGTTTGCAAACATCTTCCCAAAGTTTCATTCAGAGGTACTTTTTCCCTATCCGAGTAACACACTTTTGAAATTCAGAGAAGGGTGCTGCAATTTTTACATAAGTTGAATGTAAACAATTTTCTTCGAATAATAATGTCACAGAACCATTGATATCAGGAATTCAAATGTATGTTTTTGTTTTCTTCACCTATAACTTTTAAAAATCCGCACACACTTGAAGACATTTTTGTGTTATGCTGATAATTACTGAGGTGTATCATGCAATAATCAAATCATTAATACTCTGATTTGAATCTATGCATAACGGTTGACAATGAAATGTAAACGAAAACAAAAGCTTTTCAATCACATGTGGTCCGGTGATGTCATCACAATCTCAAAATGGCAGCTTCCTAAATATTATTTTATGATCATTGAAATGGCAATATCTTGGAAAGTAAACAACATATTTAAAGTAAAAGTTAGTCTCTCATTTAAAATTGTCAAAAGTTCTGACTTTCCTTCTCCTTTGAGTATTTTGACATTACCATACATTTTATATATTCAAGGACGCTCTGTCAATCAGTCGGCCCTACGGTGGATGACAGTCCAGAAGTGCCAACTGACCGCTTTTAGTGATCTCTTTAATATTCACTTCGAGTTCCTCAGATATTTTCTTTCATTTTATTCATAGGTGTTCTAGTCGTTAAAAATTGAATAATTATGGAATGTGTCATAGTGTAAAACTTTAATCATATTCAAGCTTGTCAATGAATATATAAAATAGGACTATTCAAGGAGTTCAAATAAACGTTCGGCAACTTGGTCAAAATGTTAATTGACATCTCTTGGCTTTCACAGTATTTTACATCGTTTCAATTTTTTCTATAAAAAAAATGACTAATTTACTGCGCAAATTGTCTGGCGAAGGCTACCGTAGCTTAAAGACTTCTACTACTACCGTAATATCTTTCCGCCTCTGGAATCTTACTTCTTCTTCCTCACGACAAGAGATATACCCAACAAGATTCCTGTCGCTATGACAACGAGAAGAGACGATACCAACCCTGCCAGTAAACCCGTGGCGATAGTGGTAGAGGCCAAGTTCTCAGAACGGGTCTCTTCAAGGTTTTCGACACTTCTTTTGCTTCTGAGTTGGCTCCCTGGGCAAAACAAATTTTAAAGTGTAAACTTCATTTGTGACTCAATCCTCACGTGATATAGGTCAATACGATGAGGGAAAACAGTTATCGACACACCGATAACAAAGGGGAAGCACCTGATCGTTAGCTCAACGATTACAACGCATGCGTGTAACTGCAACCACTTCATTTAGGGATTTTCTTTCCGTGGGTTAGGCATTTCACAGCAACAGTTTAACATTAGTAGAAAAAAGGGAGCGAGAGAGATGTGAATCACGAAACAAGTCTATCCATTAATACGCATGCGTACACCATGGTGGTGACTTTTGGGATGAGCAATGCATTTAACTAATCCTTAATTTGCTTGAACAGTATTTGATGCATGTATTTGATTCTCGAATGCCTTTCAGAATGAATCTTTCGTAGTCACGCAATAATTCATTGATATCATTGGTAATAAATGGTACAAACAATATGGCTACAATCACTTTGCTATCTTTCACATTGGGACCGGTTTGGAACTTCGTCTTTATTAGTTGAGGTTACGTTATAAATCGTCGATCGCATTGCCTTTACAACAACTTTATAACGTTTACGGTCGCTATTTTTTTTACCCGAAGAAGAATCACTTTCGTCCAAAACGTTGACCAGAATGGCGTTCCATGGTCCTATTTCTCCTTCCGATACGTAAGCGATGGTTACGAGCGTACTTTCAATATCCTCGTCCTCCATATCCTGTAAGGCTCTGAACGAGAAGTTTTTCCAATCGCTATCGTCAAAGACCAGTTTTTTGTCACTGATTGTAAAGTCTTCCCCGTAGGTCAATTCCCACGGTTGTATTCCTATAACTAAACCAACAAAATATGATGATGCTGATAACAGTGAATTGTATGGGAACGGGGGGGGGGGGTACAAAGTTTGAGGAAAGATTGATATAACAATATGTTTGACGTTGTAGTATTAGATGACTACCTTGAGGATATCATATAAGAAAAAAACATCGTGGCGAATATTACCCAAAATAGTCACTGAACTTTCACAAATCGTACAGAAATTTCGAATCTTTTTTCAAACCCTGTCATAAACCTCCGATCTTAGCCTCCCCTGTCTCAACTCGCCCCAGGTTTTAAACGGTATTCAAAATGACTCATAAGCTTCGGTGAGTCTGCTCCTATTCTCCTGAGTCCACATAAACTTACAAACTGTAGCATTGGTTGGTCTTGTGGCCCGCACGACGATGTCGTAGAAACTGCATTCCCCTTCGTAGATGTTTATTTCATCCATCGCAAAGGAAAACATGAGAGGTACCGGATCTTGTCCAGAGGTAGGTGAATCTGTGGTCCAGGTATCCCCTCCACCACTACAAGCACAAGCTATAACAAAAAGGCATTGAAGTGGTGAATCTTGAAATTTTTGATTGCCAGCCCTTTTTAGAACCCAAGAATTAATATCACTGAACTGGATGGCGATCGGTAAGTATTCTGCAATATATTAACCATCTCCCTCTTCACTTCAGGTTTTCTATCCACGTGAGACATAATGAATGTCAATGGTTAAGTCACTTTAAATGCACTCTAAATTTACATAGCGTCGCGAATAAGTTCATTTATTTTTTCTTGGGACTGAGTGAGTGACTGCATTACCAAAGCTAACCACCTTCAGGTCTATGCTGTGATTTTTAGACAAGTAATAACAATTCAGCGGCGTTGTCGAATTGTGGATGCAACTTTCCTGGATGGTCGACAGTCAAGTGGAGTTCATCAGCACTTACGCCCTAGTTACAGAACTGCAGGAAATTTATCTAAGCGGAGCGCCGCCATAGTTTGGCGCGAAGCATACCAGTAAATTTTTAATGAAAATGCCAAGTAGATCACCGGACTAGCCTTCCCATGCGCCACAGCCACATTCTTGCTCTTGTGACGTCCCTAAAAAAAACAACTGCTACTTGGGTCGTGCAACCAACCTCCCCCCCCCCCCCCATTTCTTGCCTCCTCAGCCATGCTCCACAGCAACGGTTCATTTTTTTTTTTTAACTTTGTACTCACCTGGACAATGTAGGTCTCCTGGGTGATCGTTATCTTCTACTACTATGGTCAGGTTATGATATCGCGGATCTATCGTTCCAAAGGTGAGATGGCTGATAGCTAACGTCACTTCCTCCGTCTCCTCTACGTCACAATCATCTATTATCTCCATTTGAACGAGGTATTCTGACGACGCATCAAACAAGATGATGTCTCGTCTCACGGTAGCGTTAAAGAATGCCGTGTAATCTCTGTACTCCACCATGCCGTTTCTCTCGGAAGGAAAGTACTCTAGTACTAAAAAATACAGATGGCGCCATCGAACGACACGTAGTTAAGTTGTTTTGCATTATGTCCCCCTACAGCATGTTGCACTCTTCAAAACTAGTCGAACCCCTCCCGCTAGAAATGAATCAACTGACGTGATAAGAGAGATTTATCAGATAGTAAGGCATATTTTTCATGATACAAACTTTTAATGCTCTTTGCAATGTGCAACACCTTAAAACGTTCAAGCAAGTTCAAAGCAGTGGAGAGCAATGTGTATATTCTGAGATTATTTTAAGATCTTTGAGAGTTACGTTAGCCTTTTTGGGATGACTTTATTCTGGGTACATCATGTACAGCGGGCAATCAGTATCATATTAGTGGGAAATCAATGCATATCGTTTGAAATCGACTCCTTTTAGCGTAAAACTGATATCTACGACATCGGCGTAAAACAGATGCTTTTGGCATCGAAATCGATGCCTTTGCCTCTGAAACCGACACCTACCTGTTTAAATTGACACATACCGATTTACATTGACGCTTTTATAGAGCTGAAATCGACACATGCCGATTGAAATAGACACATAACCAATTTAATTCGATGCTTTTAGCGTTGAAAATTTCGGAAGGTGATTAACACCTACGCAGTTAACAATACCTGTCTTGCTTGAGTACCCATGTAACTACTCGTGACAGCTGTGACAGTCATTTAATTCTCTTCCTTTAGAAAAAGAAATGAAATGTTTTTGACAAAAAAATTTTAGAGGCAGGCAATTAGTTATACTTACATAGTTCCGCATTTGTCTTCAAATTAGCAGTGATGTACAGGTTTAACGTGCCCACAGACTCACTGACAGTTACGCTGGAGTTGGCAAACGAAACTACCAGTGGATTGTTCTCTTAAATAAAGAAAAAAAAACAGTGTTGAAAATTACTCTACAGTGTAATCTTCTTCAGAAAGTTTTAATAAAATGTGATTTATGTTTTTATTGTTTTTGTTGTTATTGTTGTGTTTCATCAATGGGTTACGTCACTTACTTGTTTCGTCATCTTCGATTCTGATCGTACAGTATTCATACAGAGAGTTAAGATCTTCGATCGTCAGAGTTACGCCGAAACTAAGCTGCTCTTCCTGTTCTGCTATGTCGTCATCGATCAACGTCACTTGAATGGTGGTGCCGTTCTCCCCTGGCGGTATGGAGTAGAGACCGAAAAACGGCACGAAGTCTTCACCCTCGATGGCAGTACCGTACCGGTCTGCGTAACTTGGTTGCCTAGTTACATCTGCATGTCACAGAGGAAAAGACGAAGGAAATGAAAACTCAAGAAAATGGAAAGATTTCAAATGCTTTGTGTGTTTAGCGCGGCCTTTTGCTGTCAGTCTCTCTAAAATTTTCCATTATAATAAAATTAAACGGATGAGTCACCCACCATTTAAAGTTCATTAACATTAAAGTTATTGACAAACAAAATAATACGACATTACGATATTATTGACTAATACTATGAGAGTTCAATCATGTATGTTGCGTAGCCAACCAGTGGCCAGCTGTGGGAAAACTATCCAAAGAGGAGTGAAACCACAAGTTGGGGAAAATTGGTGGTTCAGATAAATGGTGGAAACATTGTGCACTTTGGGTGAAAAACATGGCATGTGGCACAAAGGTGGCTTTTGATATTCTAATCATATTTGGATTATCGGTAAGCTCAGTTTCGGTCCCTCATCCAAGATGGCCGCCAAATTAAAAGTGGACAGCCACGATTACAATAAATCAAGAATAAGGTACTGACGACAATAACATCACCTGATTTGAAAAAAATGTCTCTGCAAGTAGTATTATATAATAATATGTATAATAATATATAATATATATAATACAACGTATTTTCCAGATAGATAATGCTATGAACTGCTTTGAAATAGAGCCAAAATCAAAATGGCCGCCAAGTACTTTTAAGTACTCTACGTTGAAAACAACTAAAACATCTTAAATTGATACAAATGACATTAAATACACTGCGTAGGATGTAAATGCTATACATTAATTAGTAGCATTTTAAACTGAAAACAAAATGGCTGCCAAATACAAATCCAGAATAACATTGCAGCATTTAAAAGCCATGACCATAGAAACAACCAACCAACTAATTTGACACAAAGGACATAAAAATATTCTGCCCAGGGAAAGGATGCTATCAGGTGGTACATTTGCAGATTCTTGACAAAATACAACCAAAGACAAATGCAAAATGGCCACCATGGTAATGGAAACGATGACAATGGTGGCAGGCATCTATAAACTATAAGGAAGCGACACAGAGCCCGAATATATTCTTTTTCAAGACATGCCCGAATAAACATGAGTTTATTGAATGGACACGTAGTGAATCCAATTCAATTTAAGTGAAAATGACTTACCTTCAACTAGTAAAATTTACCTAATTTTTAAGAGTAACATGACAGAACATTGGTTTAATCGTATGAACGGTTTCTGCAAGACATTGTACTACTCAACAATACAGACTATCAAGCCGTAGTTGATAGACAATTGGCTATTGACCATTACAAAAAGTTAGGTAGTGGTACGGTATCAAGAGCAAAACAGTTCCATATACGCTGCTGGATCCCTAAAAAGAAAATGCAGTTTGGAGTGCCGTTAGGGTAATGCCTAAAATGTAATTATCGTATATTGTGATCTTCCATCTTGGCGTTATTTAGCAACGAGACCTATTTCATGAAGGAAATAAATAACTTCAAAGAGAAAATTCTACTGCAAAAATAAGAAGAATTTGTCACGACCAATTTCGCTCTTACCATCGAATCCCCAAAATTGGGGCGCCGTCTGCTCTCCAAAGTAACTTAATACAACCCATATTAAAACCCAGAGTCTAAGAGAGGATATTCTGAAATACTGAAATTTAACATCAGAGGGTCCGCTATCATCCCCAAAGTTTAAAAAAACCTATTTCACCTACAAAAGTCCCCCCAAATTGAAACATGGCGATAAATCAAGGTTTCAGTATAAAAAGGTAGCGTTCAACCATCACGATTTGCATGAAGATATTTTGAATGCACTCATGGCTGCATTTTGATGTAACATCCGTTTGCGTGCACTACATTTAGAAAAAAAGTAAACATATTACTGAACAAAAATAAAGATGAAAAGCATATCATTTTTATTTAAAATAATCCGTTTCACAGTGAGGTCAACAATCCCATGTTTGCCACAGCGTGTCTTTTAAGAAATTTCAGTTCGGGTTTAGTTTTCGAGTTAATTTTCAGCTGCTTCTCCCAGTTTTATTTTTTTACATTATTTCCTCATATTTTTTTTATCAATCCCGTTTAAGACAATCACTTTCTAATTAAACCAAGCAGGACGTTAACCATTATCACGCTCAATGACAGGGGTTGTGCTTCCATAGACAGATGTAAATGATAGCCTAAAACTGTGAAATATTTGAAAGCCACATTGGTTTTACTTGAATGCTCTACTCACTTCGTCATAACTTTTATCTTCGTCATCTCTGGGTCAGGTTTGGGTCAGGTTGCTTTGTTTCCTTGCATATTTTTCCAACCACTAACATCATTTTCATTATTGTTTACTTTACTTCCGCTTAGCCTATCCTTTTTTCCGTCTCTCACATATTTGCAGATTCTTATTACTGTGTTTCAATGAAACCCTTAAAGATTTTAAATAAGACTTAAACGTTGTATGTCCTGTAATCCTCGTGGTCATTTTGCACTTGTTGGCCATCTTTACTTTGATCATTTTACAAATTTACCACCTGTTGGTATCTTTCATGAGAACAAAGCGTTGTAATGTCACTCGTTTCATAAAGGTGTTTTAACTGTTTTTAAGATTGATTATTTCTGATTCATTTTCATGATGGCAGTCATTTTTGTGCTTGACAGCTATCTTGGTTTTTGTTATGTAGTTAGTTGATAGCATTTTCCATCTGAGCAACACATTTTAACGTCGTTTGCTTCAAAATAACGCAATTTGATGTTTTCGTTGAAGCGTATCACTAATGAATTATATTCAGGGAGAGGGGATTTTGGTTTTGGTCACCCTCTTCGTTCTTTTTTAATTTTGCTTATAGCAAAAATACTGCCCCAAAGTTCACTTTTCGGGCATTTTTTTTATTTTAATGTGTTGAAATTGTTTTTGAAGAAGGGTACTGCTGATATCTTGTTTTTATGGAGCCAATTTGGAATTTGGCGAATATCTTGATTTTAAGAAAGCGAAACTGAGACGGTCCTTAAAATACATTAATATGCATACAACAAGCTATCTTTGTGGGGAAAAGAAATACCCCAAAGTACATTTTTCTGGCATTTGTTCAATTTTAATGTGTTGAAGTTGTTTTCGAAGAAGCGTACTGGTGATTTCTTGTTGTCATGGCGGCAAGTGTGAATTTGGCGACTATCTTGGTTTCCGAAACCGAAACTGAGATGGCCCTTAAACTATATTTGATATGCATGCAACAAACTACCTTTGTGGGAAAGTTCTTGCTTTAGTTTTCAAACAAAGTACACAATTTCATCACTATAGGCACCTTTAGTCTGGACTGTTTCACTCTTGATGCCCCCCCCCCCATAAAAAAAAGTTGCTGAAGGGACGTGACCTCGGCTCCAATACCGCTGCCCTTATCAAACTTACTTATCTCCATTGGATAATCCCGAATCACGTTAGTTTCTACGATGATGTCAACAGAACCCACAGCCTCTGAATACGTCTGATCTACCCCTTTAATGACCAGTCGTGCTGTGAAGAGAGATCATCAAACAATTTGAAATCATCATTTCAAGACATATATATATATATAATAAAACTGAAAATAGCGATGAGTTTGAAATTCATGATGAATCAAATATATTACGCCAATATTTCGTAAGAATACACCTTACATCGTCAAGGCGAAATAGCAAACTGATAATACAAGTCAGTACATTACAAAAACAGCTGTAACAGAAGTAAGTGAGTAATACCAGCTCAAAATAGCTGAAGATTAAAACTCTGGACGTTTCTATTCAGGGTAGGTTGTAAGTCTTTAATGAAAAGAGACTCCATGATCTTGCGTCTATACCAGGCATTCTCTACATGGAGAACTTTAATATCACCTGGGTTTGGAAGTTTATGGGACGCCGTTTTACAGTGATCGTGTATGGAACTGAATTCTTTGAAATAGTCAGCATTTACATGTTTTTTAAATCTATCACAAAGCCTGAGTTTGGACTCCCCAATATAATTATCTTTACAAGTTTTGTCTCCACAAGGAATATGATAAATACAACCACTGCTTTTAAGATCAGGAATTTTGTCTTTAACCTTGAAAAATGAACCAATTTTAGAACATCTGAAAGAGATCTGTAGTTCTGCATTAGAGCAACGTGTGAAAGACTTAGAGATAGATCTAGCAATTTGATTAGATATATTACCACAGTATGGTAACTTAAGATAGAATTTCGATAAGACTTTATTCTCGTCCACAGTGCAGGGGACAGGGCCCATTAGTAATCTAGATCTTAAATTACAGGTATATCTCTCAAAGCTCTTGATGAGTTTAAGAGGATAAGCGTTAAGAAGAAGGCAATTACGAATATGACGAAGTTCCTTATGGAAAAGTGCATCGGTAGAGCAAATACGTCTCACCCAGAAGAAAAAGAGCATTTACGATGGACTTAAATCGGAAGTAAGTTTCATCATATTTCTTCGTATACTGAAAGAGATACGTAAGGAATCTCTACACTACAGCAGAGAGATTTCTGAGAGACATGCTTCGAAACTTCAACGATTAACTGTAACGCCTCCTAACAACAATGAGCGCCAAACTACTGACAATATCATCACCAACCTGAGCGATTACATCCTGACCGCTGATCAAAAGCGTGCTCTGCAAATGGGCCTAACATCATCTGTTCCCGTTCGGCCTGATAGAATCGATGTCCTTACTACTTTTGAGGAATTCTACCGGCAGATAGAACATACCCTACATATTAAACCTGAAGAGAAGAGCGCCTTCATTCATACTCTCCGTAAATCTGCCTACAACCTTGCCGGATTTAAACCAACAAATAACCAACGTCAACAATTCAACGTTGAGTCTCTGCATAAATTACGGAAAAACAAAGATCTGGTCATTCTCAGTCCTGATAAGGGCAACGGGATTGTCATTATCAACAAGAAAGATTACGTTTCTAAGATGGAGGCTCTGCTTAGTGACGAATGTAAGTTCCAGCGGATTTATGACGACCCTACTGAAACATACGAACGGCAACTTCACAATCTCTTACGTAGACTGAAAAAACAAGGTGCACTGTCGGAAAAGGAGTACACATCTTGCTTCAAGTCTGGCTCTGTCATCAGTCGCCTTTACGGTTTGCCAAAACTACACAAAGATGGCGTCCCACTCAGACCTATAGTTAGCACTATCGGCTCTTTTAATCGTAATCTGGGGGACTTCCTGTCCAATTTATTCAAAGACTTGTGTAATAATTGTTATACTTGTAAGGATTCTTTTACGCAAGCAACGGAACTTTCTAACATCTATGTTCCAGATGGACATATTATGGCCAGCAATGATGTAACTTCATTATTTACGAATGTCCCTTTAGCTTTTACTAGGGATATTATTCTTAACCTTATTTACAAGGATAAGTTAATTGACACCAACATCAAACGTGCTGATATGCGTAAGTTGATCGATCTTGCCAGCTGTTCATATTTCTCTTTTAATAATCACTTATTCAAGCAAATAGATGGTGTAGCTATGGGATCATCTCTTAGTGTATGTTTTGCCAATGTATTTATGTGCCACCTTGAAAATTCTCTTCTGCCTAATGCAAAGTTTCATTACTATAGGCGATATGTTGATGATTCGTTCATAATTTTGCCGGAGCAGGAGTTACCCAAACTTCTTGCCACTTTCAATGCTTTTCATCCTAGCATTAAATTTACCTATGAGATTGAAAAATACGGCAAAATACCGTTTCTTGATATCAACATTTGCAGAGACGTCTCCAGTAATTCGGGTACTTCTTTAATTACATCTATATACAGAAAACCCACTCATACCGGTATTTATTGTAATTGGAAATCCTGGACCCCTAATAAGTACAAAACCAGTGTTATCAGAGCACTTCATTGTAGAGCTAGACGTATTTGCTCTACCGATGCACATTTCCATAAGGAACTTCGTCATATTCGTAATTGCCTTCTTCTTAACGCTTATCCTCTTAAACTCATCAAGAGCTTTGAGAGATATACCTGTAATTTAAGACCTAGATTACTAATGGGCCCTGTCCCCTGCACTGTGGACGAGAATAAAGTCTTATCGAAATTCTATCTTAAGTTACCATACTGTGGTAATATATCTAATCAAATTGCTAGATCTATCTCTAAGTCTTTCACACGTTGCTCTAATGCAGAACTACAGATCTCTTTCAGATGTTCTAAAATTGGTTCATTTTTCAAGGTTAAAGACAAAATTCCTGATCTTAAAAGCAGTGGTTGTATTTATCATATTCCTTGTGGAGACAAAACTTGTAAAGATAATTATATTGGGGAGTCCAAACTCAGGCTTTGTGATAGATTTAAAAAACATGTAAATGCTGACTATTTCAAAGAATTCAGTTCCATACACGATCACTGTAAAACGGCGTCCCATAAACTTCCAAACCCAGGTGATATTAAAGTTCTCCATGTAGAGAATGCCTGGTATAGACGCAAGATCATGGAGTCTCTTTTCATTAAAGGCTTACAACCTACCCTGAATAGAAACGTCCAGAGTTTTAATCTTCAGCTATTTTGAGCTGGTATTACTCACTTACTTCTGTTACAGCTGTTTTTGTAATGTACTGACTTGTATTATCAGTTTGCTATTTCGCCTTGACGATGTAAGGTGTATTCTTACGAAATATTGGCGTAATATATTTGATTCATCATGAATTTCAAACTCATCGCTATTTTCAGTTTTATTATTAGTATATGAACCTCTCCAATCTTTGTATATATATATATATATATATATATATATATATATATATATATATATATATATATATATATATATATAGATATATATATATATATATATATATATATATATATATATATATATATATATATATATATATATATATATATATCTATATATATATATATATATATATATATATATATATATATAAAAGGATTGTAATTGCCTTCTATTTGTAACTAAATATCATTTCGTTATTGACAGAGTTTGCTCCCGTAACAAACTTCCATCATTGCCAATCTGATGTACGCCTTGTCCAATGTTGTGTTTACTAACCTCTTCAGTTTATGTTTTGGCTTCGAAAGCAACTCTTAAGCCAATACAACTATACAAGTATGACAATATGCCGTGGTAATTGTTTATACTTGTAACTCCACAACTATGGAGAAAAGCTCCTTGTCTAACTGACTTATAAAGCTTTAAGCAGGCCTGTGATTTTTTTTCTATTTTTGGTATAGTGGCAATGTATCACATAATGGTAATCTAATCCGTATGTAAATGAAAGTACTATGTTTATTTTCAATTGCACTTTCTCTATACATTGCAAAGTACTTTTGCGTAAAATGTTGAGAAGGAATTCTGATTGCACATGTAAAGAAAAGGCTCAGTACACGATGGCAAAAAGATACGTCTTCTACTAAGTCATCACAAAATTGACTTTAATTAAAAACAAGGGAACATCTCATTAATCGCATGCACGTCTGGGATTAGCGTTGCGCTAGTACTGCGTGTACCGTACATGTGTAGTTCCACGTATTGCGTGTATGTTTCTTGCGTTTATACGAGTCAACTGTTAGTGACAACTTTGTTTCGATCCTCAGTGAGCGATACCGAAAAACTAAAATGCGGAAAATGGCGTAGCAATTTCTGAGGCCCTCGATCCATGAGACGATCCGTTGTCTTTAAGGGTGTAAAACTTGTTGATACCTATTGCTCGAAAGCGAATGTTCGATCCCTGTTTTATGATGAATTGTGAATTCCTCGTTAAAAAAAAAGTCGCACTTACGGTAATCATCGTCTTGTATGACATATTTGGTAGTGCGGATACCATCAGCCACGATATTTTTCGGAAATTTCTCTTCATCAAATGAGAGATGGAAGTACTCATCTGGTTCCACTAACTGATCATTTGTTATGAGCACATTCATGTAGTGGTACTTTGTAAACCTTTCCAAAGTCAGGGTCGGGGGCTCGCTATCAAATGAATAATCTGTTGAGTACTGGGCCGTTCCGTTACTCTCGATCTTCATAGCTGTAAAGCAATATCAACAGCGCCTCTTCAAAATTTACATATCCACATACATTTAATGGCTGAAAATTTGACTCCCACCCCTCCTCTTTTCATTTTACGTTAAGAACGATATACAGCGACGAAGAAAAGAAAAGCAAACAAACAAACAAACATTACAATGCAACGCAACGCAATGTGATACAATACAAGGCTATACAGTGCAATGCCATTCATGCATTACAATGCAATGCAACACAATGCAACAATGCTATGAGACACGACGCAATGCACATACAATGCAGTAAATTGCAACACAATAATACCCAGTACAATACAATACATATTTGAATAATTTCCAGGATATAAGCTTCTCACTCACTGCATTTTGAAATGAATTTTGAATTTTGGAATGCAGGCGAACAAAAAAAAAAAAAAAAACCTACCAGTGAGCAATGTATGCAGCAAGGCATGCACACTCGTATTACTTACGTAGTTCGACTTTGTCCGACAATTCGTAGTTTGTATAGACGGTGATTGTACCGTAGGGATCCCATTCGGAGCCGTAAAAGGTCTCTTGGCCGAAGGTCACATTCACCTCTGCCAAGAGAAAAGCAAAACAAATGACAGTTTTTACACACCGTTAGTGGTGTGCACAGGATTCGTTGGGTCAGAGTATCCAATTTCTCTGGCATGGGGGGGGGGTCTGAAGGGAGGGGATCCCATCCTGTTTGGGAAAGGGTTTTTTAATCTTTTAATATTGTGATGCAAAATGGTGCAGTGACTAGGTTTTAGTAAGCAGTATCATGCATGGTAGGATGTATTCCATATTCAGATTTTTTTTTACTTTTGGAAAAGTAATGCAATAAATCTTATTCCCCCCCCCCCCTTTTTTTGTTGCAAATTGACCTCCATGGGTAAAGAAAGTGACCAAAGTTTCTGAGGTAACAATCAGCCGCTAATTCATTAACAGAGTAATGCATAGGCAGGGGTGGGGCTAGGATCTAGTGAGTGGGGAGCACCCACAGCCATATACGTCTAATAAAAGGACGTTTCAGGTGCGAGTCCAGGATTTTAAGCAAGGGAGGAGTCTGGCTACAGGACATTCCGCAAACAGATCTAAGCGGAGCGCCAACATTGGTTGTCGGGGAACGTGAACGAACATTTTGGATTACAAATGTCTCCAGTCGTCGCCGGATATCGATCTGCTCAGGTTCCGCTACTAAGCTCCTGAAAATGTACTGTTGGTATTGTCTTGGATGCAAAACACTTCTCCTTAGTAACATTTATATTGCACGTTTTCCGCTCTAAAGTCGTCTAAATAGAAGTTAAGTTCCAGAAAATAGAAGTTAAGTTCCTAAATTAGTTGAAGAAATTAACCAGTGGCTCATTCTTCGCTTTATATATATATATATATATATATATATATATATATATATATATATATATATATATATATATATATATATATATATATATATATATATATATATATATTGTTTTGTCACTAGGAATATCCGGTAAGCTAAAACATTTATTAAAACAATTTTTAAGACATTTTTTAAACAATTTTGTTTTATTTCAGTGACTGGATCGTTCATTGCGATCACCCGAAATCCACCGTCCGACTGACCATTTTCTCCGCGACGATGGGTGAAGTTTCCCCTCCCCCTTTTCCTTTTTTTTTGGGGGGGGGGGCGCCACTGCACGCAGTGCAGCTGAGAACGAGGATGTGTTCACATCATTCTGCAATAAACTGAAACCACTTGTCGGAAAATTTGCTGATGCACTAAAAATTACTATGATAGCCGATAGATGAAAGGAGTCAACAAGAAAAACATTCTTAACACGAAAGTTTCATTAAGGGTAAAACTCCATGGACGTTTTAGTGGGTTGTAGCATGCAATAACCAACTTAATGTTAAGTTTTGCAAAGATTTCAAGTATTCCAGTATTTGTTAACAAAATCGGTACCAGAGTATGTTCCTCTGGTTTGTTTCTTTTGTACAATTAACTTGATATTAGTTTACTGATAACTTTTACAAAAAGTATCTCCAACGCCGACGTGCATAGTTGATGTTATAGAGCAAAACTTAAGATTTGTCAACCAATTGTAGTTAAACTACCGTACGTATACCGGCATCACTTGACTATATTAATTAGACGATTTTATTGTTTTTTTTTTACTATTTCTTGTTTGTCTTGAGAGATATTTATGGGGGCGTAAATCATATTTTCGTCTGAGACACGTGACCTCGCTACATATGATTTTCTGCATCCTTGCAGAAGTCATTTCACACCTACCAACATCGGCAGCACTCACTGTCACTACGGTGGCACTTGGACTTCCAACTAAGCACGAATAGCACCCGGTTATCGATATCGTGTAAAACATATCGTCGAACCGGGCCCTCGAGTCATACTCAAACTGAAGGTAAGTCGTCGTGTTTCGATCTCCGGGGTAAATCTCAAGATCTTGGTGTTGCAGGGTAGCGTATCTTGAAACGCTGCTGTTGTATTGAAGATTCAAATCTGCGTGTAGAAGTAAAAATATTAAAGAATCATGTTTCGACATAGAATAAGTATATACATGGTGATCTCAAATGCTCTGTTCTACAAATACAGGCGTTTGTTGATTGATGAGTCGATCGATCGATCGATCGATCGATCGATTGATTGATTGATTGATTAATTGATTGATTGATAGAAAGGTTTATAAAGTAACACTGTATTTCTGATTCACTCACTGAAGAAAGTCGTGAAGGAAACCGGTCCAGATCGCAAGATATGTATCGGCACACTTTCAATATATGGTCCCCAAGGGACGGTGATGCTTTCCTCCGCCATGTACACAGTCACGGGGTCCTGTGGAGTAGGCTGAGCCTTCACAGTAGTTGAGAGAGGAAGATCTGCCTTGCACGGAACCAAAAACAAGTTGCAAGCGAAAATACATGATTACAAAAATGGCAGGAATCGAAAAAAAATAGTTATCATCTTACAGAAACAAATGTGCAACAGGAAAAAGGAAAAAGTGTGGTCTATGCCAATTCATTCTGGTAACGGTGTTTTATTCTATTATCCTTAATTTCCATAACTTCCTTAACTAGTCGATATTGATAATAACAAAGTGCTTCCCAATCGATAAAATACATTATATTCTAATTCGGGCTATGCTAGATGAACATGCGCATTTCGTGAAGTACTGTACGGTGTAACCTTCGGGAACATGTTGACTTTCATCAAGCTCAATGCATTTTTGTGCATCTGTGCCCGTGCATTGAACTGGTCTTCATTAAATTGTTTTATTCATATAATATCGTTTCAATTTAGATAGTTTACTCAAATATATTCCTTTCTGACCGTTTACGTAAAGATTTATAACGTATTGAAAAGTTGGCAGAATATATTCGCCATTCCGTCATCACTGGCTTGTCGCAGTGAAAGATATGTATATTTCTCTTTGTACTCGGGATGTGACGTTCATCGATTATGAACCTACAGTTGACCTGTCACTTTCAAAACGATTAATCGAATTTGTGACGATAATTTCGGTGGATCTGTTTATTCCTTCTCGACAAGCGACAGACAGTAAAACTTTTACATGTGATGACAGCAACGCTGGAATCGTGCAAGGGATCTTGAACGTAGTTAAGGCGCGTAGAGACAGCTCATTTACACTAGCGTCGCTACTTCGTGCTTTTGTTCCTTTTCGAGTGCTGCCAGGGTTAACGGTGGCGTTCTTTGAGAACGGAAGAAAGACCCACATACAGGTTACTCGCTTGCGGTTGGGATAACAAACACGGTTTAGTGGATAACAGAAGGTATGAATAGAAAGTGCACACTAGCTCTGCTTCACAGATCCCCTTGATAGTGCATCTCCACTGGCTGAGCACTGGATTGTACATCACCTACACTACATGTTTAAAACAGTCGTATCACACGGGTGGTATTGGTATATTTGTATGGGTCACAGATAACAGAAAGGCTTTGCATATGCTACAAAGAGACAAAACAAAATACATTCCATAAGTTACCTTTAAAACAATCATCTCTCTTGGGGGTGGGGTAGGGTGCTATTTAATAGTGAGCGAGAATTAAAAGTAAAGAATTGGGAAAAAATATGCCAAAACGTGATCATTTTTAGTTTTGACTTTTCTGGAGCAATACGGTATGTCATTTTATGTACACCCAGCTTTCTTCCAGTGGTGTCCCCCGGAGTTTCATGGTGGGGGTGGGGGAGTCACTGGGTTGATTCACAACAATTCGTGACCGAGGACGAATGGCGAGGGTTATAGAAGGTTCCGGTGTGTGGTAGTAAGCGTACACATGTAGGAAATGTTACTGCTAAAATATAATCGTGAATCTGAAGTAATGAAACAACTTTTCTGATCTACTCGGTATCGTTTCATCATTGTGTTCTCAGTCAGGCCAAATCTCTGAAACTTTTGAAATTTTAGGGCCACTGGCGCCATCTTTTTGGGGAGGCGATAAGTGGAAACTACGTACGTGTTAAGAAATGTATGATATCAACATCGCAGTATATGGGGCCAGCTTGAGGAACTATATACGTCTTAAGTCGACGACGGCAATGATCCGGCCTAGTCCGTCGTCAGTGGCTCCCGTCAGTTAAGCAGACGTCGACACGGCTGATGAATATTTGTGATTTTTTTGTCACTGCTGTAGCTTGGCAACGTAAAAACGAATGCAATGCACTATATGAAATCAATCATGGCTATACCAATGACGATTAATGATCAACTCTGGAACAACTCGGTACACTGCACTCGATCTTACGATCCCGATTCCAATCGACGAACGCAACTTTAAGTCTCCCACTATATATAATCTAGTATGTATATATTTGTGTATGTGAGTAGCCTATATTTACGAAGGCGAGCGACTTCGTTTTTTTCCGTAGAAAATTGAAGACATTCTGCAGGAACCTATAAGTTTGGTTTTCCAGATGACGCAACATCAGGTTTAACTTAACTTTGGAACCAGTTTTCATTTCTGAGTCGGAAACTTAGACAGTTTGTATGATACCCTAGTAATGGGTAAATGCAGAATTACGAGGTCGGAATGTTTGCTGGATAGATCTTTTAATAATCACTTAGGAAATTATTGTCTCAGTTTGTCTGTAGTTTCATTGCTACGTTTCTGTTCGTCTATGACTGAATTTATTTGTGTGTGTGTATGAATTTGGCGTACCTACTACGTGCAAACTGGTACATAACACAGCCATAACTCTAAAAACATCCAAGCTCTCAGAATGGTACAAAAAATGTCTGATAAACATCCAACAACCATTGAATAGTTACGATTTTAACCGTCAGTTAAGTTCTTTAATCTAATATTGTGTAGTATTACAAGTCACAGATCAAGGAATAGACACCTCTCCTCGTATGTACCACACAATACATTATGTTCAATGGTATTAAAGTACTTGTATGAGCCAACAAAGTACTGCATTAGTTCAGACTTGAACAGATTTCTCTATGCAAGCCTCACGTTATTGGAGGTAAAGACAAGCCAGTAACAGGTCTTGGAAATTTTTGCTAGCAAGCTTTAAATATGTTGAGCTGTGCAGCTTAATTCACAAATGCAATATAGGCCTACGCTGGTAGATTTGAACATTTGTATGATTGGTAGACAGTATCATGTAAAACAACTAGTTAAGATTTTTTTCTTATCCTACATCCTTGTCAGTAATGGTAAACAATTAAACAAGAAAAACAATCATTGCTTAAAAATCTGGTAAAGCAAGGAGACGAATTCGAGTTACGATTACCGGCAGCAACGTTCTCCTCTTCTTTGGCTGATTCCACAAATGTAACGACAGAGACACAAATAATGACAAAAATCCCAATGGTCCTGAGCACGGCAGCCATTTTTTCGATGTATAGGTTATAATCAGTGTCACGCAAAGTACCGAAATAATGCTCACATATAGTCCGCGTCTGTTTATTTGAAACAAAACGACGAGGCTTGTTCTAACGTGAACCTACACCCGAAAGGGGCAAAGATTACCGAATTGATTTATTTGATTACACAGTGATACATAATCCAAACAATCAAAAGTTAATTAACAGCCTTTATGGAAAAGATATAAGGGACACCTTGATGTCTCATTTCAATTTGTTTGTTAATGTGGTTTGGCACCTCACGCTGTTTAAGGCAAGAAATGACTCTGAGGGCCTAAACAAAATTGCAATCGCCCCTCCTTTATGTAACGAATACAGAGAGTGCTCAACCTTTTTTTATCTTTGGGTTAAGGCGGATCTCAACTGAATTGTTGTAGTGGGATACATGTCGGGAAATACAAACTGATTTTCAACTTCTCAACTTGTCATTTCGTATTTTTCTACATATAACGTTGTAATACTTGACAGCGTAGTCTATCCATCAGGCTACTACGACGCTCCATGATTCAAGTGCCGTGAATGACGTCATGCGGCTTGCTCTGACGTCACAAATGCAACTCGTGTGTATCGGTAAAGCTGACCTAACGGTGCTTAATGCCAACCATGACGTCAACCTAAATTATTATAATTGTAACAATCACTTTAACCAGGAATCAGAATCAAACATGCCAAATACAGAATTTTTGCCTTTGCCGTCAAAATTAGCAGCTGGTGTTACGCCGGAATACTAGATGAAAAAGGTTTTTCGCATAACTAGTACCAGGCGGTATTGTTCCAATAACACTGCGTGGTGGTTATCACTTTTCATTGCATAACCGGTCACAGAAGGCAAATGATCCTTGACTGCCTAGCCTTAGGCCCTAGGAATCCGGGCGGCAACAAGCCCGGGCTGACGTTCCACCTATTTCCTGCAAATGAAGGAAGAGACAGAAGTGTTGGTAATAAAGCGGCGTACATCAACGTGCGGTACGGTACGATAGGGAGTGCGTGTGTGTAAGTACGTTGCTTTGTTTCCCATCCAATAAGGAGTTTCTGTGGGAAAACGTGACGTCATTGCAAAAACTTCCATAGTAAAGGGACTACACAGAATCACTTACTATGGAAAACTGTTAAAGAAACAAATTGCCTTTTCACTGCAATTTCATATTTCTTTTCAAAATGTTGAAGTCGAATACACTGTGCAGTATTGAGACAAACAATTACTATACTGAAAACCTTTTTTTGTGTAACTGTAATCACTGCTCTATCGTAAGCCTACGCAGTAAGAAAACATTCTTTCAGGCTGTGAAATGTAGAACTCTCTGTGATGCCAATTACTTCTGAACATTGTGCACTGACGTATATGCGGTAAATCGAATGGGCGCTGGCTTTAAGTTTCGATTAGATACAATTTATCGTTCAGACGTTAGACACCTTTCAAATTACAATGAATTTTTTCTATCAATCTATTCTTATTAATTTTAATGATTATGAAGTTCAATTGTAACCTTACCTTTACCACAAGGGTGGTATTTGAAAAACTGGTAACTGGTTTCAGCTCTGGACTAAACTTCGAGCAGAAAAACATCGGGGACAGGAATCGGATTAGAATGGGTGACAGAAAGTCGGAAGCGCAGTCTGTATTTATCAATGGTTAGGCTTTCGGAGAGCAGGCCAACGACGGATACTGAGAGTGAGATGCGCATTAGTACCAATGAATCACAGGGTTATAATATTCGATAGGGTCTAATGTCTTCTGGTATATTGTTTAAAACTTTTCTCAAGACTAGCTGGGACCAGATAATCCGAAAGCGATAATTAAGGTATCGGTGAAGTGTCAATTGTAAACCATCACTTTGTGTGAGTTTCCATACCGTAATTAGATCATCCCGGACCAACATTTACTGGTAACATTCAAACCGATGTCACATAATGTCTTCATATTAAAGTTTTCCATCAGTGAAATCATCATTACGAAATTATATGACTTACATACTAAAGACAATGGCCGTTGAAGAAAGTTAATATTGCATAAAAATTAGGAACAATTTTCTCCTTTTATTCGTAAAAATCACATCTCAATAGAACGTTACTTTCGAAAGGCTGCATGGATATTTAAAGAAATGTATATTAAAAAATGGTACATTGTATTGTGAGAAATTCGTGATTTCAGTATCCCTGTACTCCTTTATCATGTAGTGTCTGTCCTACCTAAAATTTCAACATAAGTACCTCATAACATCAAAGGCGGCATGGGGTATGATCAGATGTCAAACGTATCACCTGATCTGTGCCGACCAGTGTTGTAGCATTCATTCTGCCCAAAATGCAGAAATAATGAATTAACAAATGCTCCATTGAGCAAAAACCTCCTCAAATGACTTTGCTAGATGTTACGGCTGTAGTGTGTCTTATTTTCACCCAGAGGTGGAAATGTGTAATCAGCCAGGGGATGAACATGTAACAGATTTTAACTGACTGAACATTATCACCAAAGGGGTCTTGTAACTACAACCCCCCCCCCCCCTCCTACCGGCTACTAGCTCAAAAATCAATATTACACGTTTATCGGGATATGGAAATTTACAGCTGACAAGTGACCATGATGACATGCCGTGCAACCTGTCATTTGTCATGTCGTTTGGTATATATGGAATACAGGGACTTTAGATTAGGTGCGTTTTCTTTTTCCTGAATAGTGTAGTGGGACTAGCCCATAGCCTCACCCCTTAAAATCAGAATACTAAGAAACCAAGTTGTAATTTGTGGCAGCACACTGATCCCAATGAAACCAGTCAACTTGAACAGAGCCAACTTAATACTTGGACAACCAAAGGCAGAGCCGATCCCTTCACTACAAATGGTCTTTCAAGCTTAGTCTACAAAAAGGAGGCCTGTAAATTTTGCCATTAAAGTTTTTATCGCGTTTAGCAAAAAGTCGTTATAAAATAAAAAAAAAAATGTGAAATAACGTTTCCTCTTTTCCTCTCGGGAAAAGTTACTTGATTAATCTGGATTTTACAGCCACTTCACCTTTCTTGGTGTGTAATATTTTTTTAATAAACTTTGCTCCTTTCCGGTGGGTCACGTTTAGAGGCATACTATACACGGTTCCATGTTTGCTTTAAATAAATTGTTGACGTAAGTTTCTCAGCCCAGATACCCCGCGCGGCTCTGCAAGAAAAGACATCGAAAATGGCTGCCTTGTCAAGGACCGTCGACGTTATCTTCCTTCTCATTTTTTTATATTTCACTACATCGGTCAAATCCCATCAAGACGAGGACATTCCCGGTAAAGAGAGAGTTCATTCGTTCTCCATCTTACAGAATATAAAACCATATTTGTAATTACTAACATTTATTTATTTACAGCTGTTATCAGTAGCACTGTAAAACTATATAGGATAGGATATTCGTTATACTACGTCGACAAACCATACACAGATATGCTGTTGTAAAGATGTCTTGAAGAATTGCAATGTTTTCCATGCACAGCCTCAACACCCATGGCGAACTGACGGCTAATTACTTTATATATGCCTTGTGTAAAAGAACTGTCTTTGCTTTTGATAATGAACTTAGGTCTGTCAAAAGGAATATACAAAGTTTTATTATTTTTTTTCGTTAAGTCGTTAATTGCCTCAAACGTAAAACAAACTTACGAACAAATTTACACTGCATGTGTATTGCTTGCTGATTTCGTGGAGTAATACTTTAAAAAATTAGTTAATGATTACCGCTCAAGATTAACTGGAATATGATAAAAATACGATAACAACAATATTTATTAGTTTTGTTATTTTTTATAACTGCATGAAACAGAATCGATGAGTAGAATGAAAAAAATGCTTGGTATTTATCGGATGAATATGAATATGCAAGTTCAGGGAGAGAAGACCATAAAAGGGTTTGGGGTCTGGGTAAGGGTATTAAGAGAAGATCCGATACGTGCACAGCTCGATGATTGTATCTCAGTCTTTGATTGTATTAAAAGCTCCAATAAAAATGCTAAATTTAAATTTAGAATCTCCATGACTACAGGTTTGTAAATTGAAAATATATATTGTGTTTCTCCTTCTACCTTATAAAGAATGCTAGATTTTTGAAGTAAAATTGTTTTTATTTAAACGTTTTATTTAAACTATTTTCCTCAATGTAAATCGAAGACTCAGCTGTATAGGGCGCCATACGGTAAAAAAAATGCCGTGTGCCATTGTGACTCTAACAGTTTGAAAACCACAATACGACTACATACAACTGCAATTAAGTTTCGGTTCAAGTTTAAACATGCAGATTGCTGCAGGTGAAGTCCAGTAACACAACACAGACCAACTCATCGCAAAAAGTACCATGCCGATGCATATTGTTTTTGCTATTAAGTTGAAAAGTTGGTATGTGCAGACGACATTTTCCAAATGCTATATCCTGAGTTTAGTGGTCGCTAGATCTGTCTACTACACATCCCTCATACCCCGGGTTGGCAACTCGTCGTGAGACAAGCAGATACACAGGACTCATATATTAACACGCGCACAGTACAAGCTACGGACAACGTCATTGGAATTGTTGGGTATACAGCATTTTTTTTTTTCTTCACAGTATGGACTGTGGGGACAAATTAAGCTGTATGAGCATAGTGCCCGTGTGAGCGATTGTTGTCAAATTTAATTTGGGGTGCAAGGGTACAATTTGCTTTGCAAATTTCGAAATATTTCTCCTCAAACTCGTGCAATATCTAGACCTGTAATATCACAAATATTTGTGAGACGTGTTGACACTTGCATTGCAGCTAAGTTGGCACGACCGTAAAGCAACACGCGGAGGTTTGTCCTACATCCAACCCTGATAGCCGAGATTGTACAGGGTAGGGGATGATTTCGGTCGCACTGCTTTAGAGGGGATCGATTCTCTTATTAAATCTCATGTGACGTCACACCCTCCCCTCTATAACTCTCTGGAAACGTTGCTAGTACTGGATAGGTTTCCTCTTTGCACGTACCCGTATACTGTAATAGTAAAACGGCATGTAACCAACCCTCGCTTCCGGTGCTTCATTGCGTCTTACAGTGAGTGACGTAAACTAGTGACGTTTGCATAGATTTATCAAAGAAAAGGCTGACGTCACATGAGACGTCAGTAAGACGACCAACATCATCAAGACATACGACGCTCGTGCTCCTGCGTATAAACTCTTACGTCCTCTTAACAGGTTGGATAAATGCAGAATTTTGGAACTGACAAACGCACTGCAATATTCAATATGGACAAAAACACACAAAAGGCTCGCTCATATACTCGCATATAGATTAGTTACAGTACATTTCAGTCGAACCCGTCATTTGCTTAAGTGACAAAGCTGTTCATGCATAGTTTCAATGGCGGTAATAAAGTCCCATTTTGGATTTATTTCTCGACAGTTTTCGATTAAGTACTGTTCTTCCTCACAGTAGCCTATATTAGGGCAGCCAAACCACTGCTATGCGACGGTGTCACTGAATGCGTGCAATACGTTGTCACAACGTAAGTTTGCAAACAGGTTATCAATGGAGACGTCCCATTGGCTCACAGTTGTAGTTGGCTGAATTTTCTATATGTTGAAAAAAAGTAAAATTTGTGAGAATTAAAATAATAACTGTACAATAAAAATACCCCACCCCTTAAGGGTAGCAAACAGCAACAATCAAATGCCAATAGGTCATGCTGAAATGTATCATAGCAGGGAATCTTAATTTTTTCTTCGACTTAAACAAAGTTTGGTCGAAGTAATGCGATCCCAAGGTCCCTTCGGGTCAGTCATATACATATACGCTTCGCGGGTCCTTTCGACGGTTTTCGTTCTCTGGCGGTTACTAGGGCAACGGATCTGAAATTTGGTGAACGGGAGGACTACGTTGACTTATGTTTGTAAAATTTTCTAGAGATCCGCGATTTAGTTTTCTTGCCAGCCATCATTTTTTTTTCATTTTCTTTCATCAAAACATACTCATCCTAACAGTTTTGGAGTTTTACTAATTTTATATGGTAAAATGGTCTCTTCTCGGACAGATTGGTGTTCAAACCCTGTCCTTTCAGAATGAGGCTACTTAGCCTACTCCTAAATTATAAATAATAGAACATTTGCTATCTCATGTAGATTTCACACCTGTCTTAAAGGTTGCCTGTGAATTTGGTGAGAGTTGATTGCGAAACCGTCGAGAAAATGATTCTATGAATTGATTGATCAATAAATCGAGTAAATAAAAGTTTTAACGTGGCATGTTCTGTGGCACAAGACGGGCGGGCGTCAAATTAAGCCTGACCAGATTCTGAGGATATTCCAACATTTTGACTAGAAATCTGCAAATTCGAAGAAAAATAATATTTCAGTGCAATATAATATTTTGCTTATTTTGCGAAACCGTCGAGAAAAATGCAAAATGGAATTGACGTATTTGTGTTCAAAGTCAAGTTTTTAGTATTTCCAACGGTCTCGCCAAGCATGCTTTTGACATGGAAACGGTGGTGTGGTCCTGCGTGCATGTAATTTCGATCTTGTGAGCATACTCCTGTGCCCTTGATATACTGGCAAGAAGGCTCTCTCTAAAGTCGGAAGTTTGCGTTATTCTAGTTATTTTAGTTCTATATAGTTAGGCGAAAAAGAAAAAAAAATGTATAAGTCAAAGTGAATAATATCTACTTAAGGGTGAACAAGTGACTTCGAGTGGTTTCGTGGCGTTATTTATATACACAAAGTTTTACTGTAGGTAATATTTTGTTTCACACCACGGTGATCAATACCGTCTGACATGTATGTACATGCATGCAAACGTTGACGTACGGTTTACGTACCACGTGAGTCTATCGTAACCTGGGCACAGATAAATATATTTGGTCGCTGTTCTTGTTTGTGTACCTCAGCATTCTTGTAAATATCTTCAATAACAAAAACACGCGACATCGGGGAAGTGTAATGATGGCTCCGGGAGAGATACTGAAAAAATGATATAGCGCATCGATACACGGGTGTACAGTACGTGGGTGTAGGCTACCTTTGATCAACACTGAGCACGGCACTTGTTATCAAGTCAAGTACACGAAATGTTTACAAAACTCTTGTTCAAATATTTCAGCTTTTCGCTGGTTAGTTCCGTTCATACCACGCGGTTACAGTGACAGTGTGTTCTCTCGTGTATTGCCATATCTCCTCTAGCTTGGATATGCCATACTCTGGCTATTAACATGAAAATGGTGTGAAAGTTGGTGACACTGTATCTGTTTTGTATGTATCGAAGCTTACGAACAGTTTAAATATAGCAGGCTATTCCTAGTAGTCATTATTATCTATTTCTATACATATTGTTATCACTGCCTGAGCCGTTATATCCTATTAAACCTAAGTTTCCATTATATCGGAACCGCTCCCCCCCCCCCAAAAAAAAAAAATCTCAAAACATCTCTGTATGAAAGTATTCAAAGAAAGATATGACATCCTCGCATGAAAGGCTGTATGTGCTGAATCCAAATATTCTAGACACTCAGTCAAATGGGGTCACTTTTAGTAAGTGCCCTATACCTACACACGGTTGATGTTACCCCATAGTTTAACTGTCTTCTTAGGCCCTGTACAGAATTTGTAAAAATTCCATTTGCCGATGTATGCACAGGTCGGGAGAGTAAGATTCATTGAACAACGGGTATTTTACCATGAAAAGTGGTACCAAACGAAAATGGCATGAATTTTTCATTTTAAATTTTTTTATCCAATAAATATTCCCCTTCCTCTCTACCTGTCTATCTTACCCCTTCCTACTGTTATTCTTATTTTCCCCTAATTTCTGTTGTTTATAACCTCTCTTCACTAATTTGCTTGGATTTGAGATGTGCTCTCTTTATACATCAACATCAAGTTGTTACATCGCGCACGACGATCCACTCATACATCCCACTCATATATGTATATTGCAACTTAAATTATTGAACTATGTCATGGTAAAGATTAGTACATATGAATCGATTGATCAATGAATCGAGTAAATGAAAGCTTTAACGTGCCATGCTCTGTGGCACCAGACGGTACGTGCGGGCGTCAAATTAAGCGTAACCAGATTCTGAGGATATTTCAACATTTTGACCAGAAATCTGCGATTTGGAGCAAAATAGTATTTCAGTCCAATATAATATTTTGTTTATTTAGAGTCGTATCATATACCTCTCACAATAATAAAAGACCAATTTGTAATAGGTGGACATTCATCTTTTGAGATGCTGATATTCGTAAAAAAAAGTAATATGACCCACATAACTGCTAATTAAGATTCTTTTATCTGTACTTATCAAAGAGGCAGGTATCTACGAATGAACTATAGAAACAGTACAACGATCATCATTATCATCATCGCATTCGTCATTATCATCCTAATCCTCATTTTCATTATTTTCATCACCGTTATCATAATTATCATCATCATCATTATCGTCACCGTAATTATTTTCGTCATCTTGGATCACAAGCAACTATCCGGCTTAAAAATTTTATAACTATGTGTTTCTGCACTACCGACCATTCGCTTACATGTTTAACATCAAACGTAATTCAAACACGGTTGCTCGCCATGGACATGGGATATATTGGTCCAAATAGTACACATTTGTCCACGCTTTTGTGTTATTTTTTAAATTTTTCTTTCTTCGACAGTACCAAATGTTGGTCCATCGCTGCGTGTGCGTCGTGCATCGGATCCGGTTGTGTATATGGCTGAGACGAGCATTACCGTCGACGGAGAACCAAAGATGGACAGGATACCGATTCATATCCTCCAATCAGAGGAGGCTAACGATACGACAGAATTCCGTGAGTCAAAAAAAAAAATTAAAAAGACGAAATAATTATGGATTACCAGATCGTTTGTATACCGCAAATTTACAACTGGTCAACCATGGAGACCAAACAGAGGAAAATAAAATATAATAGTATGTAAATTATAACGAAAATAATTATATTGACTTTTATAGAAAGACTTCGGTGACTTCAAAGACGAAAACATTGATTCAACAATTATTAATTTAGTTTCCACTGAAAATCGTAGAAAGTCGTAATGAAGGTCATTGGTAGTTGGTAGAAGCTAAATGTGAACAAGTTTGATTTGACGTACGGCCCAATAAATTCACCTCATGAGGATAATCTATGCCTGTTGTGTGTAAGTACAACAATTCTTCTGTGTAGGGACATAAGATAATTGCAACTTTACTATTGTTTTTTACAAGGGTACATTGTTCTCGATTTTTGCATCTTGTCATAGGCCTTATGTTCGTTTCGATTAGCAATTTATTATACCATACATGATAAGAGTCAGTCGTATAGCTACATTACTTTTTCGTATATTGACGGCGACGTCAAATCGAGACATGAAGTACTTGGTTAACCCTCAGCGTTCTATACCTTAAAGGACAGTGGCTGAGGTTGAAACCAGAGTGCATGATGAGGAAACGGGGAAAGGGGAAAATGAACACGGGTGATCATGTATTCAAATGCCTTAGAGAGTAACCCCATAAAATATCGTCCATTACAACTCTGTTTATTGTCTAATCTAATGCAAAAGCTCTAACGAGGAAAAGTAATCAACAGATTGAAGGTCTCCTGTGAGGCCATCTTTAAACTATGCAAAGGTCAGTGAAAACATGAAAGTCCCCTTTGAAACCATGTAAATGTTTCCTCGTTCCCTTCTTGTCTCCACTTTTGTTTTTAATGTGCGATAATTAGATGGTATATTCACTGTGACTAAGCCTTTCCGTTAAACCCCAGATGACGAAATTGCGCCTCGGTGTCAGTTCATTGACTATTTGACCAGTCGAGTCGTCATTTCGTTCTCCGTCGTTTGGCGTTCCTCTGCCTCCTTTTCATCCTTGTTTTTTTTTTCTTTCGTCATCCACCGTTCCTTTTTTTTCTCTTGTTTCTTTTTTTTATTTAAATTCCTAATATTTATATTCTCGCTTACAGAGGTCTTCCTCGATTACAACGGCAGATATGCTTACCTTTATGAGGAATCTCTCAAAATCGACGCCGGTGGCCGAAACGCGACCACTTACCTTGAATTCGGAGAGGATTCTTCCGTTCGTCTCGAGGATGAAGTTTACAATATAACCCTTGCCTCGTGGTGCACTTCGTGCTCGATTGGGAGTCCTCAGACCACGACGGTAACCGTACGTTCATCGAGTGGCGGTGAGTATTATGTTGCAACTGATAACCGAACCCGTCCGGTCCGTACCCTGGCAATCAACAGCGATGCTCCCTACAGCACTGTGCAAGTCCCGGGGATGAACCTCAGAAGACCTAGACTTGACTGTCGCCGTCCACAAAACCGGAAAGTCTCTGTATAACAATCAGCCGTTAACATCTTGTGGACAAAAAGGAGGACACAGATAATCCTCTGTAGAAATAGTTCTACCTCTTTGCATATTCATTTTTTCCTTGATGACGTTGAACTCTGAGCCAGTTCAGCAGAAGTAATTGCAGATGAATCAAAGACGCTTACTGAAATGTAAGTATCCCTCTGCTGTCTTATGGGTGTGCCTAAACTACGAGCGGTTGTCACTAGACGCGACAAAAAGTATTCTTTACAAGAACCCATGTCGGTTTTTGATAATGGAACCAGAATTTCTTGTATAATGTTTTCAAGCTGCACTCTGTACCGAGAAAAAATGTGGTAAATGTAGTAAGGAAGGAGCACTGTAACTTTGAGTATATTTAGCTGGTACAGAATTCTCCGTCAAGGTTAACCTGACGACATATGTATGTGCATTCACTGGAGCAGCTAGTTACAGCAGTCTGATCAACTCTACTTATTGGCCAAAACAAGTGGCTGTGAGATACATATTCGCTCTCTTTATGTACATCAATAGCCATTCGACGAAACCGATACCAAAACTTAGTAACCAATGATTTTAATCCTTTTCTTTTCTTTTTTTGTTTGCAGTGAATGTGACCTTCGACCGAGGCCTAGATTACGCTTACGAAGACTATTGTTACGAACCCGAATATTGTTCTCGTCAAATAATCATCACGACAGACTATTACTTGCAAGAAAGGGTCACTTTACGTAAGTGATTACGAAAGCTGCACTACCAAAGTCACATAACTATGCCAAGTCACAGCGACTGTGACCCTTTCAAGCACACACACACACCCCGCACCCACACCCACGCACATACACACACACACATATATATATATATATATATATTCCATTTTATCTAAAAAAATGTGCACTACGTCGCACATCACTTACGCGTTTTCTTTCCATTAAATTTAGAAAAACAAGAAACCAAAACTCGACTGCACGGCATACATGTCAGTTTTTGTGTCCTCGAGTTTGAAGTTTGACAACTGCATTTCTTCTTTCTTAGCACTGAAGGTTGAGGCTAACGGTACGGCGACTTACTTGGTCGATTATTATTTTGATAGCGACCCTCCTGAGGTGACGTTGGAATCGTATAGTACCTACCACTACCTTCAATTGTACATACGAGATGACAAGATAGTAGAGGAGAACGAATATTTTTATCTCTCCTTTGATGAAGAGAATTTTCCTGACAATTTTGTAGCCGGTGGTATCCGAACCATCACTTACCTAATCCAAGACAACGATTACGGTAAGTTTGCCTCGCAGATAGGAATGACTGCATTATTCCAAATTCATTGAAATCCGTAAACTTCAAACTCTTTTCGAATTCGTGTCAGATGAGTAACGAGATAAACGGTCCATTTTAAGTGTGCTTAATAAACAATTTTCGTGGAACATAGGCTGTTTAGTGTTCAGGTTTGTCGTTTGAATGAAGAAAAGAGATGCCCTGTGAAGATTTTTCATCAAACTGGATTATTAGTTTACTGCTAAACAATAAGCACATGACGTCACTAGCTCAAGACCCTCTTCAACATTCAATTATCACAGACAATGGACATTTACTGTTATTGTACTTATTTATCAAGTTATCATTTTGTTGTTCCCCGAAATAGTGCATGCGTCGTTGGATAAGTGAGAATACCTGACACGGCAGTGATTGAAATTTTGAAGAAAACGGTCAAATAGTTAAACAATGTATCAAATGGAAGCTATTTAATTGTAAACAAAATAGGCTGTGCACAAGGTTTGGTACATATTTCCCCCACACAGGCTAGTAACATCCCGTTTGCAAAAAGTGTATGACGAGAAACTGACCAAGAAGTGAGTGTGAAAAAATACATGAAAAAAACACCTTAACCAAAAAGGAGGACTTTCTTAATCTTGCATTTTCTTTAAAATTAAAAAGGTGACACTTACTGAAGAAAAGTTTGAATTAAAACATATTAGTTTTTCAACTAAAGTTAACGCAAGATTGCACGACAAGAAGGTCGAAGTGGTCAATTGTTAACTCGGTTCGTTCATACTCATATTTTCTCATACTCTTAAACTCATATTCAGTTTTTATTCATAGTCAATAAAAGGTAATTTTTAGGAACCACAACTCGAAATTTAAGGACTGCAGACTACACCAAAAGTTTTGTAGAATTTCCGTCAATAGCTAGAGACCTTTATTATTTTAATATATATTTACTCCCATGAAGGGTTCTCACATAACAATTTGAATTCACTGAATGCGTCTGCAGTTCGCTGGAAATATTGGCAATTCCAAAACAGGAAGGTAACGTCAAAACGTACAGTGTCTTAGAAATACACATCCACAAACTCGTTTACTGTGTTACATTGTCCCATTTTTAGTAGCTTTTAAGATGCCGTCACTCGATCAAAGAAATGGACAGTGTATTACTTTACAGTAAGTGGTAAATGGAACACTAAATATGATTTCTCCTAATCAAAAACAAAGGTGAAGAGCGGTAACATTGTCAACTAATGTTTGTAATTACTATCTTGGGCTTGTCGTTTTTTTTTTCTACAGCACAGCTGTTTATTAAAGGGGACCACCAAACATATTCAGAGGCTGAAGGTTCTGTGGAAATCATCGTGGAAACTAACGTGATTCGAGACTATCCAATGTTGATCAGTAAGTGACCAGGAAAAATAAAAGGATAAGAAAACTATAGGTTTCTGTAGCATGAATAAAGACACCTTTGTCAAACGTGGTGACACACAGCTTACGTAATTGTTTGCTATTCCTCATTTCATATTCGACTGTAAGCATGTTTATGTTTATTTAAAGGATCCGTCGTTGAAGATGATCTGCTAATGGCAAAATTCAGTCAAAGAGAATATCCTCATAGAGTATGTTTCTTTAGGCCACCCCCTAGGTCGAACATTGGAATGTAGTTCCATCGTCAATGTTTCATACGAGCTCTACGGCCACATTCTACAGGTTGACAACTGTAACCAATGACATTCCATTTGTAAAACTTGGGAGAGTAAAAAAAAAAAAAGAAACACACACACTCATAGTCACGGATTATTACTGTGAAACGTCAACTGTAAGAAAAATTCCAAACTTCCAAGTTTTCTTCTGTTTACTGGGGCACGCACTTTGTGTTTGAAATGTGTTGATACACCGTGATTTGATACTGATTACCCGACAGTGTTTTTTTGGTTGCAAAATTCAATTTACAACTTACTTAGATTGTCGTCACCTTGAAGTTGGTCAATAAATATCGCACCAGGTTCCCGAATAATTGTACTCTAGCTTTGAAATTACACATCCTGAAATGAAACGACGGAAAGGAACTTTTTTTAAACATTTAGGATCCAGCTTTTCGGTACAGAATGACAGTAAAATGAGCTCGTCAACCCTTTTACTGTTGAGCAAGTACACATTTGGGGCTAAAATCCTTTGCACTTGGCTTCATTTCCTGAGTCGCTTCATTTTGCGTCTTTCGTCTTTATCACGTAGATATATCGATGTATCCATCTTATGAAGACAAATACTCTAGCGCCATTCCCGGTGAAGACTTCGTGCCGTTTTCCGGTCTCTACTACATACCGCCAGGGGAGAACAGCACCACCATTAATGTGACGTTGATCGATGACGACATAGCAGAACAGGAAGAGCTGCTTGGTTTCGGAGTTTCTCTGACAGTTCAAGATCTTGACATGGAAATATATGAGTACAGTATAATCCGCATAGAGGATGACGAAACAAGTGAGTTACGTTACGCATGGAACATACCCTTTGATGGGAAAATGGAAATCATGTTCGATCTTCGAGTGGATCCGAATTTCTTACTTTAACACTCAAAAATAAAATCCACTTTTGTTGTACATTTAGCAACACTGTTAATTAAGAATAAAACACAACAGAGGTAAGCCTCAATTGTAAGTTAAAAAAATTGTTTCTTGCAGAAAACAATCCACTGGTATTTTCGTTTGTCAACTCCAGTGTCGTTGTCAAAGAGTCCGTGGGCACGTTAAAGTTGCACCTCAGTGCTAACTTAAAAACTAATTCGGAACTATGTAAGTACCGACTCCTTGTTTATGCATAAAATTCATATGTACGTATTTATTTCATATTATTAATATTTTAACTTTATCTAAAAATTTTCTGACACACTGCACTACTTTCTCTACTTTCACCGTGACGTGACCATCTGCGTTATAAACACATTGGAAAGAGTGCTATGTCAATGAGGGAAGCGCGAATGGGTGGGAACTAATGTCAAATCATTAGCCCGTTCGGAGGAATTCATTTGTTGTGCAATAATGCTGAATTCAGTGGCAACAATAACGCGATTGAAATTTCACGTTGTGACGTCATTTAAACTTTTAGTATTGCAGTACTTCCCGTCGGAGAGAAACGGCATGGTGGAGTACAGAGATTACACGGCATTCTTTAACGCTACTGTGAGGAGAGACGTCATCGTCTTCGATGGGTCGTCAGAATTCATCATCGAAATGGCGATAGTCGATGATTGTGACATAGAGGGAACGGAGGAAGTGACGTTGGCTATGACTCATCTCGCCTTCGGAGAGGTAGATCCGGAAAATGGAAACCTGACTGTCGTTGTAGAGGATAACGATATCCCAGGAGACGTGCATTGTCCAGGTGAGGAAAGTAAAAAAAAAAATCATTCAGGGAAATTTTGACTCGTGTTCATAATCTCAATCTCATAATCATTGCTAATGCAGCCATTTTAAAGCAGAATGGACTGTTGTTCAAACGTATGCCCGCAAAAGGACTAATGATACGTCTCGCAGATGTGAAAAGCTATAAAAACTATTGCAAAGTGATCTGTTTGCCCGAAAGGGAACAAAACATCATCGATTTGTACAAGGAAATTGAAAATCTCTCTTCCTAGCCCGACCCAATTATATGATGCATATTCAAAGGGACAGTTTCAGAAAAAGATCAAGTTAAACGTAAAAAGAAAAAACGGCAAATTTCGTTCAATTGGCGTATTTACGTACATTCGCTATACGGCCCTTACGCATAGTATATACATGCACATTGCAATCGATTAGAATTACACTATTCTTTAACTAGTGCAAGTAAATTGTTTAAATGGAGGTCTCTCTTGCCTTTTTAAATGCCAAACGTATGTATGTGTGCGTATGTTTGAGTGTGTGCATGCATTTGCGCACCGTGTGTAATTGGTGTAAGTAGGGGGTACGAGCCGTTTTCTGCTAGACAAGTGTGAACACAGATGCAAGTGGGGATATCTTCGACGACCAAATACAAAATTTGCCATGAAATTGGATTTTACGGCATTCGAAGATGTATTCAAGTCAGTTCGAAGCATTTTGGGGGATTCCCTATTTTCTTTATTGTAACGTTGTGATTAGAAAACACACCATGCGTTGGTACAAAAGTTTGTGTGGGTGTTTGTGCGTGTGTGTGGGTGTGTGCGTGTAACTGCTACATGTATACTTTGTGGGTATGCTTGTGATGTCTACCTTCTAAACGCGGTATCTAAACTAGGGAAGTTTTGGAAGAATCTCTTATATAGTACGTGGATACACATCACTGAGTATACGAATCCTATTTTGAAGGAGGTCAAAGTTTATTGGGTCCTTGGTCAGCAAAGGTCACACGTTAAGTACAAGACGGGCATTGTTTGTGGTGGAGGTCAAAGGTCATTTTGAGTCAGGATGGGTCAATTACTGAAAACCTGTAGACGCTACATATGGAGAAGGGAAGCTCGGACAGATTGGAAATGTAGTATGCCGGCGTACAGTCACTGTACCACATTGAGTACGACACCCTATAGTGTTTTGTGGAATGCCGTCAGAGAGCAATAAGTGAAGCTAACGAACTTGTGGCGTCCTATCTCTGAGAGGCAAAAGTCTCTTTTATAAAGTCGCTGGTATCACAAATCAAAGGGAAGTAGGTAGTGGAAAAAATTATAGCGAACAAAAATAGTAATATCGTGTTTCGGCCGGAACAATCCGCTTAACCGTGATTACATATGATGCCGGTAACTTAACAAACGACATCAGTCATGATTGTGCATTAACAAAGTTTAAATTGTGGCATATTTTAAGTTCAGTTTTAAGTTGCTTTCCGGGAAGTTTTATTCAGACATCAAACGGACAAATTCTCAAACCGTATGTACATCAGTCTTTCAGGTCTATCACAGGCCGGTAATCATTGTCGAACAGGTGTACATCCTTTCTTTTTTGTGAGTCCTTCGACAAAACAAAAAGGAGTTTTCGATAATTCCTCTACTTTGAGGGAAAAAAGACACTTTTCGACAGATCGACACGGTTTTGTTTAATTCAGTTTTTGGCTGATAAAACTTAGATTATCAGACTGGTGAAACAAACTGTTAGTTGCGCGTTATTGCGCATTACTGAGGCATGCCGTAGTTGTCTAAAGTGGGGAAGACAAGGCCTCTGCTCTCGGCATCTCGATTCCAAGGATATAATTTATAAAAGATTGATGGTAATTACACATTTTAGATTTTTTTTTCTTTGGTTAGCATTTTCCACATGTTTCATTGCAAGGGAGAGAATATTTATGTGGACGGGAAGTTTCAAATCTTCCAGAGTGACCATCATATGATTAAAATGAATGCGACAGATGCACGTTGGTGCTTTATTCACAACTCGCGATTCTTCTCTCTAAAGTGTCAGGTCAACATCCTGAGACTTTTTACAATCCTGTACAGAAGCACACGGGACACCTACCGCCGCTCCCCCATTCAATGTTGAAATTGTTTCAATTTGGAATATCTTTTGGTTGGGACAAGATTGGTCGGTGGGGGGTGGCAAGGAACTTTTAAGATGAATAAATCTACTTCAATATTGCTACGTGGTTTGTACGAGTGTCACATCATTTTTGTAGAGGATTGTAGTTTCTCTGGTCCTTGTAGGGTATCACGAGGAAGTGCTGACTAAGTAATCATGTCCAAAATAAAAGAGAAAGCAATCTTGGAAACAAAGTCAAAGCTCTGGGCCATTTCATGATTGTATTTGTTCGTCAATGTGTTCATATATAAAACATAAATATCTTCGAGGAGAATGATCACGTGATACTCACATATCACAAGAAAATCCTCACTAGTTTCACTCGCTTTTTCATAGCTTGTGCTTGTAGTGGTGGAGGGGATACGTGGACCACAGATTCACCTACCTCTGAACCCGACCCTGTACCTCTCATGTTTTACTTTGAGATGGATGAAATAAACATCTACGAAGGAGAATGCAGTTTCTACGACATCGTCGTGCGGGCCACAAGACCAACCAATGCTACAGTTTGTAAGTTTTTATTTGATTTTTTCAACTCCACCGCAAAAGCATAGGCCTCCAGGTCAGTTCACGTAGACTGTTACAGGGAACTCTAACCAAATTTACAACTTTTCGCGCTCGTACAACCCACGGAAAGAAGAATGAGCGAAAGATTGGCCGCAAATGCTTTTTTGTCTGTGTTGTGGGTGGGTGGGTGGGTGTGTGTGTGTGGGGCGGGGAGGGAGGGGGGACTTGTGTCAGGGAAAGTGTATTTGAAAGGGATTGTACAGTGATTTCCAACTTGAATTATGCGGAAAACTTGCCCGGACCCGCTTTCGGCCTTACGCAGCTCAACTCACGTAATACTGAAGTCCTTAATGCAATATTTTGAGCAACGTGTATATAATTGTGTCCTTACACCGGATTTGAGGATGCTGGTTTGTTTGGGAAAACCAAAGAAGTGGAATTAGTCGTAGGCCTAAATGTCATTTCCATTTTGTAGCCTACTTAAAATTAATATTATCATTCGTCGAAAAGAGCGGTAACGCGAAGTTTCCTTTTACATCATTACTTAAGAAAGATCATGAAACATATTCATCATTTTAAACAATCATTACACCTTCACCTCCTCCGGCATTGGTAAGATGGAAGACTATACGATAAGGGTTTCAAGACTGTCATCGTGAATTAATTGTGGCAATCAACTGTCATGAAAACCGTTTAACGAAACATATTGACACGCCTCTTTAATTGCTTTCCAAGGACGGTGCAAACTTCTGCAAAATGTCGATAGATCAGTTAATTGGTTGACCGTTTAGCTGTCACAGCCCTAGACTGATAAACTTAATATCCGTTAATCGGTTAATCGGTTGACCGGTTAGTTGTCACAGCTCTACTACTGATAAACTGAATATCCGCAAGATTTAGGGCTACTCGGCTATTATTTTGCTGGATTTCTTTCCCCCACGTTGTTTATAGTTTATAAACACCGCAACAAAACTCATACCTTTTACTTTACTCTTGTAAGAATACATCGTTCAAGCATTCTTCATTTCTTTCTTCAAGAGGTTTGTTTTTGATGTCAATGTTTTCTCCTTACCTTTAGCTTCCAAGTTCTTCAAAAATCATCATATCGATTTGATTTAGTTATAGGGATACAACCGTGGGAATTGACCTACGGGGAAGACTTTACAATCAGTGACAAAAAACTGATCTTTGACGATAGCGACTGGAAAAACTTCTCGTTCAGAGCCTTACAGGATATGGAGGACGAGGATATCGAAAGTACGCTCGTAACCATCGCTTACGTATCGGAAGGAGAAATAGGACCATGGAACGCCATTCTGGTCAACGTTTTGGACGAAAGTGACACTTTATCTGGTAATAAAGCTACGCCAATAAACGTTTTAACATGTAAACTCTCCACAGTGTGGCACACCATGATGTATAAATCGCACAGCCGTGATGATATTATCACTATATCTGTAAAGATTGGCAACTAAATGATGAGACACATTTTACAATTATCATGTCATACCGTGCTAAATATATCATGTGAAACTGGCATAATATTTTCTTCCTTCACGGTGACCCAGTATATGTTCTTTGGAGCTTTCGAGTCACCATTGACTTACGACAGGTGCCTTACGAATGCCACGTGGTTCACACTTGCCTCTCATTTTGTAAAATAAATTTATCAAATATTTCTATGAAATGCTTTAGTTAGTAAACACAAAAATCACCAAATGAAGTGATTACATGTACTTTGGCGCATGCGTCGCAGTCACTAAGACATCGATCAGATGCTTCCAACTTATCATGGGTCGTTGCGTCAATAATGCGTTTTCCATTACCATGTCGACCTACGTCATGTAGGAATATTCTTCCTAAATTAATATTTTAATTTGAATTTCTTTTTAATTTTGCATGTTCAGAGACTAAAATGAGAATTCAACGAAGTGTCGAAGACCTTGCGGGAGAGACCCGTCCTGAAAACTTGGCTTCTACCACTATCGCCACCGGTTTAGTGGCTGGACTGGTATCGTCTCTTTTTGTTGTCATAGTAACAGGAATCTTGTTGGGTATATCTCTCGTAGTGAGGAAGAAGAAGTAAGATTAGTGGACAGAAAACGCCATTCGCGTCCAGTAGTTTTTGTTGTTTCACCGCTGAGTAGGTACAGTATCTTAGTCGGCTTAAACTGGGCTGAGCAGTCATTTGAAATGCTTACATTTTCGTATAAAAAAGGATAAGCAGAACCTTCATCAAATACTGCAAAAAATAAAAATAAATAAAAGATAAAAACGGTCACAAATGTTTATTTCACATTTTTAACTGCTGGTTTAAATTACAAATGTTTTTTTTTATTTTCTTCTTGAATCAGTTGAATATCGTTGAATATTTAGGTTTCATTGTTTCGTAATTGTTGTCTGAAGGGAATAGACAAGAAAAAGTCGAATGATCTCAGAGGGTAAAAAGTGTGTGTTTCGTTCTATAAATAAATTCTTAACGTTTATGATAACAGTCGTGTTAGTGTAAAGTGGTGTTATCAAGTGAAAAAATGTTATGCATTACCTGTTGAAGAAAGTAAATTTCTCACCACATGTGTAACGTCTAAGTCACAGTTTTTTCATTTGATGTAAAGCACCTAGTTTCAGACGAACAAAGTCATGCAACTGCTCTATCAAGATAGAATTCTGCATTTACTGGTATCCACTCTGACGACGGTGTAAAATTTGTTTTGCCTAGTTTTATGATGAACACCAAGTATTCCAATACAATTTACTCCACGTGTTTCCATTTTATTTGTTATTAAAGCGATTGTAGAGATACACTGATATTAGCCAGTTTTTAGTTTAAAGGAGTGCCAATATATTCTTCATACTCTTTTCCCTTTTCCCAAAAGTTCTTTCAGAAATATCATGGACATGTTGGGTGAAACTCAAGCATATTTTCAAACTACTAGACAGTGAATACCTTGACTGACAAAGCCAAAACATTTAAAATATTTGTCTATACGGCATAAGGTTTAACTTTGCCACCTTTACGGAAATCAATTGCTTATCCCCCCGCCCCCTCCCCATCTCGTTAGTTTTTCGTTAGTTTAGAACGATAAATCTCATAAGCACAGAGACCAAATGGGGGATTCGGTGACGTTGAAATTTATTACATCTTTTCGATGATTCAGTTGCAACCTTGATGTCGTACCTCAGTTTGTAAGACACAAACTGTGACATACAGTCCCAGTGTGTGATATATCGTAAATATGTGATGTTCATTGTCATCAATGAGATAAACAACCCCAATCTGTTATATGCAGCATCAATATGCGACGTCCGTTGTCCTTTATCTGTGATACAACTTTTTAATTTGCAGCACACACAGTTTTCGTCAGTCAGTAATACACAATCTCAGTCTGCGATCCTCAGTTAAAGTCTGAGAAAAATAATCCCAAGTCTGAGAAACACATGACATATTATTAAGATAAGAGAAAACACATATAAAGGAACAACAAGATATTAAGAAACACATTATATACATTCTATACGTATTATATTAATATATACATTATGCAAACGTATATACAGTATGTGGTAGACAGTCCTACGGTGTGATACACTGATACACAGTATTAATCTGGGATACACATACAGTGTTACTCTATGATACACTATTTCACTATGTAAAACAGTGTCAGTCTGTGATACATATTGCAGTCGCATGCAGTCTGCGATACGCAATCTCAGACTGTGATACACAATCTCAGTCTGTGGTTTATAGGGATAACTGTTTGGACTAACTGCGGATGTAATAAGTTACACACTCACATTTTCTTGACGTTTTTGTCATTTTTGTTATTGTGTTTGTTAAATGGCAACAAATGTGGCGCTGTCAAAAAAATCTTGAAAGCACTGTTGAAATCGGTCTCAGCTAACACTTTCTGATATAGCCTATTTTTCAATTGGTAGTGTATAATTCTTACAGAGGACTTGCTATACATTAGATTACAGTAATAACAAGATTAACTTTAGTGCATATATTACATGAGGTTTTTGAATTGCAACGAAGAGTTGTATCATATTAGTTTTTTCCAATATAGTTAAAAGTTAAAGAATGACTGCAATAATAAATTGTTCATTTTGCACTTGTTGTAGTTTAATATTACAGAAAACTCGCAACTCTTTGTTTTATTTTTGTGTATGTGTGTGTGTTTTTTTTTTTTTTTTTTTTCGATTTCTTGGTCTTTGAGTACGATTTACTTTTACTTCCCCATAAAAACTTTCCGAAATCTCTACACTAAATATACTAGCCACGTCATATCTTCGTCGGTGAGGTTCAACTTGTTGTGCCTCACCCTGATCACCGTATAAAACCCTGCATCACCCTGTAGCTGTGCTGATTCACGCGATTAATTAAACGTCCATCTCGTCAAGTAGTTCACTTGTGATAATCCAATATCTAGGCGTTCTTGTACATGTCATTGGGTATTACGCAATTTTGCCGATGACTACACCAAAGTTACCAAAGGAGGGCAAATGTTTTGGTCACTTTAACTCTCCCACTTTAATAGTGAAATTTTTGAACCTCCCCCCTCACTAACGGTGAACTCCATAGATTTTTCTTCTGACTTAAGCCTGTCAAACAATTTCTGATATTGTTTTCTGAATTTCTTATATAAAAAATTTCGTGAATTTCGGATATTAAAATGATAAATTTATAATAAAAAAGTTTAAGGCCATAAGTTTGTGTGTTTTATATTGTAAGAATTCTTGCACAACGTCGCTGAAATTCAGTTGTAAGAAAAACCTGGAATATGCTAACCAAAAACAGAGAAAAAGAGAGAAAGAAAGTAGAGCAACGTAATTTTGTATGGGCCCCAATCATGGTGGGTGCTTTTATAAAGTTAGTAATAGGTTACAACACATAAATTTAATAACAACCATAAATATTACTCTGGACATAAAGGTAGTAACTAACACACCATGAATGTAATACATTTTTAACCGTAAATGTAATAATTGACCCACCGTAAAAAAAAAACCTCAGAGTCAAAAGTGAAGTTGCTGAAATGTGGGTCAGAGGTCACCTAGCCCCGTACGTCTGTTTCATAATTTGTTACATTCATGATTAAAAGTAAATCAGTCATATATTATATTAATCAATTTTAAATTACTAAAGTCATGATTAAGTGTGATTCCATTTATGGTGCGGTTAGGTATTACATTCAATGATTACAATTCATTACAACTGTACAGGAACCGATGTCATGCCGACCCCACCCCATCTGTTGTCATGTCTTTTTAACCCCGATCAGTTGCCCACTCCTTCAATAGTTACAGAGCGTTGTGTGATATTGTCGACGACAATTGATATAAACATGAGGTTTCGCTACGAAAATGTACATTATTTCCCAATATTTTTGACCAACCACTGTCAGCTAGACAAGAAACACTTGTTCACTCACCTGTCCTATATCAAGTGTGCTGCAATACCTAATGCCAATTAGGCCAGAAACTTAGTCAAACGAATTCAAAACAGAAAGTGTGGGCATTAACAGTAAAATACTAATAATATATAAAACTAAAAAAAAAAACTACATAATGTGGTGATATTAAACTTCAATATACCGAACTGCGTTTTTTCTGTCATAATGACAACTTTCAAATGACATCATAAGTTACATGTTTTTTTTTCCCGCAAAATCAGCAACTTTCACATGCATCGTGAAAAATACAATAGGCGGGATTAAAGGTCATCCTTTCATTCAAACTAGAAAAATCTAGCAACAAAGAATAAGTTTTTTTAACCTCCTTGAAAGTATTCTGTGCTTTTGACCATCACTACTGAGATTACGTTTAGAAACTACATTGATCCTAAAACTAAAATTATAGCCTTACAAAAATTTTAGATTTAGACCAAAACTGACTGCGTTTCAAATGTGTTCTGTTTTAGAAGTCTTATTTCGAACGTTGAGAAGCAAATTTAAAAAAAAGAAGTAAAAAACGTTAAAAGAGCAAGAGAAGAGTTAGTTGTGACTTACATATTTCACACAATTTTCCTCCTTCAAATCTGGTAGAAGCACATCTTTGAGAAAACCTTCCCAGCAACTTACGAATACAGTTAGAAGTATTTTTACAAGATTTTTAAATAAAAGGTAACGAAAAGTTACACAAGTTTGAACATTTGAGCACCGTGGTACATAAAATACTCCTTTCATGACACTTATCTATCAAAATCCAGTGTCATAAAAGAACGAAAGTAAATCTGAAGGGTCGTAAAACGGACATTTTCTTTTTGACATTCGACTCAACAGGACTTTTATTCACTCAATCGTATACTTTGCGGGAGTTTCATATAGCACATTATATCAACAAATGGAAATTGTGGTTTTTCAATAACTACAAAGCGTGTTTCCCGTGTTTTCTTTTGTTTATAATTTGGTCACAAAAAATATTATACAAATAAGTACAACAGTCTGAATTATTTCATGAGTTTATAGATTGAACCTTCAACTCGGCAAGGCAAAGTCGATTACATTGAAAGTTCAGTTTGTCAAAGAATGACATTAGTTATATCATTGCACGAATGGAGACTTCATTAGTTGTTTTACATATAACACCAAATTTACTTTAAGTAGCTCAAGTAAAAAACCACTGTATCATCATATTCGTTACACAATGTACGATCCCAATTATGCAATGACATACGCTTGTTGGTACCTCCATGCAGTGATCTCTTACTCATACTCTGGGTTAGGTCGTAGGTTAGTATGTTATAAATGTTAACATGTTATGTAAATGATTCAAAAGAAATCAATCATCGCTTTGTAAAGTAATACCAATAAGATGTAAGTTATACTGACACTTTATCTGCAGATAAAGTTTTACATACTATGTGTCATAGACTGTGTACGATGTGTATGGTGATTAAGAAGGAAAAAAGAAAGAACTGGTTGAATCGTGGACATTAATGTTCTATTTGTCAAACCTCATATTTTTATTGTCTGACTGCATCACTTTACCCAAACCCATAATCTTACGTCATCCTTATCACTTCACGGTGACTTTATCCAAGTCAGGTTGCAATCAATAATGAGGTAAATAAGATATCGGCCGGATGCTGTGGTAAGGCAAGCTAACTTTCCTTGTCAGTCATGTGCCTAGGGTTGTGCCCAAAAGGTTGCCATACCCATAGGCGACAATCAAAATCGAAAAGGGAAATTTGCAAGGCATCATGAGAATACAAGAAATAAAACAATGCTCCTGTCAAAGTGTCGACACTATAAACTATATCAAAAGCATGTGAATACATGTATACATGATATAACGTGATGTGTTTACTTGAAAGGTGGTGATACGATGATTTTGTGAAAGACTTTAGATTTGTACTTGAGAACATTCTCCTTTCAATGCATCTTCTATGGGAGAGAAGTTATGTTATATCATTGACAACACTTGAGAAATGTGGTTCTTCAACAGAGAGACAGTCGTGTCCTTCCGGATATATTCTTTCGACGAAATGGAGCAGATCTTTGTGGCCAGGAAGACCCCTAGCGGAATGGTAAAATACTAAACAGTATGCAAGCTTGAACCAAAGAATTCAGAATTCATAGACAAATTTTGACCTTTGTAATCCTTGTATTTTATAAAAAGCTTACTACATTCTGCACCTTTTAGTATACGCACACCGGTTATAGTAAACTATAACAATAAAAAAGAAAAGATAATTCTTTAACATATGTCCATCTCACAAACTGACGAAAAACAATGTGTGGATAGCATGGTAAGGAAATTTGAGGTAAAGTCGCTAATTGTGTTAGTTAAAGCTAGAAACGTTGTATTTCATTTGAATTTCAAGACCGGTCGAGTATTATCAACTCAAACAAAGGGATAAGCCAGAGGAAGCAAAGAATTGATTACGTAACAAAAACGAAAAGCAAATAAATACAAAATAAGGTATGTTTATGCCTATTCATAATGTGTCTTTATCCATTTCATAGTAGTATTTAATTCACTTGTTCAAATACACACGTCTGTATTTACCAGAGTTAATAAAAAAGAAGAATTAGACTCTTAGTGTTTGTTGATATTGTAATATGACTTTGCATAACCTCAGTATATAAAGGAAAGTGAGAAAATTACAGGAAAGGGTGTAAATGCACTGTTGGTACATTAGATTGGTGAATGCTATCTGGTATATATCGGTGACGATTGTTTGACAATTTTCTGCATTTTTCGTGCAGCCTAGTATTTGAGTTTAATGGCAGGCCATGCATATCCTCACTTAGGCTTACCTGGAATCACAAATAATAAATCACGGGGATCTTGCCGCTAGAAACGCACTTGTTGGCGAGGGTACTTGTCACTTACACATCGCAAAAAGCGATGTGTATAAGTGACAAGTAGTATACACAGATTTTTCCACTGTGAATCGCGCTAGCAGATGCCCCAAAACAGACTATTTGGGGAAGAGAGAGAAAAGTGTGAAGATGGGGGGAGAGAAACTGAAGCAGTTGGTAGCGTCTTGGCAGAGATATCATTTAAAAGTAGAACTTAAATGACTCCTAAGTGTGGCTATATATTTATATAGTTACAGGAAAAACATAGCCTTATGTATTTCTTTACATAGAGAACAATAATTTGAATCTTTGAGCATAACTTTGAGCATAACACAACAGACATTCGCATTAATAGTTTGGTTTGCATATGTCTGCCTTCTTCAAGATACGGATGTCGCTGAATTACAAGAAGTGACTGTTTGTGGGATGTTGCATTGAATCGACGCGGACGAAGGAGAGGTTGATATGACAGAACTGACAGAGGTCCTCAAGTACCACAAAGAGGAATCGTTTGTTGACGACTACACGCTAAGAGCGGTGCAAATATGGAAGTTTACTGGAAAAACAACTGAAGACTTTAAAAAGATACCGACAAAAGCAAAGACGGGATTTTAGGACATTGCCTGAAATGTTGTGGCAATATACCTGATGTTTTATATTAGCATTGAATTTTGTATACTGAAAATATTTGAATGGTCAAGGGTTGATATTAAATTGGTCATGCCAACATTGTCCACTGACAGAGAGGCAATTTGTTTCATAGCGCGATTAACAGGTATATGACACTTTGCTCAGTTACTTGAGGCGCCGTCACTTTTATCATTGCTTTGATGCTTTAATTACCATCAGAAAGCCTACGTGATTGTAAGCATATGTTTTGCTTGTCCCCTGCCTTTTGAACAATAACATTAACTTTATGAAATTAAACAAAAATAGTGTTTAAAAAGTCTTTATGCGACAGATCTGAACGTCCTTGATACGAATGTGTATTGAAAATTATTCACTGTAAGCCTCCGGAAATTCGAAAATCAATGTCTTTATTCGCGTATATGCATCTGTGGTGTATCCGTTACAGCAGTAATTACAATGAAAGCACAATGACACTTGAGGTTGCCGGGTGATATGCAAGTATGATGAGTATAAAGCAAGTGAGTGATGTACACAACAAGTATTGAGTAAGATGAATAACATTAGCAGTTACGTAGTCTATGTGGTTCAGTCGTTTGGACTGATTGCAGTACAGCACTAATCTACTACAGTATCATATTCAATGCTATGGGTAGATGCTGGTAACAGTGTCTCATATTTCTTCCAGCACGGACTGTAACATTTCTTGAATTACACATTTCCCAATGCTCAAACATTCTGAACGTTTAGTCCACTGTGTGTAGGTATAGGTTGTCAGTCTATATGCAAGAGTTGTGTGATTTTGTTTACAGTTGTAAATACGTATTTTACTTGTATTTTACGACAATCAAAGGCAATTGTATTATACTTTAAAGAATCACGTCTTGGAATATCAAGACCTACACTTATTATTACGATATTACGCTTGACTACACAGAGAATATTTTGAGTCGTTGACCGTTCATAGCATTGAACGAATACAAATTTAATTTGGTGCAAGTGAGAATGGCAATACATTGACGTTTCGTTCTTTCCCTTTTTGGGAATTGAGACCAAAACCGAAAGTGTTAATCTTCACTGAACACTGTTCATATATTCGAATAAAACTGACTGCATGTGCAATCGTTTCAAGCATCGTATTTCAATTATATCACAATGTACAACGGAAACTTGGCCGAGGAAACGGAAACAAATGACCTTGGCGGCGACTAGTTGGGAAGGTGCACCTAAAGTGTTTCCGATGTACCTTAATACTTAGTCACCGGGGAAGAGGCTATTTGGCTTTGACTGACACTTGTGATATGAATACATACAGTACATTAGATCATGAGGGAGAATTGTCCAAATGGGATTCCATTGTTTCAATAACTTTCATGGTGCGTCAACATGCTGATGCTCAAGGCAGCAATTAGGCTAATGATAGAGATTTGAATAAGTGATGTCAACTCATTTGTCAGAGAGAAGACATTTTCATTGTTGCGGGATTATTGGTTTCGGCAGTGTCTGTAGTGCCTTTCATTTATAAATAGAAGTTAACAAGCACTGCACTTACAGCACAGTACAATACAACCACATACGTTTTTAGAACGCTGCAGTATACAGCCAATCAGTTTTCAAACACAAACTTCTCCATGTCCCATGAAATGGTAGACTGGCCGTCACACAAAATATTTCCTGCACAAATTAGCAACAAGAAGTGGGTGGGGAAAATCTTTAGTGATATATGCAAGTATAAGTTTGTTTGAAACTTCTGTGATTGCCAACCCAGCTACAGTAAGAGTTCTCACTGAAAACTTCTGAGGGGACATTTTTTACGTAGACCTAAAATGTAGACCTAACATGTTTTGATAACTTCATCACATTGGATACAGAATACATATACTAGTAAGCGTTTCTATGCAGTCAAGTAATTATTCCAGAAATTGCACAGTGTGCTTGGTACTGTAAGTAAGTAAAACTGACAAGTCAATTTTTCCGTAACATTTGCAATTACTTCAATGTGCATGGTGTTAAAGTATCCAGGACAAAAAGAGTTTCTTAAACTTTTTTCACCAGTCTGTTTGGTGTACCGTATGCTGGTGTACTTTAATTACTTCTGCTAGGAATTCCCAAACAGAAATTGTAGAACTATTGACAATCAGTGCATACATTTCAAACAAATTTGTTGAGACAATTTGTTATAATGTTTGCTGAGAGGACATCATTTTTGACAGTCACAATTAATGAAAATGTTTAAGTGATTAAGACAAAATGATGCATGTATGACGGAACAGTGGTAGCACTATTCACACCCTGCCATGGCCATGTTGATGCTTTCTAAATGATAATAATAGCCTACTAAAAAAAAAAGAGGACACTTTTTGACTGAATTCGAAGTCTAGATATCCGAACACATCACAACTAAAAACTGAGGGAGTGAAGTATAGTACTGGTATGCAGGACATAGGCTATAGTGAAGTTTTTATGAATAGACTGGGACATGTCTCGATCTGCCTTATTGTCCCTGTTTCTGAGTTGACATTTATTTGATGGAATATATTAAACTTTGAAGAGATTTTCGTTCTTCATCATTCCTTACAATCTTTTGTCAGGTTCATGTTATTTTATTATTTGGTTAAAGTCAACATGCTCCTTTTGCATTAAAAAGTAATAATTAGGTACCTATTTGTGTGAGTGATTTAAAAGTTTAAAGTTTGCAAAAGTCATATGAGACTGTAATTGTCCAAATTTGCCTCAAGTCACCTATTTCGGACGTTTCATGCATTTCGTAATCAGTTTCTTCTCTTTCTTAGATAGGTTATAGTACAAACATTACTTCAGTATATACATTACCAGCCAGTGGACATTTTTCTTTTTAACAGTAAGAGAAAGTCCAAAACTAGTCGACGTACCCTGATTGTAAAACAACCCACGGCTAGATAATGCCCTTCTTCAGCGGCAAAAAGCGACTTGTACGCAAGGAGGGGTCCAATGAGATTACATCTCTATGTTTCGACATCTCTATGTTCCGACATCTCTATGTTCCGACAAATCGGCACCCAAGTACATTTTTTGTCGGAACATAGAGATTTCGGAACATGGAGTTTTCATTTACGTATCTGTATGTCGACATCTCTATATACCGACAACTCTGTATACTGACTTCTCTATGTTCCGACTTGTCTATGCTTTGACAAATGATTTACTTCGGCGCCGATAAGAAGTGTACTTCGGCGCCAAATGTACATTAGGGCTTTGGGGCCGATGAAGAGTGTACTTTGGGGTCGCCCCAAAAATGTATTATGGCGCCGATAGAAGTGTACTTTGGAACCGATAAAAACTTACTTTAGAGCCGGTAAAGAATGTACTTTGACGCCATACAAATGTATATTGACTCCAAAAACAACGTGTACTTTGGCGTCGATAGAAAATGTTCTTTGGCGCCGCCCAAAAATTGTACTTCGGCGCCGTTAAAATAAACATTGCCACCGATGAAAACGGTGCTTTGGCCCCGCTCCAAAAATGTATTATGACGCCGATTAAAGTGTACTTTGGAAGCGATTCATTTTGGCGCCGGTATAAAGAATGTACTTTGGCGCATTGCACATTTTTTGACGCCAACGTGCACTTTGTCTACGAAGAGCACTACTTTTCGTCACCCAAGTACGTTTTTCTCGGCGCCAGAGTACTTTTCCGGCGCCCAAGCGCATGATTTCCGGCGGCAAAGTACATTATTTTTGGCGCCAGAGTACATTTTTGTCGGAATATAGAGACGTCGAAACATAGAGATGTCGGAATATTGAAACGTCGAAATTTAGGGTTGTCGGAACATAGAGACGTCGGAATACAAGGCTGTCGAAACATATATAGAGAAGTCGGAATACAGGGCTGTCGAAACATAGAGATGTCGGAACATAGGGATGTCCCCGTCGAGATGGCTCTTATTTTTTATTTGGTTGGTTGATTCGACCGGCTTGTTCGAATCAGACATGCACCTAAAATTATTTTGGTAGCCCCTATAGATTGATAGAGGAATTGCCACCTACGGGACTATATGGCCCTATTTCAGCTTTAAGTGTTCCATACCTAATATTTTTTTTTTTCTACACCAATCAACCTACCTAACGTAGCCTGCCCATTTCCACTTCCCAAAGGCAATTAGGCCTAATTAAGTTAGGCCTACTCATTAAACATTTCGTTAAACTTCAAAAGTCAAACAGTTGAGCCCAGTTAGGCCTAAACTGGGTTAAACTGGATCCAGATGGAATCCTGTTAGTACCCACTTGAAACCAGTTGAATAACCTCCCAGTTAAACCCAGTTATTGTGTTTTGGAGCAATACAACTGTATTGAATACATGCTAACCCACTTGAAAGCTGGTAATTAACCCCGTCCAACCCATATGGTTTCAAAGGGAATTCGAACAAAAGCAACTGATACTAATTTACAATCCGTACCAATCGGACAAGGTATCAGATAACTAAAAGAGTTTGCATAGCGTCTATGTGGTATTTACCTTTTTTTTACTTTACGCTACTTTTTTTTTTTTATCTTTTTTAGACATCGGAAATCACCGATTTTTTGTGCAATGATCAACATGTATTGACACCTGTGGATGAAATGATAGATTATTGCTGAAAGAGAAGTATAGGTTCGAGGAGGATTCGAACCTCGAATATCATGATAACTGATGCATCATAAGTCTTACGCTTAACCTACTACGCTGCGAGAGCGGTTGAGGGGGTTAAGTGTTCGAAAATGCATACAATTCACAAACGCGTAATTCCAACGTAGTCATATAACAGTATATATATATTCGTATACTATAAATAAGTATCAATCCCCTAACCCTATCCCCTAACCCTATCCCCTAACCCTATCCCCTAACCTTATCCGGCGCAACTTTAGAATCCGTACCATATGAAAGTGCTCGCTAGCTTCGATTCGATTGTTGGATTCGGTCCACTGCCATGCCATCCTTGACTAGTGAATGATGAATGGATTGCGTCGGTAAACAGGGCTTGGGGATCGGGTCAGGGGATCGGGTTAGGCGTCATGATTCAGGGTTAGGGAATAGGGTTAGGGAATAAGGTTAGGGAATAAGGGGTACTAATTTACAATCCGTACCAATCGGACAAGGTATCAGATAACTAAAAGAGTTTGCATAGCGTCTATGTGGTATTTACCTTTTTTTTTTTACTTTACGCTAGTTTTCTAAAGTTGCGCCATACCTAGTAATACTTAAAGGCTGTATTGCATCACCCTAAGCTATATTTTTACCTCCCCGAAAGGAAAATTCTCAACTGGTTCTAAGTTACAGTAAGCCTAGGCCTACTCTCAGATTGCCAGCAAATTCGAAAGATGCAGAGCAGCTCGTATTACACAGCGTACACAGGGATCCATTGTTTTGATTACACATGTGGAGGAATGTTAAGACAGGCTGAGGGAGGGACTAGAGGTAGGTGGTTGGGAGAATTGAAACTGTCTGGGGTGATGCATTACAAATTTCTTTGGTTTTCACGGAATTGGGTCGTGTTATATATGTAGGCTAACTTGGAATACAGCGGTGGAGTACACTAAGAGTATTTATTGGCCTCTAGTCAATAAATACTCAATAAATTAGTACAGCATTACTTAGCCTAAGCCTACATTTTTAGGTTGACCTTACTGCACGATTGTAGTTCTGTGGAGCAATTTACCAATTTCCGTTCAAAAATCTGATAACACAAATCTATTCAGTAACCAAGGAAATTACTTGCAGTACTTCACTTCACTGAAAAAAATTGTGCTCACAGAATGTTCTGCTGATGAATTACAATGAATGCAAAACAAAAGCTTTTTGTGACCTGCTATGCACAGTGGCTAACACTGTGCATGTCAATTTTTCCATGCTCCCTCTTTCCTGATCCTATCAGCTACATTGTTTCAAAAGTTTGATATGCATGTGTAAAGTTAAGTGTGTAATTTCCACCATCGAATAACTGCTTTATTCACCGATAACCCTGAACATGCATATTTTTGTCTTCAAAAACTCTGAACCAGCTTTCAGTTTCATTCTGCTTGACCGTCTTCATTTACCTACCTTAGTTGTGCGTAATGTTAGCTACGTTTCATTTTCAGTTTAGTATATTCTGTTAAGTATAGAGCTCTAAAAGTGTATTGCGCCAAAATGTATGGAATGCCAAAAGGGTAACTTTGTAAGCACTTTTTGACTGATGACAAAATCTGAGACTCTCTGTGCAGAAACTTTAAGCCAACATAGTTTGGCCAATTACTTCAACTACAAGCTACTACCACATCTAAATATCCCAACATTAGACAGCCTAAAGGTATCCCTAAATTTCTATCTTGATGCACCCTGCCGAGTAAACTGGGCTGCAAAACTTGGTAATGGAGTTAACTTCATTCTTAGCAATATTTCAGTGGCAGAGGGTGGGAGAAACCTTTCTGGAGTGTTGAAACTGACCAGTTCCAATCAGATCCTTGATACCTTGCTAGGATGTATTAATACTGAGTTGATGTGACCATTAACACTTCATCCTTTCCTCCATATGCAGTGTAGTATATATAACTTAACCTTTGCCTCTTGTTTTTAATCTGTTTGTTTGTGATTTGTTTTCCATGAGCATTTGGGAGGGAGGGTTTGGGAGAGGAATCAGCTCTAGCTCATAAAGTTAAAAATGGGTGATATATAAAAAATACATTAAAAAATTCATCATGTTTGTCTTGTCACCATTTGATTATAGTCTTCAGTTTTCACCATGTGAATTTTTATTATTATTCACTCTGATTGCACCGTCATCACATCTTTTTTTTCTTTTGCATCTTTATCATATAACTTTGCACCATAATTGTTTATCCAGTCTTTCATCAATAGACTTGCCCTTTCGGCTTCCATAAAACCACTCCACAAACAAAAGCGAGCAGAAATGATATCGGACACTTACCAGCGCTTATAAGTGAAACTAAAAAAAAGGAACTTCTTTAAGGCTACAAGTTTGATGTGAATTCATAGTGCAACCTTTGGCTTTGCTTGGTACTAGCTGTAACACCATGTGTCTATAAATGTACAAGCATGCTGATGAAGTTCTTAGTTTAATATGTGATTGAATTGTGTAACACATGCAATGTGTTAGTGACAATAGAAGTTGGGTTTCAATTTCAGGACTGGATCCTGACATTGTCAGCTGGTACCTGTACTGTATACCCTGGTACTACGTACCTGTATACAGCTGGTACCCTGGTAGCTGTATACCCTGGTACTGTACCTGTATACAGCTGGTACAGTGGTACTTGTATACCCTGGTACTGTACCTGTATACAGCTGGTACAGTGGTACCTGTATACCCTGGTACTGTACCTGTATACAGCTGGTACCCTGGTACCTGTATACCGGATGTAATCACTAATATTTTAAGTGCACTTCTTGGCTTTGGGTTTTGTCAGTTAATTGAGGTAATGCAAAATCATGTACCTGTATAGTGCTTCTCCTGGTTTATGTATTCAGATTGGTGCAAAGAGATCAAAGGCTTTGATTGGTTGATTTATGCAGTACATATACTGAAACATTAGTAGCAACGAAACAAGAAATACATAAAAGAAATAAAATACAATTTGCAGATATGTTTCCTTTCACCAAATACTACAATTCCCGATATCTACCAAGAAGCGACGACTTGAGTATGTTTTTGATGCACTAGTGAGACGCACCTGTAATTTTGCATATTCGTTATGTAGGTGGTTATAGTAAGAACTGTTAATTTTCAAATATTTCTGTTTTTTACTGTTGTTATGCCAATCCCGTTGCTTTTCAAAGTAGTTACTAGTCATTTTCCTTCATTGAAAGACATAGTCCGTTCATGTACGACCTCGCATGTACATTTAAAAACAAGGAAAAAGTTCAGATCAAACAATCTTATCTTTTTGGTTTTTCAGTACTGGCGCAATCACTTTAATCATTTAATTAAGCATATGTCAGTTCTTCATTCTGGTTTGACACTTGTCTAATTCTGTTACAGTTTTCTCACCAAGATGTCTCAGGAGTGTCAGATACTGTTCCTCACGGTGAGTTCTTCGTGGAAAAGGTTGGAGAGAGTTGATTCCTGTGTGTTTAATATAGGCCTACAGCTCACTTAATATGTAACAGCTAATCAGTGCACTTGAAAGCTACATCATTTTTACTTAATTTACTTGGCGGTATCTTGTAAACAGTTTACAATCTTACTTGTGTCCAGTTGTTTTCCTCACCTAAACAAAGTGTTTTTGCATTTTCAAGCAGAATATTATGTGCATTACAATATATCAGTAACTGATAAGACCGTCACGGAGAAGACACTTGAAAATTTTTTGCTCCATACTGGGCTGAGGGGTAGCAGTGTCAAGACTCTGGCATGTATCAAAACCTTCCGAATTATCCTCCAGCCTAGCACTCCAGATAGAGTTTCTCTCCCTCCATCCGTCGTATTTTATAATACATATTGTAATCGATATAGGGTCCTTTAGGGCTAGAAAATAACAAGAGGAAATAATAAGGGTTGAATAAAAACGAGAGGAGATTAGTCGTTTGCTAAATGTCATAACCTAATTTGGATCCAGACTTTTTTTATGGCTCTACTACCCACACAATTTACAAAGCATTCTTAGAATTTTGTTAGTATTTTAGAATTTGGAGAATTTTAGAATTATTTAGAATTTGGCTTTTGTAACTTTATGGTGTGGATGTCTAGATGTACTCACCTTTTTGAAAGTCATGCTAAAATAGGATAGCAGATACAATATGAGACTATAAACAAATAAAGTTTCGGTTGCATGTAGACTTCAACTGCTTGTTGTGAAAATTCCTGGATGTATGGATAAATAGGTGATTCTTTGGTTAAGATCGTTACTAGCAACATTTTTTTTTGAACGTAGATTCATACTTTCTTCCCTTAATTGCATTAATTATGTAATTTTTGAACAAGGACCAATAAACGGAGGATGACTATCTGTTTGTTGCTCACTTGCATTCCAAAACTCATTGAATAGTGGTACACAGAGCTATAGAGGTCTTCTCCTTGAGAATAAATAAAGTAACAAGTGGAAACTACATGATGTTCAGTCATGCAGTTAGGTGGAGGAGGGAATGGCATGCTTTCACTTACATCACCCCTCTTGAATGCTCTGCATGTAGTATACAACTGCAAACTATATTCGACCACTGAATGCAGTACTTTTAAATGAGTGTTACGTTGCATGCTGCCCATAAATAATGCGTCTCATGAATATGCAAGACCTTACAATATTATTGTGCTCTCACAGGAAAACAAGTTTTTTCCTACACGCGCCTGATAATTTGCACCAGTTTGCAGTGATTACCTGTTAGTGTTTATACTATACGTGCCACTCTTTGGCTGCATTGGATTCATTGAAAGCATTGTTTATTTTTTTCTCTCTGTTCACTCAGGTTTTATTATTCATCGCCATACCTCTGGTCTCAAGTGATGAGGTACTGTATGTCAGTGCTGTAACAATTTTGTCTTATGATATGCAATCATGCATCTTTGAACTGTATTGTGATGAATAACAATGTTAAGGTTAGAAGCTGATTTCAATAGCTACTGTACCTACAGTAATGAAATAAACTTTTGGTTTTGATGATAATTGTAACCTTTGTAATCATGCATACTCATGTGCATGTGTGTCTGGGTGTGTGTGTGTGTGCTTGTATGTCTGTGATGCCATACCTTGTAAATGCGATATTTCAAGAAGGGAAGGTTGAACAGATATAACATTTGGTATGTAGGTGACCTACATCGAATACAAGAACCCTATAATTTTTGGTGATGGTCAAATGTCATTTTGGGTCAGCAAGGGTCAAACTGTGGCAACCTTGAAAACATGTGGTATGTTGGTGTACCACATTGAGTAGAAGAGTCCTGACATCTGAATTGAAAGTTAATAGCTGCACTTCTGAAAACTGGTGGTTCAACCTCACCGCCAGAAATTTTGATCATGCCATGCAAAATAGTAGCCCTCAGAGACAGTTATTTGCTCTATTAAAAATGGCAGCAGCCTATTGTGAACTTCTTTTCAGCCTAGCCAGGCTTTTGTAGCCTGGACAGTATTTTTAGGGGGTATTTGCTACTTCACAAGAGCATGTAATTTTCACTTGGCTGACAAGCCGCCTCCAATCTGATAACCAATAACCAATCTGAAGGACACCGCTTTGAGCTATGTGGGCTAAATTGTAGATTTGTATGTTACAAATCAGAACAACAGGTAGCCTGTAGAGTTGTCTATTATTCTCTGTGATCTTTACGTGTCCTCTTCTCTTTGTATAATTTTATCATTGTCTAGAGATCTAAATTTACATATATGCAAAAGAAGATAAGAAAATGCAATCACGTTTGCCGTCATGATTACATTACAATGTAATCGTAATGGTTTATTTTGTTGTAGCTGTAATCATAACCATAAAATCTGAAGTAACTGTAATCATAATCAATTACATTCAGACGTAATCACCCCGAGCCTGATGGCTCTATGTGAGCCCTATGGTCAGTTGTATTAAATTCTGCAAAACACTCCCCTTCTGCTTTTAAAGTGCCCTTTTAAAATCTTATCAACTTCTCAAATATCCCTTTCATGCATGAATGATAATTGAGTAATGGGACATTTTAATTTGGTGCATGAACTGAAACTCTATATTAACTTTAGGTATGTTTGAGTAGAGAGATGTTAAAGGTGCACTTTGAGTTGCTTCATGAAATTAAGCGTAAAGTTAGTTAGTCTTCCCAAACCTGTCATCTTTGTGGTAAATTTCATATTTTACACATGAGGCTTCCATAAATCATTTATAATATTTACATTTATATAATTATATTATATTCCATAATTACATTAATAATAGGGTTTGTTCTTCAGAAATAGAACTTGCGTCATGGTCTGTGGAAAGCCATATTCTTCCTGAAAAGGCATGTTGCATTCTCCTGATTGCAATGGTATTTCAGTGGTCGTTTTCACACAAAGCAGACACCATGCTTTACTTGATAAAGGACTTTTTTTAATCTTTCCAGGACTGTGAAAGAAGTCAATTAAATGATAAAGAGTGGACTGTTACCTGTGATTCTCAGACACACCAACGATATTACTGCAGACCTGGGCAGAGGGTGAAGGATCCATGCAGCAGTGATAAGTGAGTCGCAGTCTCTCTAATTTTTTTATTAACTTATTTCATTCCTTTTAATTTCTGAAACTATGAAACTAGAAGTGTCTGCAATGTTGATGCTCAGCCCATTGGTTGCCCTCCCCTCCTTCTTTCACAAGTACTTAAGCAATTTGGAGGCTGCTATTCACTGAAAAATTTGTGGACCTACATGTTATAAAAAAGAAAAAAAACTGAAACTGTGTAAAGGAGCCTGCCACAAGTAGTGCGGTAACTCCCCATTTTTAAAGTCTGCCATCAAATACAATTATTTTTACCAGTGGTGTGCTGGTGAGAATAGGGAATGTCCAGTCCTGGGAAATGTCATCTTTTGAAGTAAAAGTCTGTACTTCGGGGGTCGGCAAGCTAGGGGTTGGCAACCCTCAAAGGGGTTGCAAAATTATTTTGTCGGGTTGCAAAAATCTGTCAGAGCAAAATGTGGCTGCCAAATTTCTCTCCCAAAATAGGCAAAAGCAGCGATTCTGATCAATTGCTGGCGTCACAGGCAGAGTACCTTCACTCGTGACATATCGGTCAGATGTTCCGTCCATCGGAGACTAGCTATGCATTTTACGTACTGTACTGAATTTGAGGTATTTGTCGGGATGGTGCTTGATCTAAGGGGAAAATGTGGAAGTAAAGTTGTAGGGAGAATTTCCAGAAGAAATAACAAGATATGTGTGATAAGATGTGTGTCAAAAAAGGAATCATGGGCAAATCTTACCCCTCTCGGTGTGTACGGCAGGTGTTCTATGACGAGTACGAAAGCTCTGTCGTTTTGCTGTTGTTTTTGGGTGGAGATCAGCTGTGATTTGGGGGTCTGTAGAGGGTAAAGTTGTGAAGACTTCCTTAACATGATATCTCAAGAAGAGAAGCTTGGACAAATCTCATGGTGTGTAGGTGTACCATATTGAGCACAAAAACCTCATCATTTTTAGTACAGGTCAAAAGTCAAGAGGGGTCAAATTGTGAAAACCTAAAGCACAACACTTTCTCAAGGGGGAGGGAGCATGGACAAATGTCATATTTACCATGCAGGGGTCCTGCATTGAGTCCATGAATTCTATTGTTTTTTGTGGAGATTGAAGGTTATTTGGCTTCAAGAGAGGTCAGATTGTGGAAACCTTGGAAACACAACATCTCAAGGAGGAAAGTTTGGAGAGATTCGATATTTGAATTAGAGGGAATCCCCATTAGCTAGTCTTCCCCGACATGCCAGTGGCAGGTCGGGGACGACAGATTTTCTGCTCTAGTGCACTTGATTAGCTTTGTCCTTTGGCCTTGACCATTTTCTGTGCATACACAGTGATGAGATAAGGGGCACACATCTCAGTAGGTCTGGAGAGTATCACACTCTTGGGTGTATCTTAACAATAGGGTTGTTGAAGTATAGCCTCTGAGTCCACAGACCTTGTGGTTGACCATTTATTGATCCATGGATAAACTCTGCTGCATTTTTTTTTTTAAAAAGTAGCTAATGGGAGATTCCTGTCATGTGGTATGTAGGTGTATCACATTAAGCACATTAATCCTATTATCAAAAGTTTTTTGGCATGTATATTGATTGTCCACGCAGTTTTGTTTTCATGTTTACAGTCAGTGTGAATATTGTCCAGAAGGTCAGTATCAGGATCTTTACTCCAATTGCAAGACCTGCAACAATTGCACAACGGAAGATGACTGCTGCCCTGGTCAAGTGGTGAGTTTGGCTCTTGACCTGTTTTCTTTGCAGGATGAAGGCCTCCTTGGGGGTTTGAACCTCTGATGTACTCTCTTCTGACAAACAAATACATCTCAGTCATTTTTGTGTCTTGTCAGATATCATGGAACAGTTTCCATCAAATCTTTCATAAGTTAACTATGAATCCTATTTAGGTACAATATGCAAACCATTCATTTGCTAGTGTTGGATATGGTCGCTGAACTTCTATGCAGTACTGGTACATTTGAAGCTATATTTTTTGACTTAAGCAATTCTTTGGTACGGTATTCTTCTCTCTGAAGATTAATAGTAACTTTTGGCTCTAAATTCTGAATATGTCATAAATTGCCTCATGGGATAATTTTCATGCTGACTAAGAAAGCTCAATAACAATCACTCATTTCCGCTGCAAGTTTCAATTTTCAAACCTCTGCTTCATTAGGCCTCAAATTTGAGATGTTGCAACTGCGCAAGTATCCCTGCCAGTGATTCTGGTGTTTGAAAGTCTCCACATGTGATACCTGGTCAATTTATTGTTTGTACACCACTGCACGGCTTGTCAAGAGACAGTCCTCCCCTGTGACGTTCGCACAACAGATGGTCAAGCATGTAGTGAGCAGAGCAGGCTAATTTGTCAGACCCTTGTGTAATTTCAGTGAACATGGCATGTAATATTCAATCAAATAGCTTTCCTAGCTTAAAAGAGATGTCATCTACTGTAATTGTATGCAACTTTGAATATTGGCCCTTCTTTCATCTGTTGAGCACATCTTGTAGATTACATGGTTGTTGGTCTGCTGTTTAAACATTTTCTTGTAGAAATAGAAGTTCTGTAAAGTCCTCTAAACTACAATGAGTTTTTTTTTTGTATACACCCATGAGTTTTTTTTTTTTGCTATACTTGGGATGCATACTATATGACAGATGCATGTGACATGCTACAAAGCTAAATGTGTGCAACGCCAAGCGAAGATTTGTTACACTTTCAACAGAATGCTTGTTTAAGCAACCTGTGTCTACAAGTTTTGTGTCTTTTTCAGTAACTTTATCTTTCAAGCATTGAACAATGCTCAAAAGTGTGACATTCACTAACTGGTTTTCAGCAGTGTCACTCATAAAATTAAAAATTACAATATTGGTCCCAGTAAGTTCGTACTTAAAATTAAAGATTAACCTTTTGTGTCGCATCGGCGTATTGCATCCTGAAAAATACTTCAACCTTTCAAAACCACGTGTGTTGCGTGATAGCATTCCCTTCATTTTGCCATAGCAGTTTAGTATATGCTATACCTTGCCTCAGCTTAAAATCAGATTGTTACATGGTGTCGCCATCATATTGAACAATTTACTTCAATCATTGGCAGTGCCCTGCTTCTCCCTTTCAATATTCTGTACCCTCTGTTTGCAAATAAGAGTTAGGAGTTCTACTGTTGTTCATCTGGTTGTTTCTTGTCCATGAATTTGCACCAATTTTGGGAAGGTTTTCAGCAAGTCTGGGAATGAGATGCAGTGCTAAAATGATGTAAGTCAGATGGCTTGATAGGCAATGTTAACAAAAATGTTATCAGTACTCTTGGCATGGTAGATGGGTGTGTAGCCATTGATGCTGTGACAAGTAAGTGATTTGCTGTGTTAAGTGACTACCATAGGTAAGTTTGTGTGGGTGATTCTACCTGACTCAAGGGTGGAACACTGTGTGTCGTTTGCTGATAACGTACAGTCCAGTTCATAAAGTGATGTGACGACTGCTTTGTTCTTTCTGGAAAATAGTTAATAAGACAATGTACGTCAGAAGAGGATGCAAAATGCGGTTGTCCAATATGTCCAGAAAAACAGACTTGGACTACATGCCCAACAGTTTGTAACATGACCAATCAAACTTCAACATCAGATGACACTCCTATGTCTTCTTTGTCATCTGCCGATCCCAACGGGGACACCACCTCCTCGATGCCTGATATCGACGGCACCACTTCCTCGCCTACATCTGCAAAAGGTATCGACTTCATCTCATTCTCCCATTTTATGGTGGTTTTATGTCAGAAAGTGTGCTCTGTGCTTGGGATGTGATGTACTTTAAAATTCCCCAGTGTTGTGCCACATTTGGTTTTTTTTCTCGGTGTGTTTTGTCATTTCCACTAGATTTGAAAGTTTGAGCTTTAATCAGGATTTTCAGGTCTTCTATACAATGTGTATTTGATGGCCTGAGAGGAGGTCAATTACTGCTACTTATTGCTGCTCAAATGCAATTACAACTTAAACCTTCCATGAAAATGTGAAACCATAATATGCCTTTTTAGTATTTAGACAGAAATAAAAACTACGGGAATTTATTCTACCAGTAAGTTATTGAAGCCATGGGTAATACTTCAAGAAGGCAAGCATGGACAGACTTCATAATTGATTTTGATCGATAATATCAGTGATGATAAACTGGAGTTTCTACGGCAGACATTTTTTATTGTCAAGAAAGTAAAATTAAAATTCACAGAGAAAGAAGTGAAAAGATGATAGGGAAATAAAAGAGAATAAGCATTCACCCAACTTCATTCTGAAGCATCAGTTTAATCTTACAGATCTCCTCCTTCAATCCTTCAATCCTTACATGTATCTTTCGTGATGTTGCAAAACATAATTTCATTTCATCTATTAAAACCAGTATAAATGGCAAGCATTCATAAAAAGGAGTGTAAAAATATTTAGAAATCAAAGTGGTAAAAATGTTACGACAAAGGTCAAATGATTTACAAAAGGTATACAAGTACAAAAGTAATGATTAAGATTGTTAGAATTTTGTAAGTATGTAAAAAGGGAGGCACTCAATAAAACTACAGAAGAAGTACTAAATTATCCTTTTGGATGAGTACTGCAGCCCAGTAAAGAAATGAATTCTTAAAAAGTTGGATCCTATATTTTGGGAAGATGGAAGGATTCCTTAGATTTCTTCTTAATTTGTCTAGAAGGTCAAAAAGAGGTGCAGGAAGTGCGTTATTATTGTCATTTTTAATTTTAAGCGTCATTCTTGTAAATTCCGTCTTAGCAGCTTGCATTCACAGTATCACGGAGTGACTGGCAATCTTATCCTAATATTTGTGAAGTATTTTTAAGAAATTTGTTAACTCTGGTCTTTTCTGCAGTTGAAATGAAATGATACCACACAGGCACTGCATAAATAATATGTGGTAGGATATATGAATTGAAAACATTTTCCTTCGCATGTTTGTTGAAGAAAGATACAATATAAGCTAAACTTGATACAATAAAATACATTTTTCTTAGCATTTTTGATATATGACATTTAAAGGTCAACTTGTCATCAATACATACCCCAAGATAGTCAGTTTGCGAAGTTCTCTCAACCTCTGATTCATGTATGTTAATCTTTTCATTTCTAGATTCCAGTAGTCCCTTATGCTTTATGTTAACATTAGCAAAACATATTTCTTTAGACTTTTTTTGATTAAGTAATAAGTTGTTTCGATCACAGGTTGAGACGATTCCATTGACTGATTTTTGATAATGCACCTGATCATTTGAACAGGAACTCTTTGATATTTTGCATGATAATACAGTGTCATCAGCATATTTTGTCACAGAATGAAAATCATCCATAAATGTTCAAAATCATCAATAAATGTTGCATATTCAAGGTAAAGCAGGAACTTATGCTGCATAGGCCTAACAATCCAGCATTCAAAACCATTGTCACATGATTAGAAAGATCCATACAGGAATAAGGATAGATGACTGTCCTAACTTGATAAAGTAAGGGTGACTGTATTTTCCCTTCAACCAATTATGTTTGCTTGACAGGAAAAAAAGTCATACTTCCAACACCATTAGTTATGGACACTGAAGAAAGACACTGCAATCTAACATAAGCCTGGATGGTAGTCCTTATTTTAAGAAATAAGTCTCTAAGAGATGGAAATTCAATTTTTAGTCGCTCAAGAATAATTTATTCACCAAAACTTTAAAAAATTCAAGTTTTGTTTCTGTCTGTAACTTATTTCATGCATAATGATTTTAAGGAGATGACTCTGTTGCTAATGTTCTTTGGTGAAACTGAGTGGTTTAACAATGATTAAAACTTTTTTCTATGTACGCCTTGTTAGTGCATTTTAAACACAAGTTTCCTTTTGTCTAGTGTATCTAGAGTTGGTTATTGAACAGTGCAAGAGAAATGGATTAATTGAAACTCTTGCAGAAAAAAAAATGGTTTTAGTGATTGATTGTTCCAATGTTTGTCATAACCCAATGCAATCGTTTTACATAATCATTAATGTGACTTCAGCAAGTCTGTGCTCCACACTGAATTAGAATTCTGGTTGCATTATCACAATTTTGGCATTCTGTTTTTTGTTTTCATGTTTATGAAGAATGTCAGAAAATTGGTCTGCACTGAATGCAAGGAATGTGGTGTACTATTTGAACTCCCTTTACGTGTGTGTTTACGGCCAATCCTGTGCGGCTCTTAGTTATTCCAATTCCGACCTTACCACGTGGATGTTACTCCTTTCCCCTCTGCATCCCTGCCACCCCCACCCTTTTGCAATGACTGCTGGTAACACCATGCATGACATTAGTTACTTTTCTGTTATTTTACAGACACCTTGTCAAGTGACTATGAATGTGTAGGCTGGATAATTGGTTTTTTTTCTGTTGCAGTACTACTATGCAGTATTCTTTTTTGTAAGTACTAAACATATCAATTTGAGATGGTGGTAGTAGATGTAAGAGAACCAGAACATGAATTACAAAGTGATGTTTTTTTTTAGGTTTTTTTTTAGTTTCATAGACATGCTAATTGGATTTTATATGAAAAGTTTTCTTATGCTTTGTCAAAAATGCTCTACATGTCAAATGACTGCTGCCTTTTCCTTTGTGTACATTCTTTCAAATTTTTGTCATATTATCAAAGATTATGTGGAGACTCTGATAGCCCCCCCCCCCCATTCACTGGAAAAGTGACCTCTCAAGTTAAATTATATACGGTCAAAGATTAGTCAATATTATGAAAGCTAAGGCTTAAGATTTGGTGTAAACATATTTTTTGTACAAGTTTAAATTATCAAAGGAAATCTTCTTTGTGCTTGACATTACTTGTAGACTCACAGGTGTTTATTTTCTTCCAGAGGTATTGTTGGTATATACTTTATGTAAGACTACTGTATCAGTTGTTTCTTTCAATTGGTCAAGTGATTAGTAGGTAAGAATGCTGAGTATATTCCAAACCAATACACCATTCACAAAAACCAGGTCCTTGTGAATTCGTTTTTGTCCTGACGCATGATGTGGAATAAATTGAGCTTGATGTTTTGAAAAATTGTTTCCCTCAACACAGGTGTGGTATTGTATCTCTATATAAAAGGCAATGGAGGTAAGACCACACTTCGTTTCTATTGATTTATACTTCTTTGGAAAAGAAATCTCAATGAGGTCATATATTGGTTGTGTTTTGTATAGATACCACCTGCAATAAGTCAAGTTTGTTGTTTTTCAGAGGCCCTCGACTTGGGTAAAAATTGGAGCCTTGTAAAACAATGTCAGATAATTTGATGTGTTCAACATCGGTATTTATTGCATATCTGGTGCCTCATAATCGGTGGCTTTAACTGGTTAGTCTGATGTATAAATAACTTCGCAGAATCACATGTTAACACAGAGTGCCAATGCCCAGAAATGGATGACCTTTCATTCATTGGAGGTTTAAAATCGAAAGTTGTCTGTATGAAATAAGTTTAAAATGCAGATTACATGTAAACTGTTCTGAAGACAAGATAGATCACTCTGATGCCTGATATTTCTTGTTCTGAGATCAAAGTTGGTTGGACAGGTGCCAACAGGAATATTTGAAAGGGGGGGAAGATCTGAGGGGGAAGTATGTATGCAACTCTGAAAGCTTTAACACACAACTGAACTGAAGAGAATCTGGGGCAACGATAATTTAAAAGCAGTGCCTGCAGCATTAGATGTATAATGTGGGTTGTTTAATAAAAGAACTTGTATGCTAAACTATACAGTATACCAAAGTGTGCCATACCATTCTGCGTTATTGTTGCAAATGTGACTGGGTTTGCACCTTTCAAATTGCGGCTGTTTGCAGCCATGATGGCACGGGCGTGTGTACGTTGGTTGTCATCCCACGCCTGTGATGTTCATTTGCATACACATGCTTCTGACACCACCTGTAGCTTGTAGACATAGAGTAATTACTTGTGTACACAGAATGTAAAAACATCACAATTTCATGTCCGAAAGTTTGGAGCACCTTTTTGCTTCTACCATTCTGACAATTTGGGAAAAGAAATAGGTGTGAAATTCCGCCATGTTATTTCAACTTTTTGTAACTTGTGTAACATAACAACCAAAACTTTTAGGTACGTTATTGTTGTGAATGACCGTTTCATGCAACTTTTACTGAGCGCTTGTTTGAAAAAGTCAATGAGAAGTATACTAATAATGAATATTTAGTCAGTCAAAAAAGCTTATTGCTGATGACTTACTGAGGTGATCATTTTGCAGTCTACATGTAAATATAGTGCATATTGCATATTCATTTCATAGGTGCGGTCAGTCTATATGTTTTAATGGAACTGTTATTTTCAAAATTCTGTTGTTCACTGTTTTCGTGCTGTTTCCATAGCTTTTCAGAGTTGTTACTGCTATTTTAGTTCATTCAATGACATATTCCATCCATGAAAAAACCTTGCTTATACATTTAAATTAGAAGAAAAACTTGAGGATGCTGTAGTGTAATCTTATCTAGGGTTGAACATCCTACATACAGAGGGGTTGTGACAAATGGCTGTTTGATGCCATTTTGCCTTCAACTGCATCAAACTATTAATCCTTTCTGAGACGTCATAACCAACAAAATTGCTGTTGTATATGGTTGTTGTCACTGAATAAGTTAAGATTAGCGTCAGTGTTTTAACTAACCTACTTTGCACCTACGACAATGTTAATGCAGTTGGAGGGAAAATGGCGCCTAACATTGTAGTTGTTGCAGCCCTCTTTGTATAGAAACCCTCATCTCACCTTCTAGTTCTTCCATATACACGTAATCACTTTAGGGGAAGCATAGATGTAACTTACATATGGCATGTATATAGTTGCTCCATCTATAGTAGAAGACGTGTTGTTCTAGTCTTAGGTCATAGTTCATTTGTGGTCAGTATGTGTAAATTACAAAGTCATTGTATCTCAAGAAAGGAAGCTGGAAGTGACCATGTGTTTGGGATGTAGGTATAGCACAATGAGTACAAAATACAGTGCCTGCTGGTCTTGCTTTAAGGCAAAGACATGACAATGCATTTGCCATTCACTACCTCCCCTCCCCCTCAAAAGGAAAGACAAAAAATACAAAACAAAAATGCATTGCTAATTTAATCAACCACAAATTGTATGCTGTAGGTAGTGCTCTATTTGTAAGACCGTTCTGAGCATGTACTCTGATCACTGACAGTGTACTGCAAACAACAATGGCCAGAGAGAGGTAGTAGAACCTAAACAAATAATATATGCTGACTCTGCCAGTGATAAAAAAGAAAGGTGATTAGTCAGTTGGCACAAGGTATATTCATTTTACCTGAAAGTAAAAGCTAAAAGTTCAAAATTTCAGTTTCGTCCTCTCAAAACCCTCTGTCACAACCACAAATATGTGCATAGTTCTGGCTTCTTGATTTGTGTGAAGGGGTGTAAACAATTTTTGCAGTAATGCATCGTATTGTAATGTGCTTTTTCCTCTGGTGCTATTGTGTAAACGTCAGTGAGATGATAGAGAAAACATATCTAACACATAAAATCCTGTGGACAAATTTTAGCTCAGCAGTTTAGAACTTTGTAACTTCTGTAATGTAATGTTTGTGTGTGGCCTAGTTTGTGTGTTGCACAAGGTCGATAGAGAATGGAGTGATTTGTATGAAGATCCCCATAGTAACTTGTAATGGGATATTAATCACTGCGACTAGCTACGTGCTGCTAAATTTTAAGTCAGAAGTCATCATTAAAAAAGTAGTTGCATTTGTGCTTTCTGGTTATTGCTTCCATTGCAAGCAATCCACAGTAACTTAATTACAATAGTAATAACTAATAATAATATAAGCAGATGTACAAAAGAGGTATGTATGGTTGCATATAGATTATGGAGCAATTACAACCTGCTTAACGCTATAGTCCAATGAACGTGTATTTCTACTTTCTCTAGTTTTTAGGGTAATGAAATTTCAATTATTTACCCCACAATGTGATATACTGCACAGAGCTGTGTTTACACTGTTCTGACTTAAGTTTGTCTAAAAATGTTCTCTTCTCTCAGTGTTATTGTTCTTTTTGATTCCTTGCGGAAGGCAGAAGGAATCTATGCGATGGTGACGTTGTGTGTGTGTGTACGTGTGTATGTGACGCCTTGCTTGTAAACACGATATCTCAAGAAGTGTAATCATGACTGATGTCATACTTGGTGTGTGGGTTGGTTGTATTGAGTAGATGATCCCTGTTGTTTTTGGTGGAGGTCAAAGGTCATTTGAGGTCACCAGAGGTCAAGCTGTAAAAACCTTGTAAACACGATATCTCAAGAACGGTAACTGTGACTGATGTCATACTTAATGTGTACGTTGTTCTCGCTGAGTAGATGATCCCTATTGTTTTTGGTTGAGGTCAAAGGTCATTTGAGGTCACCAGAGGTCAAAATGCCAAAACCTTGTAAACACGATATCTCAAGAACGGTAACTGTGACTGATGACATACTTGAAGTATGGCTTGGTCATACTAAGCTGATGATCCCTATTGTTTTTGGTGGAGGTCAAAGGTCATTTGAGGTCACCTGAGATCAAACTGTGAAAAACTTGTAAACAATATCTCCAGAAGCATAACTGTGACTGTGACTAATGTCGTACTTGGTGTGTGGGTTGGTCACATTGAGTAGATGATCCCTGTTGTTCTTGGTTGAGGTCAAAGGTCATTTGAGGTCACCAGAGGTCAAAATGTGAAAACCTTGTAAACATGATATCTCCAGAACGGTAAATGTGACTGATGTCATACTTGGTGTATGGGTTGGTCGTATAGAGTGGATGACCCCCATTGTTCTTGGACGAGGTCAAAGGTCGTTTGAGGTCACCAGAGATCAAACTGTGAAAACCTGGTAAACACGATATCTCAAGAAGGGTAACTGTGAGTGATGTCATACTTATTGTGTGGGTTGGTCATATTGAGTTGATGATCTCTATTGTTTTTGGTCAAGGTCAAAGGTCATTTGAGGTCACCAGAAAACAAACTGTGAAAACCTTGTAAACACGATATCTCCAGAAGCATAACTGTGACTGATGTCATACTTGGTGTGTGGGTTGGTCACACTGAGTAGATGATCCCTATCGTTCTTGGTTGAGGTCAAAGGTCATTTGAGGTCACCAGAGGTCAAAATGTGAAAACCTCATAAACACGATATCTCAAGAACGGTAAATGTGACTGATGTCATATTTGGTGTATGAGTTGGTCATATTAAGTAGATGATCCCTCTTGTTTTGGTGAAGGTCAAAGGTCATTTGAGGTCACTCGTGGTCAAACCAAAAACCTTGCAAACACATTTTCTCCAGAAGGGTGATGATGGCTGATGTCATACTTGATATGTGGGTTGGCCATACTGGGTAGGTGATCCCTATTGCTTTTGGCGGAAGTTAAATGTCATTTAAGGTCACCAAAAATAGGTCATTTGGGGTAAAAGGCTCATTAATATGGTGTTTCAAGCACAATTACTGTAGTTGATCTCATACTTGTCATGTGGGTAATTCATGTTTGTTATAACCATATGGCAAGGAATCACAAAGCCTTTTGGCTTTCTGGTTTTAGATGTAGAATTAAAATTTCTGGCTAATAAAGTACAGTAGGAGATGCCTTATACATGGATACACCCATCTGCTTTAGTTTTGTATGTTAGTTTTTATTAATCAAGAAACTGTTTGTTACAGCCCTGTGTACCAGGTGCAGGAGAAGACAGCAGCGGAGGAGATCAGACCAGATGGATAATAGTAGACAAGGTAAATTTATTTACAATAAAACTAGAATTTCATAACCATCTGTGAGAATCGTCGTAGGCAATTGCTACACATTTGAGTTAATAACATGCCTATATTGTTTGATGTGTGGATCAAGGGTCATTTTATGTCAACAGGTCCAACCTTTGCAATGCAGTTTGTGTGTATCCATTTTGCAAACCAATTTATCATAGAGATGTGTATACATACACACAGGACTATTCTGGCTCTCTTGCAGAGAACGATTTGCTGCTGAAACCATGTCATACTGCAGAATTAGTCAAAGAGAATGGTAACTTTATGTGGCAAGATTTCATTAAAGTAGAGACTTCTTATCAGAGAAGAAAAGAAACCAAAGGGAAATTAAAATTAAAGAAGTATCAGCAAATATCAGCAAGGTTGACGAAAGAATTGCATCAGAAAATGACAATTATAACTTAGTAAGAATTCAGGAATCATGTGAATAAAAAAGAATATCTCATGTTGATTCTTTAACAGCACCTTCATCCCCAGAGTGTGCAACAGAAACGACAGAATTAGTTGCTTCTAGTGAAACACCCAGTAATGACCGTGGAAGTGGTATGTATTTTCCTTTGTTGTGTACCCTTGGCATCGAAACGGACATTCTTGCAAACAGTAATTGCATGATTGCTGGACTTTCAAACAGAAACGATAAAATTACAATAGCAGCAATGTTAAAGAGACATTTTAAGGAAAGACATTGTATGGGCAGTATTGAATTTCCTGCCAATTGCAACAATGATAAATACTGATGTATACCTACGTGAAAATTGGAATTGTGGTAGGACTAAATGGCACAGTCTGACGTGATGACATAGTTTGCTTTATGTAATAGATGGTTGTAGGTTTATAATCTTCAGTATGTACTGGTGGGGGTTTGTTTAATAGATGGCACCTTGGTCCACTGAATGCAAGTTTGAAGGGACAAAGATTGATTCACAAAGGCAAAAATATGTCTGATTTTGGATAATGCAGCAATGAAGCTGCTATCTGTACGATGTTTTATTATCTTGTAATGTATGAATTTCTTAGATGTGTCTGCTGCTCTTATATACAGTGTATTTCATGAAACTCGTCAATGATATGGCCCTCGCTAATTACTTATCTCCATGTATTTGGCCTGAACAATGAAGAAGATGGTAGTGATTATAAACGGTGATTAATAGCAGCAAAAGACGAAGGAATATTGATAAGCATTACCTAATGTAGTAGCTTCAGAACCACCTCAGCAAGAAGTGATAGATTCTGACAGTGCAGAAGGAAATGTACCTGAAAGTGGTGGTATGTGTCTCTCCTTGTGAATGCCTGTAATATGTACTCCCTACACACAAAAATCTTTAGGTAGTTGAGGTAGTCGCTGATCTGTTTTTTTTCTGCAGTTTGTTCATCTTTACCTTTTTTACATATTAATTGATTGAACATTCAAAGCAATATTTACATTCAATTGAGATATTTTGTGTTTTCACAGAGAATGAGCGATCATTGATTGTTGCTAAGTTAGAGGAAGAGAAACGGCAATTACATGAAAAGAATGCTGAACTGGAGAAGACGATCCGCCAACAAAGTGAACAGTTGAAAAAAGGAATCGGTAATGTGTGCCAGTTGTGCTAGGTGTTGGAGAAGACCGCAGTGAAGGAGATCAGACCAGATGGATAATCAAAGACGAGATAAATTTATTTAAGATAGAACTAGAATTTCTTCCTTTTATAACCATCTGTGAGAACTGTCATAGGCAATTGCTACACATTTGAGTTAATAACATGCCTATATTGTTTGATGTGTGGATCAAGGGTCATTTTAAGTCAACAGGTCAAACCTTTGCAATGCAGTTTGTGTGTATCCATTTTGCAAACCAATTTATCATAGAGATGTGTATACATACACACAGGACTATTCTGGCTCTCTTGCAGAGAACGATTTGCTGCTGGAACCATGTCATACTGAAGAATTAGTCGAAGAGAATGATAAGTTTATGTGGCAAGATTTCATTAAAGTAGAGACTTCTTATCAGAGAAGAAAAGAAACCGTAGGGAAATTAAAATGAAAAAAGTATCAACAAATATCAGCAAGATTGACGAAAGAATTGCATCAGAAAATGACAATTATAACTTAGTAAGAATTCAGGAATCATGTGAATAAAAAAGAATATCTCATGTTGATTCTTTAACAGCACCTTCATCCCCAAAGTGTGCAACAGAAACGACAGAATTAGTTGCTTCTAGTAAAACACCCAGAAATGACTGTGAAAGTGTTTTGTATTTTCCTTTGTTGTGTACCCTTGGCATCGAAACGGACATTCTTGCAAACAGTAATTGCATGATTGCTGGACTTTCAAACAAACGATAAAATTACAATAGCAGCGATGTTAACGAGACATTTTAAGGAAAGACATTGTATGGGCAGTATTGAATTTCCTGCCAGTTGCAACAATGATAAATACTGATGTATACCTACGTGAAATTGGAATTGTGGTAGGACTAAATGGCACAGTCTGATGTGATGACATAGTTTGCTTTATGTAATAGATGGTTGTAGGTTTATAATCTTAAGTACGTACTGGTGGGGGTTTGCTTAATAGATGGCACTTTAGTCCACTGAATGCAAGTTTGAAGGGACAAGGATTGATTCAAAAAGGCAAAAACATGTCTGATGTTGGATAATGCAGCAATGTAGCTGATATCTATACGATGTTTTATTTCCTTGTAATGTATGAATTTCTTAGATGTGTCTGCTGCTCTTATGTACAGTGTATTTCATGAAACTCGTCAATGATATGGCCCTCGCTAATTACTTATTTCCATGTATTTGGCCTGAACAATGAAGAAGATGGTAGTGATTATAAACGGTGATTAATAGCAGCAAAAGATGAAGGAATATTGATAAGCATTACCTAATGTAGTAGCTTCAGAACCACCTCAGCAAGAAGTGATAGATTCTGACAGTGCAGAAGGAAATGTCCTTGAAAGTGGTGGTATGTGTCTCTCCTTGTGAATGCCTGTAATATGTACTCCCTACACACAAAAATCTTTAGGTAGTTGAAGTAGTTGCTGATCTGTGTTATTCTGCAGTTTGTTCATCTTTACCTTTTTTACATATTAATTGATTGAACATTCAAAGCAATATTTACATTCAATTGAGATATTTTGTGTTTTCACAGAGAATGAGCGATCATTGATTGTTGCTAAGTTAGAGGAAGAGAAACGGCAATTACATGAAAAGAATGCTGAACTGGAGAAGACGATCCGCCAACAAAGTGAACAGTTGAAAAAAGGAATCGGTAAGTGTGCCAGTTGTGCTAGGTGTTGGAGAAGACCGCAGTGAAGGAGATCAGACCAGATGGATAATCAAAGACGAGATAAATTTATTTAAGATAGAACTAGAATTTCTTCCTTTCATAACCATCTGTGAGAACCATCATAGGCAATTGCTACACATTTGAGTTAATAACATGCCTATATTGTTTGATGTGTGGATCAAGGGTCATTTTAAGTCAACAGGTCAAACCTTTGCAATGCTGTTTGTGTGTTACAATTTTGGAAACCAATTTATCATAGAGATGTATACATACACACAGGATGATTCAGGCTCTCTTGCAGAGAACGAATTGCTGCCGAGACCACGTCATACTGCTGAATTAGTCAAAGAGAATGGTAACTTCATGTGGCTAGATTGCATGAAAGTAGAGACTTCTTGTCAGAGAACAAAAGTAAACCATTGGGAAATTAAATAAAAAAAAAACTTGAAGTTACAACAAATACCAGCAAGATAGACAGAAGAATTACATCAACAAATAACAGTTATAACTGAATAATAATTCAGAAATCGTGTGAATAAAAAAGAATATCTCATGTTGATTCTTCGACAGCAACTTCATCCCCAGAGTATGTACCAATTGGGGAAAGGAGAGGATCTGGTCGTGAAACACCCAGAAATGATGGTGAAAGAGGTATGTATTTTCCTTTGTTGTGTACCCTTGGCATCGTAACTGTCGTTCTTGCAAACAGTAACTGGCACGATTGCTGGACTTTCAAACAGAAACGATAAAATTACGATAGCAGCAATGTTAATATTTCATTGAATTTTATTGAATTTCCTGCCAATTGCGATGATGATATATACTGATATATACCTAAGTGAGAATTGGAATTGTGGTAGGACTAAATGGCACAGTCTGACGTGATGACATAGTTTGCTTTATGTAATAGATGGTTGTAGGTTTATAATCTTCAGTATGTACTGGTGGGGGTTTGTTTAATAGATGGCAGTTTGGTCCACTGAATGCAAGTTTGAAGGGACAAAGATTGATTCACAAAGGCAAAAACATGTCCGATGTTGGATAATGCAGCAATGTAGCTGATATCTGTACGATGTTTTATTTCCTTGTAATGTATGAATTTCTTAGATGTGTCTGCTGCTCTTATATACAGTGTATTTCATGAAACTCGTCAATGATATGGCCCTCGCTAATTACTTATTTCCATGTATTTGGCCTGAACAATGAAGAAGATGGTAGTGATTATAAACGGTGATTAATAGCAGCAAAAGACGAAGGAATATTGATAAGCATTACCTAATGTAGTAGCTTCAGAACCACCTCAGCAAGAAGTGATAGATTCTGACAGTGCAGAAGGAAATGTACCTGAAAGTGGTGGTATGTGTCTCTCCTTGTGAATGCCTGTAATATGTACTCCCTACACACAAAAATCTTTAGGTAGTTGAGGTAGTCGCTGATCTGTTTTTTTTCTGCAGTTTGTTCATCTTTACCTTTTTTACATATTAATTGATTGAACATTCAAAGCAATATTTACATTCAATTGAGATATTTTGTGTTTTCACAGAGAATGAGCGATCATTGATTGTTGCTAAGTTAGAGGAAGAGAAACGGCAATTACATGAAAAGAATGCTGAACTGGAGAAGACGATCCGCCAACAAAGTGAACAGTTGAAAAAAGGAATCGGTAAGTGTGCCAGTTGTGCTAGGTGTTGGAGAAGACCGCAGTGAAGGAGATCAGACCAGATGGATAATCAAAGACGAGATAAATTTATTTAAGATAGAACTAGAATTTCTTCCTTTTATAACCATCCGTGAGAACTGTCATAGGCAATTGCTACACATTTGAGTTAATAACATGCCTATATTGTTTGATGTGTGGATCAAGGGTCATTTTAAGTCAACAGGTCAAACCTTTGCAATGCAGTTTGTGTGTATCCATTTTGCAAACCAATTTATCATAGAGATGTGTATACATACACACAGGACTATTCTGGCTCTCTTGCAGAGAACGATTTGCTGCTGGAACCATGTCATACTGAAGAATTAGTCGAAGAGAATGATAAGTTTATGTGGCAAGATTTCATTAAAGTAGAGACTTCTTATCAGAGAAGAAAAGAAACCGTAGGGAAATTAAAATGAAAAAAGTATCAGCAAATATCAGCAAGATTGACGAAAGAATTGCATCAGAAAATGACAATTATAACTTAGTAAGAATTCAGGAATCATGTGAATAAAAAAGAATATCTCATGTTGATTCTTTAACAGCACCTTCATCCCCAAAGTGTGCAACAGAAACGACAGAATTAGTTGCTTCTAGTAAAACACCCAGAAATGACTGTGAAAGTGTTTTGTATTTTCCTTTGTTGTGTACCCTTGGCATCGAAACGGACATTCTTGCAAACAGTAATTGCATGATTGCTGGACTTTCAAACAAACGATAAAATTACAATAGCAGCGATGTTAACGAGACATTTTAAGGAAAGACATTGTATGGGCAGTATTGAATTTCCTGCCAGTTGCAACAATGATAAATACTGATGTATACCTACGTGAAATTGGAATTGTGGTAGGACTAAATGGCACAGTCTGATGTGATGACATAGTTTGCTTTATGTAATAGATGGTTGTAGGTTTATAATCTTAAGTACGTACTGGTGGGGGTATGCTTAATAGATGGCACTTTAGTCCACTGAATGCAAGTTTGAAGGGACAAGGATTGATTCAAAAAGGCAAAAACATGTCTGATGTTGGATAATGCAGCAATGTAGCTGATATCTATACGATGTTTTATTTCCTTGTAATGTATGAATTTCTTAGATGTGTCTGCTGCTCTTATGTACAGTGTATTTCATGAAACTCGTCAATGATATGGCCCTCGCTAATTACTTATTTCCATGTATTTGGCCTGAACAATGAAGAAGATGGTAGTGATTATAAACGGTGATTAATAGCAGCAAAAGATGAAGGAATATTGATAAGCATTACCTAATGTAGTAGCTTCAGAACCACCTCAGCAAGAAGTGATAGATTCTGACAGTGCAGAAGGAAATGTCCTTGAAAGTGGTGGTATGTGTCTCTCCTTGTGAATGCCTGTAATATGTACTCCCTACACACAAAAATCTTTAGGTAGTTGAAGTAGTTGCTGATCTGTGTTATTCTGCAGTTTGTTCATCTTTACCTTTTTTACATATTAATTGATTGAACATTCAAAGCAATATTTACATTCAATTGAGATATTTTGTGTTTTCACAGAGAATGAGCGATCATTGATTGTTGCTAAGTTAGAGGAAGAGAAACGGCAATTACATGAAAAGAATGCTGAACTGGAGAAGACGATCCGCCAACAAAGTGAACAGTTGAAAAAAGGAATCGGTAAGTGTGCCAGTTGTGCTAGGTGTTGGAGAAGACCGCAGTGAAGGAGATCAGACCAGATGGATAATCAAAGACGAGATAAATTTATTTAAGATAGAACTAGAATTTCTTCCTTTCATAACCATCCGTGAGAACCGTCATAGGCAATTGCTACACATTTGAGTTAATAACATGCCTATATTGGTTGATGTGTGGATCAAGGGTCATTTTAAGTCAACAGGTCAAACCTTTGCAATGCTGTTTGTGTGTTACAGTTTTGGAAACCAATTTATCATAGAGATGTGTATACATACACACAGGATGATTCAGGCTCTCTTGCAGAGAACGAATTGCTGCCGAGACCACGTCATACTGCTGAATTAGTCAAAGAGAATGGTAACTTCATGTGGCTAGATTGCATGAAAGTAGAGACTTCTTGTCAGAGAACAAAAGTAAACCATTGGGAAATTAAATAAAAAAAAAACTTGAAGTTACAACAAATACCAGCAAGATAGACAGAAGAATTACATCAACAAATAACAGTTATAACTGAATAATAATTCAGAAATCGTGTGAATAAAAAAGAATATCTCATGTTGATTCTTCGACAGCAACTTCATCCCCAGAGTATGTACCAATTGGGGAAAGGAGAGGATCTGGTCGTGAAACACCCAGAAATGATGGTGAAAGAGGTATGTATTTTCCTTTGTTGTGTACCCTTGGCATCGTAACTGTCGTTCTTGCAAACAGTAACTGGCACGATTGCTGGACTTTCAAACAGAAACGATAAAATTACGATAGCAGCAATGTTAATATTTCATTGAATTTTATTGAATTTCCTGCCAATTGCGATGATGATATATACTGATATATACCTAAGTGAGAATTGGAATTGTGGTAGGACTAAATGGCACAGTCTGACGTGATGACATAGTTTGCTTTATGTAATAGATGGTTGTAGGTTTATAATCTTCAGTATGTACTGGTGGGGGTTTGTTTAATAGATGGCAGTTTGGTCCACTGAATGCAAGTTTGAAGGGACAAAGATTGATTCACAAAGGCAAAAACATGTCCGATGTTGGATAATGCAGCAATGTAGCTGATATCTGTACGATGTTTTATTTCCTTGTAATGTATGAATTTCTTAGATGTGTCTGCTGCTCTTATATACAGTGTATTTCATGAAACTCGTCAATGATATGGCCCTCGCTAATTACTTATTTCCATGTATTTGGCCTGAACAATGAAGAAGATGGTAGTGATTATAAACGGTGATTAATAGCAGCAAAAGACGAAGGAATATTGATAAGCATTACCTAATGTAGTAGCTTCAGAACCACCTCAGCAAGAAGTGATAGATTCTGACAGTGCAGAAGGAAATGTCCTTGAAAGTGGTGGTATGTGTCTCTCCTGCCTGTAATATGTACTCCCTAGACACAAAAATCTTTTAGGTAGTTGAGGTAGTTGCTGATCTGTGTTATTCTGCAGTTTGTTCATCTTTACCTTTTTTACATATTGATTGAACATTCATGAGCTAAGCAATATTTACATTCAATTGAGGTATTTTGTGTTTTCACAGAGAATGAGCGATCATTGATTGTTGCTAAGTTAGAGGAAGAGAAACGGCAATTACATGAAAAGAATGCTGAACTGGAAAAGACGATCCGCCAACAAAGTGAACAGTTGAAAAAAGGAATCGGTATGTGTGCCAGTTGTGCTAGGTGTTGGAGAAGACCACAGTGAAGGAGATCAGACCAGATGGATAATCAAAGACGAGATAAATTTATTTAAGATAGAACTAGAATTTCTTCCTTTTATAACCATCCGTGAGAACTGTCATAGGCAATTGCTACACATTTGAGTTAATAACATGCCTATATTGTTTGATGTGTGGATCAAGGGTCATTTTATGTCAACAGGTCAAACCTTTGCAATGCAGTTTGTGTGTATCCATTTTGCAAACCAATTTATCATAGAGATGTGTATACATACACACAGGACTATTCTGGCTCTCTTGCAGAGAACGATTTGCTGCTGAAACCATGTCATACTGAAGAATTAGTCGAAGAGAATGATAAGTTTATGTGGCAAGATTTCATTAAAGTAGAGACTTCTTATCAGAGAAGAAAAGAAACCGTAGGGAAATTAAAATGAAAAAAGTATCAGCAAATATCAGCAAGATTGACGAAAGAATTGCATCAGAAAATGACAATTATAACTTAGTAAGAATTCAGGAATCATGTGAATAAAAAAGAATATCTCATGTTGATTCTTTAACAGCACCTTCATCCCCAAAGTGTGCAACAGAAACGACAGAATTAGTTGCTTCTAGTAAAACACCCAGAAATGACTGTGAAAGTGTGATGTATTTTCCTTTGTTGTGTACCCTTGGCATCGAAACGGACATTCTTGCAAACAGTAATTGCATGATTGCTGGACTTTCAAACAAACGATAAAATTACAATAGCAGCGATGTTAACGAGACATTTTAAGGAAAGACATTGTATGGGCAGTATTGAATTTCCTGCCAATTGCAACAATGATAAATACTGATGTATACCTACGTGAAAATTGGAATTGTGGTAGGACTAAATGGCACAGTCTGACATGATGACATAGTTTGCTTTATGTAATAGATGGTTGCAGGTTTATAATCTTAAGTATGTACTGGTGGGTTATGCTTAATAGATGGCACTTTGGTCCACTGAATGCAAGTTTGAAGGGACAAGGATTGATTCAAAAAGGCAAAAACATGTCTGATGTTGGATAATGCAGCAATGTAGCTGATATCTGTACGATGTTTTATTTCCTTGTAATGTATGAATTTCTTAGATGTGTCTGCTGCTTTTATATACAGTGTATTTCATGAAACTCGTCAATGATATGGCCCTCGCTAATTACTTATTTCCATGTATTTGGCCTGAACAATGAAGAAGATGGTAGTGATTATAAACAGTGATTAATAGCAGCAAAAGATGAAGGAATATTGATAAGCATTACCTAATGTAGTAGCTTCAGAACCACCTCAGCAAGAAGTGATAGATTCTGACAGTGCAGAAGGAAATGTCCTTGAAAGTGGTGGTATGTGTCTCTCCTGCCTGTAATATGTACTCCCTAGACACAAAAATCTTTTAGGTAGTTGAGGTAGTTGCTGATCTGTGTTATTCTGCAGTTTGTTCATCTTTACCTTTTTTACATATTGATTGAACATTCATGAGCTAAGCAATATTTACATTCAATTGAGGTATTTTGTGTTTTCACAGAGAATGAGCGATCATTGATTGTTGCTAAGTTAGAGGAAGAGAAACGGCAATTACATGAAAAGAATGCTGAACTGGAAAAGACGATCCGCCAACAAAGTGAACAGTTGAAAAAAGGAATCGGTATGTGTGCCAGTTGTGCTAGGTGTTGGAGAAGACCACAGTGAAGGAGATCAGACCAGATGGATAATCAAAGACGAGATAAATTTATTTAAGATAGAACTAGAATTTCTTCCTTTTATAACCATCCGTGAGAACTGTCATAGGCAATTGCTACACATTTGAGTTAATAACATGCCTATATTGTTTGATGTGTGGATCAAGGGTCATTTTATGTCAACAGGTCAAACCTTTGCAATGCAGTTTGTGTGTATCCATTTTGCAAACCAATTTATCATAGAGATGTGTATACATACACACAGGACTATTCTGGCTCTCTTGCAGAGAACGATTTGCTGCTGAAACCATGTCATACTGAAGAATTAGTCGAAGAGAATGATAAGTTTATGTGGCAAGATTTCATTAAAGTAGAGACTTCTTATCAGAGAAGAAAAGAAACCGTAGGGAAATTAAAATGAAAAAAGTATCAGCAAATATCAGCAAGATTGACGAAAGAATTGCATCAGAAAATGACAATTATAACTTAGTAAGAATTCAGGAATCATGTGAATAAAAAAGAATATCTCATGTTGATTCTTTAACAGCACCTTCATCCCCAAAGTGTGCAACAGAAACGACAGAATTAGTTGCTTCTAGTAAAACACCCAGAAATGACTGTGAAAGTGTGATGTATTTTCCTTTGTTGTGTACCCTTGGCATCGAAACGGACATTCTTGCAAACAGTAATTGCATGATTGCTGGACTTTCAAACAAACGATAAAATTACAATAGCAGCGATGTTAACGAGACATTTTAAGGAAAGACATTGTATGGGCAGTATTGAATTTCCTGCCAATTGCAACAATGATAAATACTGATGTATACCTACGTGAAAATTGGAATTGTGGTAGGACTAAATGGCACAGTCTGACGTGATGACATAGTTTGCTTTGTAATAGATGGTTGTAGGTTTATAATCTTCAGTATGTACTGGTGGGTTATGCTTAATAGATGGCACTTTGGTCCACTGAATGCAAGTTTGAAGGGACAAGAATTGATTCACAAAGGCGAAAACATGTTCGATGTTGGATAATGCAGCAATGAAGCTGCTATCTATACAATGTTTTATTTCCTTGTAATGTATGAATTTCTTAGATGTGTCTGCTGCTCTTATATACAGTGTATTTCATGAAACTCGTCAATGATATGGCCCTCGCTAATTACTTATTTCCATGTATTTGGCCTGAACAATGAAGAAGATGGTAGTGATTATAAACGGTGATTAATAGCAGCAAAAGATGAAGGAATATTGATAAGCATTACCTAATGTAGTAGCTTCAGAACCACCTCAGCAAGAAGTGATAGATTCTGACAGTGCAGAAGGAAATGTCCTTGAAAGTGGTGGTATGTGTCTCTCCTGCCTGTAATATGTACTCCCTACACACAAAAATCTTTTAGGTAGTTGAGGTAGTTGCTGATCTGTGTTATTCTGCAGTTTGTTCATCTTTACCTTTTTTACGTATTAATTGATTGCACATTCATGAGCTAAGCAATATTTACATTCAATTGAGGTATTTTGTGTTTTCACAGAGAATGAGCGATCATTGATTGTTGCTAAGTTAGAGGAAGAGAAACGGCAATTACATGAAAAGAATGCTGAACTGGAGAAGACGATCCGCCAACAAAGTGAACAGTTGAAAAAAGGAATCGGTATGTGTGCCAGTTGTGCTAGGTGTTGGAGAAGACCGCAGTGAAGGAGATCAGACCAGATGGATAATCAAAGACGAGATAAATTTATTTAAGATAGAACTAGAATTTCTTCCTTTTATAACCATCCGTGAGAACTGTCATAGGCAATTGCTACACATTTGAGTTAATAACATGCCTATATTGGTTGATGTGTGGATCAAGGGTCATTTTATGTCAACAGGTCAAACCTTTGCAATGCAGTTTGTGTGTATCCATTTTGCAAACCAATTTATCATAGAGATGTGTATACATACACACAGGACTATTCTGGCTCTCTTGCAGAGAACGATTTGCTGCTGAAACCATGTCATACTGAAGAATTAGTCGAAGAGAATGATAAGTTTATGTGGCAAGATTTCATTAAAGTAGAGACTTCTTATCAGAGAAGAAAAGAAACCGTATGGAAATTAAAATGAAAAAAGTATCAGCAAATATCAGCAAGATTGACGAAAGAATTGCATCAGAAAATGACAATTATAACTTAGTAAGAATTCAGGAATCATGTGAATAAAAAAGAATATCTCATGTTGATTCTTTAACAGCACCTTCATCCCCAAAGTGTGCAACAGAAACGACAGAATTAGTTGCTTCTAGTAAAACACCCAGAAATGACTGTGAAAGTGTGATGTATTTTCCTTTGTTGTGTACCCTTGGCATCGAAACGGACATTCTTGCAAACAGTAATTGCATGATTGCTGGACTTTCAAACAAACGATAAAATTACAATAGCAGCGATGTTAACGAGACATTTTAAGGAAAGACATTGTATGGGCAGTATTGAATTTCCTGCCAATTGCAACAATGATAAATACTGATGTATACCTACGTGAAAATTGGAATTGTGGTAGGACTAAATGGCACAGTCTGACATGATGACATAGTTTGCTTTATGTAATAGATGGTTGCAGGTTTATAATCTTAAGTATGTACTGGTGGGTTATGCTTAATAGATGGCACTTTGGTCCACTGAATGCAAGTTTGAAGGGACAAGGATTGATTCAAAAAGGCAAAAACATGTCTGATGTTGGATAATGCAGCAATGTAGCTGATATCTGTACGATGTTTTATTTCCTTGTAATGTATGAATTTCTTAGATGTGTCTGCTGCTTTTATATACAGTGTATTTCATGAAACTCGTCAATGATATGGCCCTCGCTAATTACTTATTTCCATGTATTTGGCCTGAACAATGAAGAAGATGGTAGTGATTATAAACAGTGATTAATAGCAGCAAAAGATGAAGGAATATTGATAAGCATTACCTAATGTAGTAGCTTCAGAACCACCTCAGCAAGAAGTGATAGATTCTGACAGTGCAGAAGGAAATGTCCTTGAAAGTGGTGGTATGTGTCTCTCCTGCCTGTAATATGTACTCCCTAGACACAAAAATCTTTTAGGTAGTTGAGGTAGTTGCTGATCTGTGTTATTCTGCAGTTTGTTCATCTTTACCTTTTTTACATATTGATTGAACATTCATGAGCTAAGCAATATTTACATTCAATTGAGGTATTTTGTGTTTTCACAGAGAATGAGCGATCATTGATTGTTGCTAAGTTAGAGGAAGAGAAACGGCAATTACATGAAAAGAATGCTGAACTGGAAAAGACGATCCGCCAACAAAGTGAACAGTTGAAAAAAGGAATCGGTATGTGTGCCAGTTGTGCTAGGTGTTGGAGAAGACCACAGTGAAGGAGATCAGACCAGATGGATAATCAAAGACGAGATAAATTTATTTAAGATAGAACTAGAATTTCTTCCTTTTATAACCATCCGTGAGAACTGTCATAGGCAATTGCTACACATTTGAGTTAATAACATGCCTATATTGTTTGATGTGTGGATCAAGGGTCATTTTATGTCAACAGGTCAAACCTTTGCAATGCAGTTTGTGTGTATCCATTTTGCAAACCAATTTATCATAGAGATGTGTATACATACACACAGGACTATTCTGGCTCTCTTGCAGAGAACGATTTGCTGCTGAAACCATGTCATACTGAAGAATTAGTCGAAGAGAATGATAAGTTTATGTGGCAAGATTTCATTAAAGTAGAGACTTCTTATCAGAGAAGAAAAGAAACCGTAGGGAAATTAAAATGAAAAAAGTATCAGCAAATATCAGCAAGATTGACGAAAGAATTGCATCAGAAAATGACAATTATAACTTAGTAAGAATTCAGGAATCATGTGAATAAAAAAGAATATCTCATGTTGATTCTTTAACAGCACCTTCATCCCCAAAGTGTGCAACAGAAACGACAGAATTAGTTGCTTCTAGTAAAACACCCAGAAATGACTGTGAAAGTGTGATGTATTTTCCTTTGTTGTGTACCCTTGGCATCGAAACGGACATTCTTGCAAACAGTAATTGCATGATTGCTGGACTTTCAAACAAACGATAAAATTACAATAGCAGCGATGTTAACGAGACATTTTAAGGAAAGACATTGTATGGGCAGTATTGAATTTCCTGCCAATTGCAACAATGATAAATACTGATGTATACCTACGTGAAAATTGGAATTGTGGTAGGACTAAATGGCACAGTCTGACGTGATGACATAGTTTGCTTTGTAATAGATGGTTGTAGGTTTATAATCTTCAGTATGTACTGGTGGGTTATGCTTAATAGATGGCACTTTGGTCCACTGAATGCAAGTTTGAAGGGACAAGAATTGATTCACAAAGGCGAAAACATGTTCGATGTTGGATAATGCAGCAATGAAGCTGCTATCTATACAATGTTTTATTTCCTTGTAATGTATGAATTTCTTAGATGTGTCTGCTGCTCTTATATACAGTGTATTTCATGAAACTCGTCAATGATATGGCCCTCGCTAATTACTTATTTCCATGTATTTGGCCCGAACAGTGAAGAAGACTGAAGTAATTATAAACAGTGATTAATAGCAGCAAAAGATGAAGGAATATTGATAAGCATTACCTAATGTAGTAGCTTCAGAACCACCTCAGCAAGAAGTGATAGATTCTGACAGTGCAGAAGGAAATGTCCTTGAAAGTGGTGGTATGTGTCTCTCCTGCCTGTAATATGTACTCCCTAGACACAAAAATCTTTAGGTAGTTGAGGTAGTCGCTGATCTGTGTTATTCGGCAGTTTGTTCATCTTTACCTTTTTTGCATATTCATTGATTGAACATTCATGAGCTAAGCAATATTTACATTCAATTGAGATATTTTGTGTTTCCACAGAGAATGAGCGATCATTGATTGTTGCTAAGTTAGAGGAAGAGAAACGGCAATTACATGAAAAGAATGCTGAACTGAAGGAGACAATCCACCAACAAAGTGAACAGTTGAAAACGGAATCCCCAGACAGCATGGATGCCGCAGATGTCAGCCTGAATGACAAGATTGATTCAGGATCTACTTCACAACAATCCTCTTTGGGAAGAGATCTGAAGAGTGCCCCTGTGGAATCGGATGGAACACCATCGCCCGCAGAGCACCAAAAGGTAATTTTTAAACCAGGTAGATTTTGTGAAGTTGAGTGTGTGGAATGAATCTCTGTATGAGTTATAGCAGTGTGCTTGAATTTGCATGTAAGTGTATTTTAGTACTAACAATTTTGAAGAAGAAAATGTGAGCCAAAGTTGGCATGCAGTCTTTAATAAACCTGGAGAGAAACAATTTGTGACTAAGTTGCATAACACAGTGCAGAGGAGAATGGGAGGCGCGTTCAGTACATGTCTATAGGAATTGTTTTACGCTTTAACCAGTGTACTGTGGAAGATATGGTAATTTTCATCCCCTCTATGTAGAATTAATTTTCTCAAATGTGTCATTTTGCATAAATTTCTACTTCACACTGCAAAAGCAATGCACTGTAAATATGCAACAGACAAGATGTCTTCACTTTTGTTTTCCTCTTTTTTGAAGCAACTACGTGCCAAAGAGAGATTCTTTATCTTTTTTTGTGGGGGATCTTTTTAGTCACAGATCCTACTCAAAAACCTTCCCCCTTTCTCATTTCTGAGTCACTATCAGACTATCAAAATTCAAATCGAAGAAACCCGGCAGAGCTCCTTTAATGGAGAATCGTGATATTTTTCAAAATAGAGGGGGCCAGTTCAGTATTGAATTCAGAGAGAAAGAACAACTACTTGGTTCCTGTAGAGATAAGTTGTAAACAGGGTAGTTAGCTCAAGAACACTTGCCGGTTCTGCTTTAATACTCGCTCAACATGCTATATATCTATCCTATGGTGCTGAACATTCGCTGTGCAAAGCAAACAATGCATTGTCAATTAGCTAAGCGTTATGGGACATAATTTTGACATATATTACAGGTGGAAAATCCGTATTATGCAGTACATACTTAAAGGTCTGGTGACATGAAAATGACATTTTGAGGTACTGGGTGCATTAGGCATTCAAAATGTTGAAAATAGTCTCAAATTGCATCAAAATCCGTCAAAAATTGACAAATTTACAGGCAGATTAGTGTCTCACAGCTGTGTCATGAATAAACATTGGCTAAATATGCAAATTTGTGATGTCACGGGAGGGACTCATAGGATTTGTCTTATGTTAATCCTTTGTTTATGTAACCTTTATTTCAAGGTCATTTGATAATTTTATATGCCCAGAGGGTTTTATTTTGGAAACATGTATTTTCTCCTTCAAAAATATCAACATCACTTACCAATGTGAAACTCAGTAATTAAGTAATTAAGAGGCAAAATATGTAGGGTTAACAAAAGAAAAACTGACACTGTGCAACACTCCATGTCATCTGTTTTGCATTTTCTTCAAACTTTGAAAATTCGTATCTCAAAAACGGTAATAGATACAAACAAAATTCCAACGGATTTTCACTCAGGGTTTTACTTTGTAACGTTTGCATGAAGGGAGCTCTTTTCTGGAAGCATGTCACCCGACCTTTAAGACAATGGATATATTGATCTTACACAGTGTACTCTTTAAATACAGGTACCATAATGTTTAGGTTTTAAGTCATTCAACTGTACTACAACAATTAATTTATCTTTGAAGATTTACATTAATTTGACAACTAGAATTATATGACATGGGTCAGTGATGAAAGAGGACTTATGATAAAAAACAAACATGCAATCAAACTCGGAAATGCTCCAGTATTCATAGGCTGTTGTTTTAAGCACAAGTACTGTACATATGCACTTGTCTTGTTTGTGTGCACATGGTCAGGAGGTTTAATAGACCAAATTAAAATTGTCTTTATTGCAACTAACACACAAACAAGTAGGCAAACTCAGGGTAACACAAATCTCATCCCTATCGTATTCCATAGTCGTTCAATTCCCATCATATCATGTACTCCCAAAACGCACTGAGTAGTATATACAGTAGTTTTGGATAGAAGAACATGATGAATATTCAAACTTCTTTAGTGATCTCATGTACTTTTGCCACATATGCATGTATGTGGAATTTTATAAAAATTATTTCATGCATGCACATGTGCCAAGAAATTGAGTATCGTGCATCAAAGTATCACGAGTAATTGCAAGGGCGTCAAAGAATTTCTCAAATTCGCACACACCGTCAATCTAGGTGTTGTGTAATAACCTATTTCAAGTGTGTTATGCACGACTCTACTTTCTCTGTGGTGCATAAACATCTCAAGTTCTTGTTTAGTGTATGTACAACGGTAAAAGTGATATTAATTGAACCACCAAGGCATGGAAAATGACATTTCTGCCAGTACAGAAGGCAAAATTTGGCAATCTGACAGGGTGTGTTTCACACAGCCGTTGTGTTGTTTTTCACTTTGTGAAGGAACCAGATAGTGATTTTGGATCCGGGTAGTTAAATGCAATGCATAAAAATGCTATTATTTACAGAGGAGATATTGCAAGCATAAAGTTCTTGACATGAGAATGTGCAATAACTTTTCATTCAATAATTTACTAATTATCTGTTATTGCTGGCAGCTTTAGATAACTTTGGCCAGAATGTTTGTCTTATAGCCGATGAAATATGGTGAAACTGTTGGAGATACTTTTTTTTTTGTTAAATTCAGGCTATTTAAATACCATTTTGAAGAGAGTAAATGGTGGGATAATATTTACATATTTAGTATTAAAAGTATTATGTCTTTCTTACATTCTTACTTTTTTGCTGATAGTATTTAATTGAGAGATCAATTAATTCAAACTGAGATCAATTAATTTGAACTGAAAACTATGTGGTTCATTCAATTTCCACCTTTGTAATTTCACCAATATTTTATGCATTGTGTAGTAACTTTGACGTATTTCACAAGCCAGCCTTAAATGGCCATTTTCTCACACATTCTATCTGCCAGATATCTGCAGAACTGGTCAACTACTGTGACCATAGTCTCCATATGAATGCACAGTTGACAGCATGGACTATTGTCCCCAAATTTTCTTTTATATGAAAGACAAAGTGTCTTCAGTTGTGTGCATTGTTGTTATAGGATGTTTTTGAGACTTTTCACAATTGCCTACAAGGGAGTGATTTTATTTAACAAATGATGAACCATGGTTATGCTTTCATATGTATGCTTGTTAAAGTTTCTATTGGAGTCATAATTATACTAAAAGGAATTATTCTAAGTAGAAGAAACATTACTATTTTAAGTAGAGGTCAAAGATCATCTGAAGTAACCACTGAAAACGATAACACAGTATCTCAAGATGATTTGTTTTTGGTGAAGACTAAGGTTAGCTTAAGTCACAAGAAGTCACAAATATTTAAAACGTAGTTTGTTATTGTCTTAAGAAAGGACTCATGGAAGTATTTAACATGTAGCATGCTTGCATCTTAAACAAGTAGACGGACTCAACCTTTTTGATGGATGTCAAAGGTCATTTGAGGTCACCAGAGGTCAACCACTGATAATAGTGTTAACTCTGTATCAGGAATACAAATTATGGAAACTTTATATTTAGCATGTGAATACATTATGTCAAACAGAGTAACCCTACCCCTATTGTTTTGGAAGGAGGTCAAGAGTCATTGTAGGTCCTTTGAGGTCAAACACTGTAAACCCTCTCAACATTTTATCTCAAGATGCGAGTCATGGATACTTTTTGTCCTTGGTATGAACTTGTCCCTTATTAAGTGTACCAGGCCTATCTGTTTTAGAAGAGGTCAAAGGTCATCACAGGTTTTTTTTTTTTTGAGTCATTGAAACCACATTGACTTTCTGGACTCTAGTTAGTCCAAGGCCCCATGTGGAGGGTCAAATCCAACAGAGGTCAACCTCAATGCTTGGAAATGAATGTCATTGATCAGTGAAAACTTTTACATTGATGTATAGGGCACATATTGAAGTTCATTTTTTTCATATTTGAAAATTCCACATTTTCCTATATTGCATGTGAAATTTGGTAAAAAAGTGAGGGAAATGCTATTTCAGTATGATGGGATGGAAATAGCTTCATTCAGTAGCATCACTGAAGGGTACTGATGTCACAAAGTTTCTTCTCGCCAGGTATTTGTAAATGTTAGGAGGTTGATGAAATTGCATGGAATAATTTTCTAGATCCAAAGTATATACCGTTAATCGTGACTTTTGCAGAACAGAACTCCGTCCCGTCACAGTTGGGACCATTTTTTTATCTGCATAAAGGGTGGCAGGATGAGAATTAATTCTTGTGATCTATCAGTAATAAATGAGTTGAGCCACATCAAGTCACTTGCCTCTGTTGAACTCAGCTCATTCAGTTTCAACAAGGGATTAGAAAATTCCATGACGGGACGGAATTCTCCCCGATTCCTCACACAATGGGACGGATTCTTCTTGTGAGATGGGGCAGATAATGAAGTGGAAGCATGTATGTCATTTTAACATACCAATTATGTTTACTCTCTATCAACCAGTGATGACAATATGGATGTCATGTTGGATCATTTTCCCCAAATTTCAACAATTAATTGCGATTCTTGTGGTTCATAATTCCATCCCGTTGCATTTTAGTACCAAGTTTTTTTTCATTTATCTGCTTAAATGGAGGCAGGATGAGAAATAATTGTTTATGTCAATTGTTTACTGTCTATTATGTTTTATGTAACAAAAGTGAGAGTTCATGGTCAGAAATGGGCCATATGGGCTATCGTACAAAATAATGCAATATGCTCCCTTTTACTTTATAATTTACATTACATACTCTCCATCTGTGCAAGGAACCACAGTACCCATGGGCTCTTGTTGAGAAATTCTGCTTAAAATCCTTAACCTCCCCCATGCTTGTATGGATGTGTATAAAAATTGGACATAATGTTCCCACAGTGATTGGGCATTTGTGGTGTTTAAATACTTTTCGGTCCAAGGTCCCATTTGTCCTATGGCACATTTCATGACATTATGCAAGTGTTTGTCCTCCCACATATTCTTGTGTTCAATGTCGAAGGTGTATGATACTCACTTCAGGTTACGCACAAAAACTTTGGATTCAAGACCCGAGATATTCCATGTGACCCATTTTGTGATATCTGCAATATGAGTTGAAGGACTGTCATAATAATAATGCTTGGTCAGTGATCTGGTTGTAGTTCCTTGGACATTTTGATCTGAAGCCCCAAATTGTGTAGTCCTTCACATTCTCTTGTATAATGTTGGTGATTTGATTTAGTGGTCCTTTCTTGGTGGTCCCTATGATAAACTTTTCATAGTGATATGTTAATGGTTACTTCAGATGTTCAGGTATGAGCTCTTGCACCATGAGTGTTTTTCTTCAAGAAATGTATTTTGTTTTCCAGGTTTACCAAGAAGATTCTACACCAAATGCAGCAAGTGCAGCAAGTGCAAACAGAGATGAGCCTTCATCAGCCAACAAGAATAGAGATGTTGTTAGTTGCTTGCCTTTCTTTTTTTCCCCATGTTTGTGTTGGTTGATTCCTTTGAGCTATATTTGTCACCATATTTTTTTTTTCTTTGGTGGGTTGCATTACTGTTCTTTGTGCTGAGAGTGTGCTTCTGCAGAGCCCACAACTGTGTGCATTTTTCTAAGCACTTGTGGTAATTGTTATCATGTTTTGGTGGTAAAATCAGTAAATAAATGACGTATGCATTGTTAGTTTGCAGAGATACAGTACATTATTCAGCAATGTCAACAGTCATGTGACCACAACAAATGAGGACTCTTTGACAAGCACATTGATCTTCAAGAATCAAAGTTGGTCAAACACCAGACACAAAAGTGTATAGTTACCACTTGGCTAGTAGAGGATTCCTGGTGATTCCGGTAAAAGTCAATGGTCACTACCACCACACCAAGAAATATGCATATATTTGTAGATTGGTCATTCACTAATTAGCCATGTGGACTGTTTGGATAGGTTTGCATCTGCAATTTTTATGCACACATTGGCAATGAAGAAATTATGTGACTTTGAGGATGTCTATTACCAAGATTAAGTATGTCCACCTTCAGTTGTGTATTATATTTCAGATTTGTAAAGACATTGATAATCATGTTGCAGTATATCTTTTAAACTTCATTATCCATCTGCACCGTGATAACTACGGTACATCATGATTTGAAAAGCAAACAAAACCCTGGAATGTTTGTATCAAATGTGACAGAGCAATTGACATGTATCACATTTAAAATGCTGTTTCTTTTTCAAGTTAAACACTTTTGAAATTCAGGGAATGGTCCTGCCATTTTTGTCTCAGTCGACTGTAAGCAGATTTGAATATTAAGTTGTTGTGATGTTACACAACCCCTGATAGCACAAATTTAATGAATTTTTCCTTTTAGTACCGTTAATTTCCATAAATGCCCATTCACAGGTACACATTTTGTGTTGAATGACTGGGGTGTATCATGCAATGATGACATTTTCATTATTTTGGTCGGAGTCTATGCTTTTATAACTGCCAAAACTATTTGACAACAAATTCAAAAGAAAAACAAAAGCTTTCAATTACAAGCGGTCAGACTATGACATCTTAATCTCAGAATAGTAGCATCCAGCTTGATTTTTGGTTTCAGTGAAAAGAGAAAGCTGTGTGGTCATGATTGCATGTGTGTATGTGCATGTGTGTGCACTTGTTTTGAATTCAGACTGGAGACTTAATCCAATGGATTTCAGGTTCTCTGAAAGAAATGCAATTGGTTTCTTGAGTCATCTGAAGTTTGAACAGTATAGATTCAATTGTTAAGGTTAGGTTTAAGGAAGAAAATAAAAAAGAAAATTCAATGAGGTCCTCAGATTGTATGTAAATCCAACATCTGCATGTGTGTTTGTGACCCCCAGCTTTTTGTGATATCTCAAGAAGGGGAACTGACATTTGATATAGTGGTCCTCTCTTTGTGGTTCCTATGATAAATTTGTCATAGTGATATGTTAATGGTTACTTTAGATGTTCAGGTATAAGCATCTGCACCATTAAATTTTTTTTTTCAAAAAATATATTATGTTTTCCAGACTCAACAAGAAGATTGTATACCAACTGCAGCAAGTCCAAAGAGAGATGAGCCTTCATCAGCCAACAAGGATAGAGATGTTGTTTGTGACAAGTTTATTCTGGTAAGGTTGCCAAAATGTTATGCTGCAATACAAATGTGCATGTAATGTGGCCATTCTGTTGGCCCAAACCATCTATATTCAGTTGGAAATAAAGCTGGTATGCTTCTGTGCAAGTCTTCCATTTATTGAAAAGGATCCGATTACAGAGTGCTGTAAATATTTCATGATGTGTATATAATGGAGATGCAAGAACAACAGTATTATGCTCATAAAGCATCATAGGTCACACAAAACATTCTAGATTATGAGAGAATTAAAACTATTTAAGCTTTAGTTCCTGTCATATTCAAACTTCAATATGGCAGACTCTACAATTTCAATAAACAATTAAACCCCTTGTTTAATGCATTGATGTGTACATGTGCAATTGTAGAGGTGCATTTCATTCCACTTTTTATCAATTTGTACAACAATATCTTAACAGTAGAAGCTTTTCAGAATTCTTTATAGTTGTCTACACATGAGCTTCATGCTAGTTTTGCTTACATTTCTTTGTTTCCCATGTTTACGTTTGTTGATTTCTTTGAGGTAAATTATTTGTTGCCACATTTTTTATTCGGGGGGGGGGGGGGTGGTTGAATTACTATTGTATGTGCTGAGCATTTGTTTGGGAACATTGTGCTTCTGCAGGGCCCATAACTGTGTGCAGTTTTCAGAAGCTTTTAAAACTGTTAAACTGTTACTGACAAATTCAAAAGAAAAACAAAAGCTTTCAATAACAGGTGGTCAGACTATTACATCTTAATCTCAGAATAGAAGCTTCCATCTTGATTTTTGGTTTCAATGAAAAGAGAAAGCTGTGTGGTCATGATTGCATGTGTGTATGTGCATGTGTGTGCACTTGTTTTGAATTCATACTGGAGACTTAAGCCAATGGATTTCAGGTTCTCTGAAAGAAATGCAGTCAGTTTCTTGAGTCCTCTGAAGTTTGAACAGTATAGAGTCTATTTTTAAAGTTAGGGTTAAGGAAGAACATACAAAAGAAAATGCAATGAATTCCTCAGATTGTATGTAAATCCAACATCTGCATGTGTGTTTGTGACTTCAGCTTGTTATAATATCTCAAGGAGGGGGAACTGACAGTTCACAAACATGGTACATAGATGCCCCATATTGAGAAGAACCGTATTGTTTTTATGTGAGGTTCAAAGGTCACCTGAGGTCATCAGAGGTAAACACTGAAACTATTGTTAATGCAATAGCTCAAAGACAGGAATGATAGATACTTTTCATACTTGGTGTGTCGGTTGGTCAAATTGAGACAAAAGATTTTTTTTTTTTGTGGAGATCAAAGGTCATATGATGTCACCAGAGATCAAACACTGAAAGTATTGTTTACACAATATCTGAAGATAAGGAATGATGGATGCTTTTCATATATGGTATGTGGGGTGTTCATAATGGAAGAAAGAACCCTATTGTATTTGTTGGAGGTTGAAGGTCATCAAAGGTCAAACACTGAAAACTTTCCTAACACAATATCTCAAGATGGGAGCCATGGGAATATTTTATATTTAATATGTTACTGTATTGCATTAAGTGGAAGTCTATTGTTTCTGAAGGAGGTAAATAATCATCATGAGGTCACCAGAGGTCAGACACTGAAAATCTTGGTAGCACAAGATCTTAAGATAGGAATAATGGGTACTTTTGAGACTTAGTATGTGAATGTGTTACATCAAGTAGGAAAACTATCTTTTTTATTGGTGGAGGTCAAGAGTCACCTGAGGTCATCAAAGATCAAAAACTGAAAACATCATTAACACAATATTTCAAGGTTGCAATCATGAAAACTTTAAATATGTAGCATGGCAATGCATTACATCAAGTTGAAGCACACAATTGTTCTTGGTGGAGGTGAAATGTCATTTGAGGTCACCAGACATCAAACATTGAAAGTAGTGTTTATACTTAGAATTATAATGCATTACATCAAGTAGAAAAACCCTATTGTGTTTGTCAGAGGTCAAATGTCACCTAAGGACACCCACTGAGAAAATTATCACGCAATATCTAAAGATAGGGATCATAATAACTTTTTATACTTAGAATTATAATGCATTACATCAAGTTGAAAAACCCTATTGTTTTTGTCTGAGGTCAAATGTCACCTAAGGTCACCCACTAAAAACTTATTACACAATATCTCAAGATACGGATCATGGGAACTTTTGATACTTAGTCTTTGAATTCATGTGTTAAATATCAAGTGCAAAAACCCTATTGTTTCCAGTGGAGGTGTAAGGTCATTTGGGGTCAACAGGGGTCAAATTGTTACTACCTAGTAGTATAATATTTGAAGAAGGGAAGCTTGGATATGTCTGATTTGTGGTATGTAGGTGTACCTTACTGAGTATGAGAAGCCTAATGGTTTTTGTGAAGGTCAAAGGTCATTTGTATTGAGTGCAAAAAGCCCATTGATTTTGGTAGCTGGGTAGAAAATCAGTTGGTGGCAACACATCCTCACCATATGCAACATGCCAGATTCTAAATACTCTTAATTGAGTCATCGAAACCACAATGCTTTTGGGCTTTCTCTTTTGTGAACTTTAAAAAGTGCTAAATCTTGAAAAGTAAACATTTGTCAATGGAATTTGATATTTGTTTTCACACCAAGTTAAACTGGCTCTCCATACATACATAATCCATCACACAGTATACATTGGTCATCAATTGACATGGATCAAATCCATTTCCATTAATACACACAATGGATACAATTTCCAGCTCCTTTAAAAGTGGAATATTGAAAATAATAGAAAGGTGTGTGTGCTTATGTTATCAGACATGAATAAATTAGCAAAACACACATCAGGAAGGGATTAAATTGAAGATGTGTGATGGGTAACACGTGATGGATGATGGACATATGAAACGGGTATGGATATTTTTCCATGGAGGAAACTTCTGTGGACGACACATGACAAAACAAAAAAACGTGCATGGAATACTAGCTGAAGTCTCTCATTCACTGGTAATATTTCATCGTCAGAAGGTGTAACTTTCATTGTCCTTCAAAGCTCTTCCAAGATTTTGCAATGTAATATCAATTATTGATTTATTTGGGATCATGCATTTCTCTCAGAAAATATGTACGGAAATAAGTCCAAAGAAGTGGAAAGAATTGGCTCGGCGGCTCGGCTTATCTGACCCAGTAATCGATAATTTAGAGGCTGATGTAAACGCAGGCCAAGAAATTGTTTATCAGGTGTTAAAGGAGTGGAAAATGAGAAAAGGAGAAGATGCAACATATCGTTCTCTGAGACAAGCTCTGTTCGAGCTTCGGGCGAAGGGACCTCTGTGATAAATTTTTCTAAGAGTACATGGTAAGAAATATCATTACCTTTAAACACCATGGACTTTGTCTCAATACGTAAGAGATGTCAGCTACAAATGGACTCAAATAATTTAAAAGCCTGTGAATTGAACTTCTTATTATGGTCTTGTGTATTAATATTCAACCTAGAGAAGCTTTCAAAGCCTGCAGTAGCATATGTGCTCTTTGAGTGGATTCATAAAATAACTAGAAATATCCTGAATGACATCAAAATTTACAGAGATGGGTCATTTACTGCTGGTTGCCTATTGTTTGCAGACATAGGGAAAAAACCAAAGCGAATAGCATGGTTTATCGTGTTGTACATGAAAAGATGTTACACATGAGTAAGCCCAGCCTGTGTGTCAAGAAATGGCCCATACATATTATCACAGAAACTATGTAGCCTTGTATGTTAGTTCTATTTCGTGAGTCCTCGGACCTAAATTTGGTCTCATTTTCTGTAAGCAGTTCAAAAACCTGATCAAAGGCCAATATTTATGATATTTGGAAGTGTGCACATTTTTGTGAGCAGCCAGTTCATAGCATGTGTGCCTATTTCATTTTGTAGAGTGGAATCTGGTCATGCAAGGAAAACAGAAGTACTTGTCATGTTTTGAGGGAGCAATAGACACAGCCAAACTCATTTGATTCCTCCATGCTTAATGTATTGATATTACTTTCATTGAAATAATATGAACAACCTTTTCATGAGCTGCGGATGTATGAAGCACCTGTAGAGTCATTACCTTCCTGTAGCTGTAGTGTGTTGGGTCTCTATTTCTGTCTGCCTTTAAATACAATGAAACAGTCCCCGTAGTATGAAACTGGAAACTTTCTTCAGTCTGATACCTTACTTTCATTAGAAAGGAGGATGTATGCAGCTTGTTCTACGTTCACTGTGTCATTGTGTGAAAACAGGCAAATTGTGGGTAGCAAATTTATCTACACAGACCTTGTAAAAAGGAAACTTTTATTTGATGAGTTGGCTGAAAAGCAGCTTGAAGTGTGACACTTTTTGTGCTGACTGTAAAGGTTTCCTCTTCCAATATTTAGAGACACTAAGTTGCCGCTCATCATGGGTTGGTGTACGATGCATTTTGACCTGTGAGTGGTTTTAATCAGCATCAAAGTGTGATCTTACGCACATTTGATTGGTTATTTAGCATTAGCATACATTTCATAGCATATCAACAGGAAAGGGAAATACTTGCTGTGCAATAAATGCATAAATTATGAGAAATGATATCTGAGACATTAAATTATGAATAAGCGAAGGCATTTGGCACACAACATTGCCAGGTCCCGATGTGGAAACCTTGTGTAGATTTATGGTGGCATTTAGGGTGTAGCTACAAGATTGTGACTTTTTCTTGTAATAGAATCTTTAAAAAGATATTCTTAAATATGATGTGATAAAGCATATTCAGAAGCAAAATGTGAGTCATTTTATAATGGGTCTACAGGTAAAATATGTGGGCTGTGAACTTTAAGTTTATTAACATCAAAACTGCTCCTCAGTCAAAACTGCAGATTTCATCATCATAACTTTTATTTGATCAACTGTTATTTCGCACAGACACAGACCTGAAGATTCCTGCCGTCAAGCGCTATTTAATAATTTAGGAACTATGAAAACAGGGATAAGCATTCCAGCTCATGCTGCACTGCCGACATGGATGGGATTCACGCGTGGAGCGACCTGCAACCCCAAAGGAGTTTATATCTCGTAGAGACATGGGCTACGTGGAAGCTCCTTCAAGAAAGCAACAGTGTAGGGATGACTTTCTGTGTGTGGTCTCCGTGCATGGTCACCCAGTGTAATGCACATAAAGTTTGACTGCAAGTCGATGTGTGGCGATATTTGTTATGAGTATGTGTTTTAATAGAACTTGCTGTAACCAGGGAGATATTAGTCAGGAAGAGACTTGAAATTGTTGAATCCTCTTTGAAGTGAACTTTGTTTGTGTCAATGTGAACTTGTTCACGTTGGACTAAGTATTAAGTATCAACGATTAAACCTACAATATGTACATTATCAGTATTTTCTAACACAATATAGCCAATTGCATTGAATTTGATGAGGAAAACAAATCCTGTGCCTTTCAATATGCAAATTTTCTTAACCTTCGAATCTGCTGCTTTTTGGTTCAGCTGTTTTGCATTTTTTATGTATCACAAGCTGAAAATTTCAAAATGTGACCCAAAATATTCCTTGGCACTATTCTTGATGCATTTCTGATGTAATTTTGCAATTTAGAAGTAAGAATGTGAATCATTTTTCAATCTAAATTTCAATCAGCATATGGTGGCACATTTGTTGCTATATGTTAAAACATTTTGTTATGATTTTGCTGTAAGTTTATGGGTGTGACAGTAATGTAGGTGGGAAGTTTTCATTGTATGCGCCTACTGTTAGAAACTCTCCAGTGGATGCAAAGGAAATATATACAAGGACAGATTAGGGTACACCTATCAGAGAAGGGTTGCCTGCCCCATATTGAACAATTTGTCATATGATGATTGAATATTACCAGTTGTTACTGAGTTTCTGTTTTGTATGGTCAATACCATTTTTTAGGTCAACAGGGGTCACAACCTGTGGGAGAGATTATCCTAGAAACATACAGAGACTGATGTTTAAATTTCATTATCAGAGAGAGTTATTGTATGGATAATTGTAAGTATCACCCATGTGAAAGAGGCTCATTGAGCTGTTCTGTGGCATTCACACAAGTTTTCTAAACCTTTCGAGTTTTCTTAACACACTAAAGACAAAAGGTCAAATTAAGAGGATCTTAATGTTTCACATAAAAAGGAACATCAATGAGTGAGTAATTAATGATTCAATTTTTTTTTTTTTTTTGAAAATTCTTGACCAGACATGTTTCATATCAGTACTTAGGCCTATTCACATGCACACAGCCTGTGCAAGTATGGGTCAAAATTAAAAGAAGTTTTCATAAGTATTGGATGTGAAACTTGAATAATTATGCTGATCATAAGTATTGTCATGTCATGTGTTTTTACCTTTTAAAATCATCACAAACTTATTGATATCAACTTAATGAGCCCCTTTAAGGGTGTCCTCAGAATTTATTTTCACATTGTGAAACAGGAGGGTGGAGGTAACATTAAATTTTGAATATTATGTAAATTATCCTGTAATTGATATTGATAACTTGCCAAAGAAGTAAACCATTGCCTAATCAAACCCAAATTTGTATATATGAAATAACTGAATAACTTTTTTTTCTAAATTGTATTACCCACAAAACCCATTGTCAGCTGCTAACTGTTCAGTACTTAACTAAAAGTAATTTCCTACACTTCTTGTACGATTTGAATTTCTTTTTATAGGATTATCTTTCAGTGGTGTTACATGTGTGGAGTAAGTGTTCCTGAAGTACTGAAATATGACAATTTGAAAAGAAATTAAGAGTCTTGCAATAGGACCAAGTTTTTATCCTGCTTCTTATTTTTTTTTTTTTCCCTTGTCGAAGGCAGTCAAGGAATCTGATGGTGATGGGGTGTGCGTGTGTGCCTTGGCTTGTAAACACAGCATCTCAAGAAGGGAAAGGTGGTGGAACTTCAAAGTTGGTGTGGAAGTGGTCCATCTCTATTTTTTCATGGTGGTCAAAGGTCATTTGAGGTCACCAGAGATTAACATATTAAAACCTATTAAGGGAGGTACCACAGCAATATTATGTCACCAGAAATTCAAACTGTTTTCATTGGTAGCACTTGATGATGTCTGTGATTTTTATGGATGTCAAAGGTCATGCTATTTCAATAGAGGACATAGTTTGTAAATGCAGTATTTCAAGAAGGGAATATTGCTTGGGACTTCAAAGTTTGTGTGTTGAAAGTCCATTGTTATTAGATGATCCCTATTCTTACATCATTTGAGGTCCCCGGAGGGTAAAGTCCAAAAGCCTACTGAGAAAAATATCTTAGCGATGGAAGTTGCTGGAATTTCAAACTATTACAATTTGTAGCTCTCAATGAGTGTATGATATTTGTCATTTTTATGGAGGTGAAAAGTCACATGGGGTCAATAGAGGACATAGTTTGAAACACCTTTGAAACATGTTGTCTTCAGAAGGGTAAGGAGGTTTGAACTTCAAAATTGGTCTGTATTGTCCTCTCATTTCCTTGCTTTTTGGCAAAGAATCACAAAGTCATTGGAGTTTCTGTTTTTTTTTTTCTGATATGTAATGATTACCGTGAAGTGTGTACTTTTTCCTTTTTCAACTGGTGTACATGTTTTTGTGCATCATTGATTTTTGGGGGGTTGCATTCTGTTTTCATTCTCACGATGGTCTGCATATGTCAAGTTGAGTAATTTTCATTAACGCTTCATGGAACATCATCAGGGAAATTCTCAGGAATCAGGCAATACCATAGAATAGTATTTTATTTCCTGTAATTTCAAATAATATTAATCTAAGAGCTAGTGCAGTCACTGAATAGAGCATTTTATGCCATGAAGGCCTTGGGAGAAATTCCTTTCTGATCCCTTCCAAAAGATAAAAATGAATCTTCATGTATTTGTGCTTTTTATATTTTATTGCAAAGTTCTCACTGCTTCTTTTCTTGTTCAAACAACAAACTGCCTTGTGGGATTCTATTTAGGAGTAATCAGGCCTTCATTTATATTTCTTGGATCTCAAAAATCACTTGAGGTCAAACAGAGGTCAGATTCTTAATGAGACTGATCTTCGAAGGAATGAAAGTTGACTGAACTTGAACTCATGATGCCTATAGTTGCAAATTAATCAATTCTGCAATTATCCATGAAGCTGTCTGAAGGACTGTTGTATTGTAAAGGGATATTCCAGTGACAAGTGAAGGGTACGTTTGGTAACGAATGTGCATATTTTGATCCGGTGGGCACTTCAATGTCTTGTTCCCAATGGAAGATACTTCTGTTTGAGGAAAGACTCCTCTAGTCAAGAAAGGTTTCCAGTTGCCTCGAGAATACAATGTCTTTATTGCTGTTTGAAATTGAACTTCTTCAAACTTGCAGTTTGGCCGACAAATGAGTTTGGCATCATCGTAGATTGAGTTCGAAAATGTATGAAAAATGCAGACGACATTCCTCAAAATATCAGAGCATCCCTTTTAAGACAGTTAAGATTGTCAAAAATAATGCAGATAATATTCAATGAGTTGGTTCCCCTAATGCAGTGTGCCTCTGTGAAATAGAAATCTGTGTGAACCTCAGAGTGTACTGTTAAGAGGTTTTTCAAGAAAAAAGAGGATAAAGGGGATAAAATTCCCAAGGCTTAAGAAGTTTTAACCTTCTTTCCTGGAGAATCCTCTTAAAGTTGGTTTCCAAATCACCGATTTGTCGGATATGCGAAAAGCAACACATTGTCGTGTTCAAATTGAGTGGCAGTTTTCTCTTTCCCTCCTTTTTTTCTAGTTTCCTGACAAAAAGCATCATCGCACGTTTCGAGGCACCGTGAAACGATTGTGTGCCCACAATTTTGACCTGTTTATATATATGCCTTGCATATGGTGGAAAGTACAATAGTTTTGCCAGAGAAGAAATAACCACCTAGACACATCCACCGTTGTTTTTTTCTTCTTTTTGGTCACTGTGAGTGTATGTCAAAACAACCTATTGTCTGGATTAATGTTGTGTATTGTGTTTTCTGTCATTTATTTAAAGGGAAATTTGACGTTTCTTTTACAGAAAACATTAGTGTTTTTGAAACCATTGTTTGTGGACGTAAACATTACAGAGTTCTATCTTTTAACAGGATGCATGATAATGGTTGTACTTCCAGCGTTGCCCATCTTACATAGATTCCTTGAGCATTCTGAGTTTGAAATCTGTAACTTCATGGTCACATGAGGAGAGTACCTTTAGGTTATTACAAAAAAAAAACCCATAAGTCTACAAATGGAGGTAAACAAACAGCTTGGATGAGAGAGTGAGATATCACGGCTCTGAGGATTGTCACAAACTTGTTTCTATGAAGTAAAATTACATCAGTTTGGTCTCATATACCTATATATGTCAGGTATCCTTCCTGTAGGTTACCTCAGATATAACCAATGTAACCAAGTAAGTTGGAAAAAAGCGACTAATTGACTTGTAAAGGTAACTTGCGATGATGCCAAAGGTAATGAAATTTCAGTCACTGCCCTGTAATATTCACTTAACAATGCTCGAAGTAATACTCCCATTTGGTTGGCTCAAAAAGAAATATCTGTATTCCATCCACCAAGTATTTCAGTTTGATTGACTGTCTGGCAATATCATTCGAGAACCACTGGACAGCTATTTCTCAAGAGGACTGTTACTGTAATTGATTTTTTTTTTACTTTTTTGAAAGATTATTTCCAACTTATGTAAATAAGAAGACATTTTCAGTTATATGCAAAGGTTCTGGGCAAGATCATGTTTTACGTTCCCTGAAATAGATTTTGTAGATGGTGAGAAAATTAACATTGCAACTGACACCGAGTGCAATCACTGATATTTACAGAATGTTTATTTCTAAACCGATTATATTTTAAATAAATTACGCTATATAGCAGTTGAAGCCACACAAACCTATCGTCTTTTATTCAGCGTCTGGAGTCAAAAGTATTTGTTAGGGGTTTTTTTTTTTTTTTTGCACCCTGCTTTTTAACCACTGGGAGATTTTCAAAAACAGTCTACTGTTACAAGTCATCACAACTACAATAGATAGTACTCGTATTAGAATTTGGTGAAAGTGAAGTATTGCGATGAAAATTGGTCACTATAAAATACTGTATTATTAACCTTTAATGAGGGAAATTAATCCTCACTTGTCTCTCCTATCAGTTAAGTTATGCTATTAAACCTTTTAAACAAACTGATCAAAACCATGATGCAATAATGAGACTTTTTTTACATAAAAGAAACTGGAAAAAAGAATGAATTACATTGGGGAAATGATTACTTATGGAAGGCCATTAAAGTCAACCTCCCAAACCATTTTCTGTGACGTATTTTTCATTTCTGCAACTTCTCATTTTTGAAGAAAAAAAAGTTTCCCTCAGTCACTTGGCTGCTACGAGTACAATTTGTTTTGTCTGGTGCATACTGGTCGCTGGACTGCTAGCGATGTCAAGCTCAGGAATCATGCGTCGACGCTTGGTTGATCATTCTTGTCTCGGTTGATCTTTACTGTCTGATCACAGTGACTTTTAACCTCGGGTGTTTTGCATGGTTCAGTCCTGAAATAAGTTTACGTAAGCCCCAGCATAGCATGTACAACTTGACCACTCATGGTCATATTAGAATTGGACAGGGTCTCTTTGAGACATAGGGGACTTAACCTGGTATGGTACTTAAGGTGACCTGGAACCCCCATTATGGTTGGGGTCAAAATGTGTGAAGATGCGTGGGTTTGTGTGGATGCAAAAGCAAATTTCAAAAGTTTGCGTCAGCAATTTTTTTTCTTTGGCAAGAGTAAATTTCCCAAAATTTGTGTTTTAAAACATGAAGAATTGACTGACAATTACAAGGCCAGACAGACTAGCAGTAAAACCTTTCCTCCAATCTGAACTCCAACCTATGGTTGTGCTACTCTTAGACGGAGTCATTACTGTTAGCCCTTCACGTCACTACCTCCCCTTCCCCGCCCCACACCTCCCCCACACCAACCTCCCAACTTCGATGGAAAAGCATGATGAGAGAAAAGTGCCATGGTAGGTATCTCTCATATCAAATCGCCCTGGAACTAAACTATGCGAAATAAACAGTCACCTGCTACCCTGAAGAAATGGCTCATACAAGAAAAGTTGCAGCAACAAAACTAAAAGGTGTTTTCTCCTTCATTTGAGGGCGAGAACAAACTGATCTCGTTTCACGGCAGGCGGCATCACGAGGGACAAACTGCAGGGAGGTTTAGCTTAACATAATGTTAGAAATAAATTCGATGCTTTGCTAGTTAGACCGATATTTTCTTGTTTAATGAACGGTGCGTCATTCCATCACTGCATGGTTTTTCCTTGCCAAGCAACTTCGCGCAGTAGCTCCACAGATCTGGTCGAACTTGAGGCCCAATTCTGACATCTGCCCACGCGTACATTACATTATGATTTGAGGCCATGGTTTCACTGAACGTTGAACGTCAACTCACAACGGTCGAAGCTAATCGACCCGTCGCAATACGGGAGCCCTGAATTGCAAGCCAGTTAGCCCACTTCTGGCCTCGAACCCGGGCCGGCCCATCAACGAGCTCTCTCGATCGCTTTTGCGGAAATAATGGAGGAATTGTGGCACGTATCCTAGGCCACTACCTGAGCGAAGCCATTACGGGCATGAAATTATGCATGCGCGAACGCACCGACGCTTACCTTGCGACCTCGACACGCCGTAAATGACCGTCCACCTGCAAACACTCTGTCTGGTGCGTTGCCGTAGCTTGATCGGCCACTGCGTTTGTCTGAGTTTTACTTTGAAGTAATAACACTTGATAGTCAAGTGAAACCTAAAGTCGTTTTCCATGGCCCCATAACTAGTCCATTCATAATTACGTCATTTCTTGACACTTTTCCTCCAGATCAGCAGCGCACGTGCACGCATGCAACGCATTAAACGACTACTGGGCAACCATGACAGCTATGCGCTCTCTATTTTATGCAGGCAGTGCCAACCAGAGTTGCACTAGCCGTGCCGTCTGTGATTTCGACAGGTTACAAAAATGAATGAGTGTAATAAGAGAGATTTCACCAATGATTAAATGCACTTATGGAAATAAACGCAATAAAGATAAAAACTGGTCGGATCAGTCAATCAAACCCTGCGCACTTACCAAAACACAATTACGCTCTGCATGCGTTCAATCTCTCGTTGTTTGAATTTCATGACACTGTCTCAATTTATACAAAGAGCTCAATCATGCATGAATATGTGGGATACAGACAGTATACAATATGATCTGAACATGCCATCGTCAAACCCACACACGCATTTACCTACCATCCTCGACATAAACCAATCGCTGGGAGTACCGTATGTTGATAATAATACAATTCAATTTCGAGTTACAGTGGGGTTCCGATCACGACTCGCAAAGTTGTCCAAAAAAATTTGGACGCTTTTCTACACCACCGTATATTCGTATGTTCCCATAGCTGTGTACATGAGTTCAAACAATTCTCGACAAAAACATACTTGACGGTACCCACACCCTCCATCGACATTTAATGTTGAGATTGTTTAAATTTGGAATATCTTATGGTTGGGACACCCCACTCTCCTTCTAAATATTGGCTACATGAAGAATCACTGTACACAGGATAAATTCATTCATTAAGCGCAATGTTGTTCCAACCAATAGATATCCCAAATTTAGACACTGAAAGGGGAGCAGGGGACGGTGTCCGGTTTACTTTTGTCGCAGGTTGTCCTTCTGCCTGTGCATACTCAAGGAGCCGCGATAAGTCGAGTACGACCGGATCTATCAAGTGACACTGCAGGTCATAAAAGCAGATGGTGCACGCACAAAGTGGAGGCGGATGAGTTTGTATGAAACAGGTGAGATAGTACGATATCCCTTCATCAGTAACTGACAATAGTAGTAAAACAAAAACATTAATAATCACATGATTGACGACAATATAGAGGGAAAAAACCATATAAGGAAAAACGGTAAAGTTGAACACTGTAAGCTATGTAAGTTACACTTCAAGTAACAGAAGAACAAAAATTTAAAAAGCCAGTCAGTGCAATAAATACAAACGAATATCTAAAACATAAATGGAAAACAAACATCAAGAAAGAAAGTTGAAGTTGAAGTAAAGTGTAAAAGATGGACAAAATGTATCGAATGAAAGCCAGGAAATGCACGCGATGAGGAAAATCAAAATAACTTTAAAAATCTCAAAGAAGTAAGAACAAAAAAAGGTTAACCAAAACATAATTACAATAATACAATTAAATTACTCTATCTTAACTTTCTTCTATTTCCAAAGTTTGAATACTTTGTATCCTATAATTGCTTCACCGTCAATTTCCAATCATGACCGCTCTCAAACTGTTCCCCCAAACTCGAAACCTACTGTATACTTTACTCCGTGTATTCGTAGGCCGGCTCCGTCCCATACATGTGTACAGCAACTAAGTCAATCCTCTACAAAAATGATGGAACACTTGTACACAGACAGTAATGGCCGCATTTACTACAAAAGCACGAAATAGTCTATTTATTATGATTACCTGTTAAAAAAAGTATAAACAAATAAATCCCCAGAAGAAAAAAAAATATGTACACAAACTTCTTATCAGTGTTCATTGTTTAATTCATAATACGGTAATATGAATAGCTTTAATCTAAAAGACTTAGTAAGTACTGTTCTGACGCAACTTATCTAAACTTGGGCATTTTTCTTCAAAAATGTCCTTCTGAATTGCTGCGGACTGAGACTGTCTAAGGGGATGGGGCACCCCTCCCCTTTTACCTAAGAAGGATCATGCTTGCCTTTCTTAGTTGTGCAATCATGGTTAAAAATTGACTTTCTTCACACTTGCACCCATCAGTATTGAAAGAGACTGAGAGGGTAATGGCAGTCAGGACTATATCTCAGCAGAGCGCCCCAATCGTACAAGGAAATTGTTGGCTCTTCGAATCCTCCAGGTGACCGTAAACGGCCGGCAGTGGCGGCGCTACGGGGGGGGGGGGCGGGGGTCATGATGGGGCATTTGCCCCTCCAGATTTTTTCCTTGCCCCCCAGTTGCCCCCCCCCCCCCAGTTGCTCTCGCCCTTCCCAATCAGATCTTGTACTCATCCAACATTAATCACAAAACTATGTATTGGCATTGGACTGAATAAGAACAGCTTCCGGGGCACCATGATTAATTAATGCCTAAATTATGTTACACAGGCTGCCAGTTTTAATATCATGCCCGTAGCCACTTCAACAGTAGGCCAGCCTAGTCAGACAAATTTTCTCTTTCATGTTTACCGTCCAGCATAAGGGAAGATCGGGTAGGTGGTTGTTTTCCTAAATATAGAAATGTCGTTGTTTTCCTAAATATAGGAATGGAATGGAAGTGTATGTAGCCTATGTGTGTGTGTGTGTACTCGGTGGTACCGTGTAAATGTGAAATGGTGCTCCCAAAGAAAAAAGTTGGGAACCTTGGAGTACGGTCAACCGAAAAAATAATATAAAAATAAATAGTATACCTCTCTTGGGGCTTAATTTTCCACCCAGAGATATGCTAAAACCTCAGAGCTTCAGGGGGCTTGGCCCCCTAGACCCCACCCGGGGCCCTAAGGAGAGCCCCTGGACCCCAACCGCAAGCCCCCCAAGCTGCATGCGCCCAGCCTTGAAATGGAGATCTCACGCTGCAGTTTTTCACTCACTATGTATTGAAAATTTTAATACATAACAGATGGGTTGAGACGATACAAGAATCCCAACAAATTATTCATCCTATTTCATACTCTTGGAACAGTTGGCAAATAGAAGGGGAGGTGGTGCTGAGCATATCTATTTATACCCCTCTTTTCATTGATTGATAATGACCCACTTTGAGCTTGAAAATAAAATATAAATCGGGGCTGTTGAATATTATCTAATGCGACAAAGCGACGCAGAATGCGACTAGAAGTATTTTTGGGGAAACGTAAAACTTGAGCTTGCTGCATGCACCCGTGGTGTAACATTTCCAGGTTTTTGATATTTTTATGAAAATAACGTACTTTTGAGTGGTGGAATTGATATATATTAAGTAGTAGAATTGACGTACTTCTAAATAGTAGGGCCTAATATGACAGAATATCGCTTTACATTGTCAATAACTTTAGTTGGCATTAACAAACAATACTTTTGAGGATTTTGTATCGTTTTTACTCTTCAATTCAGCATTAGGGTAGGCAATTAAAATACAGGAACACTGTCCAGGTTTTGACTGACAGATCTGGGAGCGCGTTGCCAATGAGTCCTGCAAGAAATAAGTAAGTCTACGATTTTGCTATTGATTTCATCTCCTACCCACATACTGCGTATATAATTAACAGACCAGTGTATGGCCAATCGAAATCTCTAATCAACGATTTCACACCTTTATGATCACCTTGTTTTAATTGTGTTTTTATATGTTTCGTATTAGTTTTCAACGTCACGAAAAGATCACACTTGTGAAGCTCGACAATTTCCCAGCCATCCCACCTCATCTTTTTCCCAGTATTAATCGATGATTTTTATCACGGTTAATATAATTGCACTTGTCTTGACATTCAAGTTGATGGCTACTCGAACACACTTTCTAGGTACGATACGTAAATCTGTGTCTGTCCTCACATAAAAGGCAGTCCCATATGACGTAATTGAGAGTAATGCCCCGGTCTAATTGCCCCTTCGGCAGTCGGGTGTCCTTGATGACCTACGGCGAGCTAATTCCAGGGTTTAGTTTCAATACTGATAAGCTCTTTTTGTGAAATTTAAACTTATTTTCAGAATCTTTGTCTTTTTTCCCTGTTCGCCGTAAACGTGGGCCAAGGGGGGGGGGGGGCGTTGCAAAAAAGACAAAGTATTTCACTGAGTAACAACTTTATATAAAAGTCTGTACTGAAGGCTAAAAGTACTTTGGGAAAACCTAAACATTTGGGGGGGGGGGGCGGAGGAACTCATTTTGACACACACAAGCTTATTTTTGGCGAGTTTTTATTTCACTGGATAGGTCTATATACTTCAAGTATTTAGGGAAAACTTAAAGTTATTTTGGAAACCAACTTATTTAGGGAGACATCTATTTTGACAAACAAGTTTATTTTGGATCTCACGGGATGACAATTTTATGCAATATATTGTACTGAAACTTATTTTTTTAGACATTTCAAATCGTTTTTCTGTACATTTTCAAATTAAATTTGAATAAATGCTTAATTTTTTTACATAAATAATTAATGTTGTCCTTTTTTTTTTGGCCCCGATCGCCGCCCATAAAGGTTGTCTCTTGGCAGGACGGCAGCTGTAAGAGCTAACACCTAGTAAATAGGACAGAGTAAGCGAATGGTTCTCTCTTTGATGTTTGACCAGTGGCGTTTACCCTTTGATTTGAAGTTTGATCGTAATGTTATTACCCAGTCCTCGTCTTCAATTGATTGAGGTTCGTTCCTTTGCCGAGTTACGGTATCGCCGTTAATCAAAAAGCTCAAGTTCGTTAGTCCTAACACGTTACACAGTATTAAAGGTAGCCTAACTGTATAGTAGGGCTATTATGATGATTTATGAGTAATAACCTCACACAGTCACAGGCTAACTTAGGCTTATAGTAGGCACAGGCGGTCCTAGCGTTAAGTATACACTATTACCTACACCTATATATATATATAATATATATATAGGTGTAGGTAATAGTGTATACTTAACGCTAGGACCGCCTGTGCTCTAGCCTATCATTTGCAAAACACAACTTTTACAAGCTTAAGTTCGGCAGATTGAAATAGTGAAGCACGCCAACATTTTGTGTCATTTATACAGTAAGTCAATGGCAGGCGGGCTCGACGGGCAGCTTGGAGAAAGTTAATTTTGTTTGGATTGTCCAAAAGAAGGTGAGATAATTTCACCTTCGGTGACACACTTTTTTGTTGCAATGACTACATATTCATTTGAGACAATATTGATTCATAAGAAAACGTTCCGACTTTTGTAGGTGGAACTGTCACAAACTTGAAATGATAAATTTCCTTAAAGAGGCTCATTGGGTTGATATCATTAAAGATTGATGTGATTGTGAAGGTTATAAAGACATGACAATACTTACACTCAGCATGATTAGTCAAGTTTCACATCCAATAGTTACAAAAAGTGTCAAGATTTTTGAATTTTTGACCGTTGCTTGTACTGGGTGTGTGCATATAAATACAGTACTAATATGAAAAATGTCTGGTCACAAAGTTCCAGAAACCAAATTCAATCATGAATTACTCACTCATTAATGGTCTATGGTATGTGAAACATTGAGATTGTACTATTTTGACAATTTGGCATTACCATGTGAAGGAAACTTGACAGGTTTAGAAAAATTTAGTGAATACTATGAAACAACTCAATGAGCCTCTTTAATAGCACGTTCGACAGTCACCCCTTTATATAGTATTAGTAGTACTACCACTAGGCCTAGCCTAGTAGGTGTACTGGATAGTGTGAGTCGATCAGTACTCTGAGTCGATCGATACATTTTGAACTCCAGCAAAGCTGTGTGGACACAAAGGAATTCCGAAGTAAGCACTGCCTACATCACATTTACTTCAAACAACATCAAAAACAATTATTTGCTGTGTTATTTTTCATTTTCATGGAAAAACTTACTCTTACTTCTTAGTCAAATTTTTTAAGTTTCAGCAATGTTGCTGACTATCGTGTTTAAAATCATACCAAAATATCGACCAGGATGTCTTTGGTAAAACTCTCATTGAATATTTGGATAGAAGAGACCATATTTTTATTGCCTTTTGACATTATGTAGTTGTTTGATAATAAGCAGTATTTTGATAGATCTTATTCTGACGTGATCAACACAAGGTTTCATCATATGCCTAGTGTTATGTACAGCCACGTTAAATTCAAGACCTATTGCCAACTAATTACTCATTTTTAACACTAGCAAAAAGTATTAGAATGATAAGGGTAAATTTATGAATACAGTACTTCTTCCAAGCAAAATATAGTAATGTTTTCATATTTTTAGGATTAAAATGTTTGTTAGGTGATTGACTCATAGTCCCCCCATGCTAATTAGTGTAACGATAGCCTACACCATGGATGCAACACTAAAATGAGAAGCAAGGTGAAGTTGGAAAGCTTATTCAGATGGAAAGCTTATTCAGATGGTACGACTTCTCAAAATTGTGCCGTAACTTCTAATTTCCTTGTCCGGCTCCATAGATAGAGATTTGAGACAACTGCCTCTGATGCCGACTCTATTGTCAAACTTTGGTATCGGCCCGGACGCAACTTCTATGTTCCGATGGCAGTGTAAGTAGTGCATGAGACTTGAGCCAATTGACTCAGAATTCCATGCTGTCTTTAATGTAGGCTACACCACTGATCTCTTTATCAATATACAGGGCGATCAGTGGGCTAAATTTGGCTTTTCTCCCTCATTCTGATGTCCCTAGTTACACTGTGGAGTATGTATTATATCATTTAAGTCCGGGTGAATGGCGTTTGGTACTGCTTTATGCAACCGGCTTCCGGGTCAATAGACACAATGTTCTGCGTATGGAATTTAACAATTCCGTTGAAAAATCTAATGGCTGTATTTGGAGTCAGTGCCCGGAAGTGACGGATACTGTCGCTAGCTATTGTACATATTCAGTGGAGTGGAACCTCCTTACCTATGTTGAATGGGCTTTGTGCTGTTAAAATGTGCTGAATGATGAATGGAGTGCCTAGTGTTAGCGATCAGGGTTAGGGGATTGAGTTATGTGTCATGATTCAGGGTTAGCGAATAGGGTTGGGGGATAGATACTTATAGTGCGTGTATATATAAATACTCTTACATGACTAGGTTGGACTAGGTTGAATTAGGCCTGTGTGTATTGTATGCATTTTCGAACACCCAACCACCAAATCCGCTCTGACAGTGTAGTGAGTTATGCTTAAGACTTATGGCACTAACCAGTTGACTGGAGTGTAGTTTACAGTATGTTAGTTGGTCATTGTTACGTCTTTGTGGCCAATTGTACAGTAGGCCCAGATCCATACTAGGGGACTTGAATTAAGGATGTCAAAATTGAGGGGGCAAATGAGTAAATGGAAAAGCTATTCTGTTAGGCCCCTCCCATTGGCTGTGGTGGTATAGGTGCATTTTTTCCTTTGAGGATGAGGCTCAAGTGGCATATGTCTTCACTAACAAACTAACCAAATTATGGGCAGACTTTAGCTAAGGGGTTACCCCCACGATTGGTGGCACAGAGGATGTCAGAAAAATTTGGATAAAAATACCTCCAGTGTCACTGTAAGTAGCTTTCCCAGACTCTATACATTTCACAGTGAGGTTGTGCATACTGTAGCTATAGAGGCCTGGGATGGACCCAGTTGTGTTCATTTTTTTGTAGTAGGTCTCTAAAAGAAAATAAGTCCCGTAAAATAACAATTGTCTTAAACCAACAATGTCAATGAATTTCCAGGATTCCTGAAGGGTGCACACTCTAACAAAACAGCAGGGTACTCTGTAAGCACCCAAAAATATATGCATCTAGAATATTTACTTAAATACTTATGGGATCTTCTGGGGGAGTGGTGCAGTAATTGGTGTGGTAATTTTGTATGGCTTTAACAGTTCGGAATGGCGAAAATGAAAAGCACAGCAGGCTACAGAGTCACACATTGAACCCGTAGCTCATTATTCATGCCATCGCTGCAGCACCAACGACTGCTGTACGTACATCCTCAGCGTAAACCCACATACGGTAGTACACGGAGAGCATGTCAGTGGGTGGTGCTTCCATAGAGGATATATGTCATATTGACTTGCAGACTTAATGTTACATGAACAGTACTAGGCAGACCTCTCTGAAAGTGTTAATGGTTCCCAGAAGAAGCACTTTAAACTTTATGTACCTCATTGGAGAGTCATGTTGAAAATAAAAACAAAAAACTATGACCTGATGTATTTAGGCCTATTCATTTTTCGTGTGAAAGTGGAGGGAAAAATCTCCCATGCCCCCCGCCTATTGATTCTGCCTATGCCGAAAACACTTTTCCTCTCCCCCAAAATTGAGTTGATCTATACTTATTTGCACAGCTTTTGTTGTTGAACTGTTAGCTCAAATGGACCACTGAAGGATTATTGCAGTTGAGTGCAGAAATTTTCAGGGGGAGTGATTCGATTGTTTTTGCAGACCCACTGCAAGATGATACTTCTACATACTACTGAGACTCACAGATGTGTGCAGTGTATACTGTATGCCTCTTTCAAAAGAGCTGGTTCTCAGCAGCATCATACGTTAGTGGTATTGAATGGTTTTACCCGACGATCGATATAGTCTTTAACACGTTTCAGGACGACATTTCCACATGTGGTATAGGTAACATTGCTTTCAGCTAGGCCTATTTGTAGAGTATAGGCCTAGTAATTTTTGACCTCTATGGTGTGGAGATGATTTTGTCCCTCATTTTGATCCACTGAAATGAACATCACACAAAAAGGAAAATAACGTTTTCTCAGTGCAAGCGTTATGTACAATGCAAAAGATTTTGAAAACTGCAGGAGATTCTGACAAGTGGCGCCATGCAGGTGAGCTGGAGACTACCTGAAAATGCTTGTGACATCTGCCCGGTGGGGGTGACTCGGCAGGTCTGGGTCTCAGTCCGCATTGCTGACAGCAGTGCAGTTTACGGTAGCCTTTAAATGTGGCAATCGCCGAGCTAGCTTCTTTTAATTTTGACCTTCATTGCAATTGTTAGAATCACGTTCACCGTCGGGTGGATCAAGGTTGATCAGGGATTCCTTAGTTTGTCAGTCACACAGAACTTCCTCCCCACATTTTCGGTTTACTGATTTGATGATGGATTAGCATTAAATCAACTTGGCTCAATAATTGGCATGCAGCAGACAGGCAAAGGATGGAGCAAAAGATCGCCTCGGCGCATGCGAGATCCCAATGCAGAAGACTCACTTAGAAAGTCATGCACGGTGCACAGTTTCAGAAAGAACCAAATAATTGCCATCTTTTGTCGCAGACCTACTGTACATTTACCCTAGTTTTCAAGTCATATATCAAGGTACAACTTCACCTTCTATCCTGTGGTTCTCGTAACTGTTTGATGGTACTTAACCATCACAAAGGTAAGCGTTGCATTGCAGCATGCGATTGCCCATACTGTTCAGCTGTACACAACTCCTGACCTGACTATTAGTCTTCAAAACAGACTTGTCATAAGCCAGGCAGCATATCCCTTCAGTATTCAGTCAAAGGTTCAAACATCAAATCATCAAAAACAAAAAAAATCAAATGAAAAGTACAGTAGGATAAATTATTGTGAATTCAAATTACAGTAATTTTGTAACCAATGTGAATGATTGCTAGTGTATCGACCAAACTTTTCTGTCATTTGGAATGTTCCTAAGTTAACCCATCTTGAGTTTCTGTCATGTTTTACTTTTCAGAGAGCTATCAGGATGGGGACGGTCTGATACATACTTAACCGAGAGAAGACTAGTCAGCACCAGAAGAGGAAATGAAAGTACCCTAATGAAGCTGTCATTTTTCTGTAAGTATTGAAGGTGATTAATTCCACCGCTTATCGTTTGTCCCGCTCCTACGAAGTTGACATGGCAGGTGGTGTTTAAGGTAGGATGACCATCTCTTGATGGCAGAAAAAGAGAACCACCTTAGCCGAGCCTACTGTAGGTTCTAACTGGAGCACCCACCTTGGGTTAGCATGAAGCATGTATACACAAACAATTTTGCTTTGCAAACTTCATTATCAGATAGTCTGAAGCATCACTTTCCCTGTGTTGTAAGCTAGATACATGCTTAGAGTTGTAAAATTGGAATATTGGTCCGAAAATGAAATCATATGTTGCTGGAAAGTTGTTTAACAATAGATCATTTCCAAACTAATTGGCTCACATGGTTAAAACAAGATGGTAAAATTGGTGAAAATAGAGTTTTTTTTCACAGGCTCTAAGAACAGTGAAAAAATTACCCAAAATCTTCTTTAATGTCAGAAGGACAAACAAAATGTGCAGAAAATTGCATTGATCACTAAGTTTCTTGCAAAAGCTCGTAAATTTAGTTTTGATATCATGTGACATTGGAATTTTAATGGTGATGACAATAGACTGTTGGGAAGAAAATGAGTGTTTCTGTCGGAAAGTGTCGCACATTTAAAAAGAAAGAACAAGTATCAGGAAGCTGCAAGCCCCTATGTACAGGTAGAGGGGTGGGGAAATTTTGTCCTGCTTGTCACAGAAAAAGATCAAAAGTTTGTTAGTGTGCAGAGATTAGATAAATTCCTAAAACAGATTTTATGTTTTTCTCCTCTGCGAATCACCTCAACCTTCAAAGAAGAAAACAAGCTCTGCACTTTTTAGATTTGTAGATTTACAGTATTTACACAAATTTTGTCCCACCTGTGATTAATGTCCCAGCTTTCATAGATGACCACCCTGTGACAATTGCGTAGATAAAGAGCCCGTGTTTGCCGTAGCCATTCAGCCCCCAGTCTGTGCACTTCCAAAAGAAAGAAAAATAATAATAAATTTGTATCATTAATAACAAATCTTACACACGTTTACAGCTGCAGTGCAGTGGGGCAATGTTTATTACATTGCCAACTGATCTTAGGTAAACAACAAAGGTACATGTCTTGCAGCTACTGTACATGCTGTGTGTTAGTATACTGATGCAAAAAGCTGATACAAGGAGAAAGTGAACACAACATATTTGGAGGCTAACTTACCACGTACCCTGTACTGTGCAAATCTAACAAACATTCATAATCAATCTTACTACATATTCTGTACCATTCAGTCTAACAATTTTGTTATTCCCCTTATGCATTTTGTCAAAGTAGGCTGCCTTTATGCAAAAACAATGAAATCACTGCTCTCCTAGTATGTCACTTGTAAGCATTCTCAATTGTGACCATGCAACACTACCATGTGTAGGCTTTTGATGCAACCTGGTAAATAAAATTTGTGTGATATCCTGTAAAAATATGGAAAGTACTTCTCGTTGTGATGTAGATAGTATCGCATAATTTAGATTGCTTTAGTTAGCGTTGCATTTACAGTAGATAACCTTATACTAACAATTTCAAATTAACATTATTTGAGTCATGTGCAGCAATTTTCATCTCCATTCTCCAGCACAATCTACTTGGTCCGGCATTCTGACGGATTTCCATCATGTTTGTGTATCGTTAGCTAAAACTGTTGACATGTTAATTGCATCTCACATGTACTGCTGGAAATATTCCTCTTAAATTGCAATTTAAAGCTCAGTTTTCATTCTTCATTGTGTTACTTTTTGTGACAGCTTCTCCACCAAGATGTCGCGAGAACGGCTCAAACTGATTTTCATGGTGAGTTCTTCTTGGAGAAGCTTTGAGTTGTGTTTCTTACAGTCTCACCACTGTACCCGAAAGATTAATGTACCTGAAATCCGCATAATTAATATTATTGGAGCAGCTTAGAAGTACTGCTTTTTACCTAAAGAATAATTTTAAGTGGATATACAGTTGTGTGCAGTTTTCCAAATCTGACTGTTTGTTATGTTTAAGACGTGATTGACAAGTTTCTTGTGTCGTTTTGTTAAGCCGAGTATCACTGTAAGTGCATGGTATGAGTACCGGATGAGACCATCATGAAGAAAATTTTGAATCTTAATCATGCAGTTTATACAATAGTTCTCTCCACACCATATTGGGATGACGGGGAGTAAGCAGTTTGAAGATTCTGACATGTCAGAACTTGCAAAAGATCTTCCTTCTTTGCGCAAGTCCACTTTTGTTGAAGTCACAGCTCCTGTGGAATTTTAGAAACTATGAGAAGCCCATTCATGAAGATAATTTTTCATACAGTAAATTCGTAACAGTTTGAAATTTATATTTTTTTTCACAAATTTAGAAAATAAACTCTTACATTAATTGGAATCTGGCACAGCTGTTGAATGCCTTAATGTCTCCTACATAGGCCTAGCCTGTGGCATGTCTGACAACCTAAAGATTATTTGCAAGAAACCCAATTTTAACCCAACAATACTCATTAGGGCTGTGTGGTTTTAGGAATGATAATACGTGCTTGAAATGTAGGGTTACACATGTGCAGGTGGCAATTATCACATCTCTCAAACCAGTACCGACTAGTCCTCTCATATCTCCTGTCTCCAGAAAACGGGGACTGGTTTTTGTTCAGTACCATTTTGCTGTTATTGTCTGTTAATTGATTCACAGAATGTAAAATAATTTATGTGTACCTCCCTCTGCCAGCTGTAGATTCACCAAAAGCATTGCTTTTCTTTTTTTTTTTAGTGTGCAATATGGACTTCTACCCTTGTCTTTAGTGAGGTACGTCAGTACTCAATTTTGTTTTTTGATATGCAATGTATCGATGTATCTTAAAACTGTATTGTGATCAATAACAATGTTAATTAAAGACACCCATTGAGTTATCTTGTGAAATTCACTCGGACTTCCTAAACCTGTCAAATTTCCATCGCATACTCATGACAGATGGCCGAACTAAGAGAGTCCCAGTGTGTCACATGCAAAGGAACATTGGAGAGTGAGTAATTAATGATTGAATTTGGTGTTTTGAAAATTACTGACCAGACACCTTGCACACAGCTCTTAGTTCAATGCACACAGCCAGTACTATAGTCAGGTAAAAAATTCCAAACTTTTGAAAGTTTTCATAGCTACTGGATGTAAAACTTGAGTAATTATGCTAATTTGCAGCATTGTCTTTTCAATGTCAGACTCAATGAGCTCCTTTAAGTCTGCAAGCTGATTTAAATATCTCTGCTAATGTAATCAACTTTTAATGAATCACAATGTTTTGTTCTTCAGAAATAGAAACTTGTGTCATGTCCTGCAGAAAGAATTGTTCTTACTGAATGCACGCTACGTTTCCTTATCACGATGGTATTTCAGAGATCATTTGCATGTAGCAGACACAGTATAAATATTGTTTGACCTGGGCTGTTTGTCATTTTTCAGGAATGTGAAAGAAGTTTCTTTACCAAAAAGTTCACTGCTACCTGTGATTCTGTGCCATTTACACGCGAACTCGATTATTGTATCCCTGGACAGAAAGTGAACGACTCATGTAGCTTTGATAAGTAAGTTTCGGTCTTTAATTTTTTTCTTCATTCTCGTCATTTCTAAAACAAGAGGTGTCTAAATTGTTGAAAATTTACCCCATAGGTTCTTTCCTGCCCCTGCTCCCAAACTGCCCTTTTGCATTTTTAGGGGAGTCGTATCCACTTGCAAGGTATAGACTCGAATGCCATAAAATGTAGTTGCCAAAACAGGGCTCAGTTTTGACAGTTTTCTGATCGTCTGTGACGCCATAATATCTGATGGACAGCTAAAAGCTATAGTCCGCTGGACAACCATTTATTTAGGAGAGAAGATACTTTTCCGTAAGGTACTGTACTGTAGCTCATATCATTGTTTACAGCAACATTGTTTTCTTCAATCTACGATATCAAATGCGCTCACCCAGTCTACTCAAGAACAATTCAAATGATCAGCACATGCTTCCGTCTCCTACTGCTTATAAGGCCTCTGTGATTCAGTTTTTATTTATAACAATGATTTCCATTGGCTGAGACTTTTGTGTGGCAGTAGCCGTATACGAATTATGTCAAAATTATTTCAGTCGAAATGTTATCTGTATTGATTTAAAAATTAAAATGACATGAGAAACAGTTTTAGTTATTAAAATTATCTCGGTGATGGTTTTGTTAACTGATAAAGATGATAATGGATGCAGTGTCTTAGACTCCAAAAAGTCAGAGATTTCAGTCCCAAGAAGCATGGTTTGATCCTACAAAGTGCATCGCTCTCCGTGAATACACTTTTTACAGCAGATATTATCGCCTGTTCAGAAGACAAGATTGATCACCAAAAGTATCAATTATACCCCAGTCAGTCAAGAATGCGATAGAGCATTTCCTTGGCACATGCAAAAGACCCTGGACTAAGAATCTGCAGTATATCCATGATCTTTAATTCAAAGGGTTTCCCCTGTGAGGTATTCCCTCCACACTAGCTTGAGACTTCTGCTGTTGCTTAAAACATGTAACCTAGACCAAGATTGTAGCCCAGCCAACTACATGTCTGACTAACATAGTGACTTACTGTAGCCTAGAGGAACAGGGGTTGAGGTTTTCAAATAATTTGTGATCCAAAGTGAATTTGTAGATTATTTTTTAATATGTTTTCTAATATATCACTAAGCTTATATTGGCAGGATGCAGGGCTGTCAACTCTCATTCATTTAGCGTGAGAGTCACACATTTCAGGGCAATCTCACACCCTCATGATGACGCATTATCAATGACTCAGGCAGTGTGTCAAAATGGTCCACAAATTTCCACTCATAATGCAAAAATCTGTTTTCAAACTGATCATGGCTTACATTATTTAAAATGTGGACAAAATTCCTCCTTAAAAATTTCCAGAAACATGGAACCAATTTCTGGGAACTCTTACTGGCGTAAGAAGGCACCGGAAGTACCATTGTCTGCAATTGCACCCAGGGGTATTTTTTTAGCAAACAGTCCCCCCTTGCACTGCTCCTATTATACTGATGGTCACACTTGGCATCAATAGTCTCCCCAGGCCTGAAATCAAGGGGGTAGGGTCGACATAATCCTGCTTAAAATTGTTCTACCCCCTCCCTTTTAAAGAAGAGTTTGGGGGAAGTAATGATCAACGTTAAGCCACATGTGCCCATGGATTTTCTTCCATCTATTTCTACATCAGCCATGCGTAAATACCTGACCTGGCAACGGCTGAAGTCTCCCAGCTGATTTCACTCTCACCAGTTACTGACAGTTGACAGCCCTGCAGAATGTCACGTCTTATGTCAAAAGTTCGTAGGATTACCGTGACTTCAGAAATGATTGAAATGTATTTCACAACATATAACAGTGTTATGAGAAACCGGCACAAACTTATGATTTCAACAAAGTGGAGTTGAGACCAATAACGATCAGATATTTGCCCCTAGCCAAAGGTGGTGGGGTGAAAGAATCTGCAGGTACTCATAAAAGTTCTGCTTTGAGACTGGACAACCAAATTTCCTTCTGGACAACCAAAAGTAGAATCTAATGGTGGTAGTCCTTCAAATGCAGGCCTTACAGGCTATCCCAACCTGAGTTAGCCTTCCCTCATTTTGAAAGTCGTGGAGGAATTCCGAACAGGGATGTGATGTGTTGAGATAGATACGTCTAGGGGATACTTTTTGAAGTCCAACCTTGTCGTCAGTTGTTGGTGTGTATGCTGAGGGGACGTCTAGTAAACTTGTGTAGTTCAAGCGAAGTAGTCCATAACACCAGGGTGTTTCCGGTAATTCCAGTATTTGTATACCTGCATACTGTCGCCCCTGGTTTTGCTCCTACATAATAGCTACAGTATGTACTTCCTGAGATTTGATTTTTATTAAATACTTGTTTCACAAACAGGAGAAATGTACTCACTTTTGGGAATCATGCATTCATTCCACCAAAACATGTCAAAGGAATTCTTTGATGTGAACATGCCATGTAGCATTGAAGTAAAGGTATTTACTGTTCTAATACATTTTTTTTGTTCATGCCATGGATGCGTATGCTTTGAATTTTTAGAGCCCTATCCTCATTGAGTGCATTTTTGTATGAGCGTTATGCTAATTATGCAACTGCTGATTGAAATACTGTAAGGCTTATTATATAAGGTTCATACATATGATGTAAAGTACATCCTGCTACTGTATATGAGCAATCGCGGTAGTCAGTGGCGGCACTATGGGGGGGCATGTGGGGGCATTTGCCCCTCCAGAATTTTTCCTTGCCCCCCAGTTGCCCCCCCCCCAGTTGCTCTCACCCTTCCCAATCAGATCTTGTACTCATCCAAAATTAATCACAAAACCATGTATTGGCGTTGAACTGAATAAGAACAGCTTCCGGGGAACTATGATTGATTAATGCCTAATTTATGTTACACAGGCTGCCAGTTTTAATATCATGCCCGTAGCCACTTCAACAGTAGGCCAGCTTGGTCAGACAAATTTTCTCTGGAGTGTTTACCGTCCAGCATAAGGGAAGATCGGGTAGGTGGTTGTTTTCCTAAATATAGAAATGTCGTTGTTTTCCTAAATATAGGAATGGAATGGAAGTGGAAGTGTATGTAGCCTATGTGTGTGTGTGTATGTGTGTGTACTCGGTGGTACCGCGTAAATGTGAAATGGTACTCCCAAAGAAAAAAGTTGGGAACCTTGGAGTACAGTCAACCGAAAAAATAAATAATATAAAAATAAATAATATACCTCTCTTGGGGCTTAATTTTCCATCCAGAGATATGCTAAAACCTCAGAGCTTCAGGGGGCTTCGGCCCCTCGACCCCCACCAGGGCTTTGCCCCTGGACCCCACCCGGGGCCCTAAGTCGGGCCCCTGGACCCCACCCGCAAGGCCTCGCAGCTTTGCGCTTGGTTTCGCGCTGCACGCGAAAATCTTTGCCCCCCAACATTTTCCTCTGCCCTCACTTTGCCCCCCCCAAGTCTGACATCCTGGCACCGCCACTGGCGGTAGTATTCATCTGTGCGATCTTTGAATTTTGTTTGAAGCAAAGGTCAAAACATTTGCTGTTACTGGACTGCATACATTGCTCAATATTATGTCACAATGTACTGTCATTAGCAATCATGGAAATGAAGGGGCTTACAGCACATGATGCATGCAAGTCATTTATTGGAGGACCTAACCGATGCAGTTCTTTACTGCTGATGTCCGATGTTTTTTCCACAACATCAGCCGATATCCGATCCGATGTTTTCGCTATCAACGTGTTTTCAAGTAACTTTACACTGTATCACAGTGCAACTGGGCATTTATCACCTTTCGAGCTATGTCTACGTAGATGTACATTGCCTTCACATTTATTGCTTCAAGTAATCGATGAATATATACATTCAATAAACGAGTAAAAATAAAACATTAAAAAATACGGGGCCGCTTGTCATAGTCACTAAGCAAGTCATGCTGCTGCTGGTCTCCGACCTTTCGGTTTCACCTTAGGCTTAGGCTAACACTGTCAAGTTAGCTAACACTAAATTTTTTCTGCTTCCATCTTCTGTACAACAGTACAAAAGATAAAAAATCTTGGTGACTATTTCAAATTTACAATTCCCCCAGTTTAAAAAGGAGGAAAAGCAAAGCCTGAAAGGACCTGAATTTATTCACCTTGTGAAATGAATCAGTCACGAGCGAAGCCTAACAGACACCGCCGGACAAGGAGTGTCTGGAAATACTTCGTCCGATTGTAATGCAACGTTCGATTGTAACGCAAAATCTGTGGGAAAATTACATTGAACTGCGTGCGTGCTTGCAAGATTTTCACACACAAAACTTGCATTGAACGTAGTGCGAGTTACGATTGGAAAACTTCGTGTGGTAACGTGCCACAGAATCATAGACCACTATACACTATCACACTGTCCACTACAGGCTGTGCATAGGCCTATGAACAACTCTGCGTGTTTGACTTAGGAAATTCCTGGCATGTTTCCAAGAAAATTTTTTTTATTTAACTACAAAACTGTCAACACCTGTCCCAAAATGGTAATGTCTGTTACGTAAAATAGCTCATTTTACAGTTTATTCAAACATTACTTTATATAGGCAGCAGTTTCTTTGCATTCACGAATATTGCCACTCAGATATTCCCTTCTCTTTTTGGTTAGGTGGCTTCACTTTGCAAAACATCCATTTCTATGCTTTTACCCTTTCAGTGTTGACAATTTTTCTCATTTATTTGACAGCTTGTAGTTTTGTGTCTGGACGTTAACCCCAGTCTAACCTCACACAAAACACCTGAGACATTTATCGCATTCCTAATACTCACATTCAGCCACCTGTTGCGGCTACGACATTTGTACCGAACTTTTTATCCCTGATAAATGTGACCATTGCCCAACCTTTTTTCACACAGGTATTATGTTACACGTTAGAACGGCCTTCTCAAACCCATGGTGCTATACATGTACCATTGTGCATTAAACATTACAGTTGCACTGCCAAAGGCTTCTATACATTGAACATCTCTAACATATCATATGTTGGTCATTCGTGAGGCTTACAAAAGCTCCTGTACAAAACCAACCAATCAAAGTTGTGTTCATAGCCATGCCCACTGCTTCCATGATACACAGCAAAGGGAACCAGTACTATCGAACCTGTGTTACATTGCATCGTTGTGACGAGTATCTGAACTTTCCTGAGTAAAGTAGAGCAGAACGTATGTAGATGTACAGTAGGCTATGCAGACTAGGCACTGTTTACACAAAATGCTAGCCGTCATACAAAGAGTCGGACCGAAAGAAAAGTAATTCTGTTTCAATTAAAATTGAGCTGGTGTGGGCGAAATTAATCTCAAGATTTTGTGATTATGTTTGTGTTGGTTTTAGTTAAGTCTGCATGTTCCCATAATGCTTTAGAATTGATTAAAATTTAAACCAGGTGCAAAACTTTTCAAACTGGGCAGAAAACTTTCAAACTGGGCGCTGAAAAGCGCAATTAAATTCAAACAGGGCGGACCGTCCGGTTAAAATGGACTGGCTAGAACCCTGTTCTGTAAGTTATTAGCACTAAAGTTAAGCCTATTAGTAGGTTTCGTGTTTGGGTTCACGGAATAGTACATTCGCCGGTGCACCGTAACCACCCACAAATTTCGAGTGTTCAACATCAGCAAACATCGTAAGGCGGGCTTGGGCAAAATTTACCGATCCAACGTTTTACCTCGATAGTGGAATATCAGCCTGATCCAATGTCTGATCCGAAGTCCGATCAGATTATTGGTTAAGCCCTGATTTATTGTGCAGGTAGTAGTGTACACTATACTGTACATTTACTGTATGCTGTCACAGAACTTTCAGGTACTTACCAATTGATGGTTTGAGTCATTTGAAGTAGCCTACCCTCCTTTGCATGAAAATTACACCGGGTGTTTTATTTATCTCATTAGATGCACATTAAAGCACCTCTTCAAATCTCTCAGAGTATAAGTAATCCTTTTTTTGGTTTTGATGATAATGGCAACCTTTGTAATCATGAATGTACAGTATGTTTGTGTATGTCTGTGACTGTGATGACCTACCTTGCAAATATGACATCTCAAGAATGGAAGCTTGGACAGATCTCATATTTGGTATGTAGGTGCACCACATTGAATAGGAGGATCCTATTGATTTTGGGGGAGGTCAAAGGTCATTGGGGGTCAACAGAGGTCAAATTGTAAAAACCTTGTAAATTTGATATCTCAAGGAGAGAAACTTAGACGGATCTCATATTTGGTGTGTAAATGTACCATATTGAGTAGCAAAACCTATTGTTTTTTATGGAGGTCAAAGGTCAAGTGGGACAAAAGGGATCAAATTGTGAAAACATTGTAAACATGATATCTCAAGAAGGGATGCTTCCAAGGACAGATGTCTTATTTGATATGTAGGTTTACCATGTTAAGTAGAAGAATCCGTGTTTTTAGTTGAGTTCAGATGCTATTTGGGTTCAATAGGGGTCAAATTGTGAAAACCTTGTGAATACAATATCTCAAGGAGATAGAGTTGGGTAGATCTCATATGTGCTGTGTAGGTGTATCACATTGAGTGGAAGAACCCCATTGAAATTGGTGGAGATCATTATGTGTCAACAGGAGTCACATCCTTTAATCTTGTAAACATGATATCTCAAGGAGTTAAGCCTGGACAGATCTCATATGTAATGTATAGGTGGTGCATCATTGTAAGATGCAGTCGCGCATGTTGATACATGATGTACATATCATTCATCATATATCAGATTCATGAAAATCCTCATAATAAAGTCATCAAAACCACAATGCATCTGTGCATTCTGATTAAATTGTGAAGTTAAGCATGTCACTGTGTTCAGATTTTGAGGAAGGTCAGCACAGTGCTGATTGTCATATGTTGGCATGCGCTTTAAAGTCTCATCAGTTATTGTTAAAGGGGCTTTTGATACAACTTCTAGGCAACTCATGTACATTGTGCACTAACATTTACTGCGTGACTTCTTTCCAAGTGCTTTAAAGTGGTAACCAATGAAATGGGGCAGTTTGGGGGCTTTGAATTACATCATAAACATCTTGTCTTTTGGTTCCTTGCGTCAGCAAAAGAACCTTTTGCAGTCAGGTTGGCATGTGTGTGTATGTGTGCACCCACAGACTCCAGTCTCAGCAGGTACAAGTCTTGAGACCCTTGCTCGTCCTTCCTCGCTCCTACGGAGAGCTCATAACTGGTGTAGCTACTCGAAAATTACTAGGCTGCAAGGATATCAGTCACCTAATACCTGGACCTCATCCTCATCCTTACCTTATAGGGAACTTTCTGCAGTGCCCCGTAACACATTGAATGCGAATGTGTGCTGTGTGACACTTGCTTGGGTATGCTCTTTTTCTCTGCAGAATTTTGCTTGAAGATGTGACAGGTGTGCCAAATTACCATTGTGGTATTGGAAGCTGGGGTTGCAAGATTTTTGTGTCCAAGGTCCAAATGGGCCTTAATTAAGGGCCACTTTATGAAATCATGCAAAATGCTTCTCCTACAGATTGTATGGTATTAAGGTTGATTGTGTCACGTTGCTACTATGGTAGTGGTTCCATCAGGAACCTTCTGAAGAAGGCTAACCTTGACTGATTTCATACTTAGTGTGTAGATTAGCCATACTGAGTAGATAAGTCTTATGTATTTTGTGGGAGTCAGAAGTCATTTGAGGTCATCAGAGGTTAAACTCTGAAAACCTTGTAAACACAATATCTCAAGAAGGACCACCTTGTGATTTTGGTGAAGGCCAAAGGTCATTTGACATCACCACAAGTCGAAAGGTAGTAAACACTTCATCTCAAGAAGGGTAATTGTTAGGGATTTCATTCTTAGCATGTGTATTGCCCATGTATCAAATAGATGATCACTGTCATTTTTGCATCAACTGTGTTAAGAAGAGGTGAAAGGTCACTTTGGGTCAAAAGCTACTGTAATTAGCGTGTTTCAAGAAGAATAAACTGGAAATGATTTCATACTTGTCATGTGGGTAATTCATGTTTGTTCATATAATATACCCATATGGCATCAAATTACTTGGCTTTCTGGTTCATTTGGTTTCTATGGTGATCATAACCCGTTAAAATATCCTTGGTATGTCTGTTAGTCTTGCACCATCTTGTGAACATGATGTCTGATGAAGGGAAGCTTAGACAACTCTCGTCTTTGAAACACAGATGCATCTCACTGATTACAACAAGCCTGGTGGAGGTGAAGTTTTCAAACATTTTGAAAACCTTGTAAAGCATGGAATCTCAAGAATGGAAGCTTGTCGCATTGAGGAGAGCAGTCATTACCTTTTGTAGACTTATCCAGGATCTCTTAGTAATAATGCAATAACAATTCACATTAGAAATCATATACGCGAGAAAATTGCAAATAACTTGGATGTCACAACCCACCTCAATGCAGGAAGGAAGGGGAAAGGGGATTACAGGTCATTAAAAGAGAATCATAAAGGTAAAATGTCAAAGTTAATTAATAACACCAACCAGATTAATGTATTTTTTGTTGTTAGTCTACAGTATTCAATCAAAAGTAAATATCTTTCTAAGACATTCAAGGTAACAAACAGCAAACAAACAGAAGTGTTGTGATTCAGCATCATGACATGGGAGCACCACTCATGGCATACCTTGTGATAAAAATCTTTTTTGACATACTGTACTTACCATCCATGTTCATGCTGGTTTTGATGTTTACAGCGTATGTGATTATTGCCCAGACGGTCACTTTCAGGATCAGTACACCAACTGCAAGAGTTGCCTAGCTTGCAGGACAGCAGATGACTGCCCCAATGGTCAAGTGGTAAGTTTTGTTTTTGAAGTTTCCTTTTGATCATCGACGAAGTAGTCAATGTCGAAATGAATGTTGACTCCCCCACAACCTATTTTAATCCCAAGACTGTCGAATGCATTGGGGTTAAACAGACACTTTCACTGTGATTCATAAACTGGATTGACTTTGTTTGACCTGTGATGAGTGATGACCTGTTAAATAACACCACAGAGGAAAATATAAAAATTATCGCTGCATGCACTGGATATTCTCCACAAACACATCGCTGCAGTCAGGAAAGTCAAGTGGAAAGCTGCTGGCTCAGACGTCTCATCTCAAATAACCTCAAGCAAGCAGCTCTCTTGTGGCTGTCCTGCTTTGCATCGTATGCTCGAGGAGCGGAACGTGCACGGTTTTGTCGAAATGGTCACCTTGGATACTTGATAATTTGCTAGATATGTGTAGGTTAGACAAGAGCTACAGTATTGAAGACCTGCTGGAAATTTTCATTGTCAGAGTAGTTATGTAATTGTGTTGAGCAGTCAGGGAATAATATCTACTCTCCCACGTCCAGTGAAATTCCCAGACTCACCAGTTTGGTGTCATGAGATGCCTCCTGTCAATGCAAGTGGGGAATCAAAGGAAAATTTCGCCAAGCGCAGACATGAACAACTCGAGCTGCGCATTTTTGCCTCAGCGATTGTTAAGTTGGTCATGTGCATACGTGATGTTTTATCTTGTATGTGTATGTAAAGGTAAGGAAAGTAGCTTCATGTGATGTCATTTTCCACACAAATTTTCAAAGATTGTTGGTTCAAAGCTTGTCAGCGAACTACAGTTTACTTTGTGTTTACATGGTTAGGATGTCATTTTCAGATCTTCAACACTTATGTTATCTCAAGGGGTCTAAGTGTGAAAGTGAAATGTTACCATGTAAGAACTAGTCTTCGATCCCTGGAGCGTGCTCAGTTTTCATTGCTGATAAAACCATCATGAGCAGAAACTAAGGGTCATAGTTATTGAGATGAAAATACAGTTTGCAAAAATAAACAAGAGGGCAATCCATGGAGTTGCGTATCTCATCGCCAACATGCACATTGATTTCAATACAGGGCCTGCACATGGAAATTTGTAATAGTTTATTGCTAAGTACTTACAAAACTTTAAGTTAATTGGTTTAATAGTTCTCAAGATATGCTGGAAATTCAAATTTTGGGGCAAACTTGGCATTTTTTTTTTCTCAAAAATCAGCAAATTTCACTCTTTTTTACTACAAAAGTGATATACCTTGAATATTTCATTCTCATGTAAGTTTTTGCAAAATTTTGCATTAAATGCTCAAGTACTTCTCAAGATATGGTGGAAATAGCAATTTTGGGGCAAAATTGGCTTTTTTTCTCAAAAATCAGCAAATTTGACTCGATTTACCATTACAGTAATATTATACTGAACAATGTGTTCTCAGGTAAGTACTTACAAAACTGTAAGTTAATTGATGTAATAGTTCTCAAGATATGTTGGAAATACAAATTTTGGGGCAAAATTAGCTTTTTTTCTAAAAAATCAGCAAATTTCACTCTCTTTACTACAAAAGTGATATAGCTTGAAAGTTTTCATTCTCTGGTAAGTTTTTGCAAAATTTTAGAGTAAATGCTCAAATACTTCTCAAGATATGCTGAAAATAGCAATTTTTGGGCAAAATGGACTTTTTTCTCAAAAGTCAGCAAATTTTACTCAATTTACCATACAACTAATACAACTTGCAGGTCTCAGCATCATGCACAACCTTACCAAGTTTCAACTTAATCGCTCATATGCTTTTCAAACTATTCTGGAAAAACCACAATTTGGACAGGTCCGGATGCGCACACACACACACACATTGGCACGGACACGTTTTCATTTATACCACCCAACAGGACCCTCCTGCACCCATGGTCACTCTACCATGGGGTACCCCTGGGGTGTCGCTACTCGTCCACTCCAAGTGTTTCCATGGCAACCATCCTCCCATGGCTGCACAGCACAATATATAGCTCCACTAGCCAAGTGACTACAATATCTCATCTAGCCCCTATAGGGCGATGAGATAAAAAAGAATTGCCTTTTCAAGTTTATCCTCTACCCATTTTGTCTCTTCCTCACTTCCTGTTGTACATTTAAGAAGAATGAGAAATTCTACCTCATTCTATCAACAAATTCGGATTTGCTAAGATTAACCAAAACCAGCATCGTGGATGCAGTTTTGGATTGTTGCAAAGCATTCTCTCATACTATGAAGCTACCACATGATTCTCGTACTTTACAGTAATAGAAATATGAGGCAATACATTTATAGTTTTCTTATGTAGTATTCTATTTTCTTGTTTCCCTGGGCTCAGTTGACCAGGGAGTGTCGAACTTCGTCAAATGCCGTTTGCGGGTGCCCACCATGCCCAAATGTCAGATGCTCAACACCGCCTCCCGTTACATGTCCACCAGTGCCTAATACCACATGTGCACCTTGCCTGCCGTGCCCAACAGAACCTGATACCACCACAACACCTGAGAGCACATGTCCACCTTGTCCAACAGCTGAAGAGAAAAACCCAACAAGTCCATCTGATGACAAGTCTTTTACTTGCCCTCCTGTTGAGCCATGTCCTACACCACGTATGTGCAAGGAATAGTCATGACATTCCTAAATGTTTATTGGTCACAAGGGTCACGTCTGAAATGGTATTTATGTGACTTGCATCCATTTTAAGTCACTGGTCTGATAAAGAAGAGAAAACTGCTTTGACTGTTACCATGGTTACCAACTGTAAGATTTTCTGTTAGGGTTGAATAGTAGAGTAGTCATTGGGTTCTCAGACTGTTTCCTCATATATATGCCCTAAGGTTGAATTAGGCCTACTGAATTAGAAGTCAAAAACTGATCCTTTGGTTGATGCCACGGTGGCAGTCGTACATGGCAGACTATTTCAGAGAATGAGAGGGTGCTTATCTGAGCTGACACTTTTCTCTTTAGATTGAATTTGAAGCCTGAATCATCATACGCCAGTAGTGAACAACTTCTCCATACAGAAACCATGTGGGACGAAACAGTTTCCTTCTCTTTGATTTCATTAACCTTCCTGTAAAGATGGGATGACTGTCAATTAAAAATGTTTACCGGATCACCCATACTTTTTTCTTTATTCCAGAGAATAGATTGTCAGATAAGTTCCAGATAGCTAAGCAATATGTATTTGGTCTACTAGCTCAAAAAGGAAATGTGCAGCTAATGATGTTTGGGCTTCGAGTTACAATGTGGAAAATTGGCCCCTTGTTCTAAGCAGGGATGTAAAAAATTCCCTGGGATGGAATAAGTAAATCATTGAAAAACAATGGATCTGTATAACTTTATGCTAAAGAGCTGGCCTAACTTTGATGCTTCTTGAAAAGTGCATTTTACAAAAAGCAAAACTCATCAATCATAGTTTAATGCCTCAGCACCTTTTTCCATTTCTCTTCCAGAATTTGACCCATTAGTTTCCAGTCTTGAACATGAGCTCATGTGGTGGAAAATTTGGGGGATTATAGCTGTCATATTTCCAGGTTTATGGATTGCATGTGAGTATCAACACAGTTTATCGTAATGATGAGCCGTGGAATGGATCGGGGATGTGTACAGTGCCTTTCGTCGTCTACGGAAGAAAGACGAGACTAACCCTCTTTTTGGTTCCGTGCGTCAGCAAAGCAACCTCTGCAGTCAGGTTGGCGTGTGTGTGCGTGTATGTGTGTGTGTGTGCATCTGTGACACTTGCTTAGGTATGCTGTAACTCAATAGGGGAAAGCCCAATGAAAGACAAACTTGGTATGTAGGTTTGCCATATTGAGAAGGTGTACCCTAATGTTTTTGGTGGAGGTCAAAGGTCATCTAGGGGAACTGGGGCAAAACTTTGTTTTGCGTGGGTATGCTCTAACTCAACAGGGGAAAGTCCGATGAAAGTCAAACTTAGTATGTAGGTTCGCCATATTGAGAAGGTGTGCCCTATTGTTTTTGGTGGAGGTCAAAGGTCATCTGGGGGAACTGGGGGCAAAAGTCTGAAACCTTGTTCTGCTATGGATGCTCATATGTACCATCAGTCCCCCTCCAGTGCATCATGCAAGTACTGCTTGAGTTAGCAGTTTCTTGATCAAATGAAAAAGAAGCAGTGTTGTTTGCACTACTGTAGGTGGTCACACCAGACAAGTTTTGGCTGGATCAGTTTACCTCTTCGTGCCTGTGTGCATTCATGTGTCTTTTCAATTAGTGAGGTGGGCAGGTAACAATGAAAGAAAATAAGTCAGTTGGTGTTCTTACCAGTTTAAACTAGACCCCAGTAGTTCCCTGCAGGGCATGCTATCAGTTTATTGGACTTTAAAGGGGCATAGATGGGATAAGCCATATTGCAATTTGCAGAGCCCCTTCTTGAAATGAGAAATGCACAACTGTTTGTATTTTGTAAAATGAATGGGATATTGCTGTATATTGCAGAAATCAACATCTTCAATTCATTGCATTAATTGCAATGGCTTCTTTGATATTTATGAACTCAAGCATATCGTTTTACAGTATGTATATTCCAAGTACAAGGAACCATAGTGCCCCTAGACTGTTGTGAAATCATGCAAAATACTTCTTCTCTTACAGATTGTATGTAACACTGTTGATGGTTGGCCACATTAGTGCTATGGAAGTGGTTCCATGTGGGTGCATGTTTGTCATGTTTGGGCTCCAATGTCTGAAATGGGCCATTTTATAGAAGCATGAAATACGTTTCTCTCTTTACAGATTTTATGTTACGAAAGTGAGAGTTCATGGTCACAAATGGACCATGTAGGCTATCGTACAAAATAAGGCAATATGCTCCCTTTTACTTCATAATTAACATTATATGCTCTCCATCTCTGCAAGGAACCAGAGTGCCTTTGGGCTCTTGTTGTTTGAAAGTTTTAGCACTTTGCATTGAAGATGCAGTGTTTAGGAAATTCCATGGAAGGTCAGGAGTCTTGACAATGTGTCAAAAGGAAAAAACAAATGTTTCAAAGTGCAGCATCAGAGTGGGTTCCACGTGTTTCGGAACTTCTGTCGACAGCTCTGGTGTGAAACTCGGACCATCTGGTGAATCATAGCATTTCCATGCATCATCATTCCTTGTTGCGGACATGTCGGTCAGCCATTAAAAATGTGGTGAAAAACTAAAAAAACTAATTTGTTTCTATGATCACAATAGCCCCTCCCCCTCCCTTACCTCTGTGGGATTTTTGGACCAAATCCCTTTACTACTGTTGACTATGCAAACTGAAGGAGATAAAAGAATTTTGATACTATTCATCCAGTCACCCACACGCAAGTCATTTCTTATTGAAAACATTCAAAATTACTAGAATTTTGCAAAAGTATTATTTCAGTCAGAGAGACATATATTAAAGTGAGCAGTCAAGCATCTCTCTGTGTATTGCACGTGATGTCAAATCCCTTAGGTTGTTCAGATCACTTGTGTTGCAGGTCAGTTTAAGCAACACAATCACCTGTTTGTCTGCATCCTTGCTGAGGGAGGTAATGTCTGCAGTGAAGATCATAAATATTTGCCTGTGACTAAACGATCCTTGTCCTTTCAGATCTTCTGTTGTACTGCTGTAAAGCAGACTGCCTCAAAAAACTATGCCCTCATGCACATGCACGGTTTGTTGACCGAGAATGTGGTAAGTTGAAGAAGTGAGTCACTGTAGTTTTAAAAATTCCTCTCATAACCTTTAAAATGCTGTCCAAAATAGGCCCAGAACTGCAGATTTGTGTTTGTACCAATTATTGGTCAAACATGCTTCCTCATATCAGCTAAATATTGACAAATATTTGTAAGTATTGCAGTACTTCTTGATACTGCTCTCAATGATGTTGTTCTTAAAATGCGTACATCTTGTCTTCAACGCTCCAACGTCGCTGATGGCCATGAGCCTATCTTTGAAGCTTCTCCATGTGTGAATAATGTCCCTAGTTTAAAATAGATATATGGAAAATAATACAGTAGCTGCAGCTCATTTCAGGATTCTCACATTTGAGGTGGAGGCTTAAAAATGATTGTTTTTGCAAACACTATGTTTACACTGTGTTTAAGTAGATCAAAGCTTATATCATCTGTTTAATTGACAACTATACATGGCAGTCTAATTTAAGCCAGTGTGTGAAATGAGTGCAATGTCGGATCATACCAAGTGACAAGATCCCAAAGCCATGATTTGTTATTCAAATTTCAAGTGTAACATCTCTTCAGAGTGAACATTGTTCTGAAAAGAATCTATGATAGATTCTTAATTTTTAGTCAAAACTGACACTCGTTTAAAAGATAAACACATATATTTTGCTGAGTCACAGTCAAATGTTCCCACATTCCAGTCCTGCAAAAAACATTTGATGAAACCATATTTTAGTTGGTCTCATTTGTTTGTAAGCGGAGCAATTTATGGTGTGTAAGCTATATAGAGGCCTAAATTCTCTGAGAAAAATTATATGTGTAACGGAATGTCTGATTTTTTATAAAAATTATGTAATTATAAGTTGAGAACTGTCAAAAAACATTCAACATCTTGAAGCTGTTAAACATTATGAGAAACACATTTTTCATGATGTTCCTGTCACAGGAAGTGTTTTTCTAGATAAACAGTACTTCTGAGTGATTGGACTGCTTTTGGGGTGGCCTATTGTCATAGTTTGCATAAGTCTTTAATAGTATACTTAACAGTCTGCAGTCCATTCTTTAATTATGAAAGGGCAACATTGAGTATGTGTAATATATGAACCAAAACTTGATCAATATTCCCCATCAAAGTGTTTTAAGTTAAACCCAGTTGGAGTTTTTCCCATATTAATTAAGTATTTTGAAGGAAACAGTTTTGTAGATCTAGGTATATTTGCAGTGGGTAAGAAATACTTTTGTCTTTAAATCATTGGTTTTGTTTTGTGCACACTCAGGGAATCATAAACAACTGCCTCGTCAACGTCCTGGTCCCGCAAACCCAAATCAGCTGCATAGGGTACGTGGCAGCGCACCAGTTGGAGGTACTTTTCTCTAAATTTCATTTCTTTGAAGGATTTTCTGTAAACTGAAGTTGGCTTGGTGTGTTCAAGTGAAATTTTGTATTACACTTAACTGTGCAGTCTATATATTCTATAATATGCTAGAGTGCAGTATCCAGCATTGGTATTTCATGGTTTACAAAAAACAAAAACAAAGTGAATCATTGACTTTTTGGTTCCTTGCATTAGCAAAGAATTCTATGCAGTCAGGTTTGCGTGTGTGTGTGAGTGTGTCTGTGACGGTATGCTTTAACTCAATAAGGGAAAGTCAGATGAGAGGCAAACATGGTATGGAGATCTGCCATATTGAGAAGGTGTGCCCTATTGTTTTTGGTGCCCATTTCATCCATATTAATGACGTTATGGGGTCAAAGGTGAAAACATTTTGGTTGCTATAACTCTACAGTCATTTTCTGTAATCTATCCAAATTTAGCATAGGTATGCTGAATGATGATAGGCATGTGTCCATGTGGATTAACTTTGATTCTTAACAGGAGGGGATGCTGAACCCAGCTTTTCAAAACGCCAAATTCAGCGGTAAAATGCCAGACAAAGTGTTGACCAACTCAGTGCACTTTTGTGTGCAATTTTGTATTGTGGTTAGTATAGTAAAAAGGTCACATTCTTACATGTTGTAGTCAATAAGAAACTTGTCACAGAAACTTTTTGGTGTCCAGCTGGCAGTATGGTATCTCATTGGGAACATTTTCAGGCTGATATTCAATTACAATGTTTATAGTCTAAGATTAGATCTTTTATCTTTGGTTTCTGATGACTCACTTTCATGGACTTCCGCATAGTCTTTAAGATTCTGTGACCACATAATTATCAGTCAGTTTGTATCCAAACTAAGCTTTTACTAGGGTGGTCATGATAGAGAAATTTTGGCTTTGGAAAACTAATAATTTGGTAGATTAAATGTTTGGGGCTTCATGGTTTTGAATACAAACTTTATTTCAATTTGTTACTGTCCATTTTGGGGCACAACTTGGATGGGCCCAAATCTCTTCTTCAGTAACTTGACAATTATCAGTCACGTTTTATGCAGACTTGGTATACTGGGTTATCTCACGTTACCCACGTGTTGAGTGCATGGCATTTCCCCGCGTAAGCGAAGAACCATAGTACCCTTGAGCTCTTATTTATTAGCACACCTTTAAAGACGTGTGTGTACTCACGTATTGTCCTGTCAATCTGTCCCTTGCTATGACGGTTGAGAAAGACAACACCCCGACACTTTGATGAGGACAATCTCTTAGAAAATTATGGTGGCTTGATGTTGCAAGACTGTTTTATGTCAGTTACTGTTGATGGAAAGGTCATGATGATTCATCTTGAGTAGTGATTCATAATTACATCCTTATGGGAAGGAAATCACACAGCCTTTTGGCTTTCTGGTGTACAAAATTTTTAACTCAACATTAGTAACATTTTCTAACAACTCTTTCCAATATATGTAGAATTTGTTCATGCATATCGAAGTTCACTGAGCCTTTGCCTTTTTGTACCTGCACTCCTTAAAATACTGTCTCTTTCAGTCCAGTGACTGTTTTATGTTACATCATTATACACTTGACCTTGTGCTTGTCATCTAGTGTTGTAGAATTTTGATGTCTGACGTAGTGAAATTTCCATAATTTACCACGAAATTACAGGTGTCAATAACGAGAATGGCAATGTACAGTTGCCTCCAAATGGTGGCACAGAGGAAGAAGAAGCTCCAGGCAGTAAGTGAACATTGCAATACTAATTCATAATATCCTGGATGAGTGGCAAGCTGCTCTGTGACCATTAAAATTCATAGTTTTCAAATCCGAGTTACCTATGTACGTGAAACTTCTTACCAGTGTTGGAAAACCTTGCTCAATTTCTTGCAAACATGATTGAAAACCTTCCAATTACCTGCTAGTGTTTGTTTACTTTGAGGAGCATGCGAAAGGTGCAAGCAATTTAGCTTGGGGTATGGGGTCCACCTTACAGCCACAGTGAGTGGAACCGCTTGTCGGGATCGAGGGGCTTTGATTTGGGCTCCTTGCATGTCAAAATACTAAGATAGTTTTAACTGCACAGGTCAATAAGACTAATCCTCCATTTGCATTAGTCCCCAAGTTGGAAAACATATTTAAATTGTGCATGTTGTCCACAACTCATTTCTGCAAACCCCCTCCCCATTTTTCCTGAATATAACTCTCATCAAAAATCTTGTCCAATAATCTGGTAACAGTAGCAGTGTTACAGCCCAATCTGTGCTCATGCATGCACACTGAAACTTTATTGTGGACAATCTCTTAGAAAGTTATAGTGGCTTGATGTTTCAAGACTTGTTTTGTGTCAGTTTCTGTTGGGTGGCAGAGTCATGATGAATTCATCATCTGGAGGTTAAAGGTCATGTGAGGTAACGAATGGTCAAGCTCTTGCCATGTCTTTGATTTCCTGCCAAAGGCAGAAGGAATCTATGTTCTGGTGATGTGTGTGTGCCTGAGTGTGTGTCTGTGTATGTGATGCTTTTTTTGTAAGCACAATATCCCAAGAAGGGTAATCTTGATTGTACGTATACTTGGTGTGTGTGTTTTTCATACTGCATGTATGATACCTAATGTTTTTTGCTAGAGGTCAACGGTCATTTGAGGTTTCCATAGGTCAGGAGATGTACCCTATTGTTTTTTGGAAGTCAAATGTGCTTCAGAGGTCACTCCAAGTTAGAATCATGTTAGCACTTAGCACATACTTAGCATGTTTATTTCCCATGAATTTATGATTTCTGTCAAGTTTTGCTCCTATAGCTTCAAGAGAAAGTGAGAGCACATTTTGGACTCAACATGCTTCATATGTGAGAAACTTATGAACATAATGTTTCAAGAAGTATGTCTGTAATTTATCTCATATTTTTTGTGTTGGTGATTCATAATTACATCCTTATGGGAAGGAAATCACTCAGCCTTTTGGCTTTCTGGTGTACAAAATTTCTACTCAAAACTTGGTAACATTTTCTAGCAACTCTTTCCAATATATGTAGAATTTGTTCATGCCTATCGAAGTTCACTTAGCCTTTGCCTTTTTGTACCTGCACTCCTTAAAATACTGTCTCTTTCAGTCCAGTGACTGTTTTATGTTGCATCATTATACACTTGACCTTGTGCTTGTCATCTAATGTTGTAGAATTTTGATGTCTGACGTAGTGAAGTTTCCATCATTTACCACAAAATTACAGGTGGCAATAACAAGAATGGCAAGTGTAGAGTTGCCTCCAAATGGTGGCACAGAGGAAGAAGAAGCTCCAGGCAGTAAGTGAACATCGCAATACTAATTCATAATATCCTGGATGAGTGGCAAGCTGCTCTGTGACCATTAAAATTCATAGTTTTCAAATCCGAGTTACCTGTGTACGTGAAACTTCTTACCAGTGTTGGAAAACCTTGCTCAATTTCTTGCAAACATGATTGAAAACCTTCCAATTACCTGCTAGTGTTTGTTTACTTTGAGGAGCATGCGAAAGGTGCAAGCAATTAAGCTTGGGGTATGGGGTCCACCTTACAGCCACAATGAGTGGAACCGCTTGTCGGGATCGAGGGGCTTGATTTGGGCTCCTTGCATGTCAAAATACTAAAATAGTTTTCACTGGACAGGCACAATAAGACTAATCCTCCATTTGCATTAGTTCCAAAATTGGAAAATATATTAAAGTTGTCCATGTTGTCCTCAACTCATTTCTGCAAACCCCCTCCCCAACTTTACTGAAATCTCGTCCAGTGGCAAAAAATGCAAATTTAATAGATGTGACGTTTGTCCATGTATAACAGTGGCATTTTGACACCCATTCTATTGCACTGTACATGTTGCACTATGTTATGTTAGTCATTTTAAGCAGTTTCAACGGAGTATATTTTACATTTTTGTTGTTACAGCTGTATCATTATATTAATATATATATTACCTTATGTTATATATGAACGAATAAAAAATGAGAAGTTGACACACATTTGAGTTTATAAATGAATAACTGAGCAGTGAAAAACACTCTGGTCGTGCAGTGAATCGAACTCCGGCCTTCCCATCCAAGCTGACTTAGACCTAACAACAGCATCTGACAGTATAGGTTAATGAAACCCCCGTTCTACAAAATGTTTTAACAGGAAAATTTAAGCAAACTGTGGGAAAATTGCATAGATTACAAGAATGAAGATTACATATGTTACCAGCTTGTACAATATAAAAATTGTAGTCACAAATCTTGAATTAGCTGCCAAAAATGTAAAAAAGTAGTCTTTACTAATGTTCTACCATTATTTTAATATGAAGCTGAATCAACAGTTCTGACTTTTATGCATTTTGGTAGAATGCGGAGCTACTCCAGAATATCTTATAACTGGGATTCTTGCAACAGCTGCCCATCGATGTTATTTCTAAACACAACCATTTCTGTCCCCATACAAAACCATGAAACAGTCTATTCATGATCACTCATTTTCAGCAAAACATATACAAATAAACCACCAAATAAAAATTTTAACTTCTTATATCCATAGTCTAAATTCAGAATTCTCTCATTTAAAAATCCCCAGACCCATAGGCCGCGATCACTAATTTTGGTGATGCACCTTGTCCAAAAATGTTCAATTTTCTTCCAACAGTTTGCTCCAAAATTGCTCCCAAAAAACACAGACAATCTTGGACAAAATACCTTGGGACAACCCGCTCCCCCGTTCAATGTTGGCTGTAGGATTGTTGTTCAAAGTGTACATCCACTACTATAGCACAACATTGGAAAGGGGCGCGGGGTTTCATGTTATCCTCTCACCTAAAATTCAGTATTATATTCGCAACGTACGACAAAGTGTCCCAACAATTTTGTCCAAGATTGTAGAAAAGAGCTAGCTTCTTTCAGAAATTGCAGAGTGAAACCCTGAGTGAAAATCTGTGGGAATTGTCTTAACATTTCTGAGCTATGATGAAAGTACAAAACAGATAATGTGGAGTGTTGCCTAGAGTCAGCATTTCTTTTGTTAAGCCTATATGTATTGCCTTTTTAATTACTGAGTGTTATTTTGGTAGGTGATATTGATATTTTTTATGAAGAAAATAATGTCTCCAAGATAAAACCCTCTTGGCATATAAAATTTTAAAATGTCCTTGAAATAAAGGTTACACAAACAAAGGATTAACGTTAGACATCACAGGAGTCCATCTCTTGATGTCACAAATTTCCATACTTAGCTAATGTTTATTCATGATACAGTTGTGAGACACTAATTTGCCTGTAAATTTGTCAATTTTTTGATGGATTTTGATGAAATTTGTGGCTATTTTCAACATTTTCAGTACTTAATGCACTCAATACTCCAAAATGTCATTTTTGTATTCCACAACCTTTAAGTAGTAGACATTGCAGTCACTGTAGTTGTGAAAATTTGCAATTCTGGGAGACAACTCACTGTTTTTTTTGTATAGACTCTGCCCATATGCCAAGATGACACTATGCAGTGGGGCATTGAGTTGCCTGCCATGTAGCTTTACCAGTTTACCACTTCTTTTGCCCCGCTTCCACTTAGGCTTGTTAGTTTTTTTCATTTTGTCCAACAAATCCTCCAAAAAACCATTGATTGTAGAACGACTACTGTGTATTTCGAATTCATGTCTTGCCATATTTGTAACAATCTCTTGGACATTGCTCATGGGTAGACAATACAGATGACAGAAAGATGTAAAACAAGCAAGAAATCCAGTGCTTAAGCAGTTGTGGTGCGTGGAGAGTGCCATCTTATGCATTATATGATTGGTTGATATTTTCATGAAACATATGATGAGCAACCCTCAGGCATTGGTCATGGCTAGTAAGACCACATGTGCACTACATTCATGTTTGAACAGTACTTTTCCTGCTGCACTGATATCTTGAATTGGCAAACACAGCTAATGTAAAATGGTTTCATGTAATGGTCACGAACCCCCGCAATGTTTATAAAAATGTTTGGTATAACCGTGCTCAGTAGTTTTGATAAAGAAGCACCAAAAATGTGAAGATGTAGTGTTTTCTTTTTACCCCCTACCTCTTGTTCAAACTTTTTTTCTTTACAAGGTTTAGTTTAGTTCTCAGCAGGTTGCCCACTTTCCTGATAGTTATTTTTTTTTTAGAGAGAACTATGGTGAGAGTTTCTCTACTTGACCTACTTTCCTCAAGCATTTGGATTTTTTAAATAACCAGTCTCTGCATTTTCACCTGTTTTTTAGATATTTCAGTTCTAGGCACAAGTGGACATGTGTGCATATAGCTGATAAGAAAAACACAATAACCTTCATACATTCTGTAATGTTTGGATGCCTTGAGCATGCTAACCAAGAGGGAAAGCATTGTCGGGAATAGCATAGGGTTGAAACAAAACAGAAACATAGTAAATTGTTGTTATATTGATAGAAGCAGTTGCTGCTCAAAAGAATTTGAAGTGTCAACCTGTGACCATACCTTTGCAATGTTTTTCTGATTTGCAAATGATCAAAAATCAGGCCACACCTTCGTTCACAAGTTTAATCACTCAACATTGGTTTGACGGTTTCCATGATTGCATCAATGCACCTCACGTGTGGCTCAGTTTGCTTGGCTCTGTACAGTTCTGAGTTTCTCCCACCAAGTTGTGAGTAATGCTCACCAGGATGGTGGTTTAGTACACTCAGGCCACAGAAAAACCTCTGGATCTCGTTTCATGGTGACTGAGGTGCAGCAACCATAGCTGATGGTGAAGAGATTGTAACATTATTTTCAATTCCAAATGAAAATTACAGGTTCGCAATCACCTCAGAAGGACGGCGAAGTACACATCCCCTTTCCACAAGTGGAAGATGGTGGTGACGAACATGATGGTGGTGATGAAGGTAAGTCTCAGGTAATTTTAGTTCAGTAAGATATTTAGCACAGTTTGGCATGCTATTGTTGATAACTTAACAGAATCTAGTTGGATCCCCACATATATTTGTATGATATCATTCGTGCGGACCAAAGGTCACTTGACATTTATAGTAAAGGTCATACTTTGAAAATCTTGTAAATATTGTATTTCAAGAAGCAAAAGTTACTGAAACTTCAAACTTGGTGTGTAAGGTTGTCCACTGTGAGTAGATAATGCCTCTTATTTTCTAGGGAGAGGTCATTTAGGGACTTTAGATGTGAAAGTGGGAGAACATACTGAGTGAGATATCTTAAGTAGTGAATGTTGATGTAAGTAATAACTGGAAACATCGATAGCTCTTGGTGAGTATACAGTGTCTGTCATTTTTCATGGAGGTCAAAGGTCACTTGACATCAGTAAGAGGTGGTAGTTTGAAAACATTTTAAACATGGTATCTCAAGAAGGGGAAACTTTCTGCACTTTGGTGTGTAGTTTGTCCACTGTCAGCAGATGATACCAGTTGTTTCTTATGGTGATTAGAACTCATTTGATGTCACCAGAGGCGAAAGTCTGAAAACCTTTAAAGGAAGATATATCAAAGACATCCCCAAAACTCTTTGATTTGTTAATTCACTAGGGAGGCATTCACCTCTAGAACCTATGCATTACTGTATTGACATGGTCTAGCATCTGGTAATTGTGTGTGCGTGTGTGTATCTGGCCACCGCCCTTCAGTAGTTTCCAGGCTGCAGGAGTCAAGCACAGGAGCGAAGTGAGGGTTTGAAGGAGGGTAACGAGAGGAGAATGTACAGAGATGCTTTCCTTGCATGACATATCAAGGAAGGGCTGACTGTTCATGTCGTCACCATCCCGAGACTTTTGCTGCTGTGTAAACAAACTCTGGTATCCAAAATGGATAGTCCTATCCCAGAGATATCAGAATCTCTGTCTACAAAGACATTTCAGAAGGTGAAGCAGATAAAATCCTGGTGCATTCAAAATGCAGATAGTTTACCTGATTCTTAAAGGTTACTAAAACCTGTAAGCGATCTTACTCCCACCAGAGAAAAGCTGTGACTATGCATAGTCAGAAAACCACCCATAACCTAATGGAAAAAGTGAAAGAACCCACCCCCCAGTACAACAAAAACCTTTTCCATGGGACCCTATCAGATATAGAAGTAATTGCATTTGATTTACCAAAGGGCTCATTTAAAAAGACCTTACATACATAATGAGAATTTGACACATATAGCTAATTAAACAGCAAAGGTGCTTTTGGAAGTCACATACATCTCCATCTTGTATTATCCAGACAAACCCTTTCGCAAAAACGGTCTCTTGATCATCAACGTCTCAACGTAAAACGACACTATCTAGACCGAAATTCAACAACCCTCGGCACTTTCAAGTGTAAAGTTCACCAAATGAAAGTAACATCAGATAGTGTTACTGCCTACCCCTTCTTTTCTTTTCATGTTTTAATAAGTAGTTCAAATGTTTCATAGACCTATTTCAATATTGCTCACCAATAATATTCAGGATTTGAGTTGAACCGAGACTGTTTAGATTGTTGTTGTTCTGTGTACGTAGCATGTCTTTCAAGTTCGTATCTGATATGTTCAGCTCGATAGGTTGGCTATTGAGATTAGTTACAAACAGACAACACCTTCATGCATAATTAGGGGGCGGTGTGAGGTTAGCGGAAGGAGTTTTGACGGCCTAAGGAGTTCTGAAGGCGTAATGACTTCAGAAGGCTTAATGACTTCAGAGGGCATAAGGGCTTGAAACAATGGAATGATTTTTGACAGAATACTACGGAATACTGCGGAATAACTTCAGGGACAAGGGGTGACATTAATGGATTTTGGCAATGGATTTAATTTTGAAGGCTGGATAACTTTTGATGGCTTACGGACTTTTGATGACAAAAGTAATGGAATTAATTTTGACAGCTTAATGACTTTTCATGACATTAATAATTTTGACAACAGAATTAGCTTTGAAGATGTAAGAGTTTTGAAAGCCTCATGGCTTTTGATGTCAAAGGTCACAGGTGTCAATTAAGTTTTGAAAAACCTTGTGAACAAGACATCTCAAGAAAGGAAGCTTGAACAAATGTCATGGACTATATTTGGTTTTTGTGGAACACCCCATAAAGCTCACAGGAGACAGTATTTGTGAGAGTACTGGTATGTACTGTTACTGTTATGGTACGGTGCCATCGACAATAAGGTACTGAAGTACTGCTGAAACTGGTACTTGATTTAACCACTGTTAAACATATTTTGCTGAAAATACTGCAACTGAATAAAATATTTCTGAAATATATAATGCCATGACCTTTAGATAACTGCCCCCTGTTTGTTTTTCTTGAAATATATCAACATCTGAGACATTCGTTTGATCATCATTTCTCCAAAGTTCTACCAACGACTTTGTAAAAAAGACCCCATAGTGTCACTCCCCTTTCCTATATCCTCCCATTCAGCTTTTAGACACGTAACATTACTTTCATTTTAGTACAATACCTATGAAGACTGATTATTGAACCAGTTTTCTCAACCTACTCCATGCTTGCCCCTCTCAATGTTCTCTACAGTCACAAGGCCATCAAACTTGCCAAAGTTGGAGCAGGAATTGAGAGTTAGAATGCTTATCCGAGCTAGTCATCATGTGACTGTTTTTTTTTTCTTCAGTAACAGGCAGTTTATCTCATTAGTATGCAAACTCACCAATTATTGACCCAAGACTGCGGGAGCTTGCTTGGCAACATTATTCCTTGACCCAATTCCTAACCAGGAATCAATAGCTGGAGATCAGATGAAAAGAACTTGGTGATAATATTCTGTAGCCCCCATAGGTCTTGCCCACATACCAAGTGAATTGCCTTAAGGCTGACTTGTATTGGTAAATGTACCATAATTGACTTATACAATTTGTTAGTTTCCTACAATCCATTGTGATAAACACTGACATTTTCTTACGAATATTTATCAAAATGCATAAAACCCTTATAGAACTGCACTTAGTTGAGCAGGTCACTCCACACATGAGATGATGGCTGTTGCTGGATCACACAAATGAGATCAGTGTTAGGCATATCTGCCTAGAATAGATCAGGTGTTACTCCCATGAATTTCCTACAGATCTAGGCTTATTTGTTAGTTGTGATATTTTCTCTCTTTCTTGTGAAAGTCATTGATTTAATTTGACCACTTCCATCTCTTTGCAGCTACTTTGCAACAAGTCCAATTACTCTCATTTCAGTCTTATGTTTACATTTACTTTGAAGTGCCACCCTCTCCATGACAGATCATATCCATATAGTTGATGCTGGTTGAGATGGTAGGCCAAAGGCCCTTAATGATCATATACTGTTTATTCAGGCAGTTTACTCCAAAATTTCCAAATTCTATTAAAATATGTATTCCTTCTGGTTTCCAGTCTGGCATATTTGGGTCTTGTTTTAAATGAGTTACCTCTTGTTCTGTCCTTTCCAATGATTTCTACTATTCCATTCAATTGTATATCCATTCTCTTATTGATTATATTGTAAAAAGTAAGTAGGTCTTGTCTAATGTGTCTCTCTTCCAGTGACATTAGATGGAGTTCATTCAATCTTTCCTCATAAGTTTTTTTCTCTCATTCCTGTTTTATTAATCTTGTCGTTTCCCTTTGGACCCTTTCCATAACTAAAACTAATATCTTTCTTTAGAAAAGGTTTCGGCACTTGCACTGCATAGTCCAAATGTGGTCTTGCAAGCGATTTATACAAATTTAGAAGCACGTTCTTATCAAAGTTTGTAAAATTTCTCGTGATGATTTTTTTAACTGACTCAGCACATTGCTTACTGAATTTCATTGATGATACATTGCAGTGTATGCATAAATTATCATTGATGTGTATTACCACTCTTTTAAACCTTTGTCTCGCATGTTGGCCCAAGTGTAATCTTGCTAATATTAAAGCAACAGAAGTCTCCATTTTGTTGTTTGTCCATTCAAACAAATCAAACAAATGATGTACAGTAGGTCTGGAAATTTTCAAATTTCTTCCTCTGCTATTGTCTCTTTAAATGTCACTTGGATCACTGTGGCCTGCACTTGCCACAAATTGCTTTTATTCAGTGCATTTTGATTAATATTTGTGAGAAAATGTCACATTTTTCACCACTTCGGTTTGCATAAATGGTATAAATTCCATTACACTAACTTGTATAGGCCCAGAAACTGCCTTGACCCTAAAGTTGGGAAAATAATGGACTCTGTTATTACACCAGTTTTAGGGCACCAACAGTTTATTTGCCTATAGAAGTTAGCATAATGCAGTTTATTCCTTCTGTAACATGAAACATGCTCAACTTATGCAATATGTCAGTTTTATAACAAAAGAAAAAAATTATAATTAAATCATCAAAATCACAATGCGTTTGTGCTATCTGGCAGGAATCGCTGCCAGATGGCGGTTACTTGCGTTTAAAGGTACCAAGTGTCACATCATTCTCCTCTATTTTATTCACAGCCACAAAACTACTCCTTGAAGTGGATGAAAAGACCTACTGGTGCAGAGGGCGGTATTCGATCTTCTGGTAATCATTAATTGCAATAGTTTACCGTCCTGTCATAAGAGAATTGATTTTGAGAATTTCCTGGATGATTAAGCAATTCCCAGAACCTGAAAGAGTTGCTATTTTAGCTACACTGTAAGGTGTTATCATGTAATAGCTGGTCATAGAAACACTCTATTGGTCCTGCATGTGGTGGTATTGTTAACAAGTTAAATATGTATCTCTCTCAATGCCAATTGTTTGATGCTGGACAACATGTCTTGTTTTAATGCAAATTTGTGTAAATTTTGCCATAGCAACACATAGATGAAGAACTATTGGCAAATAGATTCCTCTTGTTTTTGGTGGTGTAAATGTCATTTGAGGTCACCAGAGGTCAAATTCATAAAACATTGTAAACACCACATTCCAAGACAGGAAACTTAGGCAAATCTCATACCTAATATGGGGGTCCCTCATTTAGTAGAGAAAGTGTGTTTGGTGGAGGTCGAAGTTCATTCGTGGTTGCTAGAGGTCAAACAGTGGGAAACTTAACAGCTACAGTACTTGTGAGCACAATTGGTATTCAGAATCGAACTGATTATTGCATAATCGGTCTCAAATGTGAATTGGAAAAAAGTATGTGCATTAAAGGGTAATTATTCTCATTATGCAAAAACATATGGAGGGGTGATTATTACTGCTGTATTTTTATGTTTCCTTGTACTACAAAAAAATGAAGTAAAGATACCATGGTGGAAGTCTTGAACAATGTTTTCTCTTCAAATTTGGGTCTCAGATTGGTGCCCGTTTCATGCCTTTTGGTTGGTGATTTCATTGTTTTGAGTGCAGTAAGCATGATAACAGGCAAAAACCAATTCCGCGAATTCATGCAGTGATTGTTTTCTAGGCACTTTTAGCAATGGCAGCTTTTTTGTGTTTGTTTTGCAAATGCACAACTGTTGTTAGCACATCGCCATTGTACCAGGACACTTCAGTAAAGAGTCTCACTTGAGCTGACTTCCTGTTTTTATGACAATAAAATGTAAAAAGAAGATGTATGCCATACAGCACTGTAGCCATTTGATTAGCACTGGTTTTAGTCTTACCTGTGTGGCATTTTTAGGAAGGCATATGTCGCTATGATACACATTTATATGCCTCTTATCTGTAATTTCGCTACTTGTATTCACAATCCACGGACTCCCCACAAACATGTGGCTATAATGTTTTGTGAGCACTTAATCAATTGTGCCAGGTTTACTTGTCTGAATGTGTGATTGAGCATTCCAAAATCACAGAAAATGCCACAGACAACAAAACAAAAAAGAGCTTTAAAGGATAAATTAATGATGAAGAGCACATGTTTGACAAGTATTAACATTACAATCAATATCAAATTTTGAAGAAACCATCTTTGTAACACACTGTATTGAAACATGGTTCACAAGTCAACCCCTAGCAGACCAGCTGCAGGTTTAATACCTGTTTGTGACATTCATCTATGGGAAAATTCTTGGCATTACTCGAAGAAGAATTTCCAATTTAGACAAGGTACTCAGTACCTGCCATAAAAATTTGAATTATATAAGGGGCGCAAACAAGATTATTCACGTCGGGAGTGACGTGTTTAAAGGTCAAACACACCTGTAATATCTTGTGCAGTGCCCAGTAATGTAATTGCAATTCATGGTGCAGTGATCAGATACACACATACAAAATTGCCAGATGCTAGACCATGGTCAATACGGTAATGCATAGGTTATATGAGGTGAGTACGTTGCTAGCCAATTTCCAAATCAAGGAGTTTTCGGGATCCAAAGTTACTTCAGTGTCAATCTAGAATTAATTTATTCAGTCACCAAATTTCTTCAAAACTGCAAAACTTCTTCAAAATTACCAAGATGGCGCAAATTAAATGTGCTCGGCAGAAACTATCACGTCAACAGAGTGTTCCCCATTAGCTAAAACTAGGCACTAGCCATGAAAACAAGGGAGTAAAATGGCACTCCTCAATAAAGCCATCTTTTTACAAATCCAAACCTTGAATTTTGATTTATTCAAGCGACAACAGTTGGTAAATAAAGCAAAGATATTACTTAAACACGTTTGTGAGTAACATGAAGCCTGCAGTTTGTATTTCTATTTTGCAAATGGTAAGCTGTTCACGTTTACGATAAAATATGGAATTTGCAGAGGTGAATGCTACTTGCTGCACACTTGGCACATTAGGATATGATTATTTTGAACTTTTGGAAGATAACACATTACCTTTTTTTTCACCAGACATTTTTGCACACTTTAAACTTCAAACATGCATGTAATAGAGTTTGGTTTACATGATCTGTGAAACATTATATCAAAGATTTTTTTTGAAGCAATGTCAACATTTTTTTGTGATCGCACATTTGTATGCTGAAAAGCGTTTTCATCTTTGCTGCACTGTGGTTGTTGACTGTTCAAGGCAGCGCAAGCAGCAGCTGGACTTGAGTAAAACCCCTGTTTGCCTTTTTATTGCTTGAAGGTCATGACTACAGAACTTGAAACATGCCACAGAATTTTACTGAATTCTGGCAAATTACGTGGAAAAAGGGAAAAAAAGTTCAAAATGGCTTTGCTTCTTTTTGAAGCTGAGAGTTGGTGGCCCTTTGAATGATGTGATGTGCAAGAGAATACATGGAGGAACAAGAAAAAAAACTTTTGTTTTCATTCATGTACATAATTGTGAATGTTGTACCTGTAAAGGGGTGTTAGGGAGGTAGAAGGTCAGTTCAGACCATGAGAGGTTATAGTGTAAAAAGCCAGCAAGATGTCCAAAGATATGTCTGTTACTGCACTTATAAAACTGAAATCATTGTTAGCCCATAATGAGAAGATATGGAGATCAAAGGCCACTTGTGGTCAATAGAGAGACAAAAAACCACCTAAGTATGGTATCTAAAAAAGGGAACCTTGCTGGAACTTAAAACATGGTTTATAGAGTCTCCCTTGTGAGTAGATGTAGACCATGTGTTGGGAGGTCATTAAAGTATGAAAACATATATCTCAAGAAGTAAATGTTGCTGGAACATCCAACTGAAAGCTTTGGTAGTTCATGATGAGTAGATAATTTCTGTCGTACTTTATGGTGGTCATGGCCACTTAAGGTCAGTAGAGGTCTTCCCTTGAGGAGCTTGTGTGCATAGTATCACAATGAAAGAATGGTTCTTGAAACTAAACTTGGTGTGTAGGTTGTCAGTTGTGACTAGATGGATCCCTATTGTTGTTAATAAAGTTCAAATGTCAAAAGATCTTTGTAAGGACATCAGCTCTGCAATGCAGCATGCTGAAACTATCTTCATAGATGTCACCAATGAATCGCCAAGTCCTTTGACTTTCTGGTTCAATTTGTTAGTCCAGTGTGACTTGTTCTTCAATATGTAGCCACCTATTTATCAATCAAGGGGTAATTTATTCTGTATGGCAGCCCTGCAATATCTTTCTCTGTTAGCCAACTCAAAGGAGCTTGTCAAAGTCAAATGATTGAATGTACATGATGATGTTGTTAAACTTAAATTTTCAACATAAGGATGCATGTGGTGATGGAGATGCTTTGCATGTTCATTGAGATGCATCTCTAAGTGATAAAATGTGTGCTGTCGTAGAACTTCAGTACTGTCGCATTACTTGAACTTCTGGTGGATGTTCTTGAAACATGATTGCCATACTGTAACAACCACAAGGCAAGGAGAAGTGATGTAGAGACTTGGAGGTGTCAGTTCATTCAGGGTCTATATTCATTCCCAAAAGTAGTAGCTCTCCTACTCTTAATACTTAAAAATTGTTCACAGTACAGGAAATGCATTGAGGCTGTTTTGTTCCTTGTGCCATCACTTTATCATTTTATTGTTTGTTTGTTTTTTTTTCTTTTGTTTTGGCTTTTCTTTTTTTGTTTTTGATCTTTCTTAGCTTGTTTTGGTTTGTATTTTTTAAGGGGATTCTTTGTTTTAAAGCACCCAGGGAAAGTTCTCTTTTTTTTTCTTTTCTTTTTTTTGGACATGTATGGCCATGTAAATATGTCTCATTATTATTATTAATTCTGCACCATTTGAATTTCAGAATACGTGGAACTACGAAACATGCCAAAGAATTCATTAAATGGTATGCTACTGTTTACATCTTACCTTATGATTTGGTTTCAAAGAAAAGTTCTGGACAATGCAATTTTGAATTGATCTCATACACGTCAATGAACCATTATGAAAAGCATTATTGTCGTTGATGAAGAGCCCTATCATGTTGATAAAGATTGCTGTTGTTTTTGATTGAGATCCCTACATTTTTATGAAGAACCCTACTGTTTTTTGTTTTTGAGTCATTTGATGTCCAAGTGAGCCAATGTCAAACTCTGGCAATAGCTTGTAAACACCGATCTGAAGAACAGAAGCTTGGGACATTTATTGTTTGCTGTAAGATTAGCAGATTCTTTTGTTGAACTTGTGAATCTTTCATACATTTGATCATGATGTAATGCATTGTAATAAGGTATTTTGCTGAGAAAAGAGAAAGAAATGCAGATTCTGGCATTAAGTAAACATTACTTTTTCTTAAAACAGAAAGCACAGATTTCATTCTTGTTTTTGTGTATTGCCAGTATCTCAGTCCCCATTGCATATGTATTAAAAGAGGTCCCCAAGGTTACTGAAATTACACCATCCACCACAATGCATTTCTGCATTCTTGATTTGATATGAAATCCATATATATCAGTGTGTCACAAGTATATGGCCTATTGGAAAACCCCCCTATGGTATACCATACCAGGGCATTAGTGAATTTCAGCATCACTGTGGCACTCAATTGGTGGATATACTTGAAACATACTCGTCGTAATAGTGTCAATGGGTCAGCCTGACAGTGTGATTTTTGAAATGCTGAGATGTCTGTTCATCCTACTATTGTATTCATTTTGAGGATGCTCTTTGAGGTAATTTTTTGTCGTTGATTTCAGGTGAAATGTCGTCTTCACCTCAGAGCATGTCCAGGAATTATGAAAATGGTAAGCTTATTCTCTATTTCTTATTGTACTTTTCTTCTGCTGTCTGTCTTGAAAACTGGTATGTTTGTGTTGCGTGAAAGGCATGCTTGTGCCTCTGAATCCCCCCTGTCAGAAAGGAGAGCTCAATTGAAGGAAATTCTATAAATTGAAAATAGAAACTATGAAACCCATCAGTTTTTCTTTTTTGAAATAGCAGAAAAATAACAACTTTCAAATATCATTGATCATTTAACTTATACTTTCAGTGACTGCAATAGGAACTTGTCATCAAAGTTCACCTGTTAGTTTGAAGCATTTCACCAAAGGGTGTAACAGTTCATGATGCAGTTTGTAGTTGCAGTTTGTGTCTTCAAGTTTTTACTCGTAGATTGTTACTGTAGCTAGTTTTTGCAGGGCATTGCACTTTGAAGTTACGGGTTATCGCTGCAGGTTGTTTCTTCAGGTAGGAGTGTTTTCAACAACACACATAGAAGGAATATACAGAGAAAAGCTCTATTTAGCATTAATCAAATGCAGAATCACTAGGCTTGTAATGGATTAGTGCAACCAGAAAGCTCACTTTTCTATGATGCATCTGAGGTCACTAGAAGTCAAAATGCTGAAAACCTTGTAACCAGCATATATCAAGAAGCAAAACAGTGGTAATTCTGCTATGTGACATGTGGGTAGTCCATATTGAGATGTTTAACCTCATTGTTGTTGGTAGAGATCAGGGGTCATCTGAGGTCACCAGAGGTAAAACTCTTAAACGTGTAATCATGACATCTTAAAGGTGGATAGGTATTCATGATAAACATGTCACATAACTGTTAGCATTTTCTACTTCCTAAGTGGGTGCAAGCTGTCCTTAAACTATTTGTGGCAAAAAAAAATGATCCGCCAATTACAAATTCCTTCATAAAGTTCTCTGGTAGAGAAGTAAAAACCATTAATGTTTGAAGTTTGTTTTTGTTGACATTCCATAGATAATATTCATGAACATGTGTTTCATATCACTCCCTAGCTTTCTAGATGGAATGTTGTTGGCTACAGGTCTTCATTGCTTACCTGCAGCATTCAGGTGAACATTGATGATTTTAATCAAGCTACATTCCATGTACAAGCTATGGAAAAGACATAAAGCACATGCTCATGAATATTATCTATGGGATGTCAACATAAGAGAAAAGAATAGCAGCTTTCTTCTTTACTGGGCACTTTCTGACTTTCCCATGGCAGTTCATATTTTGCCACAAATCTTTTGAGATATACTTATACCTAATTTAGATGAAGAAAACGCAAAATGTTATGTGAGATGTTTATCATAACTGCCTATTTTGCTTTAAGATGCAAAACTTTTCATTTTGTTTCATGTGTGGTCATATTGGTGACATTCTATATAATTTAGCAAATCGATTCACTATTTTTGGTGGAGGTCAGGTTCCATCTCAGGTGTGTCAGGGTTTAAAAACTGAAAATTGTCTGAACACCATGTATCTCAAGATAGGAATCATGGATATTTTTCATCCTTGGTGTGGTGAATTTTTGTATCGAGGATATCTATAAAGTTCTTTGATTTTGGTTGAGCTGAGAGGCCATCCAGGATCCCCAGGGATAAGCTCTGTGGACTCTACTGCTGCAGTAGAATGGTGTACCTTTGCCATACAATAGAAGTGCAGGATATTGAGCCTAAAAGAGCTATTTCTGGTCAACATTGGCTAAAATATTGTGAAATGAATTCCTTGAAAGTGCAAAGCATGTTTGCATTCTAGTTTATATGACATACCCTAGCATCAAACGTACACATCATCAGGAAGAAAAGAAGACAGACTGCAGTCAACAGTCTTTTCAGAATATTGTTACTGTTTTGCAAACCAAAGTAAATGCAGCAGAGAGATACCTCTGTTTGTGTAGCAAGACTCAGTCAACAGTGTAGACCCATACAATCCATGTTGGCTTCCACTGACGTGGCCATACCTCCCTCCACCCTTATTCCAATTGTGACACCTGAGTTAGCTAACATCTTTGGGAATTTGACAAACTTTCAGCGAAGAATACCTTATTAAAAGTTGAAAATTGTAGACTTTTCCCTACCACTGAAGATTTTAAACTGAAAGGAGACCATGTATGTGTGATAAATGTCCCTTTGTGTGGGCTTCTATTTTGCACTCTTCAATTAATCAGAGATAAAGGTGGGAATTTGGTAACATTTAGTAGTTGGTGTAATGAGGAGTCGGTAGATGTAAGTATAATCATGAAAGGAAAGAGATTGGGAAATAAAAAATGACAGATATGAAGGGAACACCTCTTTCCCCAGTGGGTGGAAATGGTCATGTGTCACTCCATGTTCTGATTATTTTATGTTTACTCCTTGCATATAGCACCAATGAAGGAATTTTCAAGACCAGAACTAGGAGGTAAGATTTCTTACAAATGGCATGATCCTTGACTGAATCTACAATACTTTGGGATATTTTGCAACTTTGCATTTTTTGAACTTTTCCTTTAAACATAATTCTAGCATTGATTTAAAGTGACCTCTGTAATATTTTAAGGAAAAGTGACAAGCATTGTTCTAGTAATCTCTGGAAAGTTTTAAATTATCTTTAAGTAACTAGACTCCAGGGCTGCAAACAAAAAGCAGTACAAATCAGATCTTATAGCAAGGATTGAAGCTTGAAAGGAAAGAGAAGCAACCCTTTGTGTATCGAGTCAACTAAATTACAATCAACATCAGAAAATTTGGTTGCCAAGGGCAAATGCAACCATGTAGTTCATTCTGGCAAGAAGGAAACGTTACTAGTGGTTTAAGTACCAGGTTACTATTAGTCCACTCATGTTTGGACCAGTAGATTTTCAGAGAGGAAATGCAGTAATTCTATCGACAACAATGAGCAAAAGTAAAACATCCTGAAAATCATCCCCAGCAGAAAACTTTGAAGTACCATCCTCGCTCAATTATTGATTGGAAGGTGACCAAACTCTTTTGAAAAGTTACTTTAGAATGCATTTTCTTCTTCAAAGTTTTCCTTGACATTAGATCCTAGAGAAAGTGTCCAAATTTTTTCAATGCATGTATGGTAGAAATTGTGCATCTCTTCAGTCACTGTACAGAATGGGTAGTAAAGGATTTTTGCCCCTTTGTAACTTGATTTTGCTCAGGTGACATTTGTAAAGCATCAATCACACCTCAGAAAGTATTTGGTGTAGATGCAAGAAACTAATCTTTCAATAATTGACACATGTTTAGTCATATCAGCACATCTGTCCAAATTTAATTATTATTATTATTCCAACTTTGTCACATTTGAAAAATCCATGTTTGAACAAATTTTCCCTGTTTCAAATTGTTTTAAGGGTTATGAAGGGGGTTGAAAGTGTTTTTTTTTATGTGAATGTTTATGTCTGTCATCATGTTGTTTGAGAGTAACATGTCAGTTCCAGGTACTACACATATGCTACTTTTTTTAACTGAATCTTGTGAGTCAATTTATGAATTTCTCTTTTGCAGAGGAGGAAGTGCAAGAAATGGAACTGGTTTCCATATCAGAAGAGTTATATGACAGCTACTGGGGACAATCTTTTACATCTTTACCTCTATTATTGTCTAAGTTGGGTTTTGAAACAAAATTCTACTCCAAGGTTTTGGCAGACTACAAACATGAAAGAGTTACTACTCAAATATTTTACGTTTTGCTACAGTTCCAAGAGGAGCGATGCTGTGATAGGAATTACTACCGTAAGCAACTGAGGAATGTAAGTCCAAACCTTAGCGATTGGTTCGTTGAGAAAATAAATAAAGAATGTTCAACATAAGACAATGAGGAACCACATTCATTTTCATTAAGCTGATTGTAGGCAGATGTTTACAAGTTAAAGAACTTCACACAAACTGACAGACCATGGTAAAAAGAGCTTTACTCTCCATCAGTAATTTTGTCTGAAATGCTTAAAGGATTTGCAGTGCCTCTTCAAAATGCCTTTAGGAATTATGTCTGAATAGAGGATCTGTCTGTCAACTTTGTCGGATGATTTGTACCACATTGGTCCGCAGAACAGTGAAAGGAGAAACTGCTGAATCAGAGGAGCCAGTGATTGCCACTAATAAACAATGCTGCATGTGTGGCCTTTAACTTTGCAGTAGTGTAACATGGATACACCAAAGCTTATATTTGGTTCAGTGTGCTACCCGTGCTACAATGCAGCTGAACAGTGCTGAGAAAATGGTGAAGAGTAAAGGAGGCACTCATGCTGAAAAAGATTCCTTTCAAAATGTCATCACCAACTCAGTCACAAGTTAGTCCTTTTCCTTTATGACAGAGAAGTTTGAGACAGTCTTTCAAACAAGAAGTCGATAATTTGGTTGCAAAAGAGCAAACTCGTCTTTTCTTATGGATGAACATGCCAGAGAATGGGAGCACTGTCAGTTATGGTTGCAGCCTTGCCATGATGGTGTATTCACCCCTTTAACAGAGTCTGTATGACAATGTGGTTTCTCAGATCTGATATTAGAGGGATCCTCCCCATAGCAGTTCTATGGGGGACACCGCTAGAGTGAAGGGCTCCTGTGGAGTGTTTTGGAGGCAATTTCCAGTGATCTGAGGGATATTTTGAGCCAAAACTTTTCTGGTACATTCCCCATCAACGGGAAGTGACACTCCACTTAAATAGTAATTTTAGCTATCATATGTAAGTGAGCCTCCCCCCCCCCCCCCCCCACAACCAAGGAGGATGCACCTATGCTGCCACTGCAGAGGAAGAAGACTAGAAAAGTAGGAAACATACAAAGGGGGTTAGTGAAATACGACAGTCTGAAAGCTGTTAATGGTATACTGCCTGGAATTTGGAATGATTGTTAGTCATCTGTTGGTGATATATGTTAAAGAATGATACAACACATGCAATAGCCAAACAATACTTTTAATACGCGATTTTGATCGAAACATTTTTAATACACCAGTTTTAGTCTTGAGGCACTCCATATATGCTACTGAATACATGTTGATTGTGCTGAGGAAACTCCTTAGTCTTTTCAAGAGAAATTGGTCACATGTTGAAACTCTGCATGTTAGAAAAAGGCCCCACAGTTTGGTTCATTTTTACTTTCTTTTTAAGTAGCTATAAAGGTCAGGCTATGAAGTATGAGGTAACATGCTGATATTATACCTTGTTGTTAATGGTCTTCATTCTCTCCTTTGTTCTTTTCACAGTAGTCAACTTGTGAATGAAAAACCTAATGAATGAGAAACCTATGTTTTAAGCTATGCTGGCATTAGTTTAGAGTTGTTCATATTCTGTAATTAAAACTTAAAAGAGATTGCAGATACTACTTCTGAATTTGCATATGTTATGTTTAGAGTCATCAGGCTGAGTTTCTGAAATTTGCAGAAATCCTGGAGAGGAAGCACACTGACTAGCTTTGGCAGTTTGGGCATGGTTTTGTTCACTTGTGAATATATCAGAATACTTATCTGTTGATGTTTGCCAATCATGTATGTTTGGATGCCTATTAGCCAGGTTCTTGTAACAGAATATCAGCATTGTCAAACCATCATACATAATTGGCGGGTAGATGCTTACTGGCTCTAATGGGAAGTTTGAGATGAGTTGAAATAGCCCTATGAAAAGATATGACTTCTAATTGTTTCATGTAAAGCAAAACAGAAATAAGCACAATGTAGTAACATGCAGTTACACGATTGAATGTTCGAAAATGTCACATAATAAAATAGGTTTGTTAGTTGCCCATAGTCACAAAAAGAGAGCAATAGGGGTACAAAGTTCTTGAGAGCTCCTTTGCAGTGTGACGAAAAACAGCTCCATCCGCTCCCTCTCCGCTTTGTTAGTCACTCTCTCAAAGGGTAGAACTGTTGAAGGGTTTTATCACCTTGTGGAAGAAGCTGACTGTGGGTACATAAAACTGCCAAGATGTGTAACAGCAAACCTAATATTATTCTGTAAATAGTAAAAGATAACTTTAAAGAATAATTACTGATATCAAATGTCTGTTGTATCATTCACATGATTTTTGAAGTTTATTTTAATCTTATATTTTAATCTCATAACTTTAAAGTTATTGCCTTACTCTCTATCATCTTACATCTCTTCCTGGCAACAACTCGATGTGGATCTGACGTCCAAAACATCGGTTTTTTTTTGCTTTTTTAAACATTTGACATTTGTAATGTTAGTGGTCACTTGCAAAAGGCTGAAAGTATCTCTGATTTTAATGATGATGGTTCCCACATGTACTCTCGTAATAGGCGTGAATATGTTTTACAACTTCACCCTGCAGTTTACTGGATTCACAAGCAAAACAGAAGTACTCATGTCGCCGCATGTCTTCAAACCTCAATGGATAGGTGCCTCTGTTTTACACTGGCTGTGTATTCACGTTACAACATTGTATTATTACCATTCCAGCCTATGCTTCATACTTCTTTTATTCTTGAATCATGAAATGTTGAAGTAATTGACAATTGTTATAATCGATTGTAATCAGTGTATAATTCCAAGGAAAATGTTATAAATTGTCACAAACATTTCCCTCCATCAGATTGGGACATTCTGCACCAGCCAATGTTGTTTTGGTTTGCTGTCACAACAGGAAGTTCTATAAATTGATCCTAATCAGCTTTTTTTCTTTTTTATTTGGGGGGTACACTAATTGACATTTTACTGGCAAAATGATGGGAAAAGTTAAAATAATCTATCACTTGCATGATTTGAAAAAAATTGCATTAAAGGAGAGACAGAAACATGCACCAGCTTCTGCTAAAACATTAGCCAGAATCCATCAGGATTACAGAAAGAATCCTCTATTTATACTGTAGGCCATTACTAACAGTACTGGCAGTGTCAGTCTTAGAAATATTTCCTAGGAAATCAGTTTAAGTTCAAGGGGAAATCAGGGTTTGACTGAGAAAATTCACCATTAGTTGATTTTTGATTCCTTGCTGCAGGCAAAAGCAATCTATGCAGTCCTGATGTCGTGTGTGTATGTGCGTGTGTGGGTGTGTGTGTGTGACGCTTGTTGTAAACATGATATCTCAAGAAGGGTAACCATGACTGATCTCATACATGCTCTGTGGGTTGGTCATAGTAAGTAGATGATCCCTATTGTTTTTGGTGGAGGTCAAAGGTCATTTGAGGTCACCGGAGGTCAAAATGTGAAAACCTTGTGAACATGATATCTCTACAGCGGTAACTGTGACTGATGTCATGCTTGGTGTGTGGGTTGGTCATATTGAGCAGATGATCCGTATTGTTATTGGTGGAGGTCAAAGGTCATTTGAGGTCACCAGAGGTCAAAATGTGAAAACCTTGTAAACACATTATCTCCAGAAAGGTAACTGTGACTGATGTCATACTTACTGTGTTGGTTGTTCATTTTAAGCAGATGATACCTAGTGTTTTTGGTGGAGGTTAAAGGTCATTTGAGGTCACCAGAGATCAAACCGTAAAAACCTTTTAAACACAGTATCTCCAGAACAGTAACTGTGATTGACATCGTACTTTGTGTGTGGGTTGGTCATATTGAGAAGAGGATCCATATTGTTTTTTGTGGAGATCAAAGGTCATTTGAGGTCACCAGAGGTCAAACTGTAAAAACCTTGAAAACACAATCGCTCCAGAATAGTAACCATGACTGATGTAATACTTGGTCTGCGGGTTGGTAATAATGAGCAGAAGATCTCTGTTGTTTTGGTCAAGGTCAAGGGTCATTTGAGGTCACCAGAGGTCAAACTGTAAAAATGTGTAAATACAATATCACCAGGTGTCTATCCTTGACTGATGTCTTACTTGATGTGTAGATTATATACTAAGTAGAAGACTCCTTTTGTTTGTGGTGGAGGTCAAAGGTCATTTGAGGTCACCCATGGTCAAACCTTGCTAACTCATTAACTCCGGAAGTGTAATGTTGACTGATGTCATACTTGATGTGTGGATTGGCCATACTGGGTAGGTGATCCCTATTGCTTTAGGTGGATGTCAAATGTCACAGTCATTTCAGGTCACCAAAATAAAGGTCATTTTGGGTTAAAGGCTTGTGGTGTGTTAAGAACAAAAACTGCAGTTGATCTTACATTTGTCATGTGGATAATTCATGTTGGTTATAATATAACCATGTAGCAAGGAATCACAAAGCCTTTTGGCTTTCTGGTTCTTTCTAAACTGATTGTTCACCCACACATAGAGACGTTGGGGAGGTGTTTGAAGGTAGAAGAAACGGTAATTATTGCGTTAATTACTGGTGAATGAGAACTCGTAATATTTGTTGCTTACAAAAAATAAACGTTCATGTACAAGACAAGACAGCCTCCTCTATAGGATGACCAATCACAGGGTAAGACTGAGATGACGTTAAATGAGTAAACATAACCGAATGTTTACAGTTCCCATGCTGTTCGTGCATTGCGCAATGCTAAGTAAGCAAGAGTTTAGTGATAGTTGATACATACAACAGACGTAGGCTACGAATGAAACTGTTCAGCCACACCTCCTCATACCTTGAAAAGGGGATAGTATTGAATATTCATATTTGATTCGATGAATATGGATGTTACAGACTTTTGCAGTTCTTCACCGATTTTTTGCAAATTTGACTTGTTTCTCGAAATAGTCCACATGTTTTGAGATAATCTTGAACATACTTGTTAGTTGTAACTCATTGTACGATACCGGTGGGGAATTGTAGTGAAAAGAATTGTGAAAATAAACCCTGATTTCCCCTTTAAGCATTAGAGTTACAATCCTCACATCTTGGTTCAGATTATCGGTACCCCATATCATTAGGTCCTAGAGTCATTGACGTGAATAGCACCTCAACCAGTAGGGTTGTGTGACACAGACAGTATGGTGGAGTCTGTTTCACACATTTAGCTCCTCGGTGTATTGTTTCTCGTAGTTCTCAGTTTCTTGCAAACTTTGTGCCTCAGCAACGATCCCAGCTCTTTGCTCTGAGCATTGTGCGACAGACCAAATTTACTTCCCATCGACAGAACGGCAGTCGTAAAGGACGGTCACTCTTTTGAACTGGTTTCTGTTGTAATTTATGATTATCCAATTGCACATCATGGTTACAATGTACCCAGATGACAAATTTACAAGATTCGTTTCACTAGAGTGGATGCTTGTTATTGCATTTTGGTTGTCATAAAAAAGGAATGGGCTTGCCCAGTGGTACAGGTGTGCACTTAATTTTTATGCAGGAGGTGACTTATGGCTTTTTTCATTGCATTTTTCACAGGTTTTACAGTATTTTTATGTGGCAGTTCACACGATACTTTTCTGGTGTCAGCACAATGCAATAAAAGACTATGTTTTAACAAGATGTTTTACACTTGCTTCCATGGTGTTTTTGTACCATGGTTTACATAGTACCCCTGGTGTTTTGTATGGTCACGGTGTTTTACAAATGTTAAAAGATGACGTCTTTCAAAAGCTGTACCAAAGGACTACCTGCGACTGTATTTCACATGTGTCTAAACTGAGGTACTTAATTGTGGGTGAAATATTCCTCCAAGCAAAGTATAAATCACTTCTCACCAACCCTAATGAGGTAAAAGGTATCCCTGCCACCTTCTGTCAACATGAGATGGAGATTTGGGTCTCCTTTTGAACACTTCATCCACAATTTCACCCCTCCCCTGACATCTTCACTTGGTGTAAACAGAATGAAACTTTTTTATTTTGTGGTGTTTTTCAGACATTTTCTGAGGAATCAGGATCATAGTACAATGTTTAAAACTTTACCTACCAGTGTGGAATGGATCAGTTCAAGCTACATCAGAAAAAAAAAGTCATCACTTCATTGCTTTGCTTTCCTTTTATTAACCAGTACTGTACCCTGAAACTATATGCATGTTTCTGTGAGCTATTTTTTCTCAGATGATGATTTCTTTCTGGCATTCTCCATTGAAAGAAAATTTCGGAGAGAAGAACACATTTGGTCTGATTTTTTTCTCTCTCTCTTCAATATTATGCAGGCTTGATTTGTAGAATTGGTATTTTCATTATTCAGTACTTTGAATCATTCTTCAACATTTGATGACGTGTTCATAGCAGACTGTAAATAGTGCATTTTCAATGAAATACTTTGAAAGGAATGGAGATTTTGTATATGTATACATTTTGTTCTCCATGTTCAGTGCAATTTTGATCATGCAACCTCACAGCAAGATCTATACGTAATAGTGGCATATATAAAGATTTGCTGTGACCTCTTTTGTAGCACGTTGTAGCAACGAAACATTTGTGATTGTGTAATTGAACCTTCCATCGTTAACATCAACTTCTGCATTTTGTACTAGTTTCTGAGACACATTGCTAGCCAGCATTGACCCATGCTCAAGGAGCGTGGCAAGGTAGTAATTCCTGTGGCTAAAGGGGGTCTACTGCCTTAATGACCATGTTGGACCCATAGCTGTATTTCATACCAGCAACTTTGAGAGAGGAAAAAATGCCATGCAGCCATATGAATCAGTTAGATATTCAGTCTGGGAGCCAATAGAAAATATTTTAAAGCTAAATGTGTACTCATCAAATGTGAATGGGTCTATATTCACAGTTACCTCATGAAAGTCAAATAATACAGCTGTACGAGTGTATCGCAATTGTCCTTTAATTCTTATTTTGAGTAAGAAATATATTTGTTGAAACACTCACAAGTGCTTGTGTTGTCTGAGGTGTCGATAACCGGCCCGCTCCCTGCGTCGGCCAGTGGTAGGAGCCCCCCACAGACCCAAATGGATTACTTGTGCCGTTTTCAGCTCTTTACCAAAAAAAAAGAAAGGCGTACAAAAAAGAGTTGGACAAAAAGGAAAAGACAATGCAAGCTGCTCAAGCACTTCAGTTTCCTCTGCATCTAGGAAATGACAATGGTGTTGCCATGCATATTCATCCTTCAAAATTCAAGCAAGTACAGTATGTTCTGTGAAACGTACAACTTGTATCAGACTTTTACAGCAGAAAACTCCCGATAATGTAAGGTTTTCCATCCAGTACCATTTCCTGTATTTTGGAGCCTGGGGTGGGCGATTTTTTTGGTGATCGAGGGAGAATTTTTAGGTAAATTTTTCTAACATACTCTGCTCCAACTGATGTTGGTGCTCCTTTCGAATGTCTTCCCATAATTCCCAGTCAACGTCTAGTACAAAATTCTGGGTGCCTCTTGTCAGTGCAACAGAGGCATACTGGTTTTCGTTCTCAAAAGATCACTCCTTGTGGTCCATGTCCCAAGGCCAGTTAGAAAAAAAAATCTAGCTTCAATCCATGTGGCTTTGGTAGAGTCTCTGGGCTGCCTTGCGAACAATCACTGCGAATCCACTGCCCCAATGAGAAAAAAGGAATATTATCAATCACCCCACCCCCTCTAATATAAAGTTCTCCAAGAGTGACAGGGGATGAATAATTTATGATTTCCGTAGATTTACTTTTGTTTTCCATTGAGGAATGGCAGACATAAACTTTACTATCAGGCTGGATACATGCAGTACCATTTCCATACATGCAGTACCATTTCCTGCCCTCTGAAAAGTTAAGCTCCGCCTCAGTAGTCCCGTTGGCGTCCAGAAAACCGGGAACAGGTTCATCGACGAAATGTCGACAGCTTTCTTTTGTAACTTTTAAACACTGCTAACAGTTGTCTCCCAGGTGCCTATTCAGCTGCAGCCACCGTTGCAGAAAAAACGAAGACAGAAATTAAAAGGGACAATAACTTGCACACGCTTAACAAAAGAAAAAAAAAAAGGAACACATTTTTTTTTTGTCTAGCATGTTATTTTTATTTGTCTCTTAACCCAATTTTGGGCTTTTTATTACAATTTTGGAGTTTTCCTTTTTCTCACTCCAACAATATTTATCACAAGGCATCAATGGCAGATAAAATATGAAAAAGTCTTCTACTTCCCTTTCCTTTTTTTTTAACAAATTCTTTTTTTTTAGCATTTTCTCTTCTTACGCTTAGTGAGGGTCATTTTAAATTTTTCCAACGTTTTTACTTATTTTTACTTTTTCTTTTTTATAATTTCTTCCTTCCATGTTTAACCAACAAATGTAGCCATGGACAAGTGGTTTATGATATCCACAGAAGGCATACAAAAACAATGGGAAGAATAAGTTTATTCAGAACATATTTCACCAATTTTAAAAACGGTTTTTGAGTAGGCAAATTTTCATAATGAAAAAAAAAAATTAAAATACCAGACGCAAATGAAATTGTCTTTTGAGCTGTTTCACATCTTTACACATTTTCTGTAATTTTTTACCAAATTTTTCATCTTGTCCTCTTTTGTTTTTTGGAAAGAAAGAAAAGCAGGAAGAGAAAAGAAAGATGCAAGAAATTAAAACAATCTTAAACATAAAATGAAAACAATAAGATTTAATTTTAAACATGATATCTAAAAACTAATCCATAGGTAGAATTGGAATGATTTATCTTAAAAAGGTTACCGCTGGAGAGAGAAGAAAAAAAGCGATTCTTTTTTAAGCTCACAATCTACCAACATTACACAGGCCAGAAAGAAAATCAAGGTTCCCCATGCAAAGGCGAAAACAGCCCCCACATAACTGAGAGAGGAAAACGAAAGGTTGTTGTAAAGTTATACATTCAACGTGAATTAAAGAGTAGTCACTTCTAATATTTTCTTTCACCCCTGCCTCTACCCGACCTTAGTTGTGACTTGTTAAAGTTTCAAACTTCTATAAGAAATAATTCTCATCTTTGCAAATCACATTTTTCAATGAAAAAAAAAAAGAAAACAAGATACGAATAAACATTACCGCCATTTATTTTTTATATTACACACAATCTCCTTCTTATCTCACATTTTCTTGCATACCTTAAATTCTTTCTGTTCTCATTTTGGCCTTAATACTATTTTTTTTTTTTATTGTTTGTGAACAACACAATTTTTTTTTGCATTTTTTACGTTCTGTAATATGACACAGAAAAAAAAAAAAGAACAGGGAACTGCTCACCAATCAAAGATCAAAGAAAAACAGCATGAAAGAGGAAACGAAGATAAAGACTTGCAGAAGGAACAAAAGAAAGGAATCCGTAAAGTTGAAGCAAAATTTGGTAAGCTTGTCAAAGAAGGAAGACCATTTTGAAAAGGGGGGGGGGGAATGGTAATAGTTCAAAGACTAACTTCAAAACTTTTACTGATAGGCTTACATTCATCATTGCATTTACCGAGCGATTACGAGAGTTGAAAATTACAGTTTTAACGAAAAGCCAAACTTGAGAGATTTGGTCACAGCTACGACATTCCCGTAAAATTGCAGGCAGCATCAGGGACACATTCATATTTCCAACGACCAATTTGTCCGATGATTGAAAAATCGATTTTTGGACAAATATTTTGTGCACATCTTTACACGGCAGTAAGTCAACTTTGGTTTACATCTTCAGTTCAAAGCTATCAAACTTTGCAAAAGACAGAATTTAAGGAGGCTGCAACAAGAAATTACCTTTGGCTAAGTTGCTCTGAATTTTATTGTGACTAAAACCTGCTGATACCCTTTCATCTTTATCATGCAGAAGCACGGCATCTTATTTCCCTCGTAAATGGATTCTCACGCTGACTTCAAGCAAATAGGACTGAGAAACCTACACTCCTTTTCAATTTCATGATTTCTCCATTGAGGCAAAGGGGTACATCTACCACGGCCAGCATGCCTTGATTACCATCCACTAATTTAAATGCTGCCAGTTCACTGTCCAATTCATATCACCTCAACTCTCGTCTGGCAAGTCGTCTCACTGAGTGGTGACACTCAACGTTTGCCCGACTGGCGACGGCGCTCTGCTCAAGACATTTTTCTTTTTACTGAATACTGAACTTAAATCTACCCCCCGATGTGAATTAAGACTGCGACATTGACCCTGTATGGGGGGTGCGGGGCCATGCTGAAGAGTCCCCTTTGACCTACGGTCGGTTAACGTTTTGGTCCCCATGACGGCGTCTTGGCAGGTACACTGTTGGACGCACCGATGCTCGGGAAGTCGGTCGTGTTGGTTGGGTCGGGGGCCTTGTTCCAAGGGGCATCCCTGACGTAGAATCCTGTGGATGGGGTCGATCGAGTGGGTCCTTCCCTGCTGGGAGGCTTCATGTATTGTTGCATGTGCTCTTGTTCCAAGGCATCTTGCAGCTGTTTCAAATGCAAAACAAAAGACGACGAAAATAGCTGGTGGTACCTTTTTAAATTTGAGCAAGTCCAACACCCACAATGCTACAACTATTAAAAGGAGATACAACTTCACATTATCAAGGAAAAATCTCCCAAAGGAACCTGCATAAAACCTCTCACGTACAAGCACCTAATGAATAAATGACACCAACACATGGGGTAAGCAAAAAAAATTAAGTGGGGAAACAGGTTAATGAATTTGATCCTGTTTTGAGTCACAAATGCACAATTTCAAAGTAAACAAAGTTTAAACTGAAACAAGAACACATCACACAAGAATCCAAATAGAATTCACATATGACGCAAATGCTGCATACTTTTTTTTCAACGTACGTGATCCCATCTGAGGTAGTCAAATACGTTAATGAATCTCTGTGGGATATTTGAAAACAGGAGGAGGAGGAGTACTTACGTATTCTTCCTCGAGGTTCAAAAGGTGATCTTTACACTCATAGCAGTCGTCTTCCAGCCCCTGGATGACTATGAGGTTGGGGTTGGAGTCCTCTGCACGGGGGAAGCGGATTTCCACTTTAAACTCTTCCATAATCTTGCGGATGGTCTTCCCCTTCCCACCGATCAGACGGCTGTGGACCCGACTGTCGATGTCCACCTCGATCTCGATTTGCTCCTCCTACAATAGACATGGTTCAAAAAAGAGCAAACGATTGTAGCAACAATGCAATGTTCGAGATCACATGACAATCTTTTGCTGGTGCACGGATAGGGAAGAATGTAACATTAATGCATCATAACAAAAACAATGTAACATGAGTGTGACCAAAGCACCGTGTAACATACACGTATCATACCAAAAGTGAAATGAAGTTACCACTAGACAAGCAAGAAGCACTGCTTTCCAGCAAACACTGTGAAATTTTGAACAACAGATTACAGAAACAAAACTAGAGCAGCAAAGCCGCAGAACCTCAATACTTCTGGTTATCTAATGTTTCTTTCTAAGGACGTCCTGAATATGTTAGAAACAGTTCAATTGTGATTGAAGATATTGACAACGACAATCAGGGCAGTTTGAATCTGATCGATGTACAGTATCTGGTGTTGACAAAATACATGACTTTTGCCCCTTGTTCTACATATTTTCACCACCTACGGCGATCCACAGGGAGGCAAAACTGCACTCTACAAGAGTGCGTCCATCAACGACAGGAAGTACTGCATTCTTCACGTGTTACAAATCCACACACATGAGCAGAAATGCTCTACATGTGTGCACCTACGCTGATCTGCGACAAGGCAGAACAGCATTCTACATGGGTGTATCGATCCCCGCAGAGGCAGAATGGCGTTCCTCGTGTGCATCAATTCATGCAGGGGCAGACTAGTGTCCCAAATGTGTGCACCTATGCTGATCCCCGAAGACGCAGAGCAGCATTCTATAGTGTGGGCACCAATCCACAGAGGCGCTTTGACATCAGTGCACGACCTTTGGCAATTTGACAAGCATTACTGACACCCTACAGAGTTCATTCAAACTCCAAACACATTCAAGTTTTAGGCCAGAGGGATCACGTACCAGATTGGAGACGATCTTCTCGATGGCCTCCTTGGCCGCATGGGCCTTTTCCTCGTAGCCTTGGATGGTAATTTTGTCCTGGGTCTCGCTCGAACGATCCGGGAACTGGATGTTCACGTCAAATTCTGTTCTGATCTTGGTGATGATGGCTCCCCTCCGTCCAATGATCTTCGGGTGGTGCTTGGGATCCACACTGAGCTCTATGGTGAAACTTCTTTGTTTCTGTCGAGCAAAGGCGCAAGAAAGTAATCTTCCTCACAAAGAATCAAAGTGTTAAACATATTGGTAACTGGCAGCCCAAGCATGAGGGGGTCAAAACAGTGACAAACAAAAAACTATAAATTGTCACAACAGTGTCACAATTGCCACAATGATATTATACCAATGTCACAAAAATATTGCCTCTCAATGCTACAAGGTATGCCTCATCAAAATTCAATCGTAAGATGGAGAAAAGGGAGGAAACATTAACACAAGCTTTTATAGTCAAAATTCCTTTAAACTCTAAGCTTTTGTGATTGATATGTGTTGTAAGATTTTAACGTGATTCACCATTTTGCACATTTATATTAACCAAAGGGCACAATAAACCATCTAGATTCAAAACTCCACAAAACAAAGACAAATCTTAGTTGTCACTACCTAACAATTGCATAACATTCTTGCTGGTGTCTAGTTCACTTCGAGAGAAAATCTCAAAATCTGGTAGCAAAAATGACCAATTAAACTGCCCATATTTCCCAAAAATATTCCTGTGGAAGGTGACTGAAGAACTTCAAACATTTTGGTCAGTATTATCATTTAGGACCAAAAGAAAAAGAAGAGTGGGAGGATCTTAAAAGCACAAGAGAGCAAACAGCTGATCATGCACAAACCTTGTCTTCCTGTTCGTCGTCGAGTTCCTTCACCTTTTCCATCAATGCGGCCACTGCGCTTTCGACGCAATTGGCCGTGCCGACCACCGTGACCGTATCGGACTGTTGATCCGCTGGAGGGATAGCGATGTTGACGTCGTGTGTGGTCATCAGTTGCCTTATACCGTCGCCTTTCTTACCGATGATAAACCGATGGTAGTCAAAGGGTATCGACACCTCCTTGGTGATTGGCACCATATCCTGCAGACCGATATGAGAGATGTAAATGATGAGATAGAAGTAGGTACCCAGAAAGGAGAGTCCTACTGTCACCAACATGCTGGCTGGTCAGTGAATGACCAATGCATTCCCCCATATGCTCAAACTTACCACAAAATTAAGCAGCTTCTGCCATTTGACAAGAATGTTATCACCGACATGCAGGCTCTTCAGTGAATGTCCAACACACTCTCCTTACCCTCCTCCCCCCTCCCTCAACTCCCTCTTCCCCCCTCTCCTTCATCCCTCAACACCTTCCCTCTCCTCCGCCCTCCACCCCCTACCTCCCCTTCTCCCCTGCCAAACCAAACAATGATTTCAAAAACCTGCACATGCTCTTACAGTTGTTCACCAATAAATTTTCAACCTTTCCTGCCCAACTGTTTACATCTAATCCAGTCTTTTAGCATATTCATAAAGTATGTAACAAACCAAACAATAGGAACCATAAGAACTATCACTTTCTTTTTGACAAAAGACAAACTAAAAAGGGGAATTTTTATGGCATTTTTAGTAATTCTGTAATGCAGCATGCATGAATTCAGTAAAAGCAACACTCTTCATTCTTAATTTCAAACACAAACCTCAAGAGCAGCTTTGGCTTTCTCACAATTCTCCCGTTTACCGGTGATGTTGATGATGTCAGAGGCCTTTGGTTTGTGGTCGTCCCCATTGGCAAGCTCCGAGTCGCCATTCACCAGGGCCGGTTCTGAAATGTGCCACATATAAATGATAGTCTGTCTTTGATGCAACATGATGGACTGGACACAAAATACAAGGCAAAATAAGTTTATTTTGCAGAGGATGAACAGTTAGTGCAACAAAATACCAGAGGGTCCTGCCATGGTTTCCAGATTATCAACTAAAATGTAAAATAGGGTGTTTCCAATGCACTAACATGGCATGAGTTGCAAACAACTGTTATCATTGTTAAACAATTCAGTCTCACCAATAAGCAAAAATTAGCAATATCTTCATCTCCTAAAAAGATCATGAACAAGATGAATTACAGAAGATGCATCATTTGAATTTTGGAAAGTTTGGGTGAACAAATGGTTCTTGAGCAACATATAACTAACTTCTATATGTGAAAAACTTATTTCTTGAAAGATGGCCACCATTTTTCCTTAACTTGAATAATATATTTGTGTCCAGAAACATTGGTTTTATAAATATGACTTTTTTTCCCTGTAAAAACAAACACCTTATTCCTCTCTAACACAAAATTTATTGCAGGATTCTTCCTAGCCCAATCGCTTCACAACATTGACCATGGAAAACTGGTGCATTTTGGGGGTTTGAAATGTATTCAAACACTAAACCCTATGATGCAGCCAACAGAAAAAAAAAAAAAATTTAACAGGTAAAGAAGAAAAACCCCTCTCCTCTTTCCTGATAAAAACAAGCTTCAGGAAACATTAAAGGTGCACACTTGTAAGCCCAATTCAAGAGGGAGATATTTCCTTGCAGATTCACATTGGATTTATGATACATTTGAAGGAAACACTCATGTCTCTTTGCATATAGTGTCCCTGTACACTATTTCTTAATAGCCAATAAGCATTGTAGTTCCGGTTGCAATGTGCTGATTATGTAGTTTGTGGACTCAAACATGACCCTTATGTGACCACAGTGGTCTCGTTTCAGGAGGTGGCTTGGTGAAACTAAAACCAAAGGACTGAACTCAATCAGTTGGAACTGAGCCACTGCGCTACCTGTTTTCTAGTGAAGCCTGACATACCTTTTACTGTTATATGATCATGAGATAGCGACTTATTTTGTGACGTCCCCACACATGCAAACAATACCTCCTCATTAATGGGTTTGGCAGAAACGTAAAAACCAGATTCAAAATCTTTACACATTTCTGTCAAATATACACTCACCCGGGGAGGTAGGACTTGGCATTGGCCTTTCTGGGAACTTGATGAGTACGTCAAACTGGGACGTGATCTGTTGGACCTTGGACCCCTTAGGTCCCATGAGGGACCGGTGGTGCTTCTGGGGTATGACACAGGGAATGGTCACCTGTTGCTCCTGTAAATGAAAGCATTAACAAATGAAAAAATATATTTTGCATGAAATGAATAACACAACGGCAAACATTAAAAAACAAGAACCACAGTAAAGGTAGTTCCACGAGAGCAAGCGATCGGTACTGGTCATCATAAGTGGAGGTAGTGCTAGCTGCACTGGATTCTTCTCCTTTTTGGCAAGAGGGATGGTCAGGTTTACTAAAGAATCAGACTGCATTGACTGCAATAAATGTAACACTCCCCCATCTTCATTTTTTTTCTTTGCATACATTGCATGTCCATGTGTGGTGATTGATATATGGCCAGATGGTCAGTGACTCCAAAATGCACTAGATGCAAGTTTTGTACTTTCTGACTGTAATTTTATCGTTTATGCCATGATTGTAGTGTTTCCAATACAGTTGACATAATTCTCAGGCAAATTTGAACAAACACACACAAACACAAATCACCCCAAGGGTGGGATCCAAGAGTCATACACGAGTTGGATATGTCTGTTACATCACACACCTGAAACAAAGAAATGCTTAGAATTCATCCAACAAACTTATTTTTTACACGTCAAATGATGAGCTGATGACCTTAGTGACCTATGCTTATTATTCTAAGTTCCCCTTCCTTAAAGGTTAATAATCGGCTTCACATTGGACGTGTGAAATCATCTATCAACTTGATTCAAACATGGTTGACATATCCAATAACTTCCGGTCACGTCTTCTTTAATCCACCCCTTACCAGATCTTCAACAATGGCCTCAATCCTCTGTTTGGCGCCTTCCACGCAGTTCTTGGCGCCCTTGATGGTGACCACGGAGCTGTCTGTGCCGTTTCGGGGGAAGCTGATCGTGACGCCGCCATACTCCTCGCCGATCTCTCTGAGCACCTGGCCCCGGCGGGCCACAAAATGACGGTGATACTTGGGGTCCACATTCATCTGAATCTCTGTCACATTATCCTGGGAAGACAAAAGAATGAGAGCCATTTTATTCTGTTTATTCAGGTCAAACTCACTATCAAAGTAACCTATCAAAATGACCTCCATTCTTCTTTTCCTCCCTTCAATTGATTACCGATTTGCATTTCTTGTACAATGTGCTCAATCTTGACAACAAAATTGGTCACATCCAGTGCAGGGGCTACCGGCCTGAAGCAAAGACATGGGATGCTACCACTGTAACCGTGGGAAACCAAAATTTCAGACCATCTGTACCCTAGTCTGGTCTAAAAGCAATCACCATTATTCGATAATGTTATCAGTAATTATGACAGGGCATCAGACTCAACTTGATCACAAGGAGGAAAATTTGTTACCTTTGCCTGTCACAATTGATGACGAAAGGCAATACCACAGATGGAACTCCTCCTACTAAGATCTCCCTCTTCAATATGCAACCATCCCCTTCCCCAACCATATCCATCCCTCCCCCCCCCCATCATTAAATCCTGACCATTGAACATATGCTGGCAAAATTTGGCTTCCCACATAAACACTAGATTGTGTATTTTATACTTTTGTTTGCAGAATTCTACAAGTAAGACCTACGACAACACCAGCTTCTCACAAACATCCCTAGTGTTTGGATTGTAGGTTATCGGTTTTCCGATTCCTCGCAGTCTGACGGCGTAGACACAGAACTGACTGTTCCGTGTCTGAATCAGATGCAGCCGAGGATGAGCAACCTCATCACTAAACGTCGACAAAAATGGACTTACATAGATAGAAAATCCAAAAACTGATCTTCAATGCTTGCCACCAAAAGACTGCATTTCCGGGTTTCGTACTCTGCTGAACATCTTTACACCCCCCCCCCCCTCCCCAGTAATCAGCAAGAGCAAGAGGCTTTTGTGACTGCCTTAAAAGTTATCAAGACATTCCTCACCAGCTCCTTGATGAGTGTCTGCAACCTCTGCTTCGCTTCCTTTACCGCATCTTTGGTCCCTATGACGGTGATGAGAGTTTGGTCATCATCTTTGGCAGAGGGAAACACGATCCTGGCGTTGGTCTCCTCTCGTACCTTGCGTATGTTTCCGCCTCCTCGGCCGATGAGGAATCTGTGGTACTCAGGGTTGCAGTGTATCTCCTCAGAGTAACTAGCTTCCTCCTGCATGAATAAAAAAAAATAAAAAATGAGAAATAAGTGTGAGTATTTCAGTGAAAAACTTACTTTATTTTTTAAATTTAACTCTTCCATTCTGCAATTACACAGTTCCCACTTTGGCTGCAAGTTTAGTTCTCTTTTCTGTTACTTTTGTTTGTTTTTCTAAGTTCTACCAAAAGTGCGAATCTGAAACTTCCATCAGTATCACTTTGTTCTTAAAATATTCGATCAACTTGAGTCAGTAATAGGCAATGGAAATACAAACATCAATGCAAAGACTGACACCAAGCCAAACATCTTTCACAAATTAGTCCTAAAATATTTCACGATAAAAGTAAATAAATACTTCACACGAACGAGGGCAAAAACAATGCTATCCCAATGAAACAAGCATGAGAAAAACTGTAATGTCACAGGATTAGAGAATATTCTGCTGCCAATTACAACCTTTAAAGAGAATTTTCTCTGCATTTGTCTTAACAGCTGCAGGTCTAAATGAGCAGCTAGAGTGAACAGACTTTTGGAAGGAAAATGAAATTAATGAGGTATTATGTAGTACCAAGTTTGACACTGTGAGGGTGCATGAAATCTCCTACTCATATATCATTCTTGGGCATACTACAGCTTAAAGGTGATTGGTCATCTTATTAGTATCTTTATAAATCTCTGCAATAGTCACAAGATTATAGTCACTCTTTGCAAGCAGCAGTGAGACACTGTTAGTGCATGTGTGTGTACATACCACTTTTCTATCACAATAGCATTATTCTCTGTACACAAGTACGTGCAAAGGGTAATCGTACACTAGCATTATCTGCAGGGAGTTATCGAGAAGACACGGTGGCACATGAGACTTGATAACACGATCCATCACCTTTAACCGGCATAGTTCCTATCAATCTTCCCTTTTTAGTTGTATATCTTTCATCTTCCAAGTTGACACATACACCTTTAAACTTATGCAAGATCAGAAGAAATAATTCAAAAGTAAACGCAATCTTTGCTGAGAACTGACCCTTTTGTTTGCGATATCTAAGAGTTGTTTCTTGGCTTTTTCCACCTCCTCCTTCACTCCACGGATCCGAACCTTGTCTGCGTTGTCCTTTCCCATCGGGAAGTGGATCCCGACGCCGCCGCAGTCCTCGACGATGGACTTGATGAGGGTTCCCTTGGGTCCGATGATGGACTGGTGGTGCTTGGAGGGAATGTGAACTTCCTCTTCAACAATGTTAGCCTGATAAAATGAATAGTAGATAAGGATCACCGTATATCTATAAAAGGTAAACAACTTCTCTTGCCACATGCTTAATTCACTGCTTGAACAATAAATGCACTTTCCTTAGTCTACCTAAAACATTCCTCTTAAGGTTTTCTTGTTGCTGTCTCATTTTCTACCTTCACAACCTTCCCACCTACGTTTTCATCTGGTTAAAACTGTGAAATTGAGCAGAGACTATTTGAAAACAATTTCTTTTCTATCTCTGATAACACTTCCTTTTTGATCTATATTTCCCTTCTTCTTCTCCAAACAACAGGATGTGGGAATTGCTACTGACCAGTTCATCCTGGATGGCCATGATTCTGCTTTTGGCTTTCAAAACATTTTCCTTCCTGCCGGTGACAGTGATCATGTTGCTAGAGCTGTTTTCTGTCGGGATCTCGATCCTCGTGTCCGTATCGTCTTTGATCTGAGTAGACAAAGAAACCGATTCGTCCTTAAAAATGTTAAGTGGGAAAGCGTCAAGAAGCCAGGGTGGCTTCTGTGCAATACTTAACACTTACGTTGTTCTACGTCCACACCAAATGAGGGAGATTCAGTCTGCAAAGTGTCAAGCTTGTTAGCACTGGTTACACTTCTTTTTTCTTTCTTTTTTTCTTAAATATAAACCGCACACTTCTTTTCTACGGCCTTCATCTTCTTCTTCATCCACAGACCTCCTTTACACTGGATTACAAAACTACTTAGTTCTGTAATCATTAACCCGCCTTTCATTACCGCACCTCAAAGGGCAACAATTTGGTTTCACAAATGTCAACACACTTCCTTTCTTCTGCCTACAATGCTACAAAGTTTCTTTGCCCTGATAACATATCAATAGATTTGCTTACAAACAGGTTTTTCTCTCCATAGCGTACGTGTTTTCATTCTTCCCTCATTTCCCATAGTACGATCTTTTTCTTTCAAAATGTCTTGCATTTCTTTATTGCCAGCTAGTAAGTCTAGAATCTACTTCTTATTACAGTTAATAAATCTATCAGTTTGTTTCCGTTTCATTTGCTCACTTGCCTCTTCACTCATCTCATGAAATCTGAAACCATCCCCTGCTTACCTTGTTGATGGTTGCCCCTCCACGTCCGATGATGTTTTTATGGAACTGTTTCATGATTGGGATTTGTTCCTCGTAATTCTCTGTGGTCTGGAAAGAAACAGGGAACCAATCAAGAACTCAGCATCAAAAACTGCTCTGGTGAGAGATTTAAAAATGCTATGAGATTGTAAACCAACGGCCCAAATGATTGTGGTATTTTTGCATCACAATAAGCATTTTTTTTTATGAAAGAAGTTTTAAAAGACACATGTCTGCCATGCGATCTAATTTATACTAAATCAATATATGGCACCTGTTCCCAGAACAAATTCATGCAAAATTCTTGGCACAAATGAGATCTGAGCCAATCAACAATCGTTCTTAAGGTTTGGTTTAGGTTCAGGCAAACAATGGAGGTTAATTACCGTAATTGGCTGCCATTGGGGCAAATAGATTCAAACAAATCAAAACCACACTGGTTGATAAGTACAGAAATAAAAAATGCTCAGGTTTTTTGCCCCGTAAATATAGAGGCTATGGATTGGTAGAACTTTGCCAACACTTTATCCTCATTAAAATATTAATGATGAGAAAGCAAGGGTGACAGTGAATGGGAAACATCATGTAACCCATCACATGATCTCACCAGTTTGCTAAATGAATTTGGCATGGAATGTGCACCACAAAAGCATGCAAGCCCATGTGTTTGACATAGACTGCGACCTTACCAGCTTGCTGGCCATGTGCTGCAGGAAAGTATAACATTTATCAACATCTCCCTTGGGTCCTCTGAGAGTCACAATGTCTGACTTCTTTCCTGCACTTGGAAAGGTTATTTGAACCTGAAAGAAGAACAGACGGAAGTCTCGTGCAATTGCCATTGTAAGCAGCAATTTTGTTTCAGTTCTCGAACACTCCTCAGTAAGCAAACGTTCACCGTATACCACTCAAATGATGACACACACTAATAAAACAAGAATATGGGTGAAATGACCCAACAATTGAAAATGGACCAACTAAGAATAACGTCCTGTGACCAGAAATAAACAGACTGACCTGATTAAATTTCTCTCTGATCTCCTTGATGTTCTCTCCGCCTGTCCCGATGATCAGCCGGTGGAACCTGTACTCGATCATGATGTCCCGCTGCTTCTCGTTTTCCTGAGGAGGGTCAAGGAGGAGGAATATTTAGGACTGAGGCAAAAACAGAGAGGATATTCCAGCCAAGATGCTGAACCAGAAATCAGACTGGCAAGTATAGTGTTCTAGATGCTTACATTCAGAGCCAATGAAACAGAAAGGACACAAAACAACAAACTTGCATTTTTTGAGTGAATTTTAGAGTCTGGTTTGGGCTTAATTCGTTTGATGACAAACTTGCATGGTGAAAATTAAGGGTCTTCTGCTGCTATGTATGTCCCCACACATTACTTGAAAGACACATAAGTGTACACATCAACAACGATCTTCCCCTCCCCCCCGTCCCTGTCTCCTATTCCTCACAAAAAGAATAAACCAACTGATCCCAGTTTCTCACCATCCTCTGTGCCATTTCTAAGAGTTCACTCTTGGCCTGAGTCACTCCCTCTGGACTTCCCTCGATGCGAATCTCTCCACTGTTTTCTTGCTCTGTCGGGATTCGGATCGACACGCCGTAGCTTTGCTTTATTCGGTTCACTAGAAACGACATACAGGTGCAGGGGTTACGACGATTATCGATATTATGGATACATAATGGATGCAATGCATACAAGAAAAGACCAGCCACACTCCTGTTTATGACGGTATTAAGCAGAGTTTTAGACAAATGCTGGGGTTACAATCAGGAGAAACATTCCAGCCAAGACGGAGAAAAATGTCCTTGTGTCTAAGGAAAGGCCACCATGGCATAAACAATTGACAAGGAGATCAATACAACAGCGAGAAATTCTGCATGGAGATATCTTGTGAAGGTTCCCTTACAACATCATGTACAACTTTGGTGAGTATTTGGCGGGGTCACTAGGTAAATAGATCTTTCTGACAATCCTGGCAGAGAAATACCTTTCCACAATGAAATTTCAATTTATTTGTAACATGCTTTTGTCTCCAACAGATATGTCACTTTTTTGCAGATGCTGATATTTTGCTTTCTCTTTCCATTAGCACTGTAGTTATTGGAAAACTAACCATTTGCTCCGTTTTTGCCGATGATGTGCTTCACAAATCGAGGGTTGATGGTGAAGGAATCAAAGGACAGTGTCTTTCTCAGCTCGCTTACGACCTGCTCCAGATGTTTCTTGGCTTCTTCAACTTGTTCCGGTGGCCCTTCCAGTTCGATTTTGTCGCTGCCCTCCGCAAATTCAATGTGAACCTTAAGAAGAGAGAAGAAACACAGATTGCTGAAAGCCGGAAGTGACGAGTGAAAGTCATCCATTGATACAAATGACGTGGATAGTAACTTCATTGTGACGTCTTGATCATTTATTCCAGATTGCAAATTTTCAGTGACTGTTTGCCAAGTTAGAGTCGTATCAAATTTAAAACAAAAAAGGCGATAAAGTGAAAAGAAAACGTGAAAGGCAACTGTGCCTTACAGTGATTTTGTTATATTTTACAGATGAGTGGAACTCCAAGTAAAGTTAATACAAAAATTAAATGAAACTAATCCCTTCACACTAGGTTAATGACTGGAATCTTTAAAAACTTTGCAGTTATCAATCACAATCATTCCAAAAACTTAAGTGGAGTGGAACGCAAGGGTTTGAAACTACAGATGTCGTCTAAAAATATGCGTAGGACATTTTGGATGGATACTCATTGTATGAAGAAATTGAAAGGAACTCATACTTCTTTCAATAACTGGTGAGGATTTCATCTACTGTGGCATTCATTACTGGACACAGAAAAGGAGGTGATAGCTAATGCACACAATTGCACCAGCTACAGAAATTGTCTTTCACAATCACCCATCTTCCTTCAATTTAATTGAAATACCTTTTCTTCTTTGCCTCCTTTTTCAAAATATTCTAACACGATAAAAACAATGACACCATCTTGATCAATTCCGATATGAATTCCCCATCCAGGAAACGAGATCTGAGTTCTGCATTTCTTTAGGAATACACTCAAGTCAACAAAAACATGAACAATGTGCCAAGTCTTTCCCATAACAAAGTACTTCCACTGTTAACATAAATTGCAGACCGAATGCGAGTGCACATCCTGCTCCGACGACGCCTTGCCGAACATCACGAAGGGAGGGTCTCCATCGTGTCTGGAACGACATGGACAAAATCCTAGGGAGGCTGCAATTTTGACTTACCTTGGACAGACTCTGTGTAATGTTGTCAATGTTCTTGCCCTTCCTGCCGATGATGAATCGGTGCAACCAGGATTCGGCCTGCACGTGGTCGATGACAATGCTGTTTGCCTGGTGACGGAAAACGAATCGCTCGAAAAAGTTTAAAGTGTTTGGGATAACTTCCATCAAAAAGCCGGGCAAAGGAACAATGAAAAACGTTTGACAATTCATAATTACGGCACCCCAAGAAAAAACATATCGGTGCACAAGAGCTCTTCCACTGCGTGGATACTTCATGGAAAAAAATGGCACCAATTTGTTTCATCTGCATCACAGAATAGAATGATCTTTTCAATTCAAATGGTACTGTCTAATTGAGATTATATCTCTTTTGTTCTGATTTTCATCAACAACTATCAGGTTGCACTTAGGCACTAACCATGATGTCAGAAACAAGGTAACAGCACATGCACTTGTTTGTTGGGATTCACATACCAGCAACATTTTTGTTTATGTCTGTTCCATGATGGCACAATATTTGACAGAGAACAGATCAAGGAAACCAATCGCAATTTTAGTACTCAAGTATGGTGTCCTCAAGAGCTATGCAAAGGAAAGATCTTCCGAAAAATTGTACAGATTACACCCTTTGTGTGATTTCTACAATCTTCAATCATTCATGCAAATTAATATGCTGAAGTAACCTTAAGGTCCACAGTGCTAGTTAGCACATTCAACTTTTAAGGTCTGTAAAAGAGGGGCGACAACAACATTTAATGAACACATATCACATATCATATGGATGACAATGTACTGGGGATGCGGCCATGAAATGGTTCACTGGTGAACAGACTGAACTAATCAAGCTACTACCAATAAACTTCAGAACACTTTTAACGATTCTTGTGAAGAAATGTACGGTCATCGCGGTGGAGCTGTTTACCAGTCCTTGGAGGAAAGCAGACTAAAAACTTTTATGCAATCACAGCTAGGAATGTTGTCCAGTCAAGTGAATGCACTCTTGGTGGTAGATACCACGATCAGCATCAATACTGTGTGTGTCATGTTTGTAATACTTCAACATTCAAAAAGGTGTCACTCTTTGAAAATGGACAAGAGACACATGTAGATGTTGACCACTTTTGGGTAACAAAAGTTGCTAAACTGACAGAGGATTGATCAGCCACAAATATGCTACATTCCATTCACCATCTATTTTAAGGCTTACCTAAGTTCAGAAGTCTTTATCTACACTTTTGAACTTTTGGCCAGTCATATTTTGTAGGCATGTTATACAAGCTGTTTATCGTTATAAGTGACAGTACCAATAACAAATATGCATCAGACATATCACATTGTAATAGTAATCTACCACATAGGGACAGGGGGGTGACACGAGGGTCTTGGAAATACAACATACCTTGGCATAGACCATGGATATCGCTGGGCCTAGCTTGTCCTGTTCCCCCCTGAGGGTGATGGTCTCCGACGGGCTGCTGGACGACGGCATCTCCACAGACACCTCGGTCTTCTCCAGTATCTCTGTGATATTTGTCCCCTTCGGTCCGATCACGTACTTGTGTTGGTTCTTACGGACCTCCAGTGAGACGGTGGTGGTCTTCTTTTTCTGCGGAGTGATTTGGAAAAAAGTGCAATCTTAGCACAATAATCTAAAACTGAAAGTGTCCGCTTCCTGGGGCTTCTCCAAACAAATTCACAAGTCCAGTACAATACTCCTCCTTTACTCTCAACTCACACCAACCCCATCTGATTACATCTCCTCCTCTCCCCACCATTTTCCACTCTATGTCCCATCTGAAATGTCTTTCTTTTCTACAGAGTACAGCCTACCACTCTTACCTCCTACATTCTGTGGTATCTCTCTCTCTCCCCCGCCCCCAAAGATTTTCCGCCTCTTCCTGTTTTCCTCATTCTCTCATTCTTTTTTTTTTTTCTTCCATCTCATTTCACTTTTTCACCTTGACTACACTTCAGATAACTTACATTTACATAATTTATGTTAACAACAAAATAAATAGAGGCATCTAGACAATTCATGGCAGTAACTGAAACAAACACATTAATGGAATTTTTGTTGCCAATTTTAGCTCTCCAGATAGTTTTCAACCTCTAAAATGGATGTAAAGTAATCAAGAAAATTGATTTAATTTGGGTTTTTCTTGATTCAACTTAGTGTTGAAATATATAATATTATGAACAGACATGGCTGTAGCAAAGTTTCTGTACACACAGTGTACACCCTCCCCCACCCCCCCCCCCCATGAGCCACATAAGTAAGTTGTACTAACATGCCTGTTCCAACATAAACTCTCACAAACAATGGCCATAAATTAAATTGACTTAAATTTTAAACAATGTAGTATATTCATGTCAAGCATAAATAATGTCGATTTGAAAAAGTCAAAACAAATGAAAGGCCAACTGTGGTACCTTGTCTTCATATATTTGCATAATCTTTTGGCAAGCTTCATGGACTCCCTCTTTCTCACCAGAAACCACAATCTCGTCTTTCTGAATACTGAGGGGTGGGACGTGGATCTTGGCCCCTGTAGCTACCATCAGGTCTTTTATGAAGTTGTTGTTGGGACCACAGATGAACGGATGGTACACGTAGGGGATGGTCAGTCTCTCGAGGGCACGCTTAGCCTGACAATACAAAGGAAAATTGAATAAAAAAATATGTTGAAATGGAAAGGTGTTTCATTCAGTAAACTGGAAGGTAAAAGCGCGAGAATATTTTTAACACAGAAATATCAGGTGCCCATTAAATACAAGCATTACTATTCATGGCTGCCTTTGAAAATTGAGATCAGTCAACAGCTCTGATTTCCCACAATGTATTATACTAACACTTTCATCACAGGAAATGAAAAGTAAATTTATGAAGTTACTCTACTTTAGGAATGGGGGGATTGCCTTTTCACTGGAAGCCACTTTTCATGATTAACATCACCATAAAACATGATATGAAAGTACGGCCTTAATTCCAAGTGCGGACGTCAAAACATGATTTTGCACGTTTCGTTTTTGGTTCACCTTTACAAGCAAAGTTGGAACTTTCAGTGCGTGGGACTGAGAGGTTATTTCAAACAAGGTTGTCTAAAACATTTGGCACTAACTAAAGAATTTCTTTACACTGTAATCCGTACCATGAACTTGGGATTTTCCCACATCTTTCATTGTTCCTGTGCAGGTTGTCTCTCATTCTTCACCTTGTCCACATTACTCATTTTCCCCATGGACAGCAACCTCATCCCCCCAACCCTTCTAAAGCCAAGCTTACCTCCCTAAACTCCGCCTTGTTCAGCTTCACTTCTCTGCCACTCTTTGCACAGGTCACCATTACCAGGTTCCCTTTCCCAGATGCCCATTCCCATGTCCCCTCCCCCTACCCCTTCCTATCATCAGCAATTCTAAGTTCTTTACTCACCTGCTCCTCTGAGATGAGCTGGATTTCATGGCTAGCCCTATCAATTCCTTCCTTAGTGCCGGTGATGTGGATGAAGTCAGGATTGGGATCATCTGGCTTAGGGATCGTAATCTTCGTAGCAGTGGCTAGCTCCAGCTCCTTCAGTTTTTCACCTTTCCTTCCGATGACAAAGCGATGGTGTTCCCTTGGGATGTTGATTTTCACATTTGCCTATTTTTTTTGTTTCCAGACAAAATAAATGTGGATATCTAATAGAAATTGTTTTAAAAGGAAGTGTATGCTAATACAGGGTGCATTATGTAGTAACTGTATCAGATATCTTACAAAAAAAAAAGAAAAAAAGGGCCCTACAAAGTGCTGTGTAATCAACCTCGACAAGGCAGCAGCACTCAACTTCATTTCAAGCACAGAATGAATGATATTGCAACTTAACCACAAATTGATGGCTGAATGTTGCAGTAGATTTCGAGAAATGCCCTATGACATTATCGGGTTGGTGTAACGATGGTGTATCGACATGAAAACTGGGCATTTTGTACCTGATTGGGTTGGTGTATCGATGGTGTATCCACATGAAGACTGGGCATTTTGTACCTGATTATCTGATCTCCTCAAACCATCAGGAGGAATGCTACAGGGCATCTCCTCCTAGCTACGTGCATTTGTCACAAACTTGTGGGAGGGTTGCAATTCCTACAAGGACGAATATGCAGCCTGTCTGGGCGGCTGTGACATTTTTTTGGAGGCCAGTGCCCTCGGCCTGGACTGTAGTGACTCTCTGACGGTGCACGAGACTCCTACGTTGGCGTGGGTTCCAATCGTGTCACAACTGTCACCTACACGTTATATTTTTAGCAGGAATTATTGTACGCACAAATGTGGGCCCACCCCAGGTGGTGTTGGTGGGTTATACTTGGGCTTCTCACTAGTAATTGAAAATTGAAAACATAGGATACAGAGCTAACTGGAAAACGAGAGATATGAAAAAAAAAAAAAAAGCCACTGCAGATATTAACGTTACAACATTGAACTTGCAACTTAAGAACATTAATTCAAACCATTAAGCACAAAATTTATCTTCAGGAATGTTGCTTTCTCACTTTTAAAAATTCTGCAGTAGTTGTGACTATGAGGAAAGCGAAGTCAAGCCAGGAATCACTACTCTGAAGTAGAGTCACCAGGTCAAGTTTAATGTGCACCATAATTTGCGACATGTGTTTCATTACACAATACAAAGCATTTGCAAGCAAACTGCATCCTTTGAATAGCCAACCAAAGCTATCATAGTTTCTAAATTCTGGCAGAATGGCCTCATAATGTGATGTATCAGCCAATTTCTTGAGCCTTGAATCTCTCTTCCCAGCCCCAACCTAGTCACCCAATACTCATTCCCTGTCTCTTCTGCTCACCTGTGTCTGTAGCTTGTTGATCAGGTCTCTCTTGGCTCTCATCACCTCTTCTGGTTTTCCTGTGATGACGATGGTCAAACTCTGATCCTTGGCCAAGCTCATCTCAATGCTAGCTCCTGTGCATAAACAACGTTGAACATATTTAATCATACCTTCGCAATGTTATGTACACGTGGGTCTGTATGGAATACAATATTTGTAGACAAATGCACCGGAACTGGCCATCGACGCCCTTATCCTACCCTTTTCCCACGTGAGGTATAATATTAAAATCATGTCTCGAGACGACTTGTCCTGCATGATGCAACATGTGACAAATAGACATACTGTCAGGGGTAGGATGTGTCCTCTTGGGAAGGTGTCAACATGCGTGACATTTTGTCAGGATTGGCTGACACAGAGGGCGTGCACACGATGTTTCACGCACTCAGTGATCAGTTCTGCTGGATGGCAAGAAAAATCTTTACAACAAATCTCACTAACGTCATCTCCGTTCAATACAAGTGATTATGTCATGATGTTGCATCATAATTTTGCTGCATAAAAACTTGCGCAGAACTGATTTGTATAAGCTTCATGACTGGGCTGAAAGGTCTGTCAGGCAAGCTTTTCATTTTGTAAAAACTGTTTGTGCCAAAATCCAAATTGTAAATCTGTGGCAAACTGCCACATTATCACACTGCAGTGAGGTGTTATGGCAACATACGTAAAAACAAAAAAAAGCCAGAAAAAAGGGCACTGACTCGTGAAAAGCACTCGAAGATTGAGGGAAATCTTGCAGTATCCAGTGCTCATCATCACTGTTTAACGACAGACAACACTAAAGTAGATAACTGATCATTCTAAAAGATATCCCAAAGAATGAGCAAAAGCCCAACATGTAGCTCCTATGGATGCCCTCCGATGAATCCCAGACTGTATCAATTGATGCTTGTCAACATAAAATCCAACACAACATACATGGAAAAAATGCAACCGAGGTAACAGGGATTGAGAAGGATTCATATTCCTCTACAACTTTTCTACGCTACTGACTGTCTTACCGTCTGTCGGACGAGCAACTCTCTGGGGGTAATGTTACCTTTCTTCATCAAATGTGGCAAGAAAATTTGCACCGTCTTTGTACTGCTGATAGTGGATAGTACTGTGACTTACCTGTCTTCATTCTGATCTGATAGCATATCTGGTTGGCCATACTGTTGCTCTCACCGAATCCTTGATCAATCTCCTTGTACCGTCTTTCCTCTAAAGGCACACGGAACACCTGAAGAACCAGAGAGTCAAAAGGCTTTGTGATTCCTTGCTACATGGTTATATTACAACAAACATGAATTATTCACATGACAAGTATAAGATCAACTGCAGTTATTTTTCATGATACACCACAAGCCTTTAACCCAAAATGACCTTTATTTTGGTGACCTAAAATTACCGCGACATTTGACATCCACCAAAAGCAATAGGGATCACCTACCCAGGCCATACAACCCACACATCAAGTACAGTATGAGTTTGACATCAGTCAACATTATCTCAGAGCTCCAAGAAACACACAGTAATCAATGCTGCTTCTAGTCTTGCCTGTTGTTAGTTGAATCAAATAACTCAACCTTACCTCATCTGAACTCAGCTTGTCTGCCATATTTACCTCAAAATTCTTCATAAAGGACAAGAATGTTCTTGGGTCTCCACCTTATGGTGGAATTTCTGCCTTAGGTAATTCCAATGCTAATTTGAAACTCAATTTCCTCCTTCAACTTTTTCAATGCTTCCTCCCTCTCCTCAGTTTAATGCTTTTGGCATTCCAACATCCAGCTTTCTGCTTGCTCAAATGCTTCATCAGACAACAACCCAGCCAGATCAGCATGAACCTCTTCGATTGCCTCAAATTGGCACTCTGCCTTTTGCAAATTTTCCTCTATCAACTCTGCAATAATTTCTTCCTTGTTACAAGCAGCTTTTAACACACTCAAAGTCCTCGTAAGTTGACCCTAAGTTATGATTCCTCCTCAATATTTTTGCTTCCCCCATCCTTTCCGACATTGTGAAATATGATTGAAAGCACTCCAATTTGATTGTTAAGAAACCTTGTTCGGCTACCAGCTGTTCCTCTGGATATTGATATTATCCTAATAAATGACAGAAAAGATGGTTTTTTTTCATTTCTTCATTTTTTTTATAAACCCATTAACATTCCAATGCATGGGGTCTATCTGACCCCATGAGCCCCCATACCAAGACTATCTCTCTGGACAACTTATCATCGAGGCCCCTCACACTAGAAGTTACTCACTAAGTTACAAATGCAGTACTGTAGGGAGCAATCCCATGGAGTTAACTGTGTTCGACAGAATCAAAAACTGAAATTGCACAATGTAGCCCCGTAAGTATTTGTACGGTAGTTTATAATAACCACAATAATGGTGTCTAGGCTATTATTATTGTTTTATAGTGAAAAATTATCCCTTCCTCTCTACTGATAAGCATTACATTTCACAGGGTTGTGAACCTGTTAATAACAGACAACCTTATCAAGTTTAAAACAAATCTGACCCACAGATAAGGAACTATGGCAGTTTTAACATTTTTTATGTTTTACCCCATAACCTCATTAATATGCAAGATTTGGACACCAAAAACAATAGGGATCATCTACTCAATATTGGCAACCTACATGCCAAAAATGAAATTACTCAGAGTTACCCTTCTTGAGTGTTTACGAGCAACTGTCACTCACACACACACACACGTACACCCGCACATACATACACACACACGACATCAGGACTGCATAGATTTCCCTGCCTACGGCAAGGAATCAAAAAGTGTTAAGTGTGAGTGTAAAAAAAAAGCATGCCAAAGTTAATGACAGGGTTGTTGATCTTTCTTAAATTTAAAAAACAAAATCAGATTTAAATCAGCGACTTAAGTCAAAAACAATGATTTAAACCAAATACACAAATCAATCTAAATCATGATTTCTTTGTATAAAAATCATGATTTTAATGATTTTACCAAATATGATTTTAATCAGCTTGATTTAAATCAAACAACCCTGTTAATGATTTTCAAAGGTGTGGCTAATGGATAAATTGGTCAAAACTGACTTACTGCAGTGTATAAGAACTGCCTAAATTAGTTCTTCCCAATGACAGACAGTGGCAAATTAGTTTTTACACCCCTTACAAAGGCTTCAAGCCCCCATGAGAGAACCTCTCAAGAACAAAGGATCTTTCAAACACTTACCAAGTGAAACAAACTCCAGTATGTATTCTTTCTTTGGAAAATTTCTACAGCATAACTTTAATTTGGACCTTCTTCAGCATATCACACTCATGTCGCAGAGCAAGTTAAAACAGAAGGCAGTAAAACCAACCCTTCACATACTGCTTTAATGACTCAAGGATTCATGGCAGAGGTAGTAAAACCTACAAGTGAGGGTAACTAATGCAGAAGGAAAGTTTTTACCACCAAGTTAAAATTAGACCTATTCAATGTGCCCTTGCCTATAACAACTACTGTATCCCATAATCCACCTACCAATGTCTGGAAAGCACAACACTGGGCCCAAAACCTCCACATCAGAGCAAAAACCAGCAAAGCTGGTACACTGCAGTACCTGAACAATACAGCTTACTTACTGATAGGGTAGATCTTAGAACATCTATGAAAAAGATTTTTGTTTTCACCTGACTGCATTCATGCAGAAAACTTTATACTGCCCACATATGAAACTAAAAGTATATATTGGACATAAAAATCGAAGCTGCTCTGGCCTACTGTACATAAACTGCACTGGTGATACTTTAAATCATACACAGGCAATGTAGGAGCACTAACTTGGTAACAAAAGTTGGAATAATGCCATACAACTTTTTCCACTTCTAGTTTTGTTACAATTATTTGCTTCACACGTACGTACCGCACAATGCATTAATAAAGGTACTGAAGCTGTAACAGTTTGTGGTGTAATCTTCACAATTCTTTAACTTCAAGTAACATACAGTGCTACATACAGTACTACATTATCGAAGCACACGTATGTCTTCCCACCAATAACTGCACATTCCTCAGAATCTAAACATGAATGCAAACTACTGCAACAATTCACTCACTGGCACCGAATGTTCTACTTCTAAGGATTAATACAGTAGCTCCAATAATTGCACAGAAAAGACGAGAAGCAAACAGGAATTTATATACAGCCAAGCAACATTATAAGCTAGACGAACCTGAAGTCTGAAAAGTTTCCAACACATGTTTCCACAATGCAAATGCAATTTTAATCAGTGGAAACACAATAGAATGTTCTCAGAAGTGGAGTCCCAGAAGACATTTTCTGCAATCATAGTAAAATCACGGTTTAAAATATATCAAAATAGCAACCAACCTGAGTAATTGTGGAAGACCTGACTGCCATTTTGGCATAGCTTGGGCCAGCTGCCTGCGTGGTGGCTTTGGGCTTGCCAGTAGAGGGATCATCAGCTGGGCGCTCCAGGGGTGGAAACACTTCATCATAAGCCAACACTGGTGGTTCATAAGGGTCCATGTTGACGTTTCCACCCTGTTCGTCCATGGTTCCTTGTGGTTCTAAACTCATGGTCAAGGGTCGTTTTCAAAGTCGAACAGCACCAACTAGCAGAAGAGAAAGACAATGTTATTCACACTGGAAAACAAAATCATTCACGACCAAAGGTCATATAACAGACAATATGCTTTACCACATAGAAAGAATTGCCACATGGCATTACTAGTAGTACAACTGTATCCAAAACTTACATGTTGTATTCTAGACGTAGGATTGGACAGAAGGCATAGTGAACTAAAAGTACTATGAGTACAATTCCTAGTATACCTAGTACAATTCCTGAGTACAATTCCCGAGTATAATTCCCACTCGACACTCCTTAACTTGGACAGATATCTCTCAGATAGTAATTCCCATCAGCCCTAAACTTTACCCTAACACTCTCCCTGGACTTCTGTTTTCAGGTGTTTGGAATTCATAAGGGAAGAGTTGCCCAAGAATTCTCTGGGTTGGGAATTGTCTGGGTGGAAAGTGCCTAGTGAGGTTGTCCAAGAGGCAATTGTCTGGGGGAAACATGTCCAGTCATGGAAACAATATGATCTTCTCACGTAATTAAGCCGTTTAAAAATATGATTAAATCTATAATAAAAATAATTATCAATTGCTAGATCAAGTTCCTACTATGACAATGACCAATACTCCTTCAAGAGCTGGAATATTCATTATAGGGTTGGGCCCAATTAAAAATATTGTGGATTGCATGAAGACAAGTAAAATCTTGTGTATTAGGAAATACAAGTTTGTAACTAGACCTACAGCTAAAACCAAGTTTGCAAGGAGTTACGAACTTACATGAAACCTTCAAAAAATGAAACGTTTCAGCAAATTTTAGGCCTTATATTAACTAGAATTTTCTCATAGGCTAGGCAAATATATGTAGAGTCACAGATCAATAAAAATTGAAGAAAAGAAAGTACTGTTGGACATGAGGACTGATAATACAGAAAAGAAACTGTATAAACAAAACTTATTTGCGTACGCCTAGACAAGTAAAAAGAGATGTAATGAATTAATATAAGAATCTCTTCTCCTTTGACATATGTTAACATAGATTTTGCATTCAAGTTGGGCCTGATTGTAACTAACCCTATACTTGGTAATAATAACGCATTAATGGCTACAGTCAAGTTAGGCTAGGTCTGAATTCTCCTGCAACCAATGATTTGACATCTGCGATATAACCACATTCGCCTGAATGACATCTTCTAGGATACGATGGTCAGGTTAATATGAGAAAACAGCTTTTACTGACTTCACAAATGTGTGGGAAACAGTATCTTACCACTTAGAATTCCCTGTAATTGATAGGTCTTGGGCGAAAGTACTACGTTACTGCGAAGGTCTTTCCATTCCAACCCAACACACAAGGCTAAGTTAGTGTGTACACGCAGTTGTCAACGTGTCACTTCGCCTTCGGGACGTGTAATGTTAGCCCTGTATGACCATACTGAACAATAGTCACATTAGTATGAGTTGCTTATCGCGATAACGATACGCAGCTTCTACCACCCAAAAATATATAATACTTACAAAATTGGATACTGCTATCCGGTTAATCCGTCCCAGAAAATCTGTTACTCAACTTCCCCACTTTGACTTGTTTTCGGCAGTTTTCCTCTCGAAAACTTATTTGATAACGACTCTGCTGTAACGGGTACTTACGTAGCTGTCCGTACAACAAATGCAATGCGTATTAAATGTACGCACTGTATATATGACGATTTTGTACACGGTGCTCTCGTGCATATGGTTGTTTTCTACGTGTGACGACGGATACGGTGTTCACGTACTGCTTTCTTGAAGGTATTATGTTTCCACATTTTAAAATAGATTTCCCACAACGGAGTTCCAAATTTCCTGTAGTTAAGCGGATTCTTTAAAAACGCTTTTATTTAACATTGTTCTTTACCATGCAGAGATGAAACAAAGATGAAAAATGATTCAAAACTTTATGAATTTTGAGAAAGTGTTCTGACCCACGAACGTGATACCAGGCTGACTGAGGTTTAAAAGGCTGGGAACGAGAAGATTCTTTTCTGCTCTCATCACTAATATATGAAAAATACTCCTTAAAAAGTCTGAATTTGCCAAAAATCCTGATATTTTCAAGGGGATACTAGCTACTTCAACACTTATCTTTCATCCGCCTGAGGCCCGCATAAAGTGGAAACACTGAACAGAACATAGCCTACGTATTTTATTTTTTCCTCGTATGAACATTATTGCGATGAAGATTTGACATAATTTATCCATACGCTGAACGGGAACGTTGGCAGGGTTCAGCGCCGTACATGCTGTGTGTTGCACCATTCACTGCACGCGGGGGGCTAACGTAAGAAGAGGTGAACTTCACCGCTTCTCAGGGGTAGCTGATTAACCCTAAGCTGGCTTCATATTAAACTATGAAAAAGGAGGGATTGTAGCCACTTCAGCTAACAATCAAAGACTGAGTGATCATGATATCCCCCACTGAAAGGCCGCATACGATCGCACATAACATTAGAAAACTTTGATGAGTAAAACGGTCACTGGGAGGAAAAATGAGTCATTCCTTACTTGGACCAAGGAACTGCTTGGATGTGTACGGATGACGTCAACAACTAAACATGAGGCTTTCATAAATAATGCAAATTGGCAGTCATATTGAATAAAAAATGAAACTCCATGTATAGCAGGTTGAAATGGTCCAAATTTTACGATATCAAAGTAATAATGTGGAGACAGAAGAAAAGTACATGCCAGAGGGTGTAAATTGTCATAAGAGGAGAGTTCACAAAACTTCCGTCGCACATTGCAAGGTGCTGAGCATCCAACCTTGAAGAGAGCAGTGGAACGGGGGGGGGGGGGGGGCGATGTGGGGCAGAGGGGTTCGCCCAAGGTCAGAGTTGAGTGGAGTACTTTAATCTGACAGCATGAGCGTCAACAGGTGGGGGACGAGGGGGGGGACATGTCCCCTCCACTTTTGAAAGTGGAGGGGATATCATATCATTTGTCCCACCCACTTTTCAAATCAGTTATTTAAAAAAATCACATGCGTATGCGCGATTTTCTATCACAATTGCTGAGCTGATTCAAATAGAATCAACTTAAGGATCATTATCAATAAATTGCACTGGAAATTAGAACAGCGCTTGGCCCTTTATCCCCCTTCCTCAGTCCGATATTCACCCTCCCCGCTTTGTCTGAGATCTCTGATAAAACTTTGTGCGATGTTTGAAAGATGTTTTAGAGTGTTTTGTGGAAGCACCCCTTCTCGCAAAAATGGAATTCCAATTGCCCTACACTGTGAATCAGAGAAAACAACGACGCATTTCAACTTCAGGTAATTAAGGCTACATGTATTCGCCGGATATGGTAGATCTTTATTGCTGAGTGCCGGCTAGGCGCTACACACGCTCTGTGTGCCTTTTTTCTGATTATTAAAGTATCTGGGCACATAACAACTGACGTCTCGCACCTACATTCATGTATTATATATACTACCTAACTCATCCCGGAGGTGACGGCGCCACTTTTTCAATATTTTGTTTGAGATGGACGCTGTGTAATTCGTCTCCCTTAATTGGTATCAGAACGGCATCTTTCTACCAGTACTCTCTGTCGGAAATTAGTTTTGTGAGACAAAATTTCTCCTCACAGATCTGGTTCTGATGTAACTAAAAACGGCTCGGGAAGGCCGTCTCTTGCAATCTAGGGGGTCTTGCGTACCCAAAATTTTCTGGTACGCTACGCGCCAACCAATGGTGGCGCTCCGCTTAGATAGCCTAGTATAGTGTCCCCCTCACTCTCTGAAACTTGCTGACGTCCATGTCTGCCAGTGTGCTGTACCATAACAATAATTAGGTAATTTTAGTGGCAGGACATCGAAAACTGAATATACCCTCACAGAACAAGTTTGTTCTTAGCCTACCACTAATTTGCAGAATATTAATTACGCTTAGGCCTTTATCAACAAGTAAACGCAATTTTCTCTGTTACGATCATGTTTTTTGTTTTTGTTTTTCGAGAAGCCATGGGGTTTGTTGCAAGTTGTGTTTGTTTATCAAGTTTAGTAAGTTTAGTTTGTTTTAGGCAAATAAATTGAAAGTTTACTGGAGGCAATTACGTTAATGTGTCAGTATTTTTTATCAATGTGACACATATAAGGTTCTTCGTTAATTTCTACAAACCACTGCAGTATTACGTAATTAAATTCTGAAGATCGCTAAGCTCATTCCGTACATTGGGGAACATCACAACCAGTAGTGCTTTTACTGAGAAAAACACTTTCAAATGTCCTCTGTCAGTAACTTTCTGCAACTTAAGATTCGGTTTTGCGGTTTACTCTCGTTTCATGGAAATAAACTACATTACATATTCCCGAGTTTCGTAAAGACAATAAAATTTAGAGTCTGTGCCTGTAAAAGTGTACCATCTTGTGACACATGGGTCCTCAGATCAACTTCTAAAAAATAACACAGGCAGACAACCCCCATCATACCAATATTTCAAAACCAAATTATTACGTCAGCGGCATTTCGGGGGTAGCTATAAAAAAATACTGAAATTTAATGTGAAAAAAAAATTGTGGTTCGCATTATCCCCATAGGTGTAAAGTTGTGCGCCAGTCGCATCCCAACAAAAAGAAAACATATTTTGAAACCTCCAATGTGATACATAGCATAAATTGAAAGAAATTGGTGGGATCTAGTTGGCGCGTTGCGCTAAATTGACCTAAATACGTGACGAACAGCGCCCTCGTCATGTTTTCAAGACCTTATAACTGGATGCGCCAACAACAAGATCCCATGGACTAAACAACTTTATATGATAGAACTCAAAGCCCTCAATCAATTTCAAGTAAAATACTGATGGGATCTCGTTGGCGCATGGAGAAGAATGAGCTCAAAGGTCAAAATTTTCCGTTTTGTTGCGTTTTCGCGCCTCTGTAAGTCTACACGACAACGTCACGATTTGATCAGAGTAACAGCAAGTTGTAGGCACAGTCCCCCTTTTCTAATAAATGAAGAAAAAACATGGGATGACTGCAATTGGCAGAGACAAAAAAATTGAAAATTCTCAAAGTATCGATATTTCAAGCACTTTACTCCTACACAGAGAACGGCATATTGTGCCATTTTCTTATTTAAATATACACTTGCACCATCAAGATCCCATTGAATTTTTTTCATAGTTGGCTTATTTCTATGTTTGAAATCAGTTGGAAAAATAATGGACCAAGCTGATGCATGGACTTAAGAAAGGTCAAAGGTCATACCAGCTGCCACTTTCACTATTTCGGGCAATTCTGCGTTTTCGAGATGTGCAACGCATGCATGCATGAATGCATGCACCAACTTGTCCCGGTGAACTCTCAATAGTTCATGTTTATATGGGCACTTTTCTACACATTCCATGTAAAATCAGAGTGGTACTTACTTGGCGCTGAACAATATCCAGGGTCAAAGGTCACAATGTGACCTGGAAATGCCTTTCATGTACTACAGTATAGAATAGCATGCACTATTTGGGTGAAAATCTTGGGTCAAAATCTGTGCCAGAAACATCCACAATGATTTCTTTATGGTCTTAGTGCTTGCAAGTATACAAGATCATAGGCATTGGGATTGTGTTAGACAAAAAGGAAAGCTCATACTGACCAAAAACAAACCGTTACATTTGGTTATACAGGCAGTTTATACAGTATCAGTGTTTGTTCTGTTGAGTGTGTGCGTGAACTAAGTTACACACAATGCATTCCAGGTGCAATCAAACAGTACATTCTTATGGGCTTAGCCTGAGCCATCTGGGCCACCATCTCATGTGCGCTCTATATGGGGCCCAAACAAGGGGCCCATATGAGATGGCCCATATGGGATTGCACATTAGTTGCCACATATCAGTAGCCTATCAAATGCAAAGCACATGGGGAAAATCTGGGCGGCTACATGTGGGTAACACGTAGGCTTTCCCATATGGATACCATATGATATGGGGAGACCAGGGCCAATGTTTGTGGGCGTTTACTGGGTTGGCCAATATGGGTAGCTTACCATGTGGAAAGACACTTGGTCACTGCCATGTAGAAATTCACTGGGCTAGCATTTGCTGGGCCGTAGCCTGCCCGGGGACAAGATGGGCAACCGGGGGGGGGGGGGGGCAAGGGAGGCCACAGGAAGACAAGGAGGGCAACTGCCCCCTGAGATTTTCAGATTGCACATACACCACTCAAGTTGCAAACATAAGATCCCTATTTAAAGACTTGATACATGCAGCTTAGAACACATGCACGAGAATTGCCCTTTCTGGCCAGCTGGGGTTTGCAAAGCTCAGAATTTTCATTTAAGCTCCGCACCAAGATGGTGGCGCTCCGCGTAGACACTACTCAGAGCCGTATATATGGCTCTGACACTAGTGCCAGCACTCCCCTCCAGCATCATGTTTGTCGTTCTAACGACTTATGTCCTGGCTTACGCCTGCACTTTCAGGAAGAAATAGGTAACATCCCCCCCCCCCCCCTCCACATTTAATATCAAATCGACGCCCATGCATGGCCCTATATACTAAAATAACTATCGTAGGCCCTGTTATGGTCCCTATCCTACTATGACAGCATAAGGTCTCTAGTAGGGTCCTTTAGTCTAGAAAGCACCCCCTACAACGCAACGCGTGTGTGGATAGAACTTATGGAAACTCAAGTATAGTTAATTCGTGTAAAGTTAGGAGGATTATTTAATGTCAACGATGATTTTATGACTATACTTTCATTGGGTAATATAGGGGACGTATATAGGAGTCACATATGTCAATTTGTGGAATGATCTACTTGCGAAGGGATCACAAAAGCGTCCATCAAGTGTTCGTTATTTACACGAGAAATCAGAAATCTATTGGTTTACCTCATAGCCATGAACGATCAGGGGCGGAATTTTTTCCGGGGGGGGGGGTGGGGGTGGGACCGAGGCCCCACTAAAAAATGTTGATTTTTTTTTTCAAGCGCAAAAACGAGATAACCCTATTTCAAGGCTGCGTACATGAAGTTCAAGTACACTCTGGAAGTGCCGTTCCCTGTCATCTGGGCTTTTCAAAAGCCATTTTTTTTTGTACCCTCCCCGCCAACCAGTGGTGGGGCTCTGCTTAGATAGTAATGCCGCTACTTAGTCACAAACATAATTCAGGCAATATCTGCCCCCCCCCCCCCCCCTTCAAATAGGAAAAAGAAAATCTAGGTGTCGTTGTTCCTATGTGTTCCTCTCCCAAGATCAGTCTTTTATACAAATCACTATGACCCCGTCCCATTCCCTGGCCGCACCATGGGCGTCGAATGGGGCTGGGACAAGTCCCGAACTTTTAAGAAGAGGAGACTCTAGCGCATTTGTTACCCACACTTTTTGTAACGTGAAATTGAAAAAAAAAAATACATCATTCTTAGATGATGGGTAAACATCCTAACTTGTGTTCTAAAAATAAAGAGAGTTTAGGCGAAATTAAAGAGCTAAGAGCTTGGAAGAAAGAAAGTGATATTTCCTGCAATCTGGGAGGTATATTTTATATAAAAGAAGGCTCGATTCGCTACAATCATTGCGCTCTGTAGCTCCGTTGTGATGGAGTCCCTGTAGAGAAAACATGTATGGCAAGAAGTGTTAATGAGTTTACATAAAGGCTGTAATGCATCACCCCAGACAGTTTAAATTCTCCCAACCACTTACCTCTAGTCCCTCCCTCAGCCTGTCTTACATTCCTCCACATGTGTAATCAAAACAATGGATCCCTGTGTACGCTGTGTAATACGAGCTGCTCTGCGTCTTTCGAATTTGCTGGCAATCTAAGAGCTAGTACTGTAACTTAGAATCAGTTGAGAATTTTCCTTTCAGGGAAGTAAAAATATAGCTTAGGGTGATGCAATACAGCCTTTAAGAATGCACTGGACATGTACTTTAAGTTTTGTGACCGGGTTTGATTTTGTACCTTTTCTTTCTGTTTGGGTGTTTTTTTTTCCAGGGTCCTTAATGGTGACTTCATTGTCCCTCCTGCTCCAGGCTTTGTTCTACTAAACTAAACTAACTTAACTATGTATAACACCACGAAAAGGAGTCATTACTGCCCTCCTCACCTCCATTTTCCCCGACCCTTTGCTCAAAGTCTGCTTACGTACACTAGTGGCGGCAAAAGGCATGTCGGTGTCTTCAGTCCCCCCCCCCCCCCCTTGCCAAATGTACGCTCCAGCAATAAAATAATAGCAGCCTATCTGCAGTCTCGATCCATCTGATATGTATTACCACTATTGTTTATACACAGATTTTTTTTTCTGGGACCTCTACTTGAATGCTGAGTGTATGTAACTTAGAATATTCGGGAAGTGTCTTTTTCGGTCATCTTTGCAGTTCCAAAACCATACCTCCCCCCCCCCCCCCTCTCACAAGAAAAAAATACTTTTCTTTCTACTAGCTCAGTAGCTTATACCACATATGGGAAAATGTTCCCCGTACAGTGACACGCACTCGGCCATCGCCGGCTGGGCTTGACCTAGCACATTTAAAGGGAAATAGGGCGTTTGTTTGAGAGAAAACATCTGTATTTTTGAAACCAATGTTTGTGGACGTAGAATGATAGATTTTTCAAAATAAGGAAGGACAGTAGCCTTCTTTAAAAGAAATAAGCTCCTCACAGATAGAAATTCAGTTATTTGTTACTCAACACTTATTTGTTCACCCAAACTTTTCAAAATTCAAATGATGCATCTTCCATTACTCATCACATGCATAATGTTTTAAGAAGATAAAGCTTTGGTAAATGTTATGATGAAACTGTATGGTTTAACAATGATTACTGCTATTTTCTTTTGCATGCCATGTTGGTGTATTCTAAACGCCCTATTTCCCTTTAAAAGGGAGCTCCTTAGCTCAGGACTATATTCGATTGCAACACACCAAGTTTTATATTTACCAAAGAATTAGAACTAGGTACACAAAAGTATCCCAGGTCAATATTACCACTATCCGTGGGTACGTACAGGGTGTCCTTGATACGTGTGATAGCTGTGTATGCCCTGAACACATCATCATCGCTTTGAAGAGAATACGTAGTCAAACTGTAGCTGAACTGGTTCAGACGTGTCCGTTGTATGTGATCTCAGCGTGTCCATCAATAGAGTATGCATTACATACCATTCTGAGTCTACCCTCATTTCTTGCAAAGTCGTACATTTTGATCTCAAGAGCCGGTTGATGGTGGAATTGATAAAGACTGATGACTTAGGTACCTTGGTTAATGTTGGTAGCGAATGATTGTGTATTTTAACTGAAAATGCATACCAATTTCTCTCTGAAGGCAATATATGCCTTTCAGATTTTGTCTGCGATCGTTACATCCTCAACTCCAAGGGCTGCTACACACTGGAAGTTACAACAACAACCTAATGGTCAAACGCTCGTGCTTCCAGCAGAAGAAGACTTTGCAAAAGTTGCCAGTGAAGATCCAGTTTTAAGCATCTTACTTGCCGAAAAATATGGCTTTGGAACAGAAGGTGCCAGAACGAATAACAACAAGGACGGGGAGTGTGTACAATGCAGCGAGAAGGAATTATTGGAAATGTAAGTACTGTGCATTGCAACTTGGGAATTATAATCACCCCAAACCAAAAGGTCTCTAATTTATACCCCCGATTATTAATGATTTCTTTTTCCTTGTGTGATTTCGTTTTTTGTTTTGTTGAATTCCCTAATTTCACAGCATAACACAATTGTCGGCCATACTGATGTTCAGCAACATCGTAAAAATACTTGAAAGTGTTTACAGTACTGTAGCCTACAGTAGGTTCCAATGGTTTACTTTTGTTTTAGTGGCCTTTTTAAGTAGGCCAAAGGCAAGTCAGTTTAGGCAATGAGACAGCATGTATTTGAAGCTTTGTAATTACAGGTTTATCAAGGACACTACTGTATACAGTACCACGTTAGTCACGCACAAACGTTGGCAATGGCGGCAATATTCAGAAATTTACTTTTTCAATCAGTGTTGAGAGTACGTAAGAAGGCAGGAAACCAGGCAATCTAAACCTGCTCCCAGAACCGCCATGAAACATCCCTACCCGACAAATAAAACTTGAGGGTGTACAGTATTCCGTGTTCTTTCTTAACTGAGGACTGGGAGGGGTGGAAAACTTGGTCAGCTCAGCAGCCCATCAGCTGTCTTTGTAACAAGCAACTTACCTGCATGAAGCTGAGATTTAAATTGGACAACAGCAATCCAAATAACCCGGCCCCCTCAGCAGCATGCTAACATGTACAGCTTTATTGCAGAAACCAATTAACTTTTGAGTCACCCAGAAAAAATTCCAAGTGGTTCTGCCAGGATTTGATTCAGGGACTCAAAGATATTGCAGGACATACACTGTTAATTTTGGCTGAAGATCATGTACAGTACTTGTGGAATTACAGTACAGGTACAGTATCTAGAGTAGAGAACTAATTTGCAAAAAGTGTCACTGTGCTTAATATATAGGGTAGTAAGTAAGTGGTTGCCAGCTGCTTAGAAGTCCTGATAAATCTTTAATTTCCAGTGCTGAAATTGAGCAATTTAAAGTGGGTGTTCAAAACATCGTTGGAATTGTGGTCCAGCTTAAATTCCAAATTAACTACCATTCCAAACATAGTGTCATTGATACCGAATTGGTAAACTTAATTTGCTCACAGTAGTTGCTGCATCAATGTAGATATTTCATTGTTCTACAGCACTTTGAATAAAATCTTCATTTTTTACCTGTAGCACTGTTTTGAAAGTGTAGAGGACAACATTGATTCACTGGAACAATGTTCACATATATTCCTGTTACCATTTGACAGTACAGTCGTTAGATCACTAAACATCTTTTCTGTCAATGCTCTTCACGCCGTGTTTGTCTCGTGGATCTAGATGTCCTTAAGGGGCCAAAGCTGCTGTATGTACGTACAGTACAGTGATATGTACCTGGAGGGTGGACAATTTTTAGGTTTTAGAATGATGCAGATGCATATATGTGATCACATTTTAAAAAAGAGCCTCCTGTTTTGGTGGTTTTTTTTTTACAGACTTTTTTCTAAAATTTCATCAGTACTTTTGTCAAAAAGGTATTTTTTCCTTAAAGCATTTTTGACACACAACTGTAGATAAAAAATTTACGTGCCAATTTGGAGAGAAAATTTGTGCTTTTGTACAGTAGTCCTTTTGTGCATGTACAGTATGACACAATCTTTACACCACAGTCTGACTGCCAGATTGGTAGTAAAACACCTAGCAGACTAGCCAGACTAACAGGATCCCCATAAAATGGGCATTACTGTAATTAGTGAGAAATAAACAATTCAATAGTTTTGGAAAATTTGTAACAAAAGTTGTTTTCACATTTAGTATGCACATACTGTACCCATATTACAAAGCTACAGTTGGGTAAAAATTCAAAAGTATTGACAGTTTTCCTAACTATTGGATGTGAAACCTAACTATAATTACATTAATTATCAATTATGCTCATTGCCATGTGGTTGCACCCCAAATGAAATCCTCACAGATTTGTTGATATTAACTCAGTGGCAGTGGTGTGCTTTAAAAAAGGATTTGACTGAAGGGATGCAGAATTATCACGAAATGATTGTAGAACTTGGGTAAGGGAGAAAGAAAGTCAGAATTTTTGACTTCTGTATGCTGTCAAATGAGGGACAGTTTACACACACTTTTTTTTGGACACCATCACCAAATTTGATGTATTTATGTATGTTTTGGAGATTAATTGGTAAGTTCATGAACATCTATGATGATGCTACCATTCGGAAATTGTGACATGTTGTAACCTGACCATTAAAAACTGAAAAATCTTTAGCTTAATTTCTTTGTAATTTAATTATTGTTAACTTTTTCAATAGTCAAATAAATGCAAAGATTCAAATCAAAGTAACTTGATTGTTGCATACACCTCAGTTATTCCACATAAACTGTGTATAATTGGACAGCATGTTGTTTTAAATGGAAATTATAGGTGAAGAAAGCAAAGAAACACAGTACATTAAAGTCCTCATATCAGGGGTTATATGGCATCATATCTCAACTGTTTACTGAGACAAAAGTGATACTGTAACACCCTTCTCTAGATTTCAAAAGTGTAAGATGTTCGTCAAACTCTCCTTCCTCGCATTTCATAGAAATATTTCCATGATGTGGAACTGTTTAAATATCTCTATTACCCCAGTTCCTTCCTGAAGTCAAAGGGTGGTCACATTTAACCCACTTTTAATTGCTTTCACACTGTTGCCCCCACCTCACCCGATTGTTGGCATGAAGTACTTCTTCCTCCAAAGTTTGAAACCAACCTTCCCAAGTCCCTCCTTCACCTGCCTCTTCCACATCTTCTTTTATCACTCTTGATCTCGAGCGATATGACTCAGAAATTGTTTGGATTCATGAGAGCAAAATCGTGGTCCATTGCCTATGACAAGCTCATCATGGAATCTCACTTTTGTCCATTGGAAAGGCCCTTTCACAGTAAGTTTCCTGTATCCCATATCAGCAGAAGGCTACTTTCATTGCAGAGTAAAATAGCAAGATAGCTTAGCATTGAAACGATTCAGTCTGCTCTGCTAACTGTGGTACTGCCACAGTCTGAATAGCATCAGCAAGATAGGAGCAAACCTAACTCTGAATTTTCAAGATCACTTGTCCAAGTTGATTTACTTTTAGTTTCGATGGAAGAGAAACTTATATGATCGTGTATGCGTGTGTGTGAGTGTGTCTGTTTGTGACACTTAGCTTGTGTGTGCGATATCTCTACTCCAGATAGGAATGGTGGATGCTCTTTATACTTGGTATGTTAGTTTGTCATATTGCGGGGAAAAATTCTATCGTATCTGATCCTATCCTTTGGTGGAGGTCAAAGGTCTTCTACCTGGGTCACCAAAGGTCAAATACTGAACACTTTCTGCACATGACATCTACATGTGGGAATGATGAATATTCTTCATACTCGTTATGTAGGTTTGTGATGATGAGAGGAAAAACTCTATTGTTTTTTTGTAGAAGTCAAAGGTCATGTGTCACCAGAGGTTAAATACTGAAAATATGCATACATGTGATATCTCCAGGTAGGAATGATGGAAACTCTTCATGCTTAGTATGAAGGTTTGTCATATTGAGAGGAAGAATGCTATTGTTTTTGTTGGAGGTCAAAGGTCATCTGGGGTCACCAGGGGTCAAACACTAAAAATCTTGTGCACTCAATATTTCCAGGTAGGAATGGTGGATACTCTTCATACTTGGTATGTAGGCTTGCCATATTAAGAGAAAGAACTTATTTGTTTTGGTGGAGGTCACAGATTATGTGGGGTCACCAGAGGTCAAATACTGGAAACCTTGTGCATGCAATATCTCCAGCTACAGTAGGAATGATGGATACTCTTCATACTTATTATGTAGCTTTGTCATATTGAGAGGAAGAATCCTACTGTAGTATTTTTGGTGGAGGTCAAAGGTCACTAGAAGTCAATTACTGAAAATCTTAGGACTGCAATATTTTTAGATAGGAATCAGAGATACTCTTCATACTTGGTATGTTGGTTTGCCATATTAAGAGGAAGAACTGTATTGTTTTTTTTTTTGTGGATTTCAAAGGTTATTTGGGTCAACAGGGATCAAATTGTGAAAACTTTATATGACCAAAATCTCAAGAAGGGATGGACAGATCTCATATTTGGTTTGTACCTGTAGGTGTACGCCATTGGGTAAAAGAACCCTGTTGTGTTTTGTGGCGGTCAAAGGTTATTTTACAGTAGGTCGTCAGTGGTCAAATTGTGAAAATGTTGTAATCATGATATCTCAAGAAGGGAGGCATGGACAGATCTCATATTTAGTATAGTAGGTGTACCATATTTAGTAGAGGATTCCTGTTGTTTATAGTGGAGGTTAAAGGTCATTTGGGGTCAACAGGTGTCAAATTGTGAAAACATTGTAATCTCATTATCTCAAGAAGGGAAGCTTGGACAGATCTCATATTTAGCATACAGGTGTATTTCATAAGTATACAAGAATTCTGTTGTCTTTGGTGAGGGTTGAAGTTCATTTGAGGTCAACAAGGTCACATTATGAAATTCTTCAAAACATATCTCAAGGAGGGAAGCTTTGACAGATGTCACATTCAGTATGTAGATCTCATTGAGTACAAGAACCTCTTAGTTTTTAGTGGAGGTTGAAGGTCATAAATGGAAGTCAACACAGATCAAATTGTGAAAACCGTATGGACATGATCTCAAAGAAGGATGCTTGTACAGATCTCATTATTCATGTAAAGCATACTGTAGGTAATGTAGTTTGGGACACATTCTAATGAGCACTATTATGTCAGACTCAGAAGAAAAGTGCTCATCACTGGATCATCAAAACTACAATCTGGTTCTGATGTTTAACTCGAATTTAGTAATGTACAGTAGTGGACCTGATAAATATACTATGTGAGTTTTAATTTGTCTCCTACCAAGAAATTTCATTTCCTGGTGCCACCAACTTGTCTTCCAGTCCAGATGTGTGAGTTAGCCCTATGTCAAGTGATTAAGTGACCTCAGATGCAAGTTTGTGAAACAAAAGTGTTCAATCATGATGCTTATTCTCTATTTTCTCTCTTTGTTTACATGGTAGAATTCTTGATAAAAAATAAAAAGCCAAACATCTTTTTCATTTTTTGACCCACCTTTGGGTGGGCCATGCTGATGGCCCTTTTGTCCACACCGTGGATCAACCTGTGTCTTCTTCCAGAAAGTCTTAAGAAATGTTTTTTTTATTATTTTTTATGCAAATGTATAGTTCATAATTTTAGAGAAATTTAGCCAAGTACTGGTAAAACTGTGCCAATTACCAGCTTGATCTAAGCAGGTCAGCATGCACTAAATTTACTTTAAAGCACATTGTCTAATTCTTACTTTACTGTTTCTTTGTGCATATTAGTTCTATGTCATTGTCTTTTCTTTCTTTAATCATGTTAATTTTCACTTGTTTTGAATTTCAGTGCTTTTTTTGTGCTTTTGTTTGCTTGTGTAGTATGCTGTCTTGTCACTTTTTTTCTTTCTCTTTGTGGCTTTTTAATTTTCAGCTTCACCAGCTTTGTATTTTTTACTGTATAAAGTGCTTAGAGCTTTTTCTTTAAGGTCAATTTTCTAAAATGACTTCTGCAAATAAATGTAGTGTTCTTTTTGTGTATTCGTCAGTTCAGATGCGCTGGGATAATTTTATCTGCCAATACATAACTAATGTAATGACCAGATGTACAGTAATCTTAAAATGATTATAAGTAATTATGCTACAATATTCTGATAACATATTTTTTTTTCCTTTTCTTTGTGGCAAGGTCACACAGATTTCTTTCCAACTTTGGGGTAGCGAAACAAACTGTATGCAAGAAAATGTCAGTATGTTCATATTGTTTCATGTTTTTGCAGGGCCAAATATTTAAAGTTGTGATGACTAAATCAAGTCACGTTCATCTTCTTTGTCATGTTAGGAGGGACTTTAACGATGATGTCTTGCATTGCAAGTATAGCACAAACAAGAGCCAATATGACCATCTACAAGGTATTGTGGACAGAGGCAGTCATCCGTTTATGCCAGAGCCAGAGGTTTCCTTAATATTCAAGAGAAGCGAGTCAGATGAAGTCAACCTAGACGCATTGGAGGATACTTTGAGAGATGCAATGCACATAGTGAGTACCGTAAAAAAATTCGAGTGATACTCGGTCTTGACATTCCACCAGCAAATTTGTTTGATTCACCGAAAGACAACTAAGGTACATGTGTAGAAATGTGGTTTTTCCATCCAAAATTTAGTTGCTCTGCCAAAGGTTCATAACGTTACTATAACAGTATTTCTAGGTTTCCTGTACCGTGAACACGTGGCTTGCATTGTACATGCCTTTAGCAGTTCGTCACCACATTTCGTGGCATTGTTTTAGATACATAAGTAAAATCTACATTTGATTCATATCGGTCATATTGGTCGTTAAAGTGACAACCTTAAAAACAAAATTTGGTTATCCTATAGAGATTTTGGGCATCGTTGATGACAGGACTAAAATTACAAGTCATCACTGACACTTGCCATTTTGAGATCTACAGTAACATTTTAGAAGACTCATAGTCATGACATCAGACATACAGACACACATTTCGTTGGTCTTCACTGTATACTGACTGCACAGTATGTTGTGCAAGTGCAATTTACATAACTGCACATTCTGTTTAGGGAGACAAAGTTCCATACACTCTAAAATGACAAAAATGAAAGAAAGGTGTGGGCTTTTTTATTTTGGAAGAAAGTAGATGCATGGGTAATAAAAAAATCTCATGCCACAAACACCACCAATATGAAAACAGACTAAAAATACCCACCGCCTGCCAGATTTTCAGGAAATAGCCCAGACGATGTGTGCTTGATATTGTCAATTCATCTGCGTAGATCGGAGTTCTTGTTTTTTCTCTCTGTTGCACACTGAAAAAAAAAAGGCAAAGCATGGCAAACTCAAAGGTGTGAATGAAAGTATTTTCAAAGTCGAAAGTGTCATGTTGGAAAGTTGCTTTATTTTCAATTTTTAGAGTTGGTGTGCATGAATTGTTAGTCTTCAAGATTTTCGGTAGTGCCACTAGCTAGCATTTACCATACTGTACATCTCCACAAATATGGACAGCTTGAAGCCAGTGAAAGGCATACATATGAATCTGATCTTGTACTGTTACCTTGAACTGTGTAGAGTGCTTCCCTCTATGAGCCACCCTTCTCTGAGTGGCGAGAGAGAGAGAGACTGTTTTGCAATTTTATCTTTTGTCCCTCAGAATCCCGAGTCTTTGTCGGTGTTAAATCAAGTCGGTAACTTCTGGAGGGTGAAAGGAAGTACGTCTTTAGCAATCGAGTGCTTCAGAAAGGCTCTTATCATAAACCCATACCATCCAGATGTTCTGTTAAACCTCGCTCGAGTTCTCTTCAATCTGGGCTACAAGGAGGACGCTCTGGTTCTTGCGGGCCAGTCTCTTCACCACAAGAATTCTGACCAGAACACTTGGTTACAGCATTTCACCCTCGGGGAGATACACCAGTCGCTCTCTCGGAGCGAGGAGGCTGGCCACCATTTCCGACATGTCCTTGATCTCAACCCAAACTTCCAACCGGCGGAGCGCCACTTGAACCAGTTGGGCCTGGGAGACAGCTCTTCATACAACACGACCCTGTACACAATTGTTATCATTGCCACCCTATTCGTTATTGTTTTCTTGGTCCTCTACTTGGTGACGGAGGGCCTGGCCAAGGGCTCTGGGCCGATGGGGAATGGTTTCTTGGAGAAGTGCAAAACTCCAAAAGGGAAGAAAAACAGTAGTTGCTAACTAAAAGTATGCCCTAGTCTGTTATGCATGATTAATAAAGGTCCTCTTACTACGGTAGAGGTCTGTATGTCCATGGAGATCTTAGGCAAGCAATGACATATTTAAAGATTTAAAAAGAACCCAGTTCTTTCTTACATTCAAAATTGGAAAATCTGACTGACTGCATTTGCAGTTGTATAGCATAATATCTCATTGTGGAGTAAACTGAACACAAGTTAATGTTTTATGCTTGCACCCCCTCCCTCCTCCTTGAACAAAAACGGCTAAGTGACATTAAGTCCAGCAAGTATTTTGTCAGCAAACACAAGAAAGACTGTTGAATGTAGTTGACAGTGGGAACAATCCTCACTTGCTTGTAGCTACAGTATCAAGTGATTTGCAAGTATACCTCCTGGAACATTTATGTTAGTGATTATATTTCGGTACTGAAAAAAGAGAGATATTACTTAGGTTGAAACTAGTCACATGAACAATGGGCAAATTACGGGTGAATAACTCTATTATTTGCATGAGCCTAACCCCTAATCCTAAACGTAACTATAATGATGATCGCCGATTGGATGAAATCTCGTCCGTTCCAATGATTTGATTTATTTGCACACAATTTTTGTTTGGGGAATAGCCGCAGTCGTTAGCAGAACCTTTGATAGTAAAAGAGAAAAAAGAATTGGACTAACTTGGATTACACACAGTTTTCCCTGTTCTCTCACTTCTCTGTCGAAATACTTCACCAGCAGAGTGCTCTTCAGGTGGTAATCACTGTTTATTTCCGGTGTATTTGTCGACAGACTGTTTCATCACAATGCATAATGTGGCAGTGTTTGGCAATGTTTATCTTCTTACCGATGATGTATGGCAAAAGAAACATCTCCTCTCTGTCATCAGAGACTCTTGTGTGTTTCCGTCAGTTTTTGAAAGGAATTTCAACGTACAAGTTCAAAAAATGATGATTTCATGGTGCGAGGGATTTGAAGAGATGTTTTGTCAGCTCTTGAGCCTTGAGGCCTTGGGATGGTTGTTATTTTATGATGCTACATAGGTCACCACAAAAGCATTTATTAAGCCTGTAGCTTTAATATGTATTACAACTGCACATCTCGTGACTACCAACTTACAACTTTTTGGATCAAATCTGGTCACTGGTAACTTTTTTTCACATGGTCAGATCAGATGGAAAGACCTTAGATCATTCACTCCTTGATGAAAACTCCATCTTACTCTGATCTGACCAAGGATCTCCCCATTGTTATGTAGGCTTCATTGCTTCAAATGCCGCCGCCTTTATCCACTCAGCCACAGCACAGGTGACAACCACATGAAGAATTGCTGAAAGACACCATACTACTCAAATTTGGCCATTCTGAGCAGACAGTAGGTGTATGCTTTAGGCACATGTTGAATAAATACTTTAGGTCCCTTATTTAGTCAATATGGAGTCAGTCCCCTGTGTGGAACACATGAAAAATACATTTTAGTCGCAGCCATAGAAATAGAAAACCCAGAATGACGACAGGCTAGATACACACTGAACAAATGAACGGACAGTACTTGCCCTGTACTTGTTCAACATTCGCCGTAGGTAATGCTTGTATGACCCCAAGAATTTGTTCATTCAAGATCTGACTACGTCTTTGGGGAAAACAGAAGTAAATGCAACCGTTTGATTTCTTCAGATGACCTGATAACAGGGAAAACTGCGTTCCAGCATTCAGCTGTATGCAAGGTATATTATCATTACATTTCTGTTGGATTTGTGTCTATGTGGTTTCATGAGATTGCATTTTGCCATACAGAGTTTGGACTTCACTTAATGTTTCATGATGCCATTGTGTTTTATTTATTTCTATGGTCTTGCAAGAATTTGAAGTTCAAAGAGAACTGGCCAGATCTCATACACACTGGTTGGTTGCATCTCATAAGACACAAACTACTGGGTAGATTCTTTTTTTCTTTCTTAAGTTTATGTGACATTTCTCAACATTTTTTTTTTATTTGTCCTGTCATATCCAAAATGCATTTTCATGATTTAGTAGACCTGAAATATTTTGAAAAATGTGAAGACTATTGCAACAAGCTGAAATCTCACCTTTGGCTTCTGGTTTCTGGGAAAATTCGTGATTTCCCTTCGGCATGAAGGTACTTTTGCTCTTTTAACATTTTAACCTTCCTCTGTTATGCAATGGAGGAAAGGTCTGTGACCTCAATGCAGCATTCTTCATTTAGGTCATCAATCCATTTAAGTACTTCCCCATCTTCACCAGCTCTTCCTTACAGTTTTCTGATTTACTTCTGTACGTTTTCAAACTTCCTCCAATTATAAAGGCCAACTTGTCGTTTTCTGTGGATTTCAAAATTCTCTTCAACACACGATTGTTTGACATTGAAACGCTGGCATCAGTGGTGTTGTAGCATCAAATTTCAGCAGAGTGAAATAAATGGACCACCATGCTTGGTCAGTCCGAAATCAGTACAGTTTGTTGCTATTGACACTGCAAAAGTAAACGTTTCTTAAAGCTCTTTAGTATGAATTCCATTAACTTTACCTTAAGTGTGAAAATATGTGTTCACTATTCTAGTCACAGTGTTGGTACAGTAGATGGATACCTTCCTACTTATGTGCATTCTGTGATCATGTCATAATAAGAACCAACAAGAAGAAAGGACCTGGCAATTATGAAAGCCTAGATATCTTTTGCATGAAATCACGAGCAATGATACTGGGCCTTTCCTAAAAAAAATATCGTGCAAAGTTCACCGATCTAACATGTATAGGTTTAACACGTACTCCCCCTATAGTTCTTTTAAGATCTTATTATGAAGAAAACATTTTCTTACCAAACGTACAAAGGTACAGTATACAGAGTTTGTGGGGATGACAAGGGGTAAAATGTAACATGTTCCATTGTTCTTAGTCGTAGATGGTTTCCTCCTTCTACCATCTTCATCTTCCAAGAGACTGATCCAACTCCTACCCCTTCAGTGCTGTAGTTTAAGAGACGTATTTATGCTCCTATGAATGTTAGTGAATTAGCATTGTAGAAGTAAACTGGTAGAAAGCAGGCCATCCCAACTGAAGTTCTTACCCCAGTTTGCAATCCCTCAATTGTTGGTTTGACAAGAATTCTGCTGTACTGAATCACCATGTTCACAGTATCTGTTTGCTAAAATGTGGTACTTGCCACAGAGATCCTGTCACGGTGCCAACAGAAGTCACTAAGTTTTGAAAACTAAACAGCACTTTCCATGTTTTTCCTTTTTAAGGTGTTACTTCCATTTTTTTTTTCCTTTTTGTTTTTTGGTACAATTACAGTTAACATCAAATGCACATTCGTCGAGGTTCGTGATGGTGGTGAACTGTCTCGAGACTCTAAGTAGCGATGGAAATTAAACCAAGAGGAGGAAAAGGGACGTTCAAATTTTGTCCTGTCTTTTAAGTTTTGTCATTGAGGTACAAGTGGCAACCAGAAACTGATGGTTTATCTTTGTCCCAAGATGCTGTTGCCTGACCTAGAGAAGTTGAAATCAACATACCATTGTCACCAACATTTTGTGAAACCTTAACTTTAACTCGTGAGGCGTGGAAGTGGCTGAATGTGAAATTCTAACATGCAGTGTGGCTATTGTATGAAGGTCCTCAACATCATGTAATTCAGTAAAGAAGTAAAACTTGTTTTTTGCCAGATTTTCAAATTTTGTGCAGAACATTAATGGGTATTTGACCTCTGGCTGCCAATGCTTATTAAGTGCTTAGTGAAAGCTCTGCATATTCAAAGTTTATAATTGAAAGTCCAAAAGGGCACACTACCTAGACATTCTAGGGGTAAACACCTTCTCAGCACCCTCCAAGCCCAAGAACTACCTTCTCCCAACCCAGTAAAACAAGCAAGAAAAGGAAAATGCAACAAATAAATCTCTACTTATGCCAACATCAATGTGGTAAAGAAACATCAGTGATATTGGGCATATTTATTCTCGACTTCAAGTGTCATATATAGTTCAACTTAAACAGGAATGAGAGTACTAAATGTAGCATATTTTTTCACTATTTACAAAACATGTCTCTTTATAATCCAGGTGCAAATGTTCACTTATTATTTTACTCTCTAATCTTCAAAATCTGCCACATTGTATGGTCTCGTTGCTTTTGTCTGGCCTGCAGTGCACACACGAGATCACTGGAGGTGCTCCATCATGATCAGCCCACACATGAGATGCAAGAACTTTCTCGCAGAGAGCACTTGTTCTGGCAGGAATGACAAAATTACTGCAGTTGAAAAAAAGTAACAACAAAGCAGTATTTTTCTTTTCCCTAGTGGGAAAAAAAGGAAATCAAATTACTCAGCAGGGAAACTTGCGGCTTTTGTACTTTTGACTATGCGGCAAACTGGCGGATATATGCATCAGCTGGCACAGACACGCGACAGAAATTCAATTCATTGCGGACTGTGAGAATAACTTCTTGAAAGTACATTATGACATCTTGGATTACAAACTACTTGAAAAGATGTAATATATTGAAACAAGAAATCAAAAGTAATTTGGAAGTGATCTTAGATACATATTACGAACCCTACTCAATGGTAGAAAAGCAAAACTAACTGGAAGAGTAATTTTGGTGTCATTCCAATTGACATCTGAAATGATGCCAACACCAAACTATCTGTTCCAAAAAGGGAAACGTTAACAACAGATCAAACGAGACGAAAAAAAAAAGTACTAGTACCGTCATCAGGAAGGTAAAGGAAACAATTATTTTGGCAAAACTTTGCTAGTGGGGGACATCGATATAGAAAAGCCAAAGTATTCATTCTCCATTCCCATTCTCAGTTTGTGGAGCTTAAGTATTTTCAGTTATGTGTAAGAAGTGGAATTATGAAACCAATGTTGCATGATGAAGTTCCTACTATTCAAAGTTGCTCTCTGATTGCTAAGGAGCCAAAGAATTTTTTATCCAAAAGCAAAACCAAATTTTTGTATTACCTTTTTTTTCTTCCCCCCCCCCCACCCACCTTTACAGCTGTTATATTCTTGCCGTTACCATTGCTGGTTCAAGATTTCGGAAGTTACGACGTAATTGCTCATGCTCCTCGTTCTGGCGAAGAACATTGCTTCCTTCTTCCACTGGCTCAGGAATTAGATGAGGCATTTAAGTCTTCAAAGAAATGGGATAAACCTAAAGGAATGCTGAGTCACATGTCTTGCTTTTCCTTTCTTTATCTGTAACATCAAACTGTGTGTGTGACATGACAGAAACGAAAGACAGAGCTACAGTTCTTTGAATATTTATAGCAGTAAAGTCTAAGACATACTGTATATATTGTTTCTCCATCAGAAATTAATTAGTACTGAATGGCAAATTACAAATTAGAACATGATGCAGAGGCAAGTACAAAATTGTATAGATAAACCTATCCCTGTATCTTTTTCTTTAATTTTTTCATTGTGGCACATATTTAATTCTAAACTACACTGCCCCTATCTCCCCCCTCTCCTCAAACCATCTAATCCACTCCCTGTCATTAGCTTCCAAAATATTTTTTTTGCTTATGGAGTTAGTTATGGAGTCTTGACAACACCCTTCCACATTCTTGACACATAAAAATTGTCTTGTTTAAACTTCTAAAACCACAAAATGGACATTAATTTTACTCAAATCAATTCATGTCAAGGGCAGTATGTACAAATGTTGTGGTTCACTGATGAATACAAAGTTATGACCATCCCAGGTGGTCTCACAACTCAGTTACAGAATGACTCTGAACAGACACAAATGCAGTCTGTGAACATTTTAACAAACTCTTCTTGCCAGCAAACCTACATGTGACACCAGGCCGTATTTTGAGTACGGCAATATGGTATTTCAAATGGCGACATCGACTGACCAATCACATAGGATGATGTCAAGTACACGAAGAGGGCAGCCCACGTAACAACTATGTGCTCGATAATTTTGAGAATGTTGAGCCACACTCTTGATAAAGGGTACCATCATCTCACTACCAACATGTGCCACAGACAGTTCTAGTGATTAGCAAGGACCAACGTCATTGTTTGTTTATGCTACAGTGGATATTCCTAGTGGTACATAAGAAGTCATAACCTAATCGATACTCATCGTTTGTTAAGGCTGTTTGGAAAATACCACACAGTTAATTCCAGTACAGCTTAAACAGTACACACAAAACTTACGACAGCCATTGGTCTTCAACTAACATGGATTCCTTCCTACATTCCTGTGACATTCATTTCAATTTTGAATGAATTCGTAATTTTCCCTAATGCAATCAATTGGAAAGAATAACACATCATTTTGACCCTGGTTGACAATCGACTGACTTCAGTCCACATGCTTAAGGCTAAAATGTTCCAGACTCAACACAATATCTTTATCAGACTATGACTTAACAGAAGGAAACTTGTTGATGAATTTGTTTCATCTCTCACGGAATACCTTTTACCTGTTTTTTGGGGGAAAGCGTGACCGCTGTTCCAGGATATGATGGCAGTGGTGGTAAGGATGGAGGACGCTATGAAATAATTGAGATATACCTCTACAGAAGGTACACATTAGACAGGAAAAATGTACTATTGTTAAATGTATCCACACGACTTTCAACCGTCTCCCCTACTACACTGCCACAGTTTGGTCTGCAATTCTTTATGAGAACCAATGTGCTTTCAACTCCATGAAGAATTTTTGGAAATAATAAATTAATTACCCAGTCTCACAGTTTGAGTCACTTGCATGACGTATCATCGTAACATCTTCCATTTATTAAAGATAAAAAGGCAAAATGTGAAGATCTCTCTGGTGAAACACACCTTCCTCAAAGCAAAGTTTGAGTGGAAAAAAGAAATTACTGAACGCTGTAAGAAATGAGAGAATGGAAACATGACGTCACACATCCTGGTATGCATTCTGGGAATTACGACGCTCGCTCGCAGATACTTTATTCTGATTCAGGCTTGGTATGATGGCAGCACACCATTCAGCTCACACGGAATGCATGCCTAGCACTTACTGCTAATTGTAACCGATTTTGACAAACTCAATGTTACATAAAAACCAGAAACTTGTGGACCAAAAATGGTAATGAGGTGCCGACTAATCTTCAGAACTGATGAAATTTATGATACCACTTATGATTGAGAAAACATTCTAATTATAATTTCTTCTGAACTGATGAAATTTATGATACCAACCAAATATGATTGAGAAAACATTCTAATTATAATTTCTCTATGAACGGACTCTTGCTCCATATTGATTTCCCTCCAACGTAGCTCACGACCAATTCACCGCTTGAGAAATTGCAACTCCTCTCATCTGAAAGTCTAACTGTAGTACTACTCCTTAGCTGCACCCGTCACCGGTTCACCCTTTTTCGACCCTATCGTCTCAAAACTGGACCCAACTGGAAGAATTGTTTGACGTCGACGATGATGACCTGTAAAGATGCAAAGAAATGAATACATACAACAATCCAACTGCTTGTCTGGATGTCTTCATGACATGTGGAAGTTAAGAAGCTTTGAGCCATCTAAACTCAGAGATGTGTTTTTTGCTTATAATTGGAGTAAATCTTTCCCCTTCTCCATCTCAAATGGCAAGTGCACTTCATGAGGAGAGGAAGGCCACATGGTGACAACGTAAAGTTCTGTACGAAATGCAACACAAATGTCTGGGCGAAGTCATCATCTTCATGGCAGTGTAGAACAATAATACTGACAAAGCAGGACTTCTCTGTAGCACCTGGTGATGAGAAAGTTTCTTTTAAAAAAAAACTACACAGAAACTGAAATGCATCTTCCTTGGGCATTAATAAGAAATCCACCCTGACAATTTGACATACATATATATTTTATTATTCCTTTACTGACACACACTTTAACATTTTTTTTCGGAATTGAACTAGGACAGATTGAAGTAAAAAAAAAACCTGCTTACGCTGCACTGGTGAAATCGCCCCAATCAGATGAACCTCCCTGCTGTCCTTGGGCAGCGAACGCTCCGGACGTTGCTGCCAGTGGCTGGTTTGTATTGTTAAAAGACGGAGACGCACCTAGGTGAATACAAAATATAAAAAAATATAGATTTTTGCAGATACTCTTGTATCACTTAGATCCTGTTCCCTCGTGGTCAGACTCTTCTTCTACCGCTTTACCGTCCACTTTACTTAAAAGTGCACTTGACCAAATAAAGTGAGGGTGTTCCTTCCTTACTGATTTAAAACTTGATGGAAACTCTCATCCCTATCTCTCTGGACATTTTTTTTTTCTGACATTGAAACACTGCAATCATAGGCATATGGGAAAACTTTTGTCTGAGCAGGGGGGAGGCAAAGTAACTATTGCCCAAAGAACAGTGTCTCTACATTCCAATTCCAACTCTAAGACAAAGTTGTGAAGATGGATTATTAACTGTCACAGCGGCTTTAAAATGCTGCAGTACTTTCGAATTTGAGTGACTTTGAGTTCCTACCTTCCATAACTAGACAGTTTTAGTTGGCACTTTTTTCATTCAGATTATCGGTCCGGAATATCCTCAAAACTTGTTACATTTTCCAACCTGGGTAGGACAACGTTGTCCTTCTGCCAATCCTCGACCCTTACAGCTACGACTAAAATGATTACATTGTTGGTAAATGAGGACCAAACAGTGTGGAATGTATGAAACCATTGGGCAACATGGTGGTCACCTGATACGTCAGTGAAAGATCAAAGACGGATTTTGCTGCTTTCATTTGTCCTCTAATGCTAAATGTTGCCCTCAAGTGAACACTAAATTACTCTGCAAAAAGTATCTACTTAAAGGGTACACTCCACCAATCACTGGTGGTGTCCTTTTCTTTGAATATTTAGGCTGAAATTAGGAGAAAACTTTCCATTTCCCTGCACATTAGGAGTTCAGTTGCATATATTTTTATACTTAACATACATTACTGCTCTACATTTAGTGCAATATGTGTGATTACATCACACATTCACATCACTCACGATGTAAAACATACACCTTGACCGTGATGTGCAGTGACATCTTTGCTGGCCATATCCATGACAGACGGGAGAGACAGATTTTGCTCCTTTCATTGTTCTTGTGGAACTAAACCCTGATATCATGTGAACAAGCCAGATTTTTGTGCATGTAGCTGGCAGTCAGAGATAAAGCTTGGTGTATTGGCTATGACGTGTTCCACATATGCAGTGATCCATTCTTCTCTCTTCACCTTCAAAGGCAGTAAGGTACTTCTGTTCATTGTGAGTGCACTAGCGACAAGAAATTTTTTTGCATCCCAAAAAGGTGAAGACTTTCGACTAATTTTTATACATAGAAGTATATGTCTAGATACGAATGTTGTCGATTAAGTTTTTAAGTGTAGGTTGTTTACCAAACGTACAGTAGGTCCAACAATATTTGAAGAATACGTGCATAGAGGAGCGCTCTACACTTTCAAGGAAATCCTCCTCCCCACCCACTCCCAGCTCCCTTCACCCCCCCCCCCCCACACAAAAAAGAGAGAAAAGTAGGCCCTCACTAATGGGTTTGCAGTACCTTTAAAACTGTAACATCCACTGCCAAATGAGACCCTAAGGACTGAATGAAAAATGATGAAATTCCTCTACCACCTTCACAAATATAATCAATGCAGCAAAAAGCAAATCAAACTTCACAACAAGTGCATTGACAATAGTGATTAAAGAAATATTGTGGCTGTAAAAGCAACAACTAATCAGGGTAAACTGAATATTCACATTTTGACTACATGAATTCTGATACCATCACTGTTACCAACTGACCAAACTAAACAAAAGGAAAGAGCTTGAACTTGACAACTCACCGAATAAGTCGACTCCGGCACCGCTGGGCTGCTGACCAAACCCTGGACCAGTAAGTTGTTGGCTTGCAGCCTGTGTGGGAGCAGCTAACGGTTTTCCTCCTGGAGGTGGTAGAAGCAGAGGTGGCATGCCCCCACTGGCTGCTGCACCAGTTGGTCTGTTCCTTGGTTTAGATGCTCCATCTTTCTTCTGTGAAGGGAAAATAATAATTTATAATCTGATGGCTGTTTACTGTTACTGTATATGCTATGGACATTGAAATGTACACAAACTTATGGTAGCAAACTAAACAGGTCAAGTGAAAAAAAAACAGGCAATTTCATGATCTGGACATCACACAGATAAAGTGACTGGACAACTGAGTCTAGCTCCTTCACTGTTAAGTAAGAGTACAGTAGTACACCTAAATCTTTGCGTATTCAACAGGAAAACAACTCAAGTTGATAACTTCCAAAAAGCAATATTACATGGAATTCCAGATCTTTGAAAGTTAAGGACTTCAAATTAAGCTGTACAAGTATCAATAACACAATTATGAAAGTGACACATTTAAAATGGAGTCATCTGCCTTGCGAGCTAAAGCATGTTAGTAGCGTAAATGGAGGACAGGAACAGCGGTAGAAAGAAGGACTACGAGAACCAGAATGTACAAATGCATTGTGGTTTTGATGATCTGATGATGAGCATTTTCTTCTAGACTGACATTATAGTATTAGTATGTATGTCAAAGGCTACCTACAGTATGCTTTATATGAAATATGAGATCTGTACAAGCTTCCTTTCTTGACATCATGTCTACCAGGTTTTCACAATTTGACCCTTGCAGCCTTGTAGACACCAAATGACCTTTGACCTCCATTTAATACCAACTGATACTTGTACTCAATGAAACACAACTACATACTGAATATGACATCTGTCAAAGCTTTCCCTTCTTGAGATATATGTTTAAAAGAATTTCATAATGTGACCCTTTTGACATCACATGACCCACTATTACTGTATCTTCCCCCCCCCCCTAAAAATTTGTGATAGAAACTATGATACCATCTGCTTTTGAACCCTATGATTCAACAAAGATGAAAAATCACTGAACCATGTTGGGGTAAAGGCACCATCAGACTCACTCCAATATTTATGGTGATGGTTTGTCCTTCCTTAAAACCCAAATCTAACTTTGGTCCTGAATCTAGCTTCTTGGATTCTTCCTCAAACTTTTGCTCTTGTTTTAAATACCTGCAGAGAAAAAAAAAAAAAGAAGGAAAAAAGTCTGATTACACTCAAATATTCAATGCAAACATTCCATTGAAACATTCAATGCTAGAGGCAAGCATATTGAATTCACTGAATATCATCAGTCCCATCTACCATCTTCCCCTGCACGATACCCACATGATTCCCCCACCCTCATCAACACCCTCTCCACACTTCAGCCTCCTGAACTATTTTGCTGCAGAACCTTACTGTCACTAGCACTGTCCTGAGATTAAATTTACTAAATAGCATCACCCCCCTACATCACCCCCCCTACATCCCCCTTCCTAGCATGAATCTCACAATGTCCCCACTCTACCATCTTCCCCTGCGTGACACCCACATTTTCCTCCAACACCACCTCCTGCCTCCATGTGTTTTCTTTTTTTTTCTGTAGTCTCCATGTCAATATCACTTGCATGCAAGTATTAAATCATTTCACAGCATCACTGTTCCCATCACCCCCTGCTTAATATTCAGAACATACTCATCTTCCCTTACCCCTAATGACAGCCAATGACTAATTCCAGTTCAATGTTGGCAATTTATAACCTAACCAACACTTAAAATTCTTGATAAAGTTCTGTAGATGGCTTAAGTCATAAAGACCTGCAAAAAACCAACATGTCAAATGACGTTGTGAATCCTTGCCCATATCTCATTTTTTGCTTACACACACAAACTCTTACAAACAAAAGCAACCAGTGGAGAAGGGAAGGGACCATACTACAGTACAAGGAAAAACAAAATGCAAGAATGACAACCACAATTCTGTAATACTTATAGGTTTGATGTTACCAAATGCTAATATGAATAAGTAATGTCATTCACTCAGCATTGATGACAATTGTGGTCATGAATGACAGTAATTCACAAGTGGATAGAAAGTTCATGACTCCAATTGTGGTGAAAACATCTGAAATTGTGCAAGTCAAGAAAGGCAAACCTAGAATATATCTCTCCTTGCAAGGGAGTGTTTACTGTCACTAAAACAACAAAGTGCTTTGTAAATCTTCACAGGAAGTTCATGGCAAGGATAGTCCCTGAGTGCCACGAAAAGGTGATATGAACTACATTAAGTGGTTGTTTGGAGAGGGCATAGAAAATTGACTTTGAATTTTCCACAAATAGAAAGAAAATGAGACCAAAGTATATCAAGCAGCAATATCTGCTATTAGACATACATCTACATTTTGGCAAGTTTTCAATTGGAAAGAAATATGCATTATTTTCTTAATATGAGTGGCATTTACCCCCTCATATGTTCACATTCAGGACATGTAAAACTCTCTAAGTATCACACGCTGGGATTTTGAACCCAGAACAGACCTTTGGAATGATAGAAATTATTGTATATTCATTTCATGTCACATTACGGTGATGATTAGTCTCCAATGGGGCAATTCAAATGAAAGACATTATCTACTTGTCGAGTGCTACCAATGCTGAAGTTCTAGGGGAATTCAGTTGTTGAGATATCTTCCTTCATAGGTTGTCATCCTTCAAGCTCTAGAGACCTCAAATGACCTTTGAACTCCATGAAAAACAATAGGGATCATGTATAACCAATAACCTAACTTTGAAGTTCAAGCACTTTTTCCTTCTCCAGATACTGCGCTTAAAAGGTTTTCAAACTATGTCCTCTATTAACCTCACATGACTTTTGACCTTCATAAAAAGTGACAGACATCATCTACTCATTAGATGCGACTACTGATGAGAGTTTGAGGTTCTAGAAACCTCTAGTTGCTGAAATATTTCCCTTAATGGGTTGCCTTTCTTTAAGGTCTGGTGACCTCAAATGATCTTTGTCCTCCATGATAAATGACAAGGATCATCTACTCACGATGGACTACCTTCACACCAAGTTGGAAGTTTGAGCACCTTTTTCCTCTTTGAGGTATTGGGTTTACAAGATTTCATGCAATGTCCTTTATTGACCTCACATGACCTTTGACCTCCATGAAAAATGGCTGACAGCATCTTTTCATCAGTTGCTATCAATAAGATTCTGAGGTTCTAACAACATTCAGTTGCTGAGATATCTTCTTTGATAGGTTTTGTAGTTTAAGCTTTGGTGACCTCAAATGACCTTTGGTCTCCATGAAAAACATTAGCTGTATCTACTCACAATGGTCTACATACACACCAACTTTGAAGTTTGAAGTTAAAGCACGGTTCCCTTCTTGAGATATATCGTGTTTACAGGCCAAGGTGTCACATATATACACACATATACACGCCATCAACATCACATAGATTCCTTGCCTGCCTTCAGCAAGGAGTCCAAAAAATTGATACACAATATTATTGCTACTTATGTAGTTATATCGTATATGGGGAAGGGGGAGGTCATCTTTCAGTTTTTGCTTTTTGATGAATGCAAACCTTTGGCCAATAACATCTGAAAACTAAAACAAACTAAAAACTGGCTTTACCACTTGTGGATGTTATCTGTCCATGAGAGGGACATGTATGTACACAGAAAAGACAAGAATAACTTTTTGAAGTTGGAAGCACTTTTTCAGTGTCGACTAGCTGTCAAAACAACAGGATCGTATCACCATATCTGCAGGGTTTGACGATGCATTGGTGAACAGGAAATATTATTGCTTGTCTTTTCCATGGATGTTTCCTCCGTTCTACTGGGAACTTGGGTCACAGATTTTAGTGGCATTGACAAAACATTAATTCGTTAAGTATCAAAGTCAGAGGGGTTGAGCTGAATGAGAATATATGGGAAGTCGTTATGAAACATCGACCTCATCTAGCAGTAACCACGACGACATCAAGATATTATCTTAACCTAAAGTATGATGATGACCAGGATTAATAATGACATGCTGTATACAGAGGCCTGTTGCAAGTGTAACAACAATGTTTCGATACTATAGATCTTTTCTGTGTTCTCCCTTGGATTTAAAATGACATGAACTAAGCAAAATTTGTGTGATACCACAATTGAAGAGTCAGTCTTGAGATATTGTGTTTCTGAGCAAGGCATCAAACACACATACACACACATGCACACCCACACAGCATTACCATCACACAGATTCCTTTGCCCTTTGGCAAGGAGTCTAAAACTGGAGTTGAATTTCACACTGCGATGTAAAATTGAAATTTAATATCGACGAATCCGATGCCTATCAGAAATGTAACCACATCATTAGACACGGAAATTGTAAGACACAAAATGAAAGGTATCCAATACAGTACGGTAAACACTGTACTGTAGGGAGCCTAATTTATGAATCAAGGCAGTATGGACATCATACTGACATCACTGTACAGTATTTCAAATAGTAAAACACTGTCACATTGCATACCCACATGGAAATGTACACGTCTATTTCTCCAAATGGTCACTGATGATATTTCTTGATATATATTAAACGAAATTAGGAGGACTTGTCCAAGATGTCACTTCCCCTGAGGTGGTTCAATATATGAGAAAAGCTGGATTGGGGGGGGGGGGGGAGGAGGGACAGGGCTGTAAGCATATTTATATCTCCAAAGGTGATTTGATGCTCCAAATGCCAATAGGGAGATGGAGGGGAAGGTTGGGAAGGCAGGCTAGTCATCCCACAAAGGGTCCTTTTCTGCTCCAGATCACAATACAGAGATGGGGAACATGGTCGCAGGCCTACTCATTCTGCCATGGGTCCGTTAATGTTCCAAATGCCATAGGGGCAGTGGGGAGGGGGAACGGGTGTAAGAAGATTGGACATTTTTTCATTGTCTGACAGACACTATCAGATCTCAATACTGATGAAGCTATGTTAGTAAAATATTGACAGGCACACACTGGAAAGTGTTACAGATGTCAGCATTGTTAAAAATCAAGTGTTTTGCAGACAGAGGGGTTGACATGCAACTTACAGCACACGCAAAAAGTAATTGAACTTAATATAGTAAAACATAATGTAGTACAAGCTGTAATGTAAAATGTACTGTACAGTGTACATATTCTTAAAACACGCATTACATGACAACTATCTTAGCTGTGTCTCACATCATAACATACAGACATGAATGACAACTGCATGCATAAGTTAAACTGCACACATGTTAGTTGTCACATACAGCATTACATCATTTGTAAAATTTGTCAACTCGACTTTCTAGTTTGATACAGTATACAATGGGATGGTCTTTTTCACACCTGTGTCATGTACAGTAAAAATTCTCCGTCAAAAGTTTCACATTTCATTGATTCAAATATTCCAGATAAAATATAAAAGCTGACTTTGGTTTAAGAAGTTACTGAAACAGTTTTTTGAAGGACAACCTTGAAACAAACTATGGTTGCCCTTCAGGAAGTCTGGGGCTCCGGACTTTCCCAGATGCTGGGACAATCATTAATCCTAGATGTCACAGAGAGCTACAGTAAACTTGTTTTAAGCATTTACCATGAGACTTACAAGGGAATTTGAGGATCTCTTGCTTTCTATTTGTGTCTTTTTAGTTTACTTTTCTAGCCAAATTTCGATACCCATGCTGCCATCATCAGATCTGTCTCCTTCAGATCAGATCTCTCTCAAATCACTCAGTTGCCAAATAGAACGGAGCCTGCTTTGCCCAAATTTGAACACTTATTTTTTTTTTTTGTCATACTGAGTCAAGTTTTCATCAATAAGGGAATTGTGGATCTCCCTTCCCCCTCCATACGACTAATACATGCCCACCTGTGACCATGACAACAGCACTTCACAAACTATTGATACTCCAATGAGCGTATTTCTCGGGGAAGTGCGGCAACTATCATCACAACAAACATTTTTCCTTAATTGATCATCACTGTCTACTTCATGACATGTTGTCAATACACTGTCCCTCATGCAAAAGCAATATAAACTGTATGGCAATTCATGACAGATTTGTAAGGTGCATCAAATGTGCATCTTCTAAGAGATTTTAATGGGCTCCTTTTATTTTCTTCATTTTGTAACATCTGCTACATACTGTGCCAGCTCCATGTCTGATGACCAAAACTCGGAAAAACGCAGATGAGGAAGTTACGTGGTATGACCAATTTTTGAAGACAAGTGCGGTTGTTACTTCAGTTGTGTGTCAGATGTGCAGAATCTCTTAGTTTGGCCATTTACCATATATGGGTAATATTCAACAGGAGTGACAGAATATCAAGAATTTTGTGGACCAACTCAATGGGCCTCTTTAAGGAAAATTTTGTTTAGTTTTCACAAAGTAAAATGATTCACAAATTCCTGGTATTTCATACTGCTCTCAATACTTACATTTTAGAAATAACTGATTCTCTTCCAGATATTTTCAATCCAAATATTTTGTGTGAATTTGGGAAATAGTTAACACCAGGTCTACCCAATGTTCCTCAGGGTCATTGCTCCTAGGGTTCCATGGTATCCGTTTTTGTGTCATTTCAATGGTTGCAGATGAGTGCAAGGTTCGTTATTCCCAAGGTTTGATGTTCCCACATTTATCACTTTAACTCCCCAGGTTCGCTGCTTCAGGGGTTCAATGGTCGTAGAGTTCAAACTTCAAAGGCTTTGATGTTCCTGAACCCTGGGAACACCCAAGCCTGGGAACATCGAACCCAGGATCATCAGACAACGGGAACAACCCTGGGAACATTGAACCTCGGGAACATGGACATAGCCCTGTTAACACCATAGCTGCACTGGATGCATGAGCAATGCCAACATATTGTAAGAACGTCAAACAAGGGTGAGCCTGTTTCAGTGTCTAGCATTTGATTAAAGAAAATATGTTAAAAAAGACACCTAAAGGGAAATAATGTGTTTGCTGTATGGAAGACAATCATATTTTTAAAAACAATGATTGTAGATGTAGAATGATTGCTCATTCAAAATAACAAATGACAGTGACATTTTTTGAAGAAGTAAGTTTCTCATAGATAGAAATTCAGTTAATTCATTGCTCAACAATAATTTGTCCACCCAAACTTTCCAAAATTCGAATGATGCATCTCCTGAAGAATCATCACATGCACAGTGTTTTGAAGAGATGAAGCTGTTGCAGATGTTTACTAATGAGACTGAATGGTTTCACAGTGGTTAAAGCTGTTTTCTTTTTATGCCATGTAAGTGTATTCTAAATGCACTATTTCTCTTTACAGCTGAATCAGTAGTTGTTAATGACCAGGGTTTTCTTGATCTATACTCACTTAAAATGCTCTTGTAAAGATACGTTGAAGTCAAATGAATCTGCCCTGTCTTGGAAACCGATGCCAATGAATGCCCTCTTACCTGAAAGAAAGAGGAATAAAAGAGTAAAAGATAACAGGACAATAAGAAATTAAATGCAGTTGACATCCTAGTAGAGCCCATCATGATTGTCTTACTGAAAGGTTGGAAACACTCTCATCGAACTCCAGACTAATTTTTGCAATCTTTTCAATCAGTCAATTGTCTTGAGTCAGTCACTCAATTGTATTGCAGATGCGATGACTGAGATGTGATGACAGAGAAGTGAGTGAGTTAAAAGATGTTAAATCCTTTTCTTATATTCAATTTGTGAGCAGAGTTTTACGACAAACTGGGCATGTCAACTCTTTCCGGTTCAGCATCAGCTACTGCCTAAGTTCAGTGGTGTTTGAAAAGGCCATGATAACATTAACGGGGAATGTCTTGGGGTGGTCTCTCCTGTGTGTATGGCTTTATTCACTTCTTAGACTACTTAATAGCTACAGTAGCTTAAACACAAGTTTTGTCTTGTTTGGATTATTCATTGCAACATTTAACATTAAAGGTTTTTTTTTTTTTTTTTCAGTGTAGTATTCTGTCCCCTAATCTGGTGTCCTTTCATCAAAACAGGGAGCTCAGTCTGCAAACAGGTGGAGAGAAAGAGAATGACATTCAAACCAGGTACAAGTTGAAATTGAGGTTATTTGAACGAAGGGCCACTTTTCTGACACAAAGTGTCTCCCTCTGTCAGGAAGTGTTCCCTTGTTTTTGGTGTAACCAGAAGACACTTTGTGCTGAAAAAGAAGCAGTGACAATTTTTCAATTACATATTTGTATGCATTTACTGCATAGGGTTATGTTTAAGAATGGCCTTCAACAGGTTGTACTTTCGGTACAAAATAAGTGGCACCCATGCACTAAACATCTTTACATTGGCGGAATTTTAGTATTTGAAGCTTCTTTTGGAAATGGTCTGAAAATGTATTGTTGGATATTTTATGCAATTTTTCTTATTATTTATATGACCAGATTCCCTAGGCCAGAAAAGTCACAAAAGCACAATGCAACAATTATGCAAAACTGCAATTAACTTAAAAGACTTCTTTACTGGATTTTGAGCACTAGAAATTTTGGGTGTTTAAGTTGGTATTTGAGAAAGAGTTGCTAACAGGTGGGTGTGACAAATACATACTGTAAACATGCTTCAACTGAAGCTCCACAGAGCTGTGTTTACCCTCACAAGTAAAGAGTAACTTTGTTTTGGATACACTAGGTTATACACTTTGAATGCACGGACGATTCATGCAATGTTTAAGCCAGATACACAAATTCTCTTCATTCAGCTCTTCATTGCAACTAGCTGCACAAATGCAAGCACAGCTGTGCTAGCTGAAAGTAAGCTGTCATGGTAGGCAAACAAATGACAACCGGTACAATTGGACCCTAATTGTTCTTTGATTATAACTGGTATTTCTCTCACACACTTTAGACCCAATATTTATATGTCTGAGAATCCTGATAAACTTTATTTCTTTATTTATTGCTAATGTTTTTACAAATATTTCACTGTTTGTTTAAATATTTCATGATTATTTTCAATACTTCATGATCCTCTTAAATTTTTACAATTACCGATTTTTTCGATACTGTATGTCGATTTTTCTTCAATGCAATAATCAAACCAAATAGAAATCTGTTTGCATTACTGGTTACAGTTATACAGTATAACCGGTTTATTGTGAACACTTATCTGAAATCCTGGTCACATACCGCTATCGTCTTCTACCCTGATAACAAAGTATCTGCTTGAATCAAGGACTGATTCTACAGCTTCACCAGGGTAGGCTGGAACAGGAGCCTTGGCAAAGAGTTCTCCAGAGTTTTTATCTTCAATGCAAATGTAACATTCCTTTCCTTTGGACATGACCTTCAACCGGCTCACCCAGTCAGGACTGTCCAACTTCCAATCGGCTGCCCTGAATGACAAAATATTAAACAAGACTCTGCCAATTGGATAATATGAAGAAAAAAAGAGAAAAAAGGAGAAACACTGCTAAGTCTTTTTTTTTCAACATGTTCCTCACATGGTTTACAACATAGAAAAAACATAAATCAACTGTTCACTCATAAAACTGTAGTTTTAAATAGTAATAGTTACATAAAAAGTGATACTGTACAGTAGTTCACAATAGCCAAAGCATGATAAAAATGTAAAAATACATATGTATAAATCTATAAGTAGGCCTTGGTAGAGTCAAAACCAACACTTTTCAATTCTTCTTGTGATAGGAAGATTGTCAATAATTTGAACAATGGACAAAACAGAAATTTCTCAGCGTTGTTGTGATATCAGCAAACAAAATTGATGTAAGACTTTCCTGATATAGTTTGTCAAATGACCCAAATGATAGTCTCAGGTACAAAAAAGCAAAAAAAGTTTCATTGTTTGTTTGCACAGGTTTGGATCACACACTCATGAGTAAATTTTAAAAAGGCAGCCTCCATGGAAACAACAAATGAGACTTTGCAATCACACTCAATTTAAATTAACTAGTTCCATTGACAGTAAAGAACAATGTCAGAAAGTCTTGAGATTTTTGTGAGTGACTACTTTTCACACAATGCTCAGGTTTACACATTTTTTTCATGTGTGCTTGGTTCCAGTTTCCCCGTCCCCATAACATTAAAACATCGTATGGCAACTGGAGGAAAAAAGGTAGCGATATTAATTACAAACATTTCATACGGCAACACAAATGTAATGCCTTCTATCATTTCAGCATATGCCTATATGTGATAGGGACTAGTCTCAAGAACTCTCTCTGATCAGCCCAATTGGCATACATTAACTTTAAAACTTTAAGTAATGCAGTAAGTACTGTATAGCCTAGAAACAAACAGGCAAAGCAGTCTAATGATGAAATGGTTTGACTTGAACCACCGGTATAACTTAATGTAAAAGTTACAGCGTAACTCATTGAATTTCACTTACCTGTAGCCACGGTTTGTCGATCTTGGTGGTATTCTAAACACATTCACATCAGATTTCACTAAGAGTACCCTTTCATAATCACTAGCTGCCATTTTGACTGTTCTAAGTTTATAGTACTATTCGGTTTCGATTCACTATCACTGTTGGCTGTGAAGCTTGTTTTATGTTCCCACTAAACAAGATCAACAATCAGTCACTGTCACTTGTCAAGCATACAGCCAAGTTATATCAAACTTTGCAGAATTTGCTGCAAACAGGCATTCTATTGAATGAGCCTTCAGTGAGCCACTCCGTCTTGACTTAGCCTGCCTGAGTTAACTCGAAGAAGAACCAGTCGTGTCCATGTAATGCAAGTTAGTTGCGGTTACACAGTAACAATTCTACTGACAGTAACGTATCATGTGTGTTAGGCTGTGTAAGTTAGGTTAGGTAACATTAACAATAATCATCATATGTTAATTGTTATCACCGAGTGACCGAGAGACTACAGCCAAGTTACTGAGACAAGATCCCATGTTTGAAAAGACCTTACAAAATTTCTCTCGAATCTTCTCTTTTCGTAGTACTTAACCTCGTACCCATACGTTAGCCAACCTGTACCTGCCTAGGCCTTAACTGAAGTATATACAACAGATTAACAAAGTTGTTAGGCCTATCGATAGGGTCATGTCACGACATGGAAATTCGTGTCCGACACTCCTACTAACATAGTAAATATATATTTTAACCACATGTACATGCTCCTCCGATAAATATGAAAGGGAGCCCTCTAACCCTGCCCACTCAATATACTGTAGTACAGTAATTGGAAAAAACGCCTGGATGTCGAACCCTAGCCATCATTTATGGCCACCTAGCTAGCTAGATAGCTAGCTAGAACAGCTGCCTAGCAACCTCTCACGCTACTTACCTGAATTGAATTGCAGGAAGTGTAAGGAAACTGCGCAAAAAGCTGCACATTAGTCCCAGGCACCAGTTGGAAATTTTCCTCCTAATTGCTTTTTCATGCAGCTTACATTCAGAGCATCAAAGTGGACGTTTGAAAACAGGTAGGGTAGTAATACTCAGATAGTCTCAATCATTAGGCTTAGCCGACCTCCGTCTTGTCTGATTGTCAGTGCTTAACTAAGTTAGTATTAGGCTGGCTTCAACTTCAAGTAATGCTAACTAGCCTAATGTGCCGGTCCCACGATCTATCACTACAGTAACTTGTAAAGTTATAGGAACACAAACTCTGCAATACTACAAGGAACCTCTTTGTTTTAATTCCCAAACTGTTTCTTCATTCATTCCGAGTAAACAGGCCTATAGCCTATGTACATTCGAATATTCATCATTGCCGACACAACGTATAGCAGCCTATAGCACACGCTGTGTGACCAGTCATCACTATGACACACTGTTATACTTTCCCTCCCTCAAAAGTGTGTTGTGCCAAAGTGAAAGGACGAGTTAATACCAACAATGTAGGACTTACAACAAACTAAATCACGAACAGTTCAAGTGCCACATAGTGCACGTGAACAAGAAGTCAAATACGCTATGAAAAAAACCCTTAAAGGCTGTATTGCATCACCCTAAGCTGTATTTTTACCTCCTTGAAAGGAAAATTCTCAACTGGTTCTAAGTAACAGTACTCTTAGATTGCCAGCAAATTCGAAAGATGCAGAGCAGCTCGTATTACACAGCATACACAGGGATCCATTGTTTTGATTACACATGTGGAGGAATGTAAGACAGGCTGAGGGAGGGACTACAGGTAGAGGTAGGTGGTTGGGAGAATCGAAACTGTCTGGGGTGATGCATTACAGCCTTTAAGTTAAAAGTATTATAAGGTAGCCATCCACTGCATGGTCCCGTCGAACACGCCTCTAGCCTAACATTCACAAATCACGTCTTTTGAAAGCTTAAGTTAGGCAAGTTGTATTAAATGGTCATTTTTCCGATTGGCTTCCAGTGACTAGTGGCGTACCGCAGGGATCTGTGTTAGGTCCTATTCTTTTCATATTGTATATTAATGATCTGGATGCCAGTTTGAATAATTCAGTACTGAAGTTTGCAGATGATACTAAGGTCTTTTCTGATGTTCTTTCCATGGGTAAAGTGACTGAGTTGCAACAGGACTTGGATACATTGTATAAATGGTCATGCGATTGGCAAATGCTATTTAATGCACAGAAGTGCAAGTGTCTTCACCTCGGTCATTCAAATGCCCAAGCTAGTTACTTTATTGGTGTTGTTCAAGTTGAAACCACTGAGTATGAGAAGGATTTAGGTGTTGTTATTGATAAGTCATTGAGCCCTAGCAGACAGTGTGCTAAGGCTGTGAGCTCTGCCAACAAGGTCCTTGGTATTATTAATAGAATGTATGATTGTAAAAGTAGTAGTAATATACTGAAATTGTATAAATCTCTTGTTAGACCACATCTGGAATACTGTTGTCAGGCATGGCGCCCTTATCTACAGAAAGATATTGATAACATTGAAAAGGTACAACGTCGTGCTACAAAATTGATTCCAGACTTGTCTACTCTCAGTTATGAGGAAAGGCTTGAAAGAACTGGTTTGATTTCTCTTGAAATGCGTAGACTAAGAGCCGACTTGATTGAAGTTTTTAAAATCATTAGGGGTCTGGAAAATGTTAATCAGGCTACTTTTTTTAAATTGTCGGATGTTAGTAAAACAAGAGGTCATCAGCTTAAGTTCCAGAAGCACTACTGTAGACTAGACATTAGGAAGTATTTTTTCAGTCAGCGGGTTATTACTGAATGGAACAATCTGCCACGGGAGGCTGTCACTGCCACAACAGTCAATGGATTTAAAAACATCATCGATCCTATTTTTCAGAATAGAAGGGGGCTCTACATAAGCCAGAGATGGCTGTCTGCCCCAGTTCTCACGACCCCATCGACATTTGATGCCGGTGGGCTCCAGTAAATCAGTAAATCAGATTGAAATAGTGCAGCACGTAATCATTTTTTGTCATTTCTACACTAAGTCAACGGCAGATGCACTCGACGGGCAACTTGGGGAAGGTTAATTTTTTTTTATTGTGGTAAAGAAGGTGGGATAATTTCACCTTCGGTGACAAACTTTTTTGTTGCAATTAATACATATTCATGTGAGACAATACTGATTCATAACAAAACATTTCGACTTTTGTAGGTGGAACTGTCACAAACTTGGAGTGATAAGCTTTCCTTAATAGCGCATTTGACAGTCACCCTTTATATGTTTAAACACTTAGGCCTAAGGCTAAATAAAAAATGCTGGTTATGTCATACAGATCAAAGGGAAAAAAAATTATAATATAAATAGTTTAACTTTAACACAAATAATATCAATGTATGATTAAGTGTGGTACGAAAATTATAAACAACAATTAATAGCAAAAATTTTTCACTCGTAATTTAACCATTTAAATTGCACAATGTGGGCAAACCTTGCCTTTCTTGTGTCTCTGCTAATCTCAGGAGAGACTTCTTGTCAGTAGGAGCCAGAAAATTTTAGACGGTCTTGCGCTTTTGGGATTCAATTTTATTCCCTTCGCATCAACCATGTACCCATGAAACTTGACTTGATGTTAAATAAAATGACATTTCTCAGGATTGACTGTCAACCCTGCTTGATCAAGGCAATTTAGTACAGAAAGGAGATCATGACGGTGAATTGAAACATTGGGAGAATGTACAACAATATAATCAATGTAAGCATGGTAAAATTGTGTCAGAGTTGCTGACTTCAGTGGTTGCATAACTACCTTAACTAGGTTTTGAAAAAAAAAAACTGGCATTTCCAAGCTCAAATGGTAACGTTTTAAAACTTAAAGATTCCTTCCCCTACAAATGCATTTTTATGTTGATCCTTTTCATGAACTGCGACATGCCAATACCCTGATTTCAGATCTAAAGTTGAAAATATCTGAGAAGCATGCATAGAATGCAGAATCGAATCTGTGGTAAGGATTGGGTGGTAATTTAAAGGATTTGTCACCATATTCACAGCTAGATAATTGCTAATGTAATATAATATAATCTATAATAATAATTTCTAACCTAACCGACCTATGTTCTTCTTGGGAGCCACAACAACTGGGCTTCACCACTCCAACATACACAGTACAGGTGCTGTGAAACAGAAAGATGAACGTCCAGAGCAATAGAGTTGCTTAAAGAATAGTCCCATGTAGTAGGAAGTTTGACTCGCATACAGAAGTTACATGGAATTATGTTGACGATGGTGATTGGAAAATTGTATGACGTTGACAAAAGAGAAAAAGGCGGGACGTTGACACCAGCCTGCGTATGGAAAGGAACAAGCTCGATCCTCATTGGTCTACCCAGGGAAGTAAAGGAAAGGTTAATGAACTTGGTCGGGTAAACACTGAAAACTTAACCTTGTGTGAACTCTGAAGTACAGTCGCACACAACATAGTAAAACTACTGTCAACAAAAGTGCAATGCAGTATCCCATTTTTTATCACATACAGTATATCACATATTGCTACAGAACTGTATCTTAGGAGTAAAAAATATTT